>CM073768.1:31027327-31696899 GCA_037158775.1 Hetaerina titia | reverse complement strand
CTAGGAGAAAATATTTAGAATTGATAATGACATTTTCAATACAATAATTATTAGTAGACTTGATTACAAACATGTGCGTTTTGAATGTAATTCGTAATAAAACTGGAACATTATACAAATATACATGCAAAAACTTGCTGAAAATAAAAAAAATGACATTGAATACTTGTTTAAGTTACCGTTTTATTACTTAATTAAGGAATACTGTTCTTAGTCTTATGATTTATTTGCGTAAAGGTATAGCAAATACCGATAAATATGTATTCTCTGCACAACAATGCATACAATTTTACCATAAACACACACATACATACATATATATATATATATATATATATGTATATATACATACACATTATATATGTGTTGAAATAAAATAGGAATAATAAATCTAAGTGGAATGCTTATCTGAAGAATTTGTGGCTGAAGGCATTTCAGCTGGGTACATTTTCGATTCTAAAAAATTATATGAAAATAGTACATTTACTATGTGAATAAATTGAACAGTCATTAAAAAGAAAATGAAAACCAATTAAGGGAAAATCGCAAAGCTGTAATGAAAAAATAACAAAGTTTGTTGTGCTTCTATCTGTAATAAAAGAGACCAATATCAAAATCGTCCACAAAATTTCAGAGAGTGAAAATTGAAGATAATGTGATATATTCCTTCAAAGCTAAAAGTCTTCAAAAATTATCAGACTTCTTATCATTCACAAAGGTGTAAGGGAAGGGAGGATATTGTCGGGAGGAATTCGAAGCAAACTGGAAAATTTTCCACAAGAGAAGTATTAGAGATAATGGGATGACCAAAGCCGCGATGGACGGGAAAATATCATGCACGTGCTTAAGAGCATGAGGAAGAATAACCTTTTTAAAAGGATGAAAGAGGGGTAGAGAGTTTGAGGAGCTACGGCAATTTTGTGATATTCCACTTATATTAATGTCTTGCAGTGGTCATCTGAGTGCTTACCTCTAGGAAATCAAACCAGGCATAATTGATTTCAGAATGCGTACAAAATCTACCACTGATAAATAAACTGCAAATAAAAAATAGCTACATCTTGTATGAAGCTTTTGATAAATAACACAGCTTCTGGTGTAACATGGTGGGAATCCTTCGTGATGAAAGAAGACACTTTGCTTTTCCGCATGGAATATAGTATTTTTATTACGACCTAGGTTTTGTTGCAACGTTACATTTGCAGGTCATCTGGAACCTCAAGATGATACGCTGTAATGAAACCTATGTCGTAATAAAAATATTTGATACAAGCAAAGTGCTTTCTTTCATCAGTAAGCATTTGATTTCTTTTAAGTCTTGCAATTAGGCGGAAATTTAGCACTAAAATCTCCATTCTACTACCTCAAATAAGGGATCGAGAAACTATAATCTGTAGTAAATACTATATCATAACCTTCTCATTCTATTCATCCCAATTTTGTGATATGCCTCCAGTGTTTGATTTTAAGCTCACATAATCCATTTTTTATATAAGGGCTGGGTTTTAAAGCCTCTGTTTAATATCAGCTTCCCTTTGCTTTGCTATTGCAATGAACTGAATCCGGTTACGCGGACGGGAGAGGATTCTAAGAAAAATATATCTAGCATTGGATGCTATGTTGACACGAAAAGGAGAAAATCAAAGGAGGTGAAAAAAGAAGAAGGAAAGGAGTCACTGGAGGGGATGTCCTCAGATTGAATGGGAGGAGCACCTTTGGGTTCTTGTGATTCAGTGAAACAGGAGGCAAAAGAAAAAAAGACGGCGGCTGCAGCGCGGTAAATGTTGAGAACAAGAGGAAAAAGGGAAATAAGTGTGGGATAGTGGAAGAATTCCGAGGAGATAGGGGATCCTTGTACGTAGGGTAAGGAGGAGGGAAAGAGTCAGATTTCTGTCTCGAAGTGATCCAGCGAAGAAGCGATTTCATTTTATGGAACATGAACGTTCCACCGAACTAAACCCTTGCTATAGCCCGGGATCAATACTTTTTTCATCATTGGGATAAGTAAATGAATTTAGCGAAAACGCAAAACCCCTAATGAAAAACCCTTACCATGGGGTTTCGTTGATATTTGGAAAGTCAATTTTTAAGCTCATTTTAGGAGCCATTCTAAAACAAATTAATTTCGTATCGGTTTAATAATCAAGGTATTTTTATAAAGGCATCATTTAAGGCAAAAATGAAGCAGCTGAAGCGATTCCTGCAGTAAAAATTGAAATAAAAAAAGTGCAAGCCATTTGGTTAACAATACCTACAAACAAAAGCCAAAAGTATTATTCCAAGGCATTTCTTACATGATATCCAGAGATGAGAAAATCAGAAATAAAAACAGCGGTCAATAGATTCCAAGTGTCATAAATAGTTAAGTCACGCATAAAAATCATTAGACAAGCCTCCTTTAAAAGCAATTAATCTTCATTAAATGACCGTGAATAAATTCAATTAAAGATAATAATAATAATAAAAGAGAAGGAATGGAAAAATAAAATAAAAATCTTTATGCATGTTGGTTGGCATTTTTTTAATATATTATAGTAATTGACTAAAGCCGGTGAAATCGTAAAACACTTAGCTAAAAAAATAAGATTTGCGCGAAACAATAAGGTTATTAAAGGTGGCCATTTTGGCCGTCGAAAGGCCATGTTATCTAATTCTTACGAACAGCCAGCGTATAGAAATACAAGTCATCCGGACCACCTTAAGAGCAAATTTATGTTTTGCTTGTAGCGTAATTATTCTAAAGAGGCAAATAACGCTTTTACTGCTGGATATTAATATTCCAAGGCACTGGTTTTAATGCTCTATGACGTTTGCTAGACGCACAGATCGTTTCAGTTGGTTTCATTGGCCTCTAAAGATGGTGGGTGATAAGTCAGATTTTAATGCTAATAAAAAGAAGGGAGGAGAATCTTAAAGGAAACATGGTTAGAAAAATGTTTTTCAGAGTTAATACTAAAGTTTTAAACAGACGAATAATGGAAGTATATTGCAAGTACTTTGCGATGAAATAGCTTTTCGAGTCGAGTATGTAATATAAAACCCATGCGGGCTGTACATACACGTATTGAAACTACAAATAGTGTAAGTTTTGATTTTAAAGATTTAGGTCGAATTAATTTCAACTGATCCAACTGATCAATAACATTGGGTCATTGGAATTTAAATGTTTCGACAAAGACATTTTTTCCCCTGCAAACCAATTATCGCTTTAAATACCGAAATAACATTGACATGCATTAAATGAAAGAGAGAATGTACTCTCCCCAGTATTATTTGGTTTGGTACAATGCGTTTTACCGTCACAATGGCGCATATCCAATTCTTGATATTCCTCAGTTGTTCTTGCCACCAATTCCACCTTCTATCACCGTATATTTAGATGGCTTGCCTTAAAGTATGCGACATGAAACGTTGTATTGATTTCAACATAAACTTCAGTCACTTTTCCTTCACAAACACCATAGTTAATTCAATTTCAGTCATTGGGTATCAGAACGTTGCCACTGCATTTAATTCTTTTATTCTAATTGCGACTGTTTTTTTTCCTTTGAAACATATTTCCCTGTATTCAATTAATTTCTCCGTTCCAGATTTTTAAAGTGTTCATTGACAGATCGACTTCGTTTTTGCTAGATATTTGCATATCTATAATTTCCTCGATGTAATCATCTATGGTGATTCTGTTTTCTAGGCAATAAAATGCTGCCACCTGTTCCACTTAAAAACCAATTGAACAAACCAAAGTTAATCGTTAAATTTTATTTCTATTTTATTTTTTCACGCTATATTTTCTTCCCCTGCCAAAATTTCTATGTTATCATAAAAATGCCAAATGCTGATTTTTCCATAATTTCCTTAATTCTCTTTACGCATGGCTTTCAACCATCTGTGGCTTTTCCAATATGCTGTAGAACATTGGAGAAAGAACTCCACTTTCCTTATATCTCCATTTCAAAGTCTTTCCATTCTACCATTTGGATGATAGGATAGCATTTAGTACATGTACAAGGGCGGTACCAGAAGTACCCGACCCAAAAAAAAGACAATTTTTTGGAAAAAAAATTATTTATTTTTCAACATAATCTCCTTTCAGCTCTATAAATTTTTCCCAGCGAAATTCAATAAGTTCGATACCCTTTTTACAATAAGCCTCCTCAAAATAGCCATTAACTGCCGACATCACTACTTCACGGCTAGAAAATCTTTCCAACCATTCTTTCAAGTTTGCGAGCAGAAAATAATCCGAGAGGTCTAAATATGGCGTAAAGGGTGAATGAGGTAGTAATTCAAACTTTCATTCATGAATTTTAGTCATTGCAATTACGGATCTGTGAGTTGGTGCATTTTCTTGATGAAAAAACAGTTTCTTCTTGTCCAAATGCCGCCTCATTTGCTTGATTTCTTCGCTCAAACGTTGCAATAAACTCGCATAATACTCGTCGTTGAAAGTGTCGCCCTTTTCAAGATAGTCAATAAAAATTATCCCACGCGCATCCCAAATAACCGACGCCATGACCTTGCCTGCAGATGAAACGGTCTTTGCCTTATTTGGAGCCAGTTCTCCCTTTTCAATACATTGTTTTTTGTCTCTGGTGTGAAGTAATGGACCCATATTTCATCCAGGGTTTTGAAATGGCACGAAAATTTCGCTTTGTTGCAGTGAAACTTTGCTAAACACCAATTGAAACATCTTCACGACACTGGTTTTATTCGAGTGTGAGCAAACGCCACACTCATCTTGCAAACAGCTTTCTTATGTCCAAATTTTCAGCGTCCAAATATGCGTTTTACCGCACTTTTTTTAAATACCTATAATGTCTGCTAGCTAGAGCACTTTCAGTCAACGATCATCCAGTATTACTTAGTGGATTTCCTTCATCGTTTCTGAAGTAGTCACCTGATTAGGTCGACCAATGTCATGCTCGTTTTGACAGCTCGTACGGCCTCGTTTAAACTCTGCCACCCAATATAAACGAAGTTAACGAAGGAGCAAACTCAACCAGAGTAGAATCCAGTTCAGCTTGTATATTGGTTGGAGTCACAAATAATAGTATTGTATCGCATAATGAAGACCAATTTTCTCCATTTTCACAAATTAACTGAAAACGTTCACTATTGACGGCTGAAAAACAAATACTAAACAACGTGACGTCTTCAAACTTGAAACGTATGCTTTATAAATTGCGTTCTTTCTAATACCGTGATTTTTCAAACAACTACCGCCATCTGTAGGTCAGGCCGGTTACTTATACGACCACCTTCTTATGGTAAACCCGAAACTTCCCTTCATTCCATCTAGCATGCATGATCTTTTACTTCCCCTGCTTCGCTTCCTAATACATTTTCCCTCAACATCCGCGTTTAATTTTCTCGTATTTTGTTCGTCATTCTCGGGAAAATCTTTGTTCCATCGTTATCACCTATTGAATCGTTTATCGCTATTTGAGAACAGTTAATATCATGTTCCCGTCAACGTTATCTAATACATTACCCAAATCGAAGGGATTAATTTTATGCCAACATTCTTTTTCTTTAAATCCCTCCTTTATGAGAGTTCTCGAAAGTAGAAAACCAATCTCTGCTTTTCCAAAGTGAAACTTGACTTTCTCCTATGGATTTTTCCGCTTCATCTCCATCCATTCATGAATTTCCAAAAGAGTTTTCAATATATTCCAAAGTACTTCTCTCTAAAATTATTGCATTTACGTACTCACTTCATCTTGGAAGCGAGAGCAATCAAGTTTCCTTTTCCTGATATTTATCTGGGTTCCAGTAACATCATTTTATCACAGATGAATTTGTTTAATACTCTCAGAATCTTTCAACAGCACATGGACGTAATTTATTTGTCATTACGACACATGTTTTATTCTTTTATTTAATTATTCTGCTTAGCAAATTATCTCTAATTCAAAGAACTGGTGGAGATGTCGCGACAGTCAGAGTCATTCGCTAATATGCATTAAAATATAACTTTCAATTATCTCTGTATACTCCTCCATTTCCTTAATTACATTCCAGGTTATTTGTGTGTACATATATACAAACGATTGTGTGTATATAGTATATACGTATATGTACACAGATGAGGGGGTATCTAAAAATATGTTCCTCTTTTATGTGTGTTCCTATCCCTTTTCCTTACATATCCATGTGAATGAATGTGTTCGCGATTTGGCGAATTTTCCTGTTTGAATGTATATATACAGGTGTGTCTATGCACATATATATATATATATATATATATATATATATATATATATAGATGATGCGGAAGTACTCACGAGAGCAATATAACTTTTGGATGGCACAATAGAACACAGAATAAAACAGATAACACGTAAAAGGACACTCACACTGTAGATGATTTAAGCTTTCGGCCTACTCCGATGCCTTCTTCAGGTCAGACTGAGTCTGACCTGAGAGAGAAGGCCTCGGAGTAGGCCGAAAGCTTAAATCATCTACAGTGTGAGTGTCCAGGCACACTTTCGACACAGACACTTTCGTGATCTGCTCAAAAACCGCCTTCCCCACATGTCCTGTGTTCGCCTTTTATGTGTTTTCCTATCCCCTTTCCTTATACCTATTTCTGTTTGAATGAATATTTGTGCGCCGTATGGCGGGTTTTTCAAGTTTGAATATATATATATATATATATATATATATATATATATATATATATATATATATATATATATATATATTGCACACACACAAACACTAATTAGAGTCAGTTTCTAGCGTGAATAGTTTCATAGAGTAACTTACTTATGACCAATTCAAGGTGTATGACAAATTTGGATATTAAATACCAGGGTTCACATACTTATATAAAGTAAAGACCGAAAGCAAGTAACTCAAGCTATTAACACTGGAAACTGACTCCAAGTATGAGAAAAACTATTCGTACATAACTGTCAGTGAAATGGAAGTAAAGTACACGATGGTCCAAAGTGAAAAATTGAAATAAAGAAACAACATTCTTAAGCTTTCTTAATATACGCATCAGGTAAATAGAAAAAAATATCATAGAGAGGATCGAGTTTTAAAAAATGGACAAAGCCTAAATTTTGGTTGGGGATTTGAATACCACTCGGTTAACCAAAGAAAATTCCGGCTGCAGAGTACTCAAACGAAAGATACAGTCACAGCAAAAGAACTTGGAGCGAAGGAAATGAGAGGATCGGTACAGCGGGGAAATCTACGACGACGCCAGAAAAGAGGTTGACGCTAATTCCTCCAAATGAGATGAAAAGTGAAAATAAGGAGAATAACAAAGATCAAATGCTCCAAAAAGGACTGAGTAACGTAGTAGCGATGAGGGGGTGCTTCCGGGAGGGAGAGAATAGAAAGGGAATGGGATGGAAAAAAGGACAAGGAAGTGAGTAAGGAAAATTAGGGGTTCATGTGTCATTTCAACAGGAAGGGTCAAATAGGAGGTGCGAGAAAATAGTTTTGGAAGGGAAGGAAGGAGAAGGGGGAAGGGCATAAAGGTGATTGCTTATCACGAAAAGAGGATGGGGATGGATATTGGTTGACTGCTGATGCTAGGCGGGAATGGAGAAGTTCAGTCGACCGCGAAGCGAAAAAGAATGTCTGAGGAATTTGATATATTTAAGCGCTGAGAGAAAGTGGTCGAAAAATAAATGAGGGAACTGTTTGACAAACTGAGAGACGGAGAGAGAGAGTATGTGTGTACGTGCGACTTCGAATTAGTTACTCGGAGGGAAGTGAGAGAATTAGGAGGAGAAAAATAGGGAAGAATTCGAAAAAGGAGGGGAATATGGTGAGCGAGAGAGACGGAGTAGTGGGAAGGGAAGAGGTGATGATAGTGTCTGTGCGTGTGTGAGAGATAGAGAGTGGGGAGGGAATGGAAGGGACGACGAGAGTCAGGAAATAAAAAGAAAGCATGAGGGCGCGGTGCTGAGTGGAGGGGTGCTGGGATGGGCGTGGCAGGAGCTTGAGGAGACGAAAGGGTGAGCGGGAGGAGGATGAGGAGCAGTCGGAGAAAGTGAGGTCGGAGAGATTGGTGAGGCACTGTTGAAAGAGAAGGAGATAGAAGGGAGAGTGAGAGAGAGAGAGAGTGAGAAAAGGAGACAGGAGGAAGATGCGGAGGGAGTAGTAGGAAGGAGAGATGCTGGAGGTAGAGGGATGGAGACGGGACGGGAAGACCCGGGGAAAACTCTTGTCGTCATGGGAACGCTTGGGAGCCCTGCCAAACCAGCCAAAAAGGTGGGGTGGGAGACGGGTGGGAGAGTCAGGAGGTGGGGGAGGAAGATATGAAGGGGAAGGTGCAGGCGGGGAAGGGGACTCGACGGGCTACTACTGTCAGGACACGGAGGTGGGGGGGTGAGAAGTTGAGGTTGTGAGCAGGGACGGAAGAGGAGGGGGTGAGTTGGCGGCCGAAACGAGATGGGAAAATGGTGCGAACGGCGGGGTTGGAATGAAGGGAGAAGGTGGTTTGTGAGGTAGTTTGAGAGGCAGTGGTGGAAGGAGGGATCGGTGGAGAAATAGTAGGGCGGGGTTGAAGGAGAGGAAGGAGGACGATGTTAAGGGGTTCGGGGGGCGAAGGGAGGATAAAGGGAATGTTCACGAGGTGAAGCATGAAATGCAGATGAGGGAGAGAGATAGAGGTGAGATGGTCCAAGGAAAGCAGATACGTTAGGAGCTTAAAAGATCACGTCTGTTCCTGTGGATGTGTACGTACTAAGCAGCAAAATCTACAATGTCTTCGCTGATGACCTAGCATGTAGGAGTGACCAGAAATGACACCACGAGCTGTGAGAATCCTGAGGACACAAACTCTTTTGGAAGGATTGATTATACGAATATGCGCATTTATTTCATGATTTTTTACACCAATGGACCGATAGGCATGGGTCAAATTTACACAAGGTTATCTGAGAAACAGAAGGTCATAATGGAAATTGGAAAACATACCTCTCCGATATACGACTGACGCGGGTCCATAAAAAATATTATCCGTATGGTTTTTATTCGATATGACCTTAAAAGAAATACAGAATAATTACCATCAAAATCATTCTAATTTTTGTGCGGTTATTTTCATTTTCATGCGTTTTCAATAAATTTTCATTTATTCGACATTTAACTGAAATTTTATCCACGAAAATAATGACGTACATGTAAACATTTTCATCCGTGAATCAAAGGTGACATGACGATCTCACGATTGCTCCTCAGCGCTTGGTCCAAACTTTCCGACCCCATCCATTAATATTATACGTGACATCTGAATGAGCGTTAACTTAACGAATACCATCCGACCGAAATATGAGCTGTGACGCGAATTTCATGAGGGTCACGCAACGAAGGCTTGCGATTCTGTCGCCACATTGAAGCCCTTTTGTATGCCTAAACTAACCTTGGAGTTCCGGACCCATTAGCTACGTCGCTTATTTAGTGTGCTTCCACCGATCCCCCCGGTTGATTATTCGGACTGGCGAACCGTGAAACGTGGTGACCTCAGAATTGAAGGAAGACACCGGGATGGAATGAAACGGAAGAGATATTTCGCTGCGGAGCCTGCGTAAAGCGATATCGCGAGCGGAGAAGAGGAAAAGGGAGTGGAATGGGAAGGGTAATCGTAGGAATGGAGGATATCACATGTCAAAAGAGATCAATGGGGACCCGAATGGTGATGGAAATAAAATAGGTTGATGCAGGTGAAAACCTCGGAAGACAGCGAGTTCTACCTATACAATCCATTAACTGGTGAATTTTTAAGTGGTTCCCTTCTTTTCATTGAAGTTTCATCCAACAAATATATTGTGTATGTATTGGTTCGATTTGGTGCATTAAAAGGAAAATTAACCTAACTTTAAGAATTCTTGTTCTTTTATTCACCCCTGCCGTATGGAACTTAAAATATGTCAGTATATGTTTAGAACGAAACACCATGGGAAAAGGACGTACGTATAAAGGCAGCTATTCTTACCACAAAATATTAAACTTCGATAGTTTCATTCAATTCACATGCCGAGCAATGGGTACACTTAGCTATGACAGTATAAATGAATTATTCAATATAAATTTGATTAATTTAAATATATACCTAAACGTGCCTTTTTCAACCGCTACGCGGTGGCGTCGATCGTGGGTCCCAAGACAATAAAACGGTTACGTTTTTCAATAAATTAATGATAATCATCAAAATTGAAAGTCAACACACCAGTTGGGAATACCAAAACCAACGAATACTAATGTTTTTACACAAAATTTTGTTCTGCTTACATTTTAATACCCATGCCCACTTTGAATTTCATATTTTGCCAAACAGGTTTATCTCATAGATCCTCGAGGCTGTTCAACCTACTTACCCGCTGCCTCTTATCAGATCAGTAATCGGATGACGGATTTCTCGAAACAGTCGATAAAAGTTCGGCTCCTTCATTATTTCTTAGAAAGGTGTGATATTTTTTGTCACGTGGTCCTAGAGATGCACGAGTCCGTCGCGTCTCTCGATATACGAGGAAAGGAAGCAAGATGGAGTGTGAGTACGGGAGGAGTGCGGAGCACTTCTTTTTCAGTGAATCCTTGCCAGACCCGTTAAGAGAAAATGGACCCTTATCCATAAAAGTGAGGCGCAAACCGCCGGCGGGGCATTTTAAGTGACAGCCCTCTCACCGGTACGTCGTCTGGAAGCTCAACGGAAGGCCGCCCGACGCCGCTACTACAGCCTGCCCGCTTTCAGACAAGAGAAGGCTTTACTTTGGCTATGGGCTCATTATATTTATGATCTGGACTATTTTAGAAAAGGCATTGGTTTTATAGAGTTTTACAACAAAACCCCAGAAAGGCATGAAAGTCTGGGTGAATACATTATTATTTACACCTTCTCTACGGCAGGTGGGGCGTCGCAAGGGTGCGTTACGGGGGTTGGTAGGGCACCAGTCGTGCATAGACAACTATTAGTTCATCTATTATCACTTGAATATATATTAGCTCATTAATAAAACACTCGTAAACTCGCCTGTACACAGCCTAAAATAATTTACAATCACATTATATTTGTCCTTAATAAAATATACACGGGTGCTTGGGCTCGATTTGGTTATGATTGCGCATCGTGATAGGGAAGGACGAGTACTTGAATCTTTCGGTGATGGTGTCTCACTCTCTTCTGGCTAATTTGCGTGGTCGAATCTAACAACACAATTTGGTTACATTATAATTCCCTCAGAACCTAATATACTATAATATCACTCTCTTCCCGTAGCAATATCTGGCAAAACTGGCGAATTTTCTGAGCATTTCTAATTCCGGAATCAACGTTTTCTCCCATGGATCTATAATACCCTCCGTGTATTCAAAATGTGACCTAACTGAAGCAAAGTCACACCTTTAACTCCGTCTTACCTTTTCATTATATTTTTCTACAATCCATCTAATAAAGCCTAGTTTCTTTAAGATTAATCCGCACATTATTTTGATGTTTTTATTAGTTTAATTTCACTATAACACCAATATTTGACCTGTCCAGTGATATCTTATTCGGTCACTTTTCAGTGGTATCCCGATCCCTACTTGAGGTGCTTTGTGGAGAGCACTTTGAGTGAGTACGCTATTCGTCGGATGGGACGTTAAACTGCAAACCCCTTGGCGCCTTTCGACATGAGTAGGCTAATGCCGACGCCGGGTTTCTCTCCACCCTTCCTTTCCCACCTATCCCTAATGGCGCAAATGACCTCAGCTGTCAGTCGTCTCCCCTAAATACGACTACTTAATTCAAACCATCGTTCCTTGCTCAACACTCATATCAAGTCTTAATCGCTAGAGTAGTCCGAAATATGCTAGTGTCTTAATTTCTCTATAAATCACTTTGCCTTCTGCCAATAATCTAATGTTTCTGCTAACGTGGGAACTTCAATCGTTAATGCATATCAAAAAAGTAGAGACTCTATGCCATTTCCAAATGGCACTCTTGAAATTACGTCAACCTTTAATGATCTCACCCCATTAACCAATATTGTTTGTTTAAATTTAGTCCTAGTTTGTTCTGATTATTAATGAGAGTATTATGAATAAAAGGCGAGGTAAAATAATCTTTATCGGAAGAATAAAATAGAAACACGAGTATGGGAGACTAATAACTGACGTTAGTCGGTAAATAGGTCTATCACGATTGAGTAACTCGGGCAATTGTTGCGTTAGATGGAAGCCAAGAGGAATCGGTATAGAAGTATGGGCGAAGCATACTCGTACAGGTATCCCGCTCCGCTTAGGAATTAGTTTATCCAGAATTTTGAGATAGAAACGCAGGTCAGTGCTTCAGAGCATCCATCATACTCTTTCAGTCTTCACCGGTCCGTAACGTCATTTTCTACCATTCCCCGAAATGTGGGCATCGGTGGAGGATGCGAGATTGATGGGCAAGTCACATCTCGCAGAAGCAATCCAATTCGCCGTGCGCGGGAAACGAGTGAGCCCAAGTGATTAAAGCCCAAAAGCCTTCGAGGGAACGTTATGTTCCACTAAAGGCGATTATATACCCCATAGAGAGCTTTCCGCCTCAAATAATTATTACTCCTAAGGTAAGACTGGCGCTCGATAGTGAAGCTTCTCGATCTTGTGTTACTGGGACGCTTTCAGAGAATCCATTTACCCATTAGTATAATATGAAAGTAGATTCAGTTTTCATCGGCATCGATTCCACCCCGGTAAGTGTTAAAGTAAATTAAACTCCAGATCAAGATCTGCATAATGAATGAATTTGAGGAGCAAAATAGAAGGAATAATAAAAGAGGGTGCGCCCGAAAGCAAGGGATAAATCCGTAGCCCTTTCAAAGAAAGATTTTAGACGGAAGACTGGCTAGGGGGTATGGATATTAGCCTTAGAAAGTGAAGAGTGGAGGGCTACAGTCAACCCATATTCGGACTGAAATATTGATTATGATAAGTAGACACTATCTACGCGAATTTTGATGCGACCTATTCAACTCGTATACTGATGTAATAGACCGTGTCGTAGGCATAATTAATCTATCAGAATATTACTCTCGTTTTACCGAAACCGTAATTGTCAGGTCACCACTTCATCAAATTAATCAATCCTATAAGGATGGCTGCAATTGTGGATCATGTTAGAAAATTTCTTGAAAGAGACATGATCATTGAATCCAACTCGACGTACCAAGGCGAGCTTGAGCATTGAGACTAGGGCTGACATATTTATTCAGGCAATATCAATTCAAACGATCATGCATTCATCTGGACACAGACGAAGTAGTTACATTTCACTCAGCTTCAGCCGACAAAAACTCTCTATCTCGACTCGGCTTGAAAACTCGACATCATCTTTATATGTCCTCACCAATTATCACTCACTTATTTGGTATCCGGACTTCTCTCCCGCATTTGAAATTGGCGAAATGCCAAATGTCTTAGAAAACAATATCTTAACATTCTCCATGCAGTAACGCTCCTTAGAATATCACGCAATCTATACTCCGTTGATTTTTAGCTAACTCATCGCATCATCGCAAGTGCTGTATATCACTGCGGGGTTGAAAATATATGATACGAGAATATTTAGTAAAGTACTCGTAAATATTTAGCAAAGTCAGGTATCGATTACATTTTAAGAATTTAAAGTTAATTTTAAAAAAGGCTGGTAAAAATTAGGCCTCGTGTCATAGTTCTTATTTTCTACGGATCATATAGTCATCAAAAACATTGTAACTTAGAGGTAAGTTGAACAAAAACACTATAATGATATTCTAAAAATTGTAATTAAACACGTCTCGCCGTCTCTTCTATTCACTATTAACCTGATAACTTTCGATTTTTGCAATGATGCTGCACAACTGCCTAAATTAAATATAATTATGATTGAAAACACAGCCCCTGGGGTAAAAATATTTTCTGCAACGAACCATTAAGCATGAAATCTAGATTAAGAGTAAAATTAGGATTTTTAAATAGAAAATTTTACAAAACAAACCAATATTAAGTTAGGAAAGTGCCTTTGAAATTCTAATTTAAAATTTTTGTACTTAGTGAGTGGACAGGACATTTCGACCATGTCACGCAACTGGTGGTTTCACCGCCAATACTGGAAAAGAGTAGAGTTTCTGCAAGCATCCCAAAAGACATTGGGTGCATATACACGAAAAGGTTTTAATTCTATTTATGAGCAATTAAAAATGTACGTCCCATTGGTGAAGTGAAGCAGCTGAGTGATAAAGAGCTCGAAAGGAGGGACATGAGGACGCCGCGCCTTTAGGATGGTAAGCTAAATCAATTTTACCACTCGAAAACGATAGGTTAACGTACCCATCAAAGTGACGGCTTGGGCTGTCAAATGTGACTCATAATCAACCATTGATGCCACAGTTGCCACTCTCATTTTTGCAATTTTCTGGAATAGGAAAATTGGCAAGATATCACGGGAAATTCGCACGCGGTAGATGGAGACGGGAAGCGGGAACTCTCCAGAAAGTGTTCCCGGGGATTGATACACACTCACGGGCCACCCGAGCCACGGCTATGGGCGGTTGGCGTCCGGGTGCGACGGAGACAATGGGAAGTCGTGGAGGGCAGAGAAAATGACAGGCCGAATGGAAGTACGAAGAGCATTGAGCGACGCGCAAAGGGAGTCGGAATGGTTGGCTATGAGACGAATGCCAGGGTTGGGAGAGAGGTGGAGGGAAGGGAGAGCACGGGGCGAGCGAAGTAATCACGCAAATGGGAATATAGCAGGGTGAAAAAGGATTTAAACGAAACATGCGGAATGGACAACCCTTATGTGGGAGAGGAGACATTTTGGCATTGAAATAGTGCCGGGGAAAAGGGGGAGGTGAAGGGTTCTGAGAAATTGATTCGTTCTGCTCTCATCGTCGTTGGAATTACGAGAGTAAGGAGAGAAAGAAGGTCATCTCATGATCGTGTCCAAAATACTGAATGAGAGAGTTTTCTAAATGTAAAGTCCCGGGGTCACCGGAGATGGAAGGGTATAGGGAAGGGTTATCAATCCTTTTTACATGTCTTCCTCGTGCGCCAACATAATGATTAATATTTTAGGTGCACGACAAGATAGGATAACAAACTTTCTTTATGAGTGTAATTTTTTATGAGTCAGAAAAAGAATAATAATTAATTCCAAAACCTATAAATTCGATAAATTCCGTAAAAATACCTAAATCTACCAGGTAGCCCGAATGACTAAATTTCTCTTACAATTTACTGTCAATCCCTTTTCATATCTTCCCTGAACGCTAAAATACTTGCAGTTAAGATTTATTCCTCCATCTGCTATTTAATTTCTCTGTTACTGCAATCACTCTACTTCTTCTCAGTGTGCGCTATTTTACACTTCATACAAAACACAGAATATGTCACCCTGAATAACGGAAGAATTTACAACTACGCAAAAACAGACACACGTAGCATTACCATTTTCTCTCCATTTTTCAATTCCGGGATTGGATGGTAGAACCCCCCTCCTACGTTCTTCGTTATCATGACCCCTTTATTTTTCTTCCCCTTATCGAATAAATGTCTTTCAATTAGTGTTTGATACAATTCGTACAAAGAATTCGACTGTTATAGTATATTTCATCATTCCACAAATGAAAACCTTCAAGAGAGGACCCCGCCTTATAACACAGTCAATTTGATCACTTGAACCGTTCGCCTTAAGCCTTCTCTACCGTCGGACTTCTCAAGAGTATCAGAAGGACTTCATGGTTCGGTTGATTAAATTATGAAATTAAAGCGCCTTATTTAATCCACATACTATAAACTTCTTGTCTGTTGTTGTGCGGTACAATATCTCAGATCTCTAGGGAAGCACAATGTATAAGCAGTAAGCTTTCATTAATTTTTCGTAGCATTATATTCTCCTTTTCTGCCTTTTTCGTTTCTTCTGAAAAAACTATAATATGCAATTCTTAAAATTTACCTCTTGCTCTTTCTGTTGCCAGTAATTCTAATGCAAAGCTATCAAAGACTTTGTACTTTGCACCCTGTTTACTGTTCATTAGTAAGATAAGCATTTGAACCCCAAATTCTGTTAATCTTGGCTTGCACTTTTTCATTTACATCACAAACGTACACTCTTCTGATATACTACCTATAACGTCAGTATAAATTCATCTTGCATGTTCTCCATCACGTCTATAGGCACGTAAATCGCCTGATATATTTATAAAAACCGTTGATTCCTCTGCAGTTCTAACAATACTTCGAAAACTACTATGCATTCAATTTCATCATCAGTTAGAAATTCTACCGCATTTAGTAAGGAAACACTGACATTAACACCGTTCAATGAAACTAAAATTTACCAAACAGCACGCTCTAAAGAATACCCCGCCTGATGCTTTTAATGGCAGTGAACATCACAAAGGACATGGTGTAATCAAAATAAAAACGTTTCCCAAGAGGAGGTGGGTTTTGGAGACGCTGGGAAAACATTGCGGGAGCAGAAAAGGGAAAAGCTCGGAAATAGTGAAGGGATGGGCTGCGTGGGGTTTTGGAAGTGGAGGCTTGGGAGAGAGACTGGAACAGGGTGAGATCGAGGGAATAGCGAGGGAATTTCAGCGACAAAAGCGGATTCGGATGGGTAATACTTAATGAAACAAGGAAAGTAAACAAAATAACGAGGGAAAGATATGGTACGTACAGATTATACAAGAATTCCGGAAGATCATGCGACTAAAAATGCCTGAGTGAAAAACTTTGAGTTTTTAGAGAAAAAGGACTCCAGCCAAGAGTATAAATTTGATCATTGGGAAAAAAAATATCAACAGAGTTTTAACAAAAACTGACATCAGAAAGTTCCAACAAAACCACAAAAAGCGTTTATAATTTCTGCAGCTGAACCGAGTGAAGAGAACATCAAGACTTTCAACAAGATCTTTGATCGAATCAAATTTCAGTGAAATCAAAATCACGTCTTCCTTCATAAAATATCTCAATATCATAAGTGCGAAAAAGTACATTCATCATGCACATGTAAAGTTTAATTATTGAACGACGATCTTTTGGCCAATGTTATTCTACGTTGATAGACCTAATATAACCATTCTTTTCTTCAAAGAAAGCACTATATAAACTTCAAAATTTATAAAAAATTGAAAGTAGTTAATTTTGCTCTACAGCAGAAAAATTTATCCAGTAAAAATTCCAGTACTATCAAATGCATGTAGCTATTGCGAGCCTTGCTATGAACTGTGATGCTAATATTCAAAATATTCGAAATTTTCATCGGGTGAATTACTGCATGGAAATTCTATCACAATTAATAAATAAGTAAGAGATCACAGAAAATCCAAACATTCTGGATTTCAAAAATGAAGTGCCCAATTAATATGCAATCAAGCCGAGGGGTGGCTGCTCCCGCGAGCAGTATTTCAGCTCGATGAACGCGATGCGAAAGCTGAAGGGGTGCAATCACAGAGGGATCCTCCGCTCATTATTTCACACAACACGTGCGAACTTGGAATGGCCGAGATACTTGCATTTTTTTCCCAGGGCACTGCAACACATTTTTGGAACTCCGATGCTTTGAAGTATGCAGATCAGCAGCAAGTGAGATGTGAAATATGTACCGGGATTCCAAATTTTTTCCTCGAAATCAAGGTCACCTAAATTAATATGGTCGGAAAATAATAAGGGAGAATAGGAACGAAAGAGCACGGAATGAAAACAAGGTGCGGACGGAAAAATGAAATGGAACTTATTCTACATGCAGAAATATTCATGATCCAAAGGGTGGGTATGAGAGCAGCGTGGGTGAAGAATGAGAGAGGTTTGGAAAGAGGAAAAAGATATGTGGAGCGTGAAAAGCGACGCGGAGGAGGAAATGAGAGGAGAGAGTGCAGTACAGGGCAGAGAGGGTGGGATAGAAGAGGAGAGTGGGGAGATATTTATGAGAATAAAAGTGAAAATTGTGTGAAATGAAGGGCTAGTAGGAGAGAACGACATAAAACGGACTGAAAAAGAGACACGTTTCATGTGAAACGGAAAGAAATGAAAGTAAGATCGATTCAGACCACGTCGAGGAGGGATTCCCGACCGAAAGAGGGATGAAAGATAAAAGGAATAATGGGGGAAAATGAAAGCAGATGAGTAAATATTTTATTATGGGATAGGTAAGGTCAATCTTTCTTTTGTCGTAGGATTAATCTCCATTACAGGAGGAAATAAGCGCAGACAAAAATTAAATTATGTGGGTGTGTTTTGCCGAACAGTGGTTGCTGTGCCTTGATAGAGGAAAGGAAACTAAAGGGTGGAGAAAGAGAGGAGGAAAAGAAAACAAACCGGACAGTGAAATCGGTTGAGATTGTAAAACAGTAAAGAAAAAGGATATTAGATCGAGAAAGAGACCAGGAACTCTAGTACCTCTTATCTGAGTGGAAATAAGGGTAACTCTTACCTGACGCAAAATCGGGTGATGAAAAGCAGTGATGCAAAAATGAAACGATCAACCATAAATCGCTGTGAACGCTCAGTAAATTAAAAAAAGGGGAGGAAAAAATGCTATTCCGGCATTTGAGAAAAAACGAACGTCGAGTGGACTAGAGACCTCCAGCAACTTCCATGGTACCCGCGAAATTAAGAAGGACCTTTTTTGGAATGGAGAGACAAACAGCAAGCGAGCGTTGAATGGGAGACAAATATAGCCTGTTGAAAGGAGAAAGGCGGTAAAACTTTACCAGAGTAGGCGAACGTGTTTTGGGTCGGGGAGTCGAGCGCAGGAATAAATGAACGTAAAATAGGGTTACCACCAAGAAAAAGTGTGTGAAGTCTGTCTATTTGTGGCCTCTATGTTAAATAATTACATGTGCGAGAGGGTATGAGTATAAACACACACACATATATACATACATGGAAATAGATATAAGGAAAGGGGATAGGAAAACACATAAAAGACAAACACAGGACATGTGGGGAAGGCGAATTTGAGTAGATCACAAATGTAAAAATATTTCCTTATCCGTGTGAAGTAATATTTGTTCGCCGTATGGCGGGTTTTTGTGTTTGAAAGTGTATATATATACCTGTATATATATAAAACTTAGACAGCACAATACAGCACGAGAACACATAAAAAGAACACTCACAATAATATCTTGATAATTTCGACGGACACGAACTCCGTCTTCTTCGGAAGATAAGATATGACTCATATATATATATATATATATATATATATATATATATATATATATATATATATAGATGATGCGGAAGTACTCACGAGAGCAATATAACTTATGGACGGCACAATAGAACAAAGAATAAAACAGATAACACGTAAAAGGACACTCACACTGTAGATGATTTAAGCTTTCGGCCTACTCCGAGGCCTTCTTCAGGTCAGACAGTTATATATATATATGTATATATATATATATAATGGGGGTCGCAGTGGTCTAGTGGGTAGAGCGTTGGACTACTGACCGGAGGGTCCCGGGTTCGATGCCCGGGCAAGGCACTTTGGGCACCCGCTGCCCCATCCAAGTTGATTTTTCGGGTACCAGATCTTTTTGGGAAACCATAACCGGCACAGGGAAAGGAACTGGCCCCCCTACCCTGATGTGTGAATATTCACACGCCGTCGGGCTTTATATATATAATGTAAATTCACTAACTAGTCGACAAAAACACTGAAACTAAAACATATAAAAGAGGGACTCACTGTTTTTCGAATTTTCGGTGGTGCAACCTAATTCCTCTTGAGAAAGGTGGTTGCACCACCGAAAATTCGAGAAACAGTGAGTCCCTCTTTTATATGTTTTAGTTTCTGCGTTTTTGTCGACTAGTTAGTGAATTTACACTATTGTGCACGTTCGTGGGTTTTTCAAGAAAGTGAATTTATACATATATATATATATATATATCGATGATGTGGAAGCACTCACGAGAGCAATATAACATTTGAACGGCACAACAACAGACCACGAAATAAAATAGACCACACGTAAAAGGACACTCACGTTGTAGATTGTTTAAGCTTTCGGCCTACTCGCGAATAAAAAGGTATCTAAACAATAAAAAATAAGGTATCTAAACTTCGATCAAGTCTCCATGCTAGCAGTTCAATATACTCGAACACTTAGGAAGTACTGGTTAACATTATTGAATTTCGTTAATTTTAATTTCTTAGGAAGAGGTTACGATGAATCGAAAAATCTTGTAATCATTCAAGCGCTGCTGGAAAATAAAACTAATAGTCTTTCTCAACAAAATAGAAGATTAGAAATTATAGTCATTTCAATTCTCACACTGAACTTGCAGAAAAATTCTATGTACTATCAATACCACGAGGTAGAAAAATAATTTTTTGCAGGAAGACGTTCGGCATCAACGAGACATATTCTCGTGTACTGATGAAAAAGTACACTAAACATGATACCTAATTGAAGTTATAGACAACATAAAAGGCACTGCAACTCATATTGAATAGGGAGAAATTCCTGGTTTAAAAGTGTGTTAGGAAAAGAAGCACTCAATGATACAGTGAAATGGCAATTCTATCGATCGCTCGATTTTAGCGGCCACATTCCGAAGAACTCATTCAATTCTCGTCCGAGAGAGGTTTTATTGATAATTGTAATGAACTAAAAGCGATTGACTATCAACAATATTTCCATAGATCATCAACCAAGCCATGACAGAAAAAGTATAAGAAAAACTATCATATCAATGTATTTCGCATTTATCGATGTTGTTTGCCATCCTATTTTCTGAACCAATGTCCTAACATCTGTCGAAATACGCCCCAATGACAACTTGAGTGATATTTTTTCCTGCAAATGAAACACACCTCTATTTCAAAAATCGAAAGTATCTGGGACAAATCGTGAAACAGCGCTCAGTATGTTAAGCGATAGTCGCATAGCGGTATTTATTGCCTCCTCTCAGAGTTTCGACCTTACATATGGATGTCATTATCCCCGCAGGTCGTAGTTATCGTCAGCGTACGCCTCCATCTGCTGCGAGGAACATATTATGCCCATGATCTCCATGCCTAATGCCTCTCCATCACAGAAACTACCTCCCTCCTCTCCCTTTCCCTTGAATGAACTTTACGACCATGCCTCAGTCACCTAATTCGCCTTCAGTTACGAAATTCCTATCTTCCTTCTCATTCGAAATTGTAGTCATGAATTTAATTTATATATACTCGAACAAACACAGCATAAGATTACTGTAATGCAAAGTGAGGGTAGCCAAAATACGGAATCTCAACACGAGGTGTCCAGTATCTTATTACAAATACTACACTATTTCCTTAAGATTAGACAGCATCCATAAAAGAAGATTCCATATGTGCCAAAATACATAAAGAGATAAATTCGAGAGTTCAAGTTAATTCTGCGAAGAGAATAACTTGGAATAATGCCTACAAAAACTTATTTTTACAAACAATTTTCTTGAAAATTCAGAAAGAAACTTGGTTACAATAAACATATCAACAAAGAAACCCAATTAATTCCAGAATTAAATAGTTTTTCTAAACCAAAAGAGCGTCTCATTTTCCAAACCATTTTACAGAAAATATAATTCAAAAGCTTAAAAAGGGCTGATTTAAATCATCTGAGAACGTAACTCGTCTGGAATTCAGAATGAGGCTTGCAAACGCAGAAAGCTGGGATCACTCGTCTTTTCTCTTTATCCACCCACTGCTTCTACACGTCTTCTTTTATCTGCTCTTGGCTTTCAATCCGTAAGTATTGATGATGTCCGACTCGAACAGAAGAAGTAAAAAAAGGAAATAATGTCCCCAAATCTAAAAAAGAAAAAACAAGAAAGGGCCCACGAAATTGAGCGTTCGTATTCGGTGCACAACTTCAGAAGATCTCGGCTAAATCAACTTTCCGGATTCGGAGGGGAAACTAACTTCCTTATTTTGTGAAAGGCTGAGGGATCTCATGCAATCTACTCCAACCGTTCTTCTACTGCCGTTCATCTAGAAGAGATGGAATTTTCTGTCAATTGGTGCATCAAGACCTCAGTAGGTATTCCAAGACGGTAGTCGACACTAAAGGATGACAGTTAATAATGGCCCCAGTCTTACCTCAAAAGGAAATTTTATGTACCATCAAATTAAGATAAAGAATATCTCGATGCATTGGATCACACAACTTCAACAATTCAAGGCTTCTCCAATTAACTTTTTGAGGAAATTTATTTTTCAATTTGAATACTGCGTATAAATTTCAATATTCAATCTCCTCATCAACAACTAGATTGGGAAACGAAATTAATTTAAGGTAAAAGGTCGTTAAAAATTTTCGCATCATTTTCTTCTCGAGTACGATTCTTCGTGAATCAATTTCTTCACTTTGCAAAATGGACCTCTATCGAGGAAAACAACTATATAGAAGAGGAACACCATTGAGTAGCAAATATGGTCTCAAACAGACTAAAAAATATCAATTTTCATTCAATCAATTTATTTCCATTCTAGTTTGTATTCATTAATATCTGCCACTGAATGTGTCCTATTCGCTTTACCCTTGAGGGTGCTCGGGATAGTTTGTATTCTCGTGAATATAATAGATTAATTTCAAAGATATTTCATTAAGTCTTTGATTAGAATAGCCCTTGGAAGTTTCTTAAGGGTAAGGGTTTCTCAAGGTTTCTTTTTTTCACTTGTATACTTTATTAAACAATTATCAATTGGCTTGTCCGGGTACATCTGTTCAATCAATACCGAAGCCTTCCAGCAATCATCATATTAAGTTTTTCGTCTAATTTTTTTCATAAGATCGTGTAAAAAGAACAGCATACATTCTATTGTGTCGGTGACTATTGAATCTAAGGGTATGTGACGGGAAAACAATCAAAAATAGAAAATATAACAGCAGGGTGGCACATTTTCTACCTGTAGCGCTAGGGGAGGGTGGGATCTTAAGTTGCACGGCCGTGGTTTAATAGAATTTTCCGCTTTTTGCTTTCCCGTGGTCGAAGGCTCAGCCCTTTCTTTTCCTACACGACCTAATATGGTGGTGGTCTATAGAATAAGTGGTTGTGGTTTATTTTTTCTTCCATTTAATACACCCGAAAACTTCTGTAGTGGTCATAATTAACAGTTAAGTAAAAATAAGTTTTCCGCTAACACGTAGGAATGTTTGCAATGTTTGCCACTCTGCCCATCTTTTCAAGGATTTTTAGTGATGTTTTTTCCCTTTTTCTCACTCCTTAAATATCAGTCCTCACCCTCATCCCTTACTCTTTCCACCTGGTGCTTTCCACAAACTAATTTGGTGGAGACCGGGGTGATTGTGTACCTGGAGAACTCTAAATAATTTCAAGCAATTTGCACAACATTCACTAATTGTGCACTGAATGGTGTTTTGAATTAATTATAAAAAGTCTGATGATGCCTTTCAGAAATAAGAACAGATTTAAGTACAATCATACACTCGTAACAATCTTGAAAGTATTCCCGTGAGCATTGTTGAATAAATATTGGTCACCATTACATTTTATCTAACATATTGGAAGGAACATATCCTGCCGTATATATAATTGGGAGTCTCACACGAGATTTAATGAAAAACAAATTTATAAAATGCAGGAATAAGTGAAGGATATATGTTATTATTAGCTAGACTTCAACAGAATTTAGAGTGAAATTCATGTTTAGACCCAAGTCCGGGATTGAAATAAAACAGATTACTACTTGAAGGTGATAAACTTCAAACGGCACGAAGTCTCATAAAAGTAGAAAAAAAGAGTAATTTAATGTTTATAAAATTATTTATTCTAATTGTATCAATCGCGGTATCTTCAGAATGCTCCATATCCTTAGCATCATCGAAAAGATAAGAAAGAAAGAGATGTGTACACTACAGACCAGGTAGAGTTAAGTTTTCGTTTTTCTTCTTCAATACGATCGTGGAGAGCTAAACAATGACATAGTAATATAATATTTTGTGACTGTTGTCCTAACGACCCTTTCTCCATTATCTTAAGGAAAACTGAGTTTATGTAGGTGTTTTTTCATTTTAATGACACTCTTGTAGCGAATCAGAATACATATATGCAGCATGTGTAAAAAGCAAATTTTAATGCATTTCAAAGATATAAATATGAAGCCACTAGGAAGGAAAATGCAATAAAAATGGATGGCAAAGGAATACATATTATATTTCCGCATCCAAATGTTGGGGTGATCCAAAACCTTTAACACTTTTCAGTTGAATTATATCTGATACACAACCACATTTTTAATGAATAAATCTTTAATTGTTTGTGGAAAACTCACACTCAGTAGTTCACCATTACTGCACGTTTATTTTGATGCAAAGCGCGATTGTCAAAGATCAATAAAGATAAAGTTATTT
This sequence comes from Hetaerina titia, assembly GCA_037158775.1. Lineage (NCBI taxonomy): Eukaryota > Metazoa > Arthropoda > Insecta > Odonata > Calopterygidae > Hetaerina > Hetaerina titia. The sequence continues at coordinate 31,672,576 of CM073768.1, read as the reverse complement.
AAAATGAGGTCTCCTATCATCTCTTCCTCTGTTCTTTTATAAATCTATTTGAGTATCTCACCCAAATATTTCAAGCTCGATATTTAACAAATTTAAATCTCACCTAAACCAGTCGAGACTCTGTACTTGAGGTCAGCTTTAATGGCATTCAGCGATTACGGAAAGTATTTTCTATAATCCATTGGACACATTCGGTTACAAAGAAAAATATTGGCAACACATTAATCTAAAATTCTTTACACAAAAAAGCTGGAACAATTCTACTGGGACTAAATCCCTCTAATGACTCCCATGAAATGTGTATTCCTAAATTCTCTCGGGTTATTTCGAGGTTTCATGGCGTCAATCCCCAAAGCTACATAAAAATTAATGTCCCGCCGCAGAATTAAATCGCTCTGTTCGTTCTTGTAAACACAGTCGAATTTTTTCCTACCAATTAAGAGCACATCGCAATTATGGCGCATTAAAAACACACATTTTCCGTCGGAAAGGTTTCCCTGGTTTTTTCTGGTACTTCATATGGATATTCTTTTTTCATACCAAAGAAAAGATTTATTGACCATGCAATAAGAATTGTAATTCGGTCCCAAATCACTTCTGCAATTAACGCATCAAGAACCCCTCTTACATGATACGAAAAACATAAAAATCATCAATTGTGCCTAGGCCTTTAGAGTAATACGCTCACTTATACATCTTTATTCAGCAGAATTAAAACTTAAAACTGTCTAGATAAAGTCAAAATCAGTAATAAAAGTTTGATAAGAAAAAAATAAAGTGAAAAAAATAATTTCAGGTAAGCAGTATATTTTTCGAAATCAGCGATCGAATCTTTGATATCTTCGGTGATAACACAGAATCTAAAGGTTCAAATAATGGGAGTCCCCACTCCCTTTTGCAACGGAATCTGCTTTAGATATTACAGGATGAAGCAGAAATGTATCACTGCCCAGATATATTTTATAACATATTAACATAAGCAAACATAAAATGTTTGCACAAGCAACTGACCCTTAATATCAACATGGTAGAAAAATCTAACACCTTTCATCGCATTGACGGGCGTACGGAAACCTAATTAATCGGAAAGGTTATATTCGTAACCACAAGCGTCTCATCAGTAAACATCGAACGCGATCAAGGCTTTGATATCGTTTAACTCGCACACAGCTCCACAGACCTTCCACTCTTTTGCATGAATTGTGCTAACTGAAATCAACTTTACAAATACCTGAAACAATATAAATTTTTACATTTAACTTTTTTCACTCAATATCAGTTACTTCCCCTCCACAAATGAATGACTACATTTCACGCAAGCGTTTTCCTCGATTATATTTTGATTCATTCATTACAAATAAAAGATGGTAGGCTAATGGTTCAGGCCTTCCGACGATTGGACTGTTAATCAACTACGGATCTAATCAATCAATCCATCAGGAAATCCACACTGACACTACGACCGGTTCTTGCCAGTTCACCCTCCACCCTTTCTATTTTTTTCCCCGCCCTTCCCATGCCAGCCGTTCCTCCTCACTTCGCTTTCGCCCCATTCCATTAACGCTTCCCTACTCACCTCTCACTCTCCATCCTCTCGTCTACTGTTGTATCTCTTCTCTTTTCGCCCTCCACATAAACCATTTGAAGACCCTTGACTGGTCGTTCTCACCATTGCTTTCACTGCACACGCCTGGCCCATTTCCATTTCACTCCGCCCTTTCTACTTCCCCATTTCATCTCCAGCTACATTATTCCTGTCGCCAAATTCTTGACATCGTTTCAAACTGCCAGCGGATACTACCCCCAGTTCAGTTCAAATAATAGAAGTTTTATCAAATATCCTATAAATAAGCCTTCAACCCTATTTTAAAAAATCACAGCAAATAACCCGAATGTTGATAGAAAGGTGACGGACAGACATCAGCAAGCCTTATACGACGTGTCCACACCAGGATATGGGATGGGATGGCGGCGGTTCCTCCCCCTGTGCCGACCATTTGCTCGTAGGAAGACCTCGTTACCGAAAAATGACCCAACTTGGGTGGAACTAATGGTGTCCGAAGGCATCACCTGGAATCTAAGGGCATCGGGATTTTTTAGTGGCTAATGTAGTGGTTTCCCACCCAGAAAATCCGGGTTCGAATCCTGGAGGCGGCAGATATTTTTCAGTGGTATCCCGATCCCTACTTGGGGTGTTTTATGGAGAGTACTAAGAGGAAGTACGCCGTCCGTCGCATGGGATGTTAAACTGCGGATCCCCTTGGCAACTTTCTTTAAGAGTATGTTAATGCCGACGCCGGGGTTTCTCTCCACCCTTCCTCCTTTCGTATCCATCCCTAATGGCGCAAAGGACCTCAGCTGTCGGTCCCCTCCCCTAAAGCTACTACTTCTACTGAAATTAAACCCGGACTTTTGCAATTCAGTAGCACTCCAGCCTCTGGTAAACTTGTTCTTATCCTTCCTTGCTCCTATCGTCCGTATTCTATTTGAAGTAAATTAGATTCAGTTCTTTTGTTCCTCATTTTTTCTCCTCGCTGTCTTCAACGCTTACCGGGATCTCTAATCACTTCCCAGCACAAACACTTCATGCATCCAATTCCATAAAATTATTTCCTATACCCATACCTATTGCTCTGTGAAAGTTCAAATCATAATTTCATATTGTAATCATCTGTAATCTATTGTAATATATTTTAATCATATTGTAACCTTTCATATTGTTCTGTTTTTTTTAAGAATTTTAAAAGATTAACTGCAGATGAAATTCTTATTTAGATCTGAATGGTTTTTGTGCATGCAGAAGTAATATTTTATATGAGCACTGAATCTATCATAGTTGTAATTAGAAATTATTTCGTAATCGAAGAAAAAATATTTCAATCATAATCATATGAGGACTAAAGGCATTTCGGAATTGATAAGTCTCTCCTCAAATAAGGAACGTCAGTAGCTATGGCCTTCCATTTCAGAACAAGTTGCTATCATTAATTGTTAAGAAAAACAGCTTCACTGGGCATCATATACCATATTACACCAATATTTTCGTCAATATAGGCAAAGGCTGAACCATCAGGACGAAATAACAATCATGCTCAAAGGGAATTCAAATCTTAGCCTTAAGTCTCTGAACGCGAGAAGAACTTTGTCGTTCCGTGAGGTAAAGTACAAAAAACTCATATAAACTTCCCTATTTTCTTATTTATTCTCGTTTCGTACTTAAAAAAGTGCTCTATAATACGAGGCGTATTCTTAAAGTAAGTACCGTTTGCTTATATTTAAATATTGGCGCTTCAGAACACAGTTTAACTCCTGCAACGCCATCTACTGATTCATTGAGAAGCTATAGCAGCATTTGTTTTGTTTCAGAAGTCATTTGCTTGTCCGTGCATGCAAACAACAATGTCCGCGACAATCGTTGATCCCGCCAGCTGTGAAGTGCGTTCTGTCATACGATTCTTGTATGCAAAAGGATTGTCGGCTGCTGAAATTCATCGGGAATTATGCCTAGTTTATAAACCTACAGTTATGAGTGAAGGAAAGGTTAGACAATGGTGCTGTGATTTTAAAAATGGACGAACGAATGTCCATGACGAAGAGCGAAGTGGTAGGCCCAGTATTCTGACCGATGAAATTGTTTCGCAAGTGGAACAAAAACTGCAATGTGATCGTCGATTGACAATTAATGCCCTGGCTGAGCAATTTCCTCAACTTGGACGCACTACTGTCTACAATATTGTTACGGAAAACCTCGGATACCACACATTGCGTGCAAGGTGGGTACCGAAAATGCTCACCGACCACCACAAAGAGCAAAGAATGTCCAGTGGACGAGAGTTTTTGGGTCGTTGGGAACTCTTTATACCACCCACCGTACAGTTCTGACCTTACACCCAGCGACTACTTCCTCTTCTTGCACTTGAAACAGTGGTTCGGTGGACAACGTTTCGAAACCGAACAGGAACTCAAGAATGGCGTTGTCGATTGGTTCAGCCCTCAGGCGGCGAGTTTCTATGCAGAGGGGTTAAAGAAGCTGGTGCAGCGGTACGAAAAATGCTTAGAAGTGAACGGCGATTATGTAGATAGGTGAAGTAGGTTTGTAGCTAACTAAAAGTGCCAATAAAATGTGTTTCATATGAGTATATTTTTTCCTGTGACCAAACGGGCCTTACTTTATGAACACGCCTCGTATAATCATAAAGTTGTAACATTTTGCAAGTACGTAATTTCATTATTAGTCATGATATTTTCAACTACTCGAATGAAATATGACCTTATTTAAAATGAAAAGACAATTGTCAATTTAAATCAATGAAAGTACACAGAAAACCATTAAATAATAATTTTCGTTCTTTCCTTACATAGAAATTACATTTGCCTCAATGTTACACGTAAAAATCAATTACAAAAATTAAATAACCTATTAAACTTATTTTCATGAAATTTTTCTTAAAAGGAAATGTACATTGAGTAGCGCTGATCCATAAATGAAAACTTTGATGGGTGATTTTATTTAATATTTGGATGATTAAGTATGGTCAATATGAACCTGCTGGAAATTATAAACTTATGTTTATATTTGCCGTTGGCATATGGCCTCCCATACATGAAGAGATCAATAGGGTCCTAAATTAAAACGGTATGCAACACTACGCCTTTGGGATTATATTTGATTTATTCTAACAAGAATTTCAACACTTTAAAAGAAAAGGAGACTCTAGGTCACAAATTTACATCATACCAAAGCTCTTCTCTTTTAGAGTACTTTCATATATAAAAATAAACTTTTAATACCAGGCATCTCTATATTATATCCAGGCATCAGTGAGATAATCTCAAATAAATTTTTATGTACTAAATTTTCCATGACATTAATTTAAAAAATTGTTATTTTTATTTAGAGTGGCTACTAGGGTGGTTTATTATCCTAGAAGCTTCTGAAATGGAATTTATATTAATTAAAAAAACACCCTAGAAGCTTCTGATCTGAAATATATGTTAATTACAGATTTATCGATCATAATATCGTACTTCCTTTACATTATACACACAGCCCATTTTCGGGTTGATTACTGTGTTTATGGTTTTATGATTGATTAATAAGTAGCACACGTACTATTAAATAACAAGAACGTGTCTATTTGAGAGTTTTGAGGAAACACCTCCACAAAAATTTTATTTTGAAGATAAACTCTTCTGAAATTTTACTAGTGCTGGAGAAGCAAGTGTGTTTTAAATAGTTTTTCAATCCTATCACATGAAACATCCTCACTTCTCGTGTCCTTAAACTCTTTCCAACCCCTTCCACCAGCTCTTTCCCTACTCCTTTTCGTCTCCCACTTTCCATCTTTTCTCCATTCCTCCATTTCCCTCTCCTTTCACACACTCTTCCGCCCTCGCTCCCCATTACGTTCTCATCTCCGCAACCGTCACTCCCGCTTCCCCCTCCCCGACATCGCCAAACGCCGCTAGTGCAACTTTCTTCTTCCCCCAAACCCCAAAACGCGAAGCTCTCCTCTCCTTGGGAGTCCATATCTTTCAACCCCCTCCCCCCAGTCGCCTGCCTACCCTCCCCATGTGTTGTCACCCGCAGCTCTCTCTCTCAGTCCACCGCCAACCCCATTTCCCGACCCTTTTCCCAACACACATCCACTCCCTCACAGGCCACCCTCCCTCGCTACTCCACACTTCATCCCCTATTCCCGGCATCCTTCACCCTCTTCGACTACTACCCTTACCTCTCACCCGCGTCAGACAGCCCGGGCCCAGCCCTTTCTCACCCCTTCATTCCATCCCCTTACCCTCCCACATACCCCCATCCCTTTCTTATTCCAACACGTCCACGATATTGTTACAACACTTTCGCATCGCTTCCCTCAAAATGGAGGTCTTCCCTTCGTTCGCCCCCACGAACTCTTCCCCTCTTCTCCTTTTTCCATCATCCACCATTCCGCTCGTTTCATTTACACCCACACGTTCACATTTCTTCCGCCTACTCCCCCCACTCTCTCAACCCTTTCTTTCTCACATCCGGTCCGAGAATATTTAGTTAGAAGGTTTCCAGGTCCTTCAAGTTTGTGCGGCTCTGTTCGAGTTTACCTGGTGGCATGAATCCCAATACGAGGCATGCCTGAGCACAAATTGACCGCTGTACTAAACCTTGAAAAAAGAAGGGTGTCCCCTCTCATTTACAAGAGATTACAATTAAAAGATTGCTCACCGCATTTCGCCCAAAAGAGGTGCAAATTAATTTATGTACCTTGTTATCTGACTTCATTCCGAGGAAGGATAGATGGATGAAATAAATTTAAAATGCCAGTGAACACCTCTCTGTACACTCGTTGTAACTGAGGTATTCAGTTTAAAGTGGAGCATTTCTATTCAGCCTCGTTGCAATGGAATATATAACTTTATGAGAGCATTACAGCTGGGACGAATAAAATAAGTAAAACATGGCATATTGCATCACCACTTTAACCTATTTGACAAGAACACAATGTCTATGGTGGCGTTAACTTCAACGCCACAGTTCATGTGTTCATTTTACCCACGGGAATTTGTTACATATTTTTACCCATTTCGACTTAGGTTTTAGGATTAAAACCTAAATTAAACCATTAAAAAATACTCATGGTATAATGATGTTTAGTAAAGAGAAAAGGTGTCTTTTATTAGCGCAAATTTAAATATGTATATTTTCGTTTATGGAATCAATATAGTAACTCATGGTCTGGGAGGAACACAGAGCGAACACTAAAAATTATTATCATGAAGGCAGTGGAAGCTATATTACTCGAAGATCATTAATTATGATTCCTAATGACAATTAGGCAAGAATATAATACTTTTACATACCTCATTGTATTGTATTTTGTGTTTCGCTGTAGCCTGATGATTGACACCATGTAAAGGAAACTTAAAAAATATTAAAGGATGGTAGTCATCAAAAAACATATAATACGCGCAGCTAAGTTTTCGCAATGCTATACTATATCTAATAGCCGTATTTATTTTCCTAAGAAGTCATGCTGAATGGAAAACTCGATATAAACTTTTTGGTCTCTGAAATTCCTGCTTTGGTGATTTACAGTCGATGATGTGAGTCGCAATAGCTAAAATATGGCCTTTAATTAAAATGTTTTTCTTCAGGGCGTTTTACAAATGGACACTACTTTATTTGCAACGATTTTGATGTGCTACCACAGTTTAAAATGGTAAGACGTACACACAGAAGTCTATTGCTATGAACACCCGGAAAAGTATGTACAACTTCACGAATTGAAATAATATAGAATAATTATAAGAGAAAGAGCATTTTGATTTATTTAAAGTTTTAGTACTATCCTTAATACTACCATAAACCAATGTATGGAGAGTGAAATTTATAACATCCAAGTGGTCACTTTCATAGATTGATGCAGCAATGTTACTTATATTTATAGGTTAATACTTCAAACACTATCGAAACCTGGGCTCTATCTGGCACTCTGCCACGTTTTATTACAAGCCTTTCTTTTTCGCTCTCTCTCTCTCTCTCAATCCCGCCTTCAATCAACACCAACTGTTGGCTGGGTACGTAATGGCTATACGTGTCACGGGGATTCAAAAAAAAACAAGACCAGATCCCGCTCTCACGTCATTCTGCTTCCCCCTCTTTGCCGCTTGCCGCTACAACGCTCGCCCACCCTCTTCCCGGACACCGTTCACTGCCACTGGATTCCGCCACAACCCCTCCCACCCATTTCCACTTATTCCACCTTGACCCCCTGCTGTCTCACGCGCCATTTCAAACGTGGAGAGCGCGGGGAAGATGGAGTGGGAATGAGGAGAATTTGTGGAAAACGAAGAAGGGGAGAAGCTTGAGGCAGGAACGGAACAGGAAGGAGGAGATGGCGGAGAAGAAAAATACGAGAGGAAGGAACTGCCGCCATTCGTTCCACCATCCCTCGACGGGTGGTGGAATCGCCGGTTGTTTTACACTCACTGTCCGTGCTCAATGGCAACCACCATTTCACTGCTTCCATTGTTTGATATCGCTGATTATCTGAATCTATTTCATCGGGGTTATTTTCTTGATTTGTGCAATGTAAAATTCATGTATCACTTCGTGCACTAGTCTCTTGAGTATACTGCACATGACTATTTAGACACTTCAATGAGTTCCTAATGGTGCGTTGAAAATCTAATGACCCAATTTTTATGAACATGCTCTGAGTTTTGTGAGAAATTTCCACTTAAATAAAACACACCTATTTAAAGAATTTCAATAAACTGCGGGAGATGCCGCAACAGTAACTTTTAACGGAGTCATCCGCTACGTGTGAGTAGCTACGTTGAAGAAAATTTCAGAGGTTAAGAGGACTTTTGGTAGCTTAACTGGCTAAAGCACTCGGCAACATCGAGGGATCCGGGTTCGAAGCCCGGTCGAGGCGAATGATTTTGACGCTCGAAAATTTTATTGCATTCATTGTAATGCATCTATTCAAATACAAATTTCTTATTGCGTTATTATGATTTCCAACTTTTGCTTAATGATTTGGTTAAAAGAAACAAAAATCACGATTTTCATCTTATTATCGCGTAGGTCCTTCCCTTACGAGAGCGTGAGTTGTGCGCATTCTCGATGTGAATCATCCTGTAATTCATTTAACTCGCACAGCTAAAGAAACGACAACATTTGCTCCGATGACATTATAAATTTATTACAAAAAGCGGCTAGCTTGGGCATACGTTTGCTTAGTAAGTAGACAGTAAAATATTTCCCCTTCCCCATTATTAGAAGGAAATAAAACCACAGTATCATATCTCCGATATACATTTAACTGATGTTGATTATAAAAATAAAATATTTTGTTATTTATTTTCTGGCCAGTTTGGTTTTCAGATGAGTTTCGGTCCTCGACCTAAACCGGTGACATGCCAGCCACCACTAGACTAAGCCTCTTCCATTAAGCTTTCGATCAAGTCGTGGAGAAGGAGAAAGAGATAATCGTTTATATCAGTCACAAAAGTTTTGAGAGAATGTTTTTTTGCAAATAAACCGCAAAAATGCATATAAATCTCCGAATCCTTAACATTTAAAAAAATATCATATTTTTCGTTTCAGTACTGATAAATGGAAACATTGGGTGACCTTCTCTACCTTTAGTGAGAACTGTTTTTTGTTACAGGGAAATTCAATGACCCTTTATCAATGTTGAAAATTAAACTCGCATGGACGTGCGAAAAGAGAAAGGCCGAAACGACTATTTTCAATGGCATACAATACGCTTTCAAAATATCCTTGTAAACGTGAAACGCGAACGATGGGGTTTCACTCAGTTTGCCGACCGGTAGTCAGAAGAGAAACGATGGGAGGGAATGAAAAGAATACGGAGTCAATGGAAGGAACGAAAGATAAAAGAGAACACGACATGTAAAGACGATAGTTTGATCACTATTAAGTAACATGAAAAACTCCTGATGAACAAATAAAGAACATCGAAATAGGAGGAGGGAATAAGCGATTGTGACCCGAAATAAAGTTAGATTTGATTCAGAAACAGAGAAAAATGAGAAAAAGAGGAATAATATTGAAGTGACAAAGGATAGGAAGAGAATAAAGATAAGGAAGGGAACTAGGCAAAGACTGTATAGATAATATGATAGATGCTTCAATAAAACATACTTAGGATTCTCCTAACAAATGAATAATAGAGAGTAAGGACTTGTATGATGTTTTAAATACAATAGAGACACAATAAATGTCGACAATTTTTCAGTACTGCTATTTACCTTTTGTTTTGAAGAAGATTTAAAATGCATTATCATTGTAATTAAGGCAGAAAAATTCATATAATTTCAATGCTTTATCTCTTTACTCATATATTAACTTAAAAGCTCTCTGGCGTCTTTCATTTAATTCCCAATCCAGATTTTCATTCATTTTCCTCCCCATGCAACTCTGATTCTCAGGGCAAAGAGTTTAGATAATGTAATGGTTACGGTAGGTTTTGGAGGGAAACATCCGCAAAATGATCAAACTGATGAACACACATCTCGTCTCTCCAAAATAAACAAAGCACAACGTCCTAATCCAAAACAAGTCCCTCTTCATCTCTTTGTACTTCCATCCACCCTTCATCCCGTCCAACATCCCTATACTGCTCCTGCACAATTTCCTAACATTCACCCTCTATCAAGGCCACATCCCACTTCCAATCAATATTCTCTGAATCTATTCTTTCTATCTCTTTAGAATTTCTCCCATCAATCCCCTCTCATCCCCCACCATACCCATCACCTCCTCATTTATTTTTCTTTTTGTGCATTTAATCTTCTCCATTCTTCTCCACACCCACATTTCAAAAGCCTCCAATATACTTTTAACCTCCTGCTTCAGTGACCACGTTTCCGCGCCGTACATAACTATGCCCCATATCAAAGCTTTGATGAGTATTTTCTTTACCTCCCTACTCAACGTCCCCGTCATCAACTCCCTCCTCCTTGAGAAAGCCTCTTTTCTCAAAGCAATTCTTCTCCTTACGTCACCACTACTTTGACCATTTTGGTCAAAAACGCTTCAGATATACGTAAGCTGTTCCACCTGCTCTGGTTTTTTTGCTTCTATTTTGGAATTTAACTTAGTTTTCCTCTTTCTGAAAAACCGACAAACCCTAGTTTTACCTACATTTGGTCTCATTCCGCATCTATCACACTAAATTTCCAATTCACTCAGCAATGTTTGCAACCTCTTGGCTGGCTCACAAACTACAGCTTGTTCATCAGCGAAACCTAATTTTATGAATTCCCCGCCATATTTCATTGCTATCTACAGTTCTTCCCATGCATCTTTAATCATTCCCTCTACATATGAAAGTTCATTGAATAGCATAACTGATAATAGACAACCCTACCTTACTCCTATTCTTAACACTGCCCATCCGGACTCTCCGTTCCCCACTCGCGCCTGAGCATTCTGAGACATGTACAGGTTGCGGATCAGTCTCCTGTCCCTCCAATCCATTTCTATTTTCTGTAATATACTCATTACATTTTCCCAATTCACTCTATAAAACGCTGTTTTGAAATCTACCAAACAGGCAAATAAGTCCCGATTGTATTATATATTCCTCTCTATTAGTGATATCATTACTGCACTGGCATCACGCGTACCTCTCGCTTCCTAAATCCAAACTGATCATCCCCTAAGTAATCATTTGCCTTACTTCCTATCCTTTTTTTTTTGATGATCCTGAGAACAGCATTAGCTGCGAGCGAAATCAAACTTAATTTTCTGCAGTGCCCACATGAGGTTGCCTAGCGTAATTTCTGTTGTCGTCAAGAAGTCTTTAGAAATGACCTGACAAATCTCTATATATCTAGTTTTTTGAGATTAAATTAATTTCTCTGATAAGAAGAATACACGTACATTTTGGGAGGGTTAAAGTATATAGCTCATTGGAAAATACGCTTCCCGGGTGATAGGTAGGGATTAGTAAACTGAAAAACTAAAATATCAAAGTGAGATAGGTTTTTCAAAATCTTATCAACTCCACAGCAGAAAATAATACTAACATCAGGTTTTGTCCCCGGCACTTACCTTCAATATCTGATCCTCCTACAGTACCACAGAAAAAGAGTCTCTGCAAATATTCATCAACCCTTAAAATATAGTCTTTGAAGTGTCGTCTATAAATACAGGTTTAACACAAAACCTTACGTTACAGACTACAAAGGCTCTATGGAGTTAATTATCCCAGTAAAAATCCATACTGCCTTGCAGACTTGAAGTCGCAGTAAGGTACTTAAGGGCAAGATAACGAACTGGATCTAGCAGCCATTGTACATACTATCTAGAGATATCTATTCCCACTATCAAACCCCATTTGCGTCGGAAAATTTTTACGAGTACGAATTTTTATCACTGCTATTTGCTGGTATTTACGGTCGCTTTCGTTTTAACATATTCCGAGGAGGAGTCTCGGGATTTGGAGGAGAGAGAAAAAGAGGCGGATCACCCGAAAATCCGTCTAGTATCAGCCACGGAGGGATAACGGAGTCGGAGTGGAATTAAGGATTGGGGGACGGAAAGAAAAAATACGGATTTGAAAAAAATTCTCTCCTCGCCATTTTTAAAAAACTTTGAAGGTACGTGTAGGGTGATAGGAGGGAGGGGGAAGAGTGTGTGAGGCGAAACATCAGTCGATTCTCCTCCTGCTACCACTCCCCTCTCCCGCAACGATTCCTCCTCGCCCAGAACAAAATTTTTCGGCTCGATCTCCTCTGGGGCAGAAGGAAGGGGAATGGAAGTGGAGGCTCGGCTGGTCCGAGGGGATGAGTGAATCGTGGGTGTTATGGGGCCGTATATGTGCGACTGCACGATCCCGGAGGGGGAGATGGCGAGGCGGGGCAAGAGGAGGGTGTGGTCCCGCGGAATACATGGCCGCCCACCCGCAGACGCGCGTCGCCACCACGGATACATCGCTCGTTAATTCCGGACACGAAAGTGATGGACGCTCATGCGGGACGGACGTAGTGCACGGACGATGAAGAGGGAGGAAGGCCCACGCAGAGAAGAGAGATGATCCTCACCGTGTTCTTCCGCCTCAAATCACAATTCGCAGTTCTGTGGAGGATAACTCAATAATTTATTGAAATTCTCCCTCGCCCCCGGTCTAAACCCGCCCGCCGTACTTAGGAGATTAAGGGAAACGGACGTATATCACGATTTTCAGGTGACGCATCCAAAGTTGAAATAATCGCCGGGGAGCCGAGCGCGGCGACCCCTTCCCCTTTCTTTGCCTCCCTTGTTCACAGAAGAATTCGCAGTGCTCATTACATTTTGCTTCCCGGATAAAATTTCTGGAGGATAAATGAGAGGGAAGTTTTCATTCCTCTTCCATGGCACTCGCATAATGACGTAACCACAGTGTTTGAAAGCCCTCGATTAGCCCACCTCGATGCCATGGCATTACCTACTCCGACGTTTGTCTCTTAAATGATGGTCGCTCCAATTTCAGCGATGGATTATTCAAATTCCAATTATTCCATTTCCACTAATTATAACCGAAAACAGTTGACCATTTTTGGTAAATAAAATCATTGCCTTCATTTCCATTTAATATTTTAATCGTCCAATTCCATGGAAAATCCAAGAAAATCAATGTAAAAAATGAGGTTATTTTGAATGTAGTGGCGAAAAAAAGTAACCGCGGCCCGAAAGGAGCTGCTGTAAAAAATTTCCGACAAAAAGGCACGTGCAGGTGGTCAAGTGTCCATAAATACTTTTTAATGCATTCCAATTTTGAACCGTCTTTGCATAAGACATAATATTATCAAGTTTTGCCGACATTTTATACGGTAAAAAATGTTTGTTAGTAAAAAATACACGAACAAATCATTAAAACTGTCATCAATTATTAACACAGAACAGTTTAATTCCCACGCGGGTTTTAAGCCTCCAATTCACTACAACTTAGTTCGAAAAAGAATTCCAAATATAAGCTGTGATTCATAGTATGGTTGCATGTGGAATACATTTATGGCTGAAGTTAACATTGATTGGAATAATTTCTCAGTTTTACTTGAACTTTAACCTATTATAGAAATATTAACATTCTATAATTCAGTATTATTCTCTAGTTTTCATTTATGAAACACGTGAATTCAGAAGACTGTCTGTAGAAACTGACATAAATCAAAATGGTACATGACTCTAAATAAACATTAATAATAACTCCCAAATAAAGAACTCTAAGAAAAACTAACCTTCTTAAGCTACTAAAATTTTTCTAATCATTTAATTGAACGATTTTTTACATTCCAAAATATTACATATCATATCATTAATATATCTTTGGAAAAACAACACATTTACAATAAAAACATAACGGTAGCATAATTTTTAAAAAATAACTAGCTGTATGGTTTGCCATTTACTATCGAATTCATGAATGTACTGTATTCATGAATGTTGACTGGAATTTGAACTAAGAATAAACAGTAAAATTTTCTATATGAGACATCGCGGGCGATTATGCCTACACTAACATAAAACGAAGTTTTTAATTGTCGGTAAGTGCTAAGGACATTTGATTCACCATCACATTTTACCCCTAACAGACGAATCCGCCATTATTTATGGTACTGCATCTTTTCATATTATTTTAGTGGTAATGCATCTCACGATTTAGGCACTCCGCTTCGAAGATCTCTCGAACTTTATTACCTATTTTTACGCTTGCAAATTCCAGCAGATGATATTTTACAACCGTTTCGATGTAAAATTAAAGTTCTCTTTAAGAGAATTTGGGGAAAAATGAAAATAATAATATCCAATATGGATATGATATGGACATTTCACCATTCAAAAAAAAATCGACTAATTATTTGCAAAAATAGAAAATAATGAAGATTAGCTACCAAAAACGATTTGGCGTCCTAATTTGCAGAAGAAAATGAAATCAAGACATTTTTTCCACATTAGCTTAAGGAAAGTAATTCTTTTGAATTTCGGGTTTACAAGGTGCTTGGTGTAATGGTGGAATGCATTTGTTGCGGAAAACCATACATCTAAAAAATACACGATACGCGATAAATAACTGCATAATAGAATTGATTCACTACTAATGTAACATGCAACGGTACTTTTGGGAACATTTGAATACCTTTTTCATATTAATGTTTGTATGTCGTGAGTAAAATAAATTAAATGGCAACGCAAATGAATTTTTAAAATACGAATGACGAACAACTTGGTGGAAAGGCTCTTCAAGTTTAAACACAACCGACTATCAGCTCATCATTTTAAACACAATTCAGGAAAACTCTGAATAAATGCATAAAGCTCAAACATTTCATGACGAAAAGTTTTGCTTGATAGAGGGAAGTGTTGAGTTACTTAGTTCAGTCAAAGAATTTAGAAGGATTTAGCATTCTCAAGTAAAATTAGTACAACGTTTACATGTAATCTGACTAAAATTGAAGGTTAGTATTGATCTTATATTGCGTTGAATTACTTATTTTACATAGTTTCAAATTAGTGCGTTGATTTAATTTTATTCTCTGACTTTTCACTACTCCAAGACATTTACTAGTGTTGAAGGTGATTACCACCTCAGTTAAATCAGAACATTCTGTGACAAGAACACCTGATATGATTGCATTTACTTTTATTATAATTCTTTGAAAAATAAAGTTTCCATTACTACTATAATGTATGATGGTTGCCTACAAATTCAAATGAAAAGCTCAACGCTTCCTAGGGTTCATGTTCACTATCGCCAACTTTGGCCGGTACTCAAGCGTAAAACCAGCAAGAAAAGTTTTTCAATCCATATTCATTAAGCCGACGACCTTTTACAAAAGAATTCAAGTTAATATTAAATGATAAATGAGGTGTTTTAAGGTAATTTCTCTCAAATTAATACATGCTGGAATCGCATCCCAGAGTTATAATAAAATAAATTTGCAAATTTCGAAATAATTTCATTTAGAGTCGATTTCACTGTACAGAAACGTGAATAGCTAGAATAAAAATATATAAAATGAAAACTAATAAGAACAGTAATCGAAAAATTTACGATAAACTTTCATGAAGAACTGGTCTATCATTAGAGTGAATCAAGTAAGTAAGCACTTCTCTGAAACTGCATAACTATTCCATTAGAAATGAAATTTATAAAAGATTTAATGCCAGATATAGTAGAGGGACATCCATTAAATCAGGAGATGAACCAATTGGACGCATTACCAAATAGATTATAATCATAGGTACCTTATTTTATGAGAAACGCATTTTACATGAGTAATCATCCTTTAATTTTATCATAATCCGCGATGATTCCACGACCGATAGGATAACTTAAATTTATAATTAAACTGATAACATTTCAGGAGGACATTAAGAAACTACTCCGTCCGATGTCTTTTTTTAAAAATAAAAATATACTCTTAGGAACAATTCCAGAAATATCAAGGAAACAAGTTCTCAACTCAAATTCATCTCGTGGGTGACGTCCACTATCAAATGATTGACAAAACTCAAAAAATGACTTTTATTCTGGCTATTAGTAAATATTTAGCTCGAAAATAAGGTGACCCTTGTTGAAATGGCCGTGATCCAACTGCGGCTGCGGTAGTTGATTACATTTACAATCTGAATCATACATGTATATACCTAGAATTCCTTACGTTCGTAACCGAGCCCACAAATAGTAATGAAACGAAGAGTCAGTAAGCCAGGTACTCACGAAAAAGAGGAAAACAAACTATTGCAGAAACTGAAAGCAAATTGTTCATAAATTTTTCGTTTTTGTTTTAAGAAAATTTCAAAATCCCTTCACTGTTGCCATTACATGGAATTTTTACAAATCTTTGTATTTATTTTGTCGTCTTAGTTTAGGTCACATTTTCGAAAGAAACAGTTCAAATTTTCTGAATGAACAAAATAAAAACAGTAATCCATTTTTCCTCACAACATTTACATATTTTAGATTAAATTACGAACGGAATTATAGCCACCTAATTAACACTGATTTGAATGGAATTCATTCATAAATACATTAAGCCTCTTGGGTGAAAGCTACGACTATACTGAATTGTTTTCACATTCGTACATTTTATGAAAGCCAATAAATAAATAATAAAAAAAACTGAGAGCACAAATCTATAAGACAAGTTATAAACCAGCAAAATATAGATTAAATATTAAGTTTTAAGGTTCCATGCAACTGCATCAAAATGAAATCAAAATAAAACTTAAAAAGGAGATTACATAACTAATCGTTTCAGCCTATGTACCTAAGATACAGTAGGAGTCATCAGTAAGCACTGAAAGCGACGCTTAACGCGCCATTGTTACCCCCAAAGTTATGTGAATTTTCATGTTCTGATATTTTAGGACGTAAATATGCCAGATAGACAAGTGTGAACATCAATGGCTAACTAAGCAACATTTTTGGAAGCACTATTTGGGCAAATCTTACCTTAGTCGTGGCTTCTCTCTTGGTTGCGGTACTTCGACGAATCATTTGCGGGGAGTACTTTCACAAATAGTCCAAATGCGTAATTGATAAGCCTTTATTCTGGAATATATCATTCGTCTAAGTTTGAAGGCATTCTCTTCAAAAAACCTGCAACATAAATAACATTTTATATTTTGATTCGAGTTGATTGAATTTTATGCAATTCTTTTTGCATTCGAAAAGCTAAATAGATTCGAAAAGGTACATGCATAAATTTTGAAAATTACAACACATAAAATATTTGTATATTTTCCTTCCTATAATAGAAGGAAAAATAGAAGGGAAGATTCCAATGGAAGGGAGGAAGACCAAGAGACATGTACATAGAACAAATCAATAAGGACGTGAAACAGAGATCAAGGATTGAGGGTATTGAAATTAATAGAAAAGAATGCTGCAGTAAACTAATCCTAGGATAGAAATACTGATGATGATGATATTTTCCTTCATTCTGATTCATTAGCAGTTTATTATGGAAAATCTAGGCTGTGTTATTTGTGTCATTTCTGAAACTAATGAACTTGCCTGAATTTTATATACTACTATTCAAGATCTGGTTGTAATTCACAATGTTCAAGGTAACTAAATAAAAAAAAATAGTCTACGAGTCCCAAAGATCTTAGGTGGTTATCGTCGCTGGCGATTCGCACGCCCATTAGAAGGGCATTTCCACACCATAAAATAATTCCATCATACTTCAATGAGTGATGACACGTACATATTTATCTAACGAGTTGGGGTGCTACTTAAGTATCCTAACAAACTGGAATGTTCTTTTCCTGTGTATTTACGCATTTAGCCCTGAAATCCCAGCGAATACACCACATTTCCATTTTTTTAATTCACCAAATATTTACAAGAACCATTTCCGATTTTTGATATAATAATCGCAATTGTAGAGCTCATTCTGTAAATTTAATTAAAACGAGAGGTACAAATAAATTAAATTACAACGTATCTTTACTCTCTTTAAAATCAACTAATAAAATAAATTGATATAATGGTACATGAGGCATAATGGGCCGTGAATGATTCGTATGCCATGTATCATTATGCTACAACGTCGATATTCCAAAAAGTTTTTCTACCGTGGTAATAAAATAAGTGGCAGGGCACACTTTAAATCAAAATTAATATGTAATATATCACAAAAACGGCCATACGTGTGGAATTAAGAGAATTATAATACGTATCAAACCACTTTTGGATTGCTCACGTGGGCAGCAGCCTCACATGGTTTCTGAAAGGCTGTAGTTCTAGCCACGCAGAGAACACGGGTCAGTTAAGTCGCTTCGGCTCCAGGAAAACATATAACAGCTAAATAGTGGCATTCTGAGATTCCTACGACACACCGACCAGAAGAGATCTCTGATGATTTAGAAATGTATCAATTTATCATTACAGGAGCCAAATCTCGTAATGCGAACACCAAAGCACTAGTACGTGCATTTCATTGATTTTAATGGATTACATTAAATATCTCATTGGAATGTGTTATGTAGAGCTAATACGAGACTTAATCTCGTATGGTGCAAAATTCCCAATTCTAGTAAGCAGGCAAACTGTGTCGCAGGACCCTAATCAATAGGAATAATGGGATGGAAAGGAAGATGCTCAAAGATGGAAAAGGGATGAATTTCGATGTTTATAAAAATTAATCAAACCAAATCAATTGGGTACATGTGAAATCAAAAGTTTCTCTCTTCAACCTCAGGGTGCCAACTCGATCCACCCGCACCCACTCCCTACTCCATCTGCCTATTCCAAGGGTATCTCTCACCAAGCGCTCACCATTATTATTTCGCCTCTCCTCCCTTCTGAATTCACTCCCTCACACTGTCGATCCTTTTAATTTATCATGCAACTATATCACCGCCCAAGCTTTATCCCTCCTTTCAACAAATTAAATATTTCCCCGGTCCATGCTCGGTTCTCGTTGTTATTGTTATGCTGTTATTGTCTTTTGCCCTCTTTCATGTTTGCTATATTTTTCACTGTAAATTGGCATTACTGCTGTATGTGAATAATGTTTTAAAATAAAATAAAAAAGGAGAGGATAGAAAATTAACCTACGGCTTATAAACATGTATTGTTTAACAAAGTCAACTTCTGAAAAAAATTGAAAATATTGCTGCACTTGAAATTAAATGCATGCTAACTAGCATGGAATATAAATTTAGGCATAAGAACAATTAACAATTAAATTATTTTTTATTTATATTAAAATTTCCATAATCCTGGGTATCTTATATGTATTAACAAAGAATTATTTACTGAAAATTCAATAAATTAAATAATTTCCCAATCAACAAATCGACCAACCACGGTAATCTACTTAAAATATGGTTTTCATTCTTAAACCGTTAACCGAAAATACAACGGTTTCGTATGGATATGCATCTCTTTATGCAATAAAATCATAAGTAATGGAGATTCTGGCTCTCAGCTTCATATAGGTTAGTCGAATTATCCTTTTCATTCATATTCTCACTTATTATTCGGTTATGAAACATCCTGTCATACTGACCCAAGGAAATCACTCATTCCTCCAAAAATAGCATATAATATATTCGTGTAAGGGTTAAGCAGCTAACCTCGAAATTTTCTATGTTCTCTACCTCGCAAAGGATAGATAGAAAATTTATTATCTAATTAAGCCAACGGTCGTGGTGATATAATCCGGAAAGATATACAAATGTAGAGATCGGCCGTATGAACACATGATTGAGCAATTAGCAGAATGCTCAGAATGGCAGAGGTGATGTGTTAAGTAGTTCAAGCAAAAAACTGCGAGTCAACTTCGAGCAAGTGGATGACTGTCAATACATCGATAGAAATTAAACAATAGCATAACCATAATATATGCCAAGAAAAAAATTCAAATGCATTCCTTGAATGATTCGTTTCCTTACTTCTGTGCATTGACGCCACCAACAATAGATACTGCTAGCTGAAGAAACTTTCATCTTTATTTGGTTGACTTTTTAATATGCGTATACCGCTTAAGTTATAGAGTCTAAACTTAAAAATCCTTCAATTACACCACCATTAATTAGAAGTTAAATCAGAGAAAAGGTGCAAAGTTCAAGAAACTCTTTGAAAATGATACACTGGTATTGCAAATCACTAACATAATCATTTACTTTCTTACTATGAGGCTCACCTAATCATTTAACGATGACTTTTCTGGATGAAAATATTTCATTTCGCCTCACTTGCTCCTGTCATTCACTCAAACCGTACGTCCATATCACATCACCCTGTAACGTTCCATTTTATGGCGTGTATTGACGGATGTGGTTGAATTTTAGTGCCCCTGTTAATTTCCTCCACGATAAAGAGACAAAAAGATAACCCTCATAACTAGAGTGATAACGCACCATATTTCTGAAACACCCTCCCAATATCCGGAATATTCCACGAACAGACGTCAAGGAATTAACGAATAGCATGTCATTCCCCAAATTTCCGTGAAATATAAAGTGAGAGGAGAATTATAAAATCAACGACTAAGATACACTGGAACACAAACCACTGCTTATATAATAGCCTAATTCTATATGCTGCATATCTTGAAACTAGACAAAACCTGGAAGATATAAAAATGAAGGGCATCAACGATGCAGAGCTTATTGCCCATAAAATGGTAACTGCAAAATGATTAGATGTGCAGGCATGAGGAAAATATAGGCTGATGAATTTAGATTGAGGCATGATAAAGCTATATAAATCCAATCGCCAATGAAAACAGTACGGGCTTGATTATTTAATAGTTTCTTGAGTTACATAGCCAAGGAGAAATTTTGAGTACTAGTTACGTTCACTGGAAAAGATAAAATAGATCAAGTTGTAACAAGATGAATTCCATCATTACAAAAGGGGAATGAGTCCCATTTTCTGTAACCAATATAATTTTAACAAACCTGGATAGGGATTATAATCACTGTTACCAGGTGGTAGGTATTTTTATAGATAAATATAGAGCCTCTGACAAAAACCTAAGGACCTCTAAAATTCACATATTCGAAGTATGTGGAGCAATCCCATTCCCAGTACCGCAATTAGTTAATGTTCATGTTTGTATTTATTTATAGTGACAGATCTGCGTACCTATTATATTTTAAATCTGAATTTACAAAAAAGGTGGAATTTTGAACCCGGAACCCTTCAGTTGATAACCAAACACTCTTATCAACTCAGCCGCCATTAACTCAAAATGGATAAATTAAAAACACCATAATTTACGCATAATAGAGTAATACAGATAGAAAAAATCCCGTAAGATAGAAAAAGTAGCCTTACGAAAGGAAGAAAACTTTATTTCCCCAAGAACATCTGTAAATATGCTACATACCCTTTTGGTGGCTCGCAGGGTATTTATGTAGATGTAGAATAGCTTTTACGCTGTGCACAGTTAAGAAACACATCAGTTAAGTTTGTAATGAGGAATTGTACCAATTAATAACCAACGCTTTCAATTAAATACCTCCTGAGTTGTTAGCTTTGAGTTTTCATGATACTTTTAATTATTGTAAACGGAGGAAATCGATTCAAATGGCTTCAAGAGAAAGATAATCTGAAGGATAATAGATTAAAGTACACCCAGTTTTATTAAATCAATATGTTTATTTTAAAACGAAAAAGAAAAATGACATTTATAAATAAAATTGCCAAGAATCCAAATGTGGGAAGCTATACAGATTAGTGACACTTTTCTAAAACTCTACCTCACTGCAAAACAAGCATGCTTTAAATGTACAGATATAAAATAAAAAACTAACGATTCTTTTGCCTGAAAACTCAAGATAAATACATTTGTGAAAATAAACGTGTTTCTTCGGAGGGAGAAGTGACCCATAAAATTCTTCCGAAAATAACTGAAGAGAACAAAACACGAGGAAGCCCAGAGCCTTCCATTCTTCCTGTCAACTGGATTTCACTTAATCCTTTTTCTTTCCCCGGAAACGGTTCGTTAACGATTCGGTCCGTAATGCATTATTATTTGCACGTGGTCGGACACTTTTGGGGAAAATTACGAGGGCTCGCGAAAAATTTATTTACTTAATGTAAATAATCTAGTATTTCTCTCTTTTAAATCAGAGTGAGTAGTTATTACCAGTTTATTATGCATTCAGCAGGGTAAAAATGTTTATCATAAGGGTCTAAAGGGTCTCATTTACTGTGAAATTAGTAATACGACACAGTAATCGGCCGATTAACGATAACATTTCCCTGCCACATGGTTGCCTTAGCGACCCGCTAACGTCGTCGCTGAGTAGTGAATATTAATCGATAGTGATTGCGTTATGAAATGACGTCAGACCTTGCCACTGTCCCAAATACTCGTATGACTACTAAACGCGGTAGTTCACCGCATCATTATTTCATCAAAGGAAACTAATAGTACCAAAATGAAGAACAATGGAAAAATGCATTGTTTTCTTCATTCAATGAATATGAACTTCCATAAAGTTGAGCCAGAAACCATCGAATATAAACTCACCGCATTATTACTTTCCAATGAAGAGAAAACAACAGCGGTGGATCAAATATTTGGCGATTTAGAGAAATATCATTATTACAACCAGTTGAAACACGCAAATGATTACAGTCCTTACCAATGTAAAGATGTCAACTGACTGCACGTCTTTACAGTGTGGGACTTACAACCATTACATGCATTGGGTCATTAATATTGTATCACTAGCACTTCGTTATCGGAATTTCATACCATAATTCCAAAGTGATTCCCAAAAATAAATGACGGAATAAAAAATAATTATAAAATAGGGATTATCATAAAACTAAATAAATTTCCTACATTTTCCCAATATATCCCTTATCCAATCCTTACTCTAGAAAATGTAATCAAACGGGATGAGTGGGTAAAAATCACTATGGTTATCTTGGAGAGACTACTATATTAATTACAAAATAACATAGCAACCTCAAACGTTCAATATACCAGACAAAAAAAAGCCATTTACATCGCTATTTCATTTTAAAGCAAACATTTCCACGACATGGTAATAGGGATATTTCTAAGCACTACATGGCGAATAGAAACGTCAAAAGTACCGATAGACAAAAGTTCTCGTAACGTAATTTGAATACATCATATTTTCTTTGAGCGTTTTAAAGTTTCAAATACGATAATAACTGTCGTAAGCTGGTAAACAATTTCAGGATTACGAAGAAACCTTGACTTCACAGTATTAAATTCGACCATGTCGGAAGAAACGAGTATCATATATTAATATATTAAATCAAGGCGATGGCCTGTACAACACCAACCGGAATATGACGCTTAGTCGAAGAAGCTCACGCTGAACCAAATGGGAAATACATCGGCTTTATTTATTCTGGGTCCCTAAACGCTTATTGATGTGGAGTTTTCAGGATTCCGTATATATATCACCGTCTTAGAATCAACCCTTCGATATAAATGCAATTTAGGCGTTCTGAAATGTTTAACAAATGACGCTTACCCTGCTCAAGATTCCTATCCCTGGTCTAGAGACAGCAATACAATATTTCTGAGCATTATTTATCCATTAGTAACCTTATTGCCTTTATGCATAATAGCCTAACCATAATTTTGTGCTCATTTAAAATTTATCGTAATACGATGTCTGTCAAATAACTTATTAAGTATTGCAAAATAAAAAACTTTATTTTGCAATACTTAGTCTACATCGATTCTGTCCCCTTCAAATTACTCTCCATTCATTGCAATGCACTTTTTCCATCTTCTTTTCTACTCTTTAAACCACACCTGGAAGTACTCGGCAGTATGTCTTTTAAGTTTTCTCGCCATTTCTTGCTTTATTGTGTCCGCATCTTCCCAGTGATGTCCCCACATCACATTTTTGCGTTTTGGGAATAGGAAAAAGTCGCAGGGGCCGAGATCTGGCGAATAAGGAGGATGATCGAGGATGATATTTTTGCTAGAATTTTGATGGTGATTGGTAAATGTTTTTACTAGAAACTGGCGAACAATCAACGCTAAATATGCAGGTTCATTGTCATGGTGAAGGATCCATCCATCATGCTCGGTTCACAGTAAAATAATAAATAATATAGTAAAATAATAAAAATAGTGTTCACTGTTGATTTTCCTAAATTTAGTTCATCAGCTATCATTTGGACAGTGTTTCGCCGATCGGTAAGGACAAGGGACCGCACACGATCAATGTTGTCGTCAACATAGGTGGTTGAAGGTCTTGCATCATCCGTGACGTCTTGTCGGTCACCTGTAAACCGCTTAATCCACTTGAAAACGGATGTTTTCTTAGGAGTTTATCATCGTAAATAGCTGTCAAAATTTCAGTAAGTTCTGGAAAACTTTTACCCCACTTAACCAAAAAACTTGATGTTGATTCTTTGCTCTGCGATTTCGTCAATTTCCGTTTCGACAAACAGTAAAAACAAGGACAACACACACACATATATATATATATATATATAACACAGTAATCAACCCGAAGGTCGGTTTAGTAGGTGATGGTAGAGCTCACCCATGTACCAAGCCCAACGGCGTGTGAATATTCGCACATCAGGGTAGGGGGGCCATATATATATATATATATATATATATATATATATATATATATATATATATATATATATATATATATATATATAAAAGTATATACACGCACGGATTATACTATATATAGATATAGTATATACACGCACGGATTATATATATATATATATAATCCGTGCGTGTGGTGCCAGCCAAGCACAGAAGGCTCATTGGGTCTCAAGCAACTAGCGCCGCTAGTGAGCGGGGCTATAGTCATCGTCATGGCCGCCAGATTCCACCAGTTCCCGTTTTTATTGGCCAGACCTCGTATTTATTTACAATGAGATTCAAAATGTATTTTGGTACCAGCAAATTCGGTTACTACCTCCACTGAACAATCACTATGATACAATAATAAAGTGTTTGTCATGCTATAACCGTAGACAGTACCAAATCAGCGAGGAACGCCAACTAAATCATAATAACGTTTCGATTTCGTGTTCCGAAAATAAACAGGTAGTTTTCAAGAAGGGAACGAAAGACTTTAAGAGAACTAAAATAGAAGAGGGATATGGACCGAGAAGAGATGGTGAGAGGACAGGAACGACACAGGACATAACGTTAGAAGGGATGTGTAAGGGAGATGAAAAAGAGTAAAACGGGATTGATGATGACGAGTAGGAAAGGAAAGGATGGTAGAGAGGGAGAGAGAAAATGGGAGAGAAAAGGATAGAGAGTGGAAGAGAGAGATAGAGAGAAATGGAGCGTGGTGTGGGTCAGGGGTGTGGGTGAAGAAGATAGGTGAGAGGACGGTTTTAACTAAGGTAGGGGTAGTAGATTGGGAAGAGTGGGGACAGCGAAGTGGATCTGCGTAATGCGGTAGCGGGGGCGGCGAAGGGCAGTGGGTTTACGGGGGGGGAGGGATAAAGGGGTCTGACCCCGTTCTCTCCCCTGAGGGGGAAGTGAGGGGCGGCGAGGGGGTGTCGCCGGCTAGAGGGAGAATCGAAGTGAGCGGGAGCGGGGGTGGCTGTTCTCTCCGCTGCGGGGGAGAGGGTCGGATGATCGGGGTGGTAACAAGAACCGGGAAGGGGGAGGAAGGCCCGGGGGTGGCGCGGCTGAATCTGTAGTATGGGGTGGGAATTGAAGTTGAAGGCGCAGAGGTGTGGGGAGGGGTCGCCAAATTCGCGAGTTTGGTTCCCACACAACGAATAGCCAGCCGTCCCGGTGAATTTCCGCCGCCGCTGGTTCGTTAAACTGTTTCCTCAAAAAACAGAGAGATTCCGTTGCTCTCGAGTTAGACCAGCCGACCGTTTCCTAGAACGGGGGAGACTCGCAATGGGAACCATGTGCCCTTTTTTTCTCCCTATTTTCAAACGGCACAGGGAAGCTGGGGAAACATGGAGATGCTGTGAACCGATCAACTTGCGAGCAGTGAGAGGAATAAAAAAATATCCCCGCCGAAATATTTCAACCACACATGTTTCTTCGCATAACTGCCACACAGAAGGACCACAAGTGACAGTGGTGACTGCATTCATTTTAGTGTCATTCTGTCTCTTTCCCCCCGCGTCATTCCGTTTCTTTCTCACTAAACGTAATGGTTTAATTCTCTTGAATCCATATTCGCATATCCGTATTTTATCCATGGACTTGACTCGTGCAAACGGGAAAATTCATGGAGTTCTCTATTTTTTTACTATAAATGTTAAAAACTCTTTGGCCTACCTATTTGCAGCATCTTTCTTTTTGCCTCCATTGCGACAATAGTTTAAAAAAATGGTATTAGATAAAAACACAACTGTGACTATTGATTTCTCTTCTCGGTATTACAAAATATTAATGAAAGCATTTGGCTCAAAAATGTGCTACTAACAAACAAGAAATTATTGGTAAACTCTGGCCCATATTTTGAATAAACCCCACTCAAAATATTGAGAGCTCCTTGAGGGGCTCCGGTGGATTCATAATAAGAAGGGTAAACACCAGAGACATAACAAATTTAATTATTTTTATAAATAATTTCAAAATAATGAGCTGTACACCAATGAACCATATTAATGAACTGTACAGCAACAATCCGAATTAAAAAGTATTATTCCATGTTGTTTATTATTACAAAACAGCGTGTAATCTGATATTTATAAACTGTCTCATGAATCAATAAATTCATTCGATCCCATTAATGCATATGTTTTACTAATTCTTTAAAATAATTTCCTCAGTACAAAGCAAATACTTTTCATCCCTGACCAGCCAGCTGCATAAATCTTGGGGTATACCTGTATAATATTACAAATCCATGAAACTCATGACGTTTTAGTGAAAGCTTTGAATTTTGCTCGAAAAATATTTGTTTGGGCTCAATTCTTTGGCAACCGTTACAAGATGAAACATGTAATATCTATCCACGGCGTCTACTGCGGTAACACCCAACGCTGCATTAAAAATCCTGCTTTGCAAGGGCGAATCATTAGCCAAAGTCAATTCAATACTCCAGAAAAATTATGAAGAGTCTGTTCTTCGTTTAACAATTAAATAATTATTGATTAATAATTTAATCAGAAGATGGTTGTAAACGTTTAAAGATGAGAGACAACCAATTTCAAGCTCAAGTGGATCCGGACCTCCAGTCACTGCTCTTACGGAAGTAAGAATGAATATCGCTACTACTGTTTTCAGAAAAGGTCGTCAAACAACTTGAAGAGTACCAACGAAGATATTAAAAATATTATTGGTTGTCACCGACACATTGATAACAAAACAATTACAACTTATACGCATTTTTACGCGGCGAGTTTCGCAAAACCTACAACAACATCGCGATTACCTCGCGAAATTCAACATGAAACGTTTTCTTTATCTTCCATGTAGTTTGGATTTAGCCTTTTGAGTCTTTACCTGTTTTTCCTACATAAACAGGCGTAGGTAGGGTGAACGTATGTTATCTTTTGACGGCTTTCTCAGATATAATACTGGAGTCAAACCAATTGAACTTGCACCACATATACATTACACAATAAGCTAATTACATGAAAAATCAATGTTTTGATTAATAAATTATGGCAAAGGAAAAAGCATTATTACTATTTACTGAACAGTCCTCGTAAATGCCTACCCAGGAATTATTAATTAAGAGTTGAATGAGTATAATACAATCAATACTAATGCATTACTCGCAAGATGATAAAATGAGATCCAACGAGAAGCACGCTAAGATTACCGTGGAACAATGTGAATGCTATACGCCTAACGTGAAAGCAAACACAGCCCAAATCCCATAATGAATGAAATTGCTAATTTATGCACTACACGGCAATCGCCATAATTTGTTTTTATTGTTTAAATTGCTCCCTCTTGAACTGATCATAAATCTCTCTACAGCACCATCGTTTTAAATAAATATAATTCGAGGCATTTAATCTGCTGACGGGCAATGGGATAATGTGATTAATTTAAGACTAATTAATAACATGACTGAATGGGATAAACCTATTCAGTCTTGTTCGCGGATTACCAAAAAACAATTAATGTAAATATATTATAAGTCCGTCCACATGAATACACCGAAAAATTTTCAATCGTATTTTTCATTAACAATAAGTCAGAACTTGTGGGAAAAATCGAGTTTGGGTCAAAGGACATTACGTTAAAATAAGTTGATTTTTTCAATTTTTGCAATAATAACTAATGGCGTGGAACTCAAACATTTCGAAACTAATTGACGGAATGATAATTATGAAATAATAATGCCAAACAGATTCGAAGTACGATGATTTGATTATGGCCAACGATACTAGCTGAAAATTTGACCTTGCAGTTTGTAATTTACCAAATAATAAGAAGACTTTAAAATTAATAAGCCTTATTAAATTAATTGGGTAATAAGTAATTTAAGAAATCATGAATCATACGTGCATCAACTGTAAGCGCCTTGGAAACTCCGAAGCAAGGATTTTTCATCCAAAATACGAAGCTAATAAGTAATACCAAAATTCACAGATTAAGAACAGATTTACCAACTTGGTAGCTATGTATCAGCTATTGATTAATATATAAACTATTTCCAACATTTTCCATTTTCACTCATTAAATCTTCTTCTTCCCAAGCGTCAAGGCCCAGGGTGGGTTTTAGGATTCCTACTTATTATAATTAGACTCTGGAAAAAAACTAGCGTGATAGCATATAATAAAAATATAAGGCAAAGGTGCTACTGTTCAGATTTTATTCAACAAATAAGGAATCTCTCAAAGCACTAAAAGTCATCTAGCTGACAAAAAGTCATTAATTAAACGAGATAGTTTTTTAACGCAGATAACACACCCATTTGCTTTGGACCTCATAATCTTGATACAGAGGTCACTCCAGAACCAAAAAGATCGGAAATAGATTGACTGTGCACGGTTGAACTCACAATTGGGCATTTTGTAGAATTTTTCTTGACATCGGATTGGTGCGCTGGCTAGTCTACTGGTCTTCCATCTCGAAGGTCAGCGGTAGCAGAATTTTTCTGAACTATCCCGATTACTACTATATACTAGGGTACCATTTGGTGAGCGCTTAATGTGGAGGGCGAGACATTCAATTCGTTGGATGAGACATTCAATTGTGGACCCCGGGGTGACCATCATCAAAAGTAGTTTTGTGCCAGGTTCCTTTCTACCCTTCCCTCATTTCCGCAAAATGTGACCATTACCAAATTACCCATCCATCCCTGATGGCACAAATGACCTCAGCTTTCGGTCACCTCCCCTAAATAATCACTGATACAACACGATAGTTTTCCCTCTCCTTGGATCGAAAAACGGACAGGAACATTACGCTTGCTTCTACTTTTCGCGAATCAATATGTACCGAGCAACAAACATGGTATCAACGCACAGTCAGAGGGAAGGAGGTCAGAAATGGGAAAGCCGAAAAGAGATGAGAAAAATGTCACGTGCGTGGTACGTAAGAGGTGGTCCATGGGGGTGGTCGAGGTAGTTAGAGAGAACCGGATTCTCACGAGATACGAGGCGGACGAGTTGGACGCAGGTGCTCCGCCACAAGGGTCAGAACGAGCTGATGCTTTCAGAAGACGAGGCACAGAGACGAGAATCACGTAAAGCAGAAATGAGACCCGGATGAGATGATTTTAATGTGCCACGGTCTCCGTCAACGGCGTGCCGCGAACGCCAAGCAACGAGGCCTGAGACGAACACCCGCTCCAGGGGTCATCGGGGTCAAAAGAGTATCGACTGCAACGCCCTAAAAGACGAAAAGAGACTCGCTCGCCGTAGTCGGTCGCGTTGTTTGTGGGGTTAACCTCACCGAATGACATTTGAACAGCAGAGTCCCATTTTCCCTCGTCTCATTCTCCACCCTCCCACACGCTCTCTCAACTTCCCGTACCCCAACTTCTTCCTTTCCCGTCGCCCTTTGATGCGGGTCCTTTTTCCTCTTAGCTCCTTAAATTTTCTCCCTCTCATCGTGAAGCAATGGAATAGCTTGGGAATTACATATATATTCCACCCACTAATACCCCCTGGGATTATGATTTTCTGCAATTTCTCAATCAATGAAACGTCAATGGTTTGGAGGCCATTTTGACAAATTGCCGAAGATGTATAAGTAAATGTAAAGAAGTAATGGAATGGATGGGTACGCGAAAGGTCATCTCATCTCGGTTTTTATCTCATTAATGAATAGTGATTATTTCAATAAAAAGATTCCATTATATATATATATATGTATATATATATATATATATATATATATATATAAAAATTTAGCAACATTGGTGTAAATTACCTTCCTACCGTCAATCTTAATGCAAGTTATTTCTCACAGCTAAATTCGTACGAAATATTAAGAAGTAAAAAATCCTAAGTATTAGGCAAAATGTCTGGCAATTCTTTAAAGATAACTAGTGGTTACGGCGGAGATTGTATTCAATACGGGGTCAAGCATATCGTACACATTACATGTTCCAATCTTTTGTTTTCTTTATCTATCCCCCTTATTATTCCTTTCCTTTACCTCTCTAATTTACAACTTCTTTAATTTTTTTTCTGACTGGCAGCAGCTGTCTCTCATCTCTTTACTTCTCTCTTAACTTGATCAACGAGGTTTGCTTCGATCCTAAAGGCAACGCCTACAAATTTTACCTCCGACTCACGTGGCATCGCATCCCTACCTCTTCTCCCAAATGCACCTTCATCCACCATTTCTTCTTTTCAGGCATTTCTACCTTCCCTTCGGACTTTTACTCTTCCTTCACTAGCTTTCATCCCAAATATCATCTATCTGGAATTGCCAAGGTCCTAAACTGTCTCGAACATTATATATTATATTATACCAACTCTGGGTGTCTTTATGCCGCACCATTTACTATCACCCTTTTATCAAGTTTCCAGAACCCTACAGAATAAAACCGAAGAGAATAGGATATGCTTGACGAAACTCTTCAATATAACCGAAACACTGCCATCGTTTAAGAGATTTTTCAAAAATGATTTGGAGAAAAAATGAGTATTTAAAAAGGCTGAGGCCCGAAAAAACATAGCTGGCTTAAAAAAACGACACAAGTAGTACATGGTTTCAATGACAACCCGACAAGTTTTGTTAAACGAGTCCGTTTAGCCGATAATGAATCACATTTATAGCTCGTGTATCCATGCCGTTTCAATACATGGAAGTTCACCAAATACTAATACTCACCAGAAATATATCTTTGACGCCTGTAATTCTATTCTGGACTACGAAAAAAAGACTACTTGAAGTTATAATGCACGAACCAATATATCAAGGATTGGAACCTTACCACGCTCGATTTGTTGGAAACATGGAAAGTTAATGTAAAGTTATTGGTGAGTGAAACAGGAATCAAGAATACCAAGGTAAGATGACATTTTAAGATATTAAACTTAATTTTCACTTTTCCGCATTATTTGAAATGAAAATCCCTGCACCTTGCTGAATACTACTGCCACTTATTAGTGAACGACTGCGTCGCGTAGTAGTAGTAGTTTCAGGGGAGGCGACTGACAGCTGAGGTCATTTGCGCCATTAGGGATGGGTAGGAAAAGATGAAGGATAGAGGGAAACCCAGCGTCGGCATTAGCCTACTTTTAACGAAGGACGCCATGGGGTTCGTAGCTTAATGTCCCATCCGACCGACGGCGTGCTCACTAAAAATGCACACCACAAATCACCTCAAATATGGATCGGGATACCACTGAACAATTTTTTTCCGGAATTCGAACCCGGACCCTCTGGGTGGGAAGCCAGCACGTTAGCTACCGCACGATCCCGATCCCCCGACTGCATCGAGTTTTACAAAAATGCCTGCTCTTATTCTTGGCGAAGTTATTGAGAACACTTGCGAGAAGGAAGGTAACCTAATAGTCTTCGGAGTTGAAAATACTTTTACATGAATTTCCAAAATGGAAAAGGCAAGCGGGCAACCATTCAGTACATTTGTAGATTGCAATAGAAAGAATGTCAAAATTTCTGTTTCGCTTAAAAATTCCAACTGATTCCGGCGTGCAGCATCCCTTTTTCTTCTCATCGCGCACCTTGGCATGTCCAGACACCCATTCTAAATACTCTCCCTCAATCTTCTCACGTCCAAATTAGCCCTCAGACACCGTTTGGATCCAATTCAAGGAATGCACTTGAGTTACTCAAATACTTCTTAAGAGCACGCCCTGTCTAGAACCTCGTTGGTTGTATCACATTCCGAGTTGAAAATAAATTCCAACTCGCAAATCGATATTAAATAGATAATATCTTTAATTTTACACTATATGACGTGTCATCACTCCACCCAAAGCTTTTTTAACCCGAAAAATGAATTTGATAGATGTTTCACTTGTATTAACCCCAACCCCGCATTTGATTGGATTGTAGGGACAGGTTACAAAATTCCCAGTTCCGCCAGAGGTTTTCAAGAAGTTCTTGTGGCCAGAAAGTCATAAAAACTCTTAATGTAATTATGCTAATTTTTACATTACTGAGTTTTACTTTTTTCGCCAGTGTGAATGTGTAAATAACTTGTAGTTGAGAGGTAGTTTCCGCATTAAAACTGTTGCTTTTAGTTGGCTGTTCCGGAAGAACTTTTACAATTTGTAGCTATGAAACATCTTTTGTTATGTGACGCGAAAACATTTCGCTGGTAGTAACCTATGTAAAACGTATGACGATAAACTATAAGTTAGAATTATGTTTTTCATGGTTTTTTCATTCTTTGACTAGGGAATTACATCCTATCCCTTGAACAAAGTCAATTCTTTACCATATATTCTATTTTTTGGTGGCTTTTTAAATTTAAGCGCCGGCTATTATTCCAAGTTACATGCTTGACTTAAAAGCCTTTCATTGGGAAAGCCCAATTCTGAGAGCTGCTCACTTGAATCCTTTGCAAAAATAAATGACAACTAAATCGATTTCTCCTCACAGATTGACGCTTGTCACTTCTCTATAAAGATATTTTGTTATTTTTGTCAAAAATAAACTTTATTTTTCAATTTTCTGGTTGAATATCACTTTTATTTATGCATATTTTTTTCTGATGCTTCTGCATTCTACGGATATCATATTGTTATTTTTTCATCCATTATTAAAAGTTCCGAAACTGTCAGAATAAAATCAAATTTATTTTTCACCGACCCATGCTCATTACTAAGGACCTCTAACTTTGGCAAGCATTGACACATTTTAAAGAAATAATGCCAACCATGTATACTTCATGTCTTCACAAAAACTAATCACACTTTATTCCTTATACTTCCTTTGATGTTTACATAAATCCCAAAATATTGAAAATAAAGACAATGTGTTGCAACAAATGTCACCGGTAAAACCCGGTTCATTATTAAGAATAGTTTGTGATTTATATAAACAGTTTTGAAGGTCCACTGCACATTTTCCATTCCTGAAGCTGGCATTAGAGAATCATGGAATTGTAAGCTCATTTATTTAAAAATTACCTCCCAAACTTCAAAATATTAGAGCTAAGAAGGCAAAACTCGAAACGGATTATTGAAGATCTCTAACCTACCGATGAATTTAGATGCGGCTGAGGATTACAAGTACTCACATTATAAAAGATTTCCAAAAATGCTTGAGGAACTGATTTATTCTATAGTTAATATAATTTATTTACTGTACAACTTAAAATACTTTCTTCATATTACCAAATCTTACTCTATTCACCAGCGTGAAAGAGTAAACTACTAGCAGTTAAGAGTTATTTTCTATTCTAAATAACTCCTGTTCAAATATGCAATAAACGTTGAAACTTCTAAGAGGGTAGTTTGAAATGTTCTCATAATCATCACCAGATGTCAGCGCTAGTGCAACGTGTTTCCAACGTAGAAATAAGTAATCCTTTATGAGAAAACAAGCCAGTACTCTGGGAAGAGATCTTTGGTGCGGACGCCTCTCTGTTGTTCCCATGTAGTGTTTTGTGAAGATGGAAAAAATTTAGATTCAAACAGTGATTATTTCGTAAAGATAAGTGTGATAGCAAAGGAAATTCATGCTGACTTTCAGAACACTCTAGAGGGCTCTTCTTCATAATCAACTGTTGCCAAGCGGACAAACAAGTTTGTCCGGGACAGCTTAGATGATGATCCGCGAAGTGGTCCGCCAAAATGTGTCACCACCCCATAAATGATGGCAAAAGTGCATAAAATGGACATGGAGGATCGTCGATTGAAAGTACGAGAAATGCTGAAGCTTTAGGGATGTCATCTAAATGGAAATTTTAACAGTGGAATGGATATGAGAAAGTTATCTGCTAGATGGGTGTCGCAACTCTTGACTCAGGTTTACAAGCGCATCAGAACGGAAATTTTCGAACAACGTTTGACCCGTTTAAAGAGCAGCCAACAAGATTTTCTGCGCCGTTTTTATAACACCAGATAAAACTTGGGTCTACCACTATGCCTCTGAGAAGAAACACCAGTCAAAAAAGTGGAAACATGTTGATTCAATACCGCCAAAGAAAGTGAAGACATTACGGTCGGCCGGAAAGGTGATGGCTTCAGTTTTCTGGGATTCCAAAGGGATTCTGCTGATTGATTATCTTCCCAATAGTAAAACCATTACTGGACATTACTATTTTACCCTCCAGGACCAACTACAGCAAAATATACACGACGAAATTCCAGGTTTGGCAAGCAAGACGGTCATCTTTCATCAAGATAATGCACATGCTCACACAAGTGTCTTTAGCCACGGAAAAAATAAGTGACCTGAGATAAGAATTGGTCTCACACCCGCCTTATTCACCTGATTTGACTCCATCAGATTTCCATCTCTTTTCCAAGCTCAAAATTTTCCTAGGTGTCCCTATTCTCTTCAAAAAAAGAACTGACTGCCAAAGTAGACGGGTATTTTGAGGATCTGAAAGAATCTAAATTTGACATGTGATCAAAGCATTGGAACATCTCTGGATCAAGTGTATTAGTGTACAGGGAGACTACCATGAAAAATAAAAAGTTTTCACAGATGTAAGTTGTTTATTTATATTCCATTCGGAGAACTAATCAAATTATCATTGTATTTATCGAACGGTTTTTCCGTAATGTGAGGCCAAATGAAATCTATTTTGTAACGGAAACAGAATTCTAAAAAAACTTTTAAGTATTCATTTTTTATCACCTTTCTACTCCCAAACTGACCGATACAATTGGTCACCATCGGTGTCACTGAAAATGACACGGATGTAAGCACGTTAGCACGTTCGATTCATTGGTCAACGCATATATTTCGCCGGGAAAGTAACCACTAAAATTTCGATGTATTTTAATGCAGCGGAATAACATTTATAAGGCAGGAACCATCTGAAAAAAAATGCAGGCCACTCACTGACGTTATCAGATCGTTCAAATGTTTGCGTCACATCGCTTGCCATGCGTTTCAGGGCGACCTAATATAAAGAAAACTCGCTTTGTTCGATGCGACAGAATGCATTACAAGGGAGATTGAGGTGAAAAGCAGCTTAATTCTGCCATAATGGTCCTAAGTCGGGCGCCAGGATGTCTCAGCGTTTTAGCTGATCTAGGTCAGTAGTACTCGTTGAAAATGAGAATCAGATGTTCAAAAGGATCCTCACACTTGACCAGTAGTTTCGCAGAGAAGAATTTTTAGCATGATGCAAGAAAAATAAAAATTAAAAATAGCAGGTTGAGAGAAAATTCAAATCACACACAGTTTAAAAACAGTTAGTATAAAACAAGCTAAAATAAAAAAAATCAAGCATAAATCACTCTAAAATGCAGTTTCCTTTCACTGACAACACAAATATGGTAAACAATGAGTCCAACTCATCCTCACTTTTTAACTTATGTACATGGTTAATGCTTAGCATCCAAACTGTAGACTAAAATATGAAAAAACAATCCGAAAATAATAAAGATATACGTAACTTTTGGCACCCTTTTTGTCCAGTACAGATAAAAAACATTGATAAATAAACGCAGATACTCTCATGAGCTCTTCTTATCAATCGGAAGAATCACTTGATTACAGTCTCCTCGTTGAATTGCTACTTCCAAACTAAGCGAATGGTAATCTCATCTAGTGAATACGTATACACTGATAGGACATTGTTAACCGATCAACGTAGACTATTTTAGAAACAATAAAGTCAATGCCTAAATTGTCAAGTAGCATGAGTCAATTCAAATTTGCATCTGGTTTTCCGAATTAACTGTTTTAGTTAATAAAAAAGTGATAAGCATGAAATCACTATGCACTCGGGAGGATGCCGCGGTTTATTTATGGAAACCGTGTTTCATAGAACAAACGTCAACCATCATCTATGAATGAGTTAGATACCGAAAATAGTAAATATAATCTTGTAATGAATATTCAGAGTACCGAAAAACGAACTCGATGAATTTTTGTACCAGTAAAGTATTAACTGACGTTTAGTGAAATGATGATTATTATATTTGGTTTTCTACCGATTAAAGTAAACTTTGGGGAAAGATAATTATGAAGATAAAAGTGAAAGAATAGCACCATTTTCGGTGCTGAAGTAAAATTTTTTCTTAGGCTCATGTAACTAACTCCTTTACTAGGTTATCAAAAAGCTAAAGTGAGGTCGAGAATAATATAATAATCTTATTCGGTTGGAATGAGGAAATAAAAGCTGTATATTTCACAGATTAAATGGTAGACTCTCAAAAAAAGATACTGGCGTCTCCCATTAATACTAACAGGAATCCATCACGAATTGAAACATGGATATGGGAAAGAAAGTTCAACGTTAGAACATAAATTAATGTAAGATACTCTATTTTCTTTGTTGTAAAATTGTTGTAATTATTAAAACATAAATTGAGTGTTGGTAAAATTGGGTTCATATTGGGCAGGTAAATCAAAAAAGCAGAAGTCCAGAGCTCATATACGAGTATGTATTATGCTTGTCCCTATTCTCACAAATTAAAGTATCCATGAAGTTTCACATTCATAAGGCTTCATTCTAATCAGTAGAGAAATGGTTATAAATAATAGAATCTAAGGAACTGTATAACCTGTAATAAAGTGAAGAGTAAGTCTCTCTAGTGATACATTATTAAATTTCCATCAGAAACTACAAAGACGTGAGTGACAAGCTAATATAATATAAGTCAAGACGCAAGAGGGGTTATAAGAGATGTCAAGTTAGTAA
Organism: Hetaerina titia; assembly: GCA_037158775.1. Lineage (NCBI taxonomy): Eukaryota > Metazoa > Arthropoda > Insecta > Odonata > Calopterygidae > Hetaerina > Hetaerina titia. The sequence continues at coordinate 31,635,383 of CM073768.1, read as the reverse complement.
GTGCAACAGCCTGTGGAATGACGAAAATGTGAGAGGGAACCCAGGTAACGGAAGAAAATCGTCTTAGTGCTCCAACAACTCTCCCCGGAGAAGGTCGAACCATTCACCCAGTGTACAACGAAGGGTAGATGGGAAATTGACGACCTCTTTCACGTGAAGGCCAGAAAACTCTTACGCTCTTCCCTTCAAGACAATGTATGACCGAATCCCTTTCTTCCACACGCGCAGGAAAAACTCAGAAATGTAAAGAAGCAAACCTGTATCGTTTCTGCCATTTCAATTTTCGGAAAAACTGGAATCCCACGAGAAAGATTGAAACGTACATGTGATTGAGGTTATTCACTTTGGCAGTAATCGGCCTCTTTGATAGACACCATACTTATATAACGTAATAAATGAAAAATATGAACAAATAAGTCGGTGTATATCTATTTTTTTGCCCACTCCTAAGTACAAGGGAAAGTGTTGAGCAATTTTAACTACTCTTGTGACTTAATCTAGGTGCTATATGCATAATTGTACTTTATATATTCAAGAAACTAAGGCAACCCAATCGATTCTGTTAGCATTCGGTTGCTGATCGGAAGAAATGGGTTTTGAAATCAGCCAATTATTAGGCTAAACAGAAAATGTGTGTCATTTTTTGTGTCAAAAATTACTTAAAACCTCAGGTGGGAAGAGTAAAAAGAAACTGGCTTCCTGACCTAAATCGGAAGTTCGCACACCGCAGAGCCTAGAATGAGGACGACTCTACCCTCACTTATCAAACCAACTCGTTTAAAGGCTAACTTGGATTATATGTCGGGGCATTTGAGACCATTGAGAGACCTAGTTAACTTAAATTAAGAAATTCAGGAATAATTCTCCTGTGGGGAATCAAAAAATATGATAAAACAAAAACTAAATTACGAGTATTCAGTTCAAAGAAAAAAATCTCATTTATCACATGGTACAAATATCACAGTATATATTAATTTCTTTAGAGCTGCGTTAAAATAGCCAAAATATCGATATCCTAAAATAATGCCTTTATCATAATACATTGATGAAATTGGATCGGAACATATAGGGAAGTAAAACGCACCCGCAGCATATCTTAGCTCTTCACTACATGCACTTGACGTGACTTTTCTCGCAGGTGATCTTTATCATATTCAAGACTTTGATACTAGAAAAAATTCAACTTTGTGCTTTAAAACAGTAGGAGATGACTAAATAATCCTGTATCGACATTAAATTTTGCGTAAATCTCTACGGCTAGTCCTCGATTCAATCGGCACAAAAGTTTGCTAACAGAAAATGTAGAGATTGATGATATATACATATATACTTAAAGATATGTGATTCCTTCGTGGGCCATTAGTAGCGGTGATTAACGACGGTAACGGCCGGGCTACCGTAAGGCAGCGAGAAGGGAGATCGGAAGAGTGAACGGAGGTAGGAATGGGAGAAATGAATGGAGATAGTGAAGAATATGAGCTATTGAAGGGAGAGAGGATGAAGCACGAAAGGAAGCTAGAAGTAGGTGAACGCGACAACTACCCAGGTGATACGTTGAAGGAGAAAGGAGGAAGGCGGAGAACGATAATTCAGTGAAGTTATTGGGGATCATCCAAGATCAAGTACCAACACTGAAGATTGATAAGAAAGAGAAAAAAAGGCAAACACACGAAAGCAGGAAAATAAGTAAATTAATTCCGAGTGATCATTTGAATAAGGGAGGTGATATAATTGAGAAATGTGTGAAACTGCAAATTTTCGCGAAGAAGACGGTAGAGTGAGGGTAGCTTCAGTCTCGAGGCAACGGGATAGGAATCAGAGGAAAAGCGAGCAAACCCCTGCTTGGAGTTTTACTACAGAATATTGGCCGATTAGGGAGCGAGAAGAGGAAGGCGTTGAAAAGGAAAAAAAGAGTAAATGCCACTGCAAAAGGAGGAGGGACGCATTGGTTCCACGTCGTATGCCGTCTTCTTATAATTGGAAAGGGAAAAAGAAAACGGAAGCCGGGACCGAACTGTATTGACTAGTTATAAACGGAGAGGGTCGCATATCGCCAAAATGAAAAGGGGTACAACGAAAGGATGAATCGCTAGACGGAGAGCGTAATGGAGTGGGCGGGAGAGGGCAATGGAGGTTGGATCGCATTGGTTGGCGCAAGGGAAGTGAAGGCAAAGGATGATGAGCGGAGCAAGCTTCCAGGAGGGAATTAACGAGCCCCATGAGACTAGTCCAAAGGGAGTAAATATGTTCCGATGCCGTTTTATTCTTGCTCTGATACTCGCCAAACGCCGATTCCAATATTTGCATTATTTTGACAGCGATTTTGGAGTCAAACTTACCTTCGCAAGCATTAGAACAAAGAGATGAATGAGATATTAAAAATTAATGGAATGAATGATTTTCTGCATAAGGACATTAAAAATTTAAACCAGTTAGAAAGCCACGTCATCTAGAATCTCAGGGAACGAACAATAAAGAGCACACTTAACGAACCAGTCTTAATATGGCTCAGTTTAATAGGTAAGGACAAGGTGCACCTAATACTAGGGCCAAAGGTATGAGAAATTCATACTCATAAGGTAAGGGTTCAGCTCTTTTAAACGTCCGATAGTGATTTCTCAGAAAGCTCCTGAACCCAGAAAATCACAACTTGGGATTCAGAATGAATGACGAAAGTAACTAACACACGGGTTGAACCTGATACACTCCAATCTGAATCGAACGCCGATCCGCTAGAATAGATTGAAACGTCATAAAAATATTAAATAAAAGACTGCACGATAATGGAGCTAGTATAATTCACTCGAACTCGCAAAACTAAGGAACGAATATTACATCCACGTATTTTCAAGAACTTCCTGAGTTATTCCCAAAGTTGTCTCCCAACGTTGATGCATAATTTATCCTTGGAAAATTAAAAAAGAATTGTGTACTGCACCGTTGTGAATACCCATTTCTGATGGCAAGAGACCGTGACGGGAATCCCAGTAATAACAGTCCAAGCATAGGCTCCACAACATTTCGGTGCGCGCGGGGAAAGGTTATTAATCCCCTCTGTCACCAGCGAGAAAAAATTAATGCAACGCTCGGCGTCATCACTTACAAAGCGTGTAAAGAGCAGTTCCACGGGCCAGAGGTTGAATTAGGGCAAGGAGGCCTGGATGGGAATGGGAGGAGAAGCAAAAGGAGCACGATGGCGCAAGGAACCTAGTGGGAGGGGGGAGGTAGGGGTTCTGGATAAGGAGGGTGGAAATGGACGTGCACGTGCACGGGATGAGAAGGTGAAATGGCAGAGAGCGAAGGAGGAGAAACTAAGCTAGAACAGACAACAGGGAGAGAAAGACGTATGGAATCAGGCATAAAAAAATATAACGCACGCGTACTAAGATGGCTAGTTTACGATTTTAAAACCATGTTCCACGAAGTGGTGGCAGCGATTATTGACATCAGGATTTAAACACGTATGGCAAAAAGAGAAAAGGTCGAAGAGTTTGTCGTAATTATTGATGTGGAAATATTTTATGAAAACTAAATAAACCAAATTAAATAAATCAAGGAGAAAGCAGAAAATAATTGGCGTACAGCTTTTTCTGATGCTAGCAAATTATACCTCTGACGATGATTCTAGGAGCTCCAGTCAGGAATATTTTTCGCTAACACAAATAAATTGCGAGGTCATGTAATATTTCATACGATTCCCATTCAAAATAAAAGAACGATGACTGGAAAGAACTTTAAAAGCATCATAAAAATCGATAACAGTAGAGTGGACTATACTTTAGATAAGAGGTACATTGGTAATAATAAATGACTTCGACGGAGCAAGATAACTCGTGCAAAAATATCCATGAGATATAAAGAGAAAGCAAAAAAACTAATGGATACGAGAATCCAAATAAAATCATTTGAAGAAGAAGCAGAGAGGTAGAATATGAAGGACCGGAAAACATTAAAGGTATGATAACGTATAAAAGTAAATCAATGATATTCCTAGGGAATAGGAGCGGGAGAAATGAGGACGCGGGGAGGGAAGAGGAAAAGGAAAATCCGATGGGGTAGGTTCGTAAATACGACCGAATGGAATGGTAGTGTGAGATGAGAAAGGGTGGAAAAGGGAGAGAGCCAGAGTAGCAGCTAAATGGAGAGAAAAAAAGAGAAAAGGAAAGGAGAAATAAGAGTGAAAGGAATAAAATGCTCTATGGAAGGGTTTGGAAAGAAACCGAGAGAGAAAATATTTTATACGAGTGTGTGTAAGAGGGAAGGAGAACTGGAAATCGGATGTAATGTATAGAGGAAAAGAGTTGGGAGGGGGGAAGGAGAACGAAAAGAGGAAAAGAGAGAGGAGAGAGAGAAAGGGACGGAAGAGGGATGGGAGTATGTACGTGTGTGTGTGTGTGTGTGTGTGGGTCGGTTGCCTCTTTTCGTGGAATGGTCTTGGGTGCGTCGGCGCTCGAGTTCCCAGTGCGCATGCGTCGCGGCGGAGAGAGACCCCTGGACCCGGGAACGAGAGAAAAAGAGCGAGGGGAGGTTGGGAGGCGCGAGAGGGGAGCGGAGAGAAGGTTAGAGGGGCGGGAGAGAGAGGAGCGGTGGGGCTGGATGGAGCGAGGGGGAGGGGAGGAAGGGGAGAGGAGAGAGCGCGCGCCAGGGGGATGGTGCCCGCCAGTCAAGGGAAGGTTCCGGGGGTGTGATAGCGCACCCAGCACTACACGCCCTAAACACATCTTCTCGCTCTCTCTCTCTCTCCTCCTCTCCCCCCACTCCGCCCCGCCCCTCCCCATTCGTCATAGACTCCTCCCTTTCGTACCCTGCCTCCCGACCACCCTTCACGCACAACACACCAAGTGTACACCCCTTTATGTTGTGTAGTCTTCGGCTACTTGGATTGCCTATCCTCACGGGAGGTTCAAGGTAATAGGAGACGGTTCTTAGAGCCTCACAAGTTTTAAACAACCAGCCGGGAGGAGAAAGGAAGCCAAGCCGAGCAAGTCCGTTTCTCCCTCTCTTCCACCGTCCCCGTTGTCGTACCGCCGTCCCGCGCGGCGGACCCAATTCCCTTCCCTGTGCTGCGTGTTCCCGTGCGTGCATTAGTATCCACCCCTAGTGTTCGCATTCCTCCGTTCGGCAACCCCGCTATTTGCGGAGGGAAGGGACGTAGGGTGGGCGGGAAGGAAGAGGACGGAATGAGAGGAGTGGCATCATAAGAAATCGGTGACCCCGTCGAGTGTTATTATAAGGAAAAGGGGGCGTGTTGAGCGGGCATGGTGAGGGTCGCGGGAGAGGGTTGGGGGTGACATGGCCTCGGAAAGGGGCGGGGGACCGACGAGGCAGCAACAACGCTCTCCTTGCCGTCATCGTCCGGGAGGAGGAGTGAGGAGGAGGAGGAGGAGCAGGCGGTGGTGGCGGTGAAAATCTCCTCCGGGGATCCCCTACTTTGAGATCATCTTCATCCATAATTTACTCCCGTGAGTGGAAAAGAAGAAAAGCAGCGGCGTGCTGCCCACAGGAGTTGCCGTGTTGCCACCGCGTCACCCGTGTGAGTCCTTTCATCCCCTCTCGCCGACCAACTAACCTCACGCGGCGTGCGTTCGTTTCTCGACATTGTGGGAGGAACAAAAGAAGTGTGGTGCGGCGTGTCTTGAGCTCGGGAGCGGAGCTCGACGGGGAAACGAACCGGGAGCCATCCCCGGAGCGTTTGTTTATTCGAAGCGGGGCGCCGTCTCCAACGGTCGGTCGGTCGAAGCGACCGATAAGAGCCCGTCGGTGGCATTAAGGCGGACGTCGCTTGGGTGCCATTCCCTGACAGACCAAGACATGGAGTGCGAATGATCACTTGGGACATATTTGATGTCCGCAGTTCGACTTACCTTTTTAGCATCAATTTGAACAGAAGAACTTGCAAATATTTTTTTCCGGGAGGATATAATTCCGTGGATAAATCTCGGTCGAAAACACGTCAACGAACACTATTTTTTTAGACATTTAATTGCTTGGGAATGAGATCTTCCTGGTCTGTGTGCTTTTACTCGTGAATATTCTCTCTTCTTTCTTCGTGGTGTATAAATTTTCGGTACGTAATCTTTCAACACGAATAATTGCTGTCATTTTATCCATTCTAGTTGTGCAATCATTTGGAAAGAAACGACAAGGCGTTTATTCAGATTTAATGGCCATATAATTCTCACAAAATAAGTGACGTTTTCTCTTAATGTTTTCTTTTTAAAACATTTTACTGATAATCATATGCATTTACTATAAATGCCATTGTCGAGGTCGATTAGAAACAACGGTAGCCATACCTTAAACTTAGCGATAGGTGAAAGTGTAGATGTGTTTCCACATACGTAAACACAGAAGCTACAGCTTCTCAATGGAAAAAACCATTGTTACTAAACGGAATAGAATAAACCATTCAGTCTCCCTTCAAGAAGACATTTCTGCAAACATATAAGCAATTGCATAAAAATAAACGTCGATTTAAACCCAACACGGGCGTATGTACGAAGAAGGTGATGCTAACGTGGCACGCGTAAACACGTTGAAGAGAAGAGGAAGTGCCGATCCGTTGAAACGAGGACACTCCTACGCATCCCCACATGAAATAAAAACAAAGGAGCAGCGTCATATCTAACGCATACCAGGCCTCCATCCGTTTCCAAGGTGATGGCTCTAGAAAGTCATATTGTCTATTGGACGCTGTGATACTTCCAGGTGGACGCTTTTCCTAGGCCATTCTGCTCCGTATTTACCACTCATGGAACCTAGTGAAAATCAACTGCCTCTAGGACAGCCTATGAAAACATGGCAATGATAGATAGTATGCGCATTGGAAACAAAATTCTTCTTAGGAATTTAGCCACTCTTTCAGCATAGGTCAAGAATTCCTACCTCTAGGAAATATTTCGATCACGATACGGGAATATAGACGACCTTCAATCTCTTTAAAATTAAGCCCAATTTTCTAAAATCTCAATGTTTTAAAAACTGTTTTAGTATTTTCATAGTAGCTTAAATAAACTTTAAATTAATTACTACCCAAGCCCGGAGATTTCAAAACGAGGCAATAACGTTTTAACTTTCCCATGTATGGCCAAATTATTAACCATATAAATCAATCGAAAAATCATTCTCAATTACATATTCCAAATGTTATGAATCAGGGTGACAAAACAAATACGTTAAGTAAAAGATTCATTAGCGCTGAAGAAACTCAGTTGTTGAGAAAAGATTTGGTGCTCACAGGAAGGCAAATAAATTCTTCTGATTACTTCATGTCCAATGGTTTATAGGCGGAAAATCAATTAATTTGACGTAAATACGATGTTTCTCTTTTTTGTAGTTTCAATTTTTGTACTCATTTCACAAATCCCGTATATTCACCCAAAATTATGTGTCGTGCGGCTTCAAACAACAAGGACAGCGATGCGTACTGAATAAATTCATTTCCATTACCATCCCTTAAAAACATTACGGGATATCTCTTCCTAGGATAATGAAGAACACACCTAGAGAAGTGATCTGATCAACAGATTCGCGTACACGTGCCCTGCGGTTTGAAGAGCATGGTCAGAGTTCACCGGGAGAGAAGAGGTAGAAGAAGATAAAGAAAAAGGGGGTTCAAGAGCTTACACGAGGAAATCGGATCACTCGATCCTTCTCCTGATTAATACGTGTTTCTCCACTACTCGGGTACTATTCTCCAAAGGGACAAGGAGGGAGGAGATATTGGGAAAAGCCGTACAGGAAATTGTATAAAAAGACCACGCCCATCAAGGGGAAGGCTAAAAGAACATTCTCAATCCCGATGGTCCGCCATCTTTCAACCCTTCCGCTGGATCCCGACTGATAAATAAGTTTTCTCGGGCGCATAACGGAGGGAGGGATCAGCGAAAGAGAACAGAAGAGGCACAGATTCCTCCCAAGGGTAGGAATCACGATACGCACCCCCCTTTTATCCCCCTCCTCCCCATAATCCTTGCCCCTCACCCCGCGGACGCCGCTGGAAGAGGCGAACCAAGGACATTACCCGGGCGACCGCGGTGTCGTACATGCGCACGCCCTGCTCCGGCGTGGGGATAATGCACGCGTGCCTCCGACCGGCTGAGTAGGAGAGGGAGAGAGAGCAAAGAGGGGTGTCGCACGTGAGAGGGAGGGTAGTTCTGAGAAGGGGTTGATCGAAATAAGGTTGGGGAAGTTCAGAAGAGAAGGAAGGGGCGTGTGGTGAGAGGAGAAAGGGGGGAAGAGGCGAAGGACCAAGGGTTTGGCAAATAGGGGAGAGACGGCGAAGGAACAAAAGGGGAAGAAGGGTGGGGAAGAGAGGAGGAGCCCGGATTCCACACCAGACGAAGGGAAGGCTAAGAGTAAGTACCCCCGCTCTGGATGGAGTAGTGTGTGGAGAGTGTGTGTGTTCTGGACGGTGAGAGCGCATGAGTGAGAAATGAATGCTGTTGTTGTGTGAGGGCATGTGTAGTAATGGAGGTGGTACTAGGTGTGTCACTGCGTGTGTGTATGTGTGTGTGTGTGTGTAAGGTGTAGAGAAGTAGAAAATGGAGAGAGAGAGAAGGAGCGAAACGTTGCTAATCGAATGCTTGAACGCGTGTTTACACCCGAGCGTAGTGGAGTTTATTTCTCCTATCGGGGTACGAGGATCGCCATTCGAAAATAGTATGAGGTTCTTTGAAAAATCGCTAGGAATTTAAACGTAGAGAGTGAAAAGAATTGAATGTTAAGAAAAAATCTCGATTTATAGGGAAAATGAACATTAGGTATTAACTATTAAAATGTCGAGTCAAAAAGCTAAAAGTACTAAAAAAGAGTTTTCCAACCTAATATACACGCGGCATCCATGAAACGTATTTGTAGGTTATCTACTGTGAATTCTGTGAGTTTCTGGATAGTATTTATGATAAACAGATAAAGTTGAAATCAAGATAGAGTACTTCAATATATATGTTAGGTACAGTTTTCCCTCAAAGCGATGTATTCGAAGGATTCCAGAAAAGTTTTTAAAATTCCGAATTACGTCGCAAGAAAAATATACAAAATAAGGCTTGAAATTTCCTATTGTACGGAATTTCAAACAACAACGGGCTACGTGGTAGAATAAGCTGCGGAGTCTCTTTCTGTTCAGGTTGTTAAAATACAATGAGCAAACGACGTGCCCCATAATTGTACAAACTATGGTCGTTTTGGAAAAAAGGTTTTTCCCGATACAATCCGTAATATTTATTTCTAAATAAGGATTCAACTTATAAACCATTGCTAAGTTTAACCATATTTCTTTTCGGATGAGAAAGCAACGCGCGAACTTCTAACAATACATCATGGCGTCTGTCGGCAACAGAAGAGACGCAGCGACGAAAGTTACGAGCTTTTCTAAAGAGCATTATGATAACGGGCTAGGAAAGTTCCCACCTACGCAAGAAATGCGAGCTGGAGAAGAGGACAAAGGTCGGCCTTTAAGTATTGAGATGAATATGGTTCATAAGTGAGTAATGATTAGAAATTCTGTTAATTAAAGATATACCCTAGGATCAAACCAAATTTATCGCCATACTATAAACATATCAATTCTACCCTTGAAAATTTCGCTATAGCGGCCTACTTAAGTATGCATAATCCTAGTAAAAACGGTATTGGCTTTTTATATAAAAATTTGTGTCAAATGAAGAATTAAGTCATTTTCGTTTCTCAACATAAAAAAACAATTCCGTATTAATAACATCCTTTACCCATTACACTTTCCGTATAAGATTTTTAAACTTAATATGTCTTGTAGTAACTGTAAAATCAACATATATTATATCAGTTCCATTGTAAAAACGTCTTCTTTAAGTAAATGTTAAGTCAAGAGTACATTCTTCGTAAAATTAATTTTAAAGTTACTGTACCGAAGCATTAGTTATTTGGTGTAGGTAATTTTGTAGGGAATATGTAAAACAGAAAATAAGATGTCGCGCCAGATTTGCATATGGATAGAGTTAAAAAAAAAAGCGCAGAAAAAGCGCGCTCAGGTCGTCCATGATCGCAGATATTCTTCAACCTCGTTTTTTTTATCTGTAATTTTGAACCAAACGTAATACCCGAAGCGACCTACATTGTGCAAACAAAATTGTATTTCGGATAGTATTTGAGGTATTCATCAAATACATACTATGTTTAAATGTAGACGCACGTGCAAGTACTCAGCATGCATACAATATGATTTTTTTTCCAATGAACGACATTGAATATGAATTAACTTTAACACACAGTAACACAATCAAAACTGGAATATGAACTATTCTTTCCTGCTATATTTAAATAAATCATCGATGCAAATTCAAATCTCAATAATGACCCAGTGAATATCAGCACTTATTGATGTTATGACTTACATGCATCGTACTGATATAAAAACAAAAAATCGTCGTTATCGACTGTCCATGAAGAGAATATTTTAATTATGGCTAAATTATTTGTACATTTTCACGACTTCAATTAAGCATTAGCGATTTCGACCATTTTCCGATTGAACAGGGCTAATTTTCTCTTTGTCACTATTTTCGAGTACTTCTCTATTAGCGAATCAAAAGAACCAGCATTTATTTTGCGCAAGCTTGTGCTTCATTGATTTACTAGCCAATAACGAAGGGAAACCGTCGCGTAGTGTGTTTTCTGAGGATCCAACCCTTGAATCTGGAGCCAGGACCCCATCCGACAGATTTTCCCTCCTCTAGATATTAATGCGCAATTAATAGATGCTTCCTTACATAGATATAACTGAAAATCATGATTATTTCAATCAATCAAAGTTCATTATTTTCAGGGGAACCAATTACTGAAATACTTTATGCATCAATGAATGAATCATATACATTAATTTCAATGATTATTGTAAATATCTCACGCAGAAGGATCGCGGTAGTCTCTCTAGACGTTTTAAAATTACAATCTATGTTACCATTTGCATGCAACGTATATCAAAATGCTTAAGTTTGCATATTCCAATGATTGGAATTTTAGGTCATCAATACCCTAATAAATATAAATTAAGTTTCTAATAAGGTGAAGCATTCTGATTTTATGATTCCTGATCCGATTAATGATTTTTTTACAATGCGCATATACTTATACATGTTATAAACGCAATCAATCAATATATTAATATGTAGCGAGTCTGTTTACTCCCAAGACCTAAGGGGAAATAATTTAGTTCTCCTTAAAATTATTTTGAGTTACAAAATTTAATTTTAACTTAGCCATCATTATATTAATGGGTAGTAAAATAATGTTTTTTCGCAGCTCTAACAAACAGAGAGTTTTAATACATTTCACACCGTGATGGTGAGTCTGCAGTTTTTCAATCAAAGTAATACTGAAATGACTTCCCTTTGTTGTAACTTGCGGAAAGGCAAACGGCAGAAAAATTCTTAGCCCAAAATGCATGACAACCAAAAAAAATTCATATACAATCACTCTATGAAAGGAGCGATTATTTTTTACCTAGTTACTCGTCATTCTTGAAACCACCAAAAAGTCGCATGAGCCGGTTGCGAGTCAACTCAAACTGCAAAACACCAAGGACGTTGAAATACTGCCACATTTTGCTAGCTCAGTTGCCCAATCTGATTATCCTGCGACTCACATTTTCAGATAGTCGATTTTGATGCAAGACTGTTTTAAATTGATATTCAAAAGTAAAATACCTGATTCCACGGCGAATAGAAAACACTAGCTGGTGAGACTTCATTTAAATGGTAAGTTATATAATTGAGGGTGCATTAAAGAATACATGAGATGAGAGAACATTGGTGAAGAACAATGGGAACAAAGAATAATACAAATTATTCAATATGAATAAAAAATAATTTATCCTGCTAATGAAGGGAAATAATTGTTAAAAAAGGGAAAATGTTTACGGGGTAGCGTAGGATATGAAAAGAGGTTTCGTGGTTTTCGGAACCTCCGATAGGTTTGTGGGGCGAAGGGATATTTGGGTGGTGCGTTCGCCGCGATTTGTGGCTGATCAGGAGGGGAGAGAGGTATTTTGGGAAAGATTTGAGGGCCTTGCGCATGCATGGGAAGTCGCTGGTGCAGATAAATATGGTGTTTAGATTACAATTTTGGAAAATTTTACGCACATATAAGTTATGAGGGATTTTTCTTCAAGAGGGTCTAAGGGTTAGGAAAGAATAGGGTAGACTGAAGGAAAAATGATCCATCCGAATAAGTTAGTGAAGATTATTGCGAATTCCGTGAAAATGGTTTAATAGTGAGTACGGAAGAAAATGATAAGTGTGAGATGACGGGCGGTAGCCAACACAAAGTATTGTAGGGCATACCTCCTTGTATTGTTAAGGTATCGTTGTTTATTAACGGATTCCAAGAGAATAGATATAAAATTTTTATTGATAGTAATGATATATGGTAAAAATCTTAAATTAGTTTAAAGAAATAGATTCTCTCAAGTAGAAAATGGATCATCTTCTAATGGGTAATGCTTTAAATAATAAATAAATCATCTAGAATCCCTAAATAATCTCGTTTCAACCAAAATACAATTAGGAAGAGCAAACAAGGAACAATTATAAAAGTTATGGAGCCTTAATAAACCGAAAATAATGTTCTTAATTATTATGTTCAATAAACAGAAGAGATCAAAGTGTCAGAAGTCACAGATATATTCGTAATATCTTATCAAGATATAAATCTGAAACTTAATTTGTTTGAGTCTTTCTTTGAAGGCACTTCACGCCAAGACGGTAGGGAATAGGGACTTATATTTTTTTGCGAGGGAGTGAATAAATATATAAGGTGAAAATACACAAATTAACAGAGGTAGGACCTAATTTTTGAAGCCGAAATAGTCCAATTTTTGAAAAAAATTGTCCCGCACAGATGGCGCGCACGTTTCATTAAGAATTAAGATTTCAATTCGTTCACTTACTTCAACATAGAGTGATAACTAAACTATCGTATCCTTTATCTTGGTCTATATTATTTACATCCGTAATGTATTCTGACAGCTAAAGAGACGCTTCGTGCATGGTAAAAGCCTGCTGCAAAATTTGATAGTTTCGGATTATTTCTTCAGAAGTTAACTTTAAAAGTGCATCATTTGTTTGGTTTACTCCTACTCCAATATTCAACGGTCTCAAATTATTTCTTTCAAAGTTAAATTTGAATTCATTTATCCGAATTCAGAGTTCATTTTGCCAGGAAAAATCAAGACACATTTGTCCAATGCATCAGCAAATTCGCATGCTCACTGACGACAAAGTGATTAAGAAATAGCCCACGCACAAGGAAAAGCCTATACTAGGTCCCCAGTCCATCCAGATACAATTGTACGGATAAAGTGGTCCGGCATAGCCGGCAATACCCCCTAGTATTGTAGACTGTGGATGAAATCGATTATATTGACCGCCATTGGTATGGTCCAGTAATGAGAGAAACAGGAATATCCGCTTGACTTCTAATGATGAACGTTCAAGATATTGACGCGCACAGAGAAGTACCGGATAAACTATAAATTACAGGATATATGTGATTATAATTGGATAGCTAAATACTGCCATTGCTACATGGGTAATTTTATGATTTAATAAATAAGAATTAGCCGGAAAATTTCACACAATTAATAACTAATATTAGTTTAAACCTAAAAACAACCATTTTGTTGTCCAATGACTAGTTTTCATTTCAAAGAATAAAATGAAAATATGCACCATTTGCTGAAACTGTATCATCATGAAATTAAACTGATAAGAACTTATTGAAATCTGGTACTGGTGTGATTACATTGTACGTAAACATAATACAATGAAGTTTATCTAGAACGTGATGAGATGACAAAAATAAAACTTTTCCGCTTACAAAAGGTTAGCTTAGAATTAATAGGATGTGGAAGCACTGTGGGACGTAAAATTTTACTTAAAATGCGGCTTATGTTACTAAGCTTTTAAGTGAACAGTTTTAACACGAAAAAAATTCACTTAAAATTAAAATAAAAAGTTCGGATTAACCAATCTATTTCAAAATGCAGTCAGATTTCGGTAAGAACTAGGCAGCGGAAGCGTACAAGAAAGAGTAGGGTAGGTAAAGCAAGAGGCAAAGCTAAGAAGGTTGAGGGTGGAAGGGTGATGGAAGTAGTGGCGTAGGATGAACGAGATGGTGCGCAGGATATGTATGTACATCGCGCGAGATGGAAGGTGAGCGAGAAGGAGTAAGTGGGTCGGTCGCATGGGCAGGGAGGACGGACTCAGGAGGGAGAGGAGCATAGGGGATTGACATGGGCGGATTGAGAGGGCGGGAAGGGTGCAGAGCTGGTTGGCGGCGGAATGTGGATAGCAGCGGAGGAGGCGATGGCCGCGAGAAGAGGGAGGGAGTGGAGGATGATGGATAGCGTTCGGTGGCGATGGGTCCGCTCGAGAGGACAATGACAAAGTGCAGGACGGCCAGGAGAGATCAACAGGAGGGGCGAGGAGGGGCAGATGGGTGGGGGTGCTTGGAAGGGAACGGCGGGGAACGGAGAGTACGAAGGAGCCGGCGGCACTGGGGTGAGGAAAGACTGCGGAGGTGGGAGGGGGTTGGTGAGTGAAGCGTTTGAGGGTAATGGTTAGTGAAGGAGGCGAAAGGGATGGAGGAGAGAAGGGGTGGAAGAGAGACGGGAGCCGGTGGAAAGGGGGCAAGAGAGTACCTAAGGCGAGCGAGAGCAGCAGAGAGGGGGGGGGCTATTAGGGCAAAATAAATAAAGGAATAAAAGAGCCAGGAGTTGTGAAAGGGATGGAGGAGGAGGGACGGGAAAAGAGAAAGGATTGGGTCAGAAAGAAATAAGGTCTCGAGGAATAGCGAGAGGGAAAAAATACCTCAGACTATGAGGAATGGTGAAAAGGAGCAGAATAAAGTTATACTTCTGGGCAGCGTCGATTTAAAAAAAAAGAACAGTAACATTGAGCGTGATTTGTTATCAAGATCAGTCCTTAAAGCAGGTGTGCCTATTCCGCCTAACTAAAATGTATAGCAGATTGGGTAAACGTCAGAAAAGGTCCTTTCTTATTTGTACGTACCATAAAGCAATTAGTTTTTAATCTGAGAATTATGTTACTGTAAAATCCCAATCGATCAATTTTTATTATCGTTGTGTTGAATCAAACATGGCTTGAATGGCTTAAGTTAGGTAAAACACTTTTATTTGGAATGTAAATTAAAAGTTTCGAAGAAAGTCAATTGGATATTTATTTACATAATTTGAGATAATTTTTAAGGCGATTTTTTAAATTTTTCATTGCCAATTTGGTCTAATTTTAAATAAAGAATAAGAGCTCCGCGTAGATATCTATTACATGCGGGATACCTTAAGGCCATTCTAATTAATCTATTCTATTTTAAAAATGACAAAAAATACAAAAGTTAAATAAAACCCTTGATAAATCAACAGATATTTGGTGTTTCTCTAGATTAAGATTCTATTTATTCCAAAACATTTCATCCCAGTATCTAATTGATACTTGGGTAAAGGTGCGCTCAAATCTTAAGACAAATACGTTTCTGAAAGTCTTAGACTACAAAAACTTCGTTGAAATAAATGCTTCTCAAAGGCGATTTCAATTATAAGATCTCCCTCAAGAAATTATACTTTGTTCCACTCGGTTATTAACCATGGAATAATTTGCTAAAAATACTAATTTACCTTCATCCAGGGTAACTATAATTCTTCATAAAAACATATTACGCTCCCTCTAAAACAGATTACATTGACTCAATTAGGCAGGCAATTAAAACGAGTAGCTTTCTTCTTTTAGCGTGCATAAATACTCGTTTCACTGTTCTCTCTGTAAAAGTTCGATATTTTTAAGATTTCATGATATTTCCGGCCTTTTTTCCATCTTTTTGTCCTCCTCTCTTACAAAATTGGACTTGATATGAACCTGACTTTCCGCCCATATTACACCTCCCTCCGTTCGCCCGTATACATTTTTCTTAAATTCATTTTGTATTTTCCAAGGCCAAAAACTCTATCACATCTTTGCTGTCTTCCTCCATTCCATACGCCTCCACACTACTAACTCCAATTCCCTCTCCCCCACCCTCTTTTCCTCACTTTAGCGGTTGCCGAAGGCTTCAATCTCCCCCTTGAAATATGTCGCACGTCCTGTCTGAATTTCCAAAACCACTCAAGCACACCAGTTTTGAAAATTTCCTATAGCCTTTTAGAAATAAACTCTGTAGAAACGGGAAATATATTTCTTATTTTTTAATATAGAATTTTCTAATAGCACATGTCATCGCATCGAAGAAATTTCTTCAGCTTGAGAGTTAACTATTAAAAATAACTACAGCCATATTTACGCTAAAAAATGCAATAAGGCATATTAGCTATTGAGTTAAATATCATTTTTTACTTCGTAAATATCTATTTAGGGCGACACACTTCGTAACTTGCTTCATTTATTCCTTATTTTTTTTTTCTTCCGAGCATCTAAATTCGTTTTTTTAAGAGTCAGGGAGCATTTTCCAAAACGTTTCCTACCCTTCTGAAGTTATAACCTCTTTTACTAGCAGTGTACGTACCTAAGAGGAGAATTGTAAAAAGGTGCTCCAGTTTCAGACATGTTTGCAAAAGGAAGCATTGTTTTAAAAAAAGGAAACATAAAGAAAAATAATCCAAGATATGATTTTTCGCAAGAATGGAGATAGCGGTCATAATGACAAAGCAAATTGTTTAGAGGGGCAGACTCCACGGAATATGGTCTTCTCACTCTAGTGTGACATAAATTTCTGGCTCGATTTCTCTTGCACATAAAAAAAGGAAACTCTGAGAGCACGATGTTGGTGAAGGAACAGAGCCTGACCATTGCGGACTAAATTTACGTTCAAGCAAAGAATGTACGTATTACTGCAGACTTTTAATAAATACTTCCGCACCCTTCATCTAAATTATTTGCAGATCCAATGTGAATTTATGAGTTAACGTTTTTCGAAAAGGAACTGCATCAATAATCAAACTCGAGTTATACTTAAATGTACGCCTTAATTAGATGGAGTTCTGAAAAAAATTAGAGTGGCACATTAAGCATGTCTGACGAAAAAGCTTTTACCGAAATGCAAGCAGATTTAGCAACTACAAACAACCCTTCAAGTTTCACAGCAGTTATGACTTCAGTGACACGAATTTAGGTCACTGCTGTTTAATTAGGATCTGCCGGACTGCAAGAGTCAGATCTCTGAAGTTTCGAAAAACGAGTATATTTCGTGCACGTTCATAACTCCATTCCGCTAATTATGAAGCCTTAAGAGCATTCAATTCCACTATAATGTCACGTGGATCACTCAAAATTCTCAATAATTATCGAAAAATATTTTCTTTTACTTTTCGTTGTACCATCAGATCATCGTGCAATATATATATTCCGGCGAATAAAAATTATCAAAACACTACCACTGTATGGTTATAAAAAAATGTTTAAATCAGATATTAATATACACTTTTAAATAAACAGAGAAATAGTGCGAAACAGTATCTATATCTATAAGAGGTGGAAGGTTTGAAACTCGATAAGAGCATTAATGTTATGTTCCTCTGTAGTATTGCTGGTAAAACTTAAGATAAGACACATTAACACGCTTTATACCTGATTTATCACTTCCGATAATGCGAAGTTAGATATGTCAAGTGTTAACTAACGATCAACTCACTAGTAATAAGCACATCGATTCCCCGTCTACGTTACTGTAAAGATTCACGCCTTACAAGAGGTAGAACTCTCATCAAGAAACGTAAGACTTGAAAGAATATTTGATGTACTGGGTGTGTTCTGAAGGTAATGCAAATACTTTTTAAAAGTAATTTGTGGAACAGATTTGCACAAACACTTAAAATTTTTCAAAGTACTGTCCTTGGGCCTCTACACATTGTTTCCAGCGACTCTGTCACGGCCGGTACGCGTCCTGGAAGGCGTCTTCAGGGACCTCTCGCAAGGTCTTTGTCACGGCTGATTGGAACTCTTCTATAAACGAAAAACGAGTTCCTTTCAGAGCTGCCTTAATCCAAGGGGACAAAAAGAAGTCTGCTGGGGAGACGTCAGGACTATAGGGGGGTGGGGCAGCGTTGGCACATGGCGTTTGGCCAGGAATTCGAGGACTCGTAGCGCGTTGTGGCAAACACCTTGGGCACGAGCGTGGCGTACACTTTCCTCATCGCTAAATCTTTAGTAACAATGCGAAACACAACAGTATACGATAATTTCAGTTCATTGACAACCATCTTGAAACTCAATGGACGGTCAGAGCACAAAAATTAACGAACACGAGCCACATTGATGTCGGTTTTGATGGTTGACGACCACTCAGAGAGTTGTGAACCGTGAACCGTCCGTGAACCTCTTCCCGGCCATCCTTAAAGGCATTTAACCACCCCAAAACTTGTGAGTAGGTCAGAGTCCCTGTAAGCCTCACGAATCATTTTGTTAGTCTCCTCAAGAGATTTTTTCAGTTTAGCACAAAAATTAGTAATCACGTAAGGTTGCTCGATCGTCGATTCCATTTTGTTCGTGACACGGTCCGCGCGCATTGGTTTACAATAACTGACGTCCTACCGCTTCCACAGCTTAAAGAGCACTGAGACCGACTTCATGGTAAAGCTTAGCGTCCCCCCCACCTAATCCCAATCCCATCCCGACCAATAGAAGTGGCGCGGGAAAATTAATTGCATTACTTTCGTAACGCACCATGTAACTCCCTCTTCTCTAATCCACATTTTGGAGAAATTATTTGCATTAGTTATCATCACACAATTTAAAGTTACATAAACTTAAGTTTCACACATCAACGATTCGTTTCGCCCTTTCAATCTAAGGTCAAACGTACATATATTTAGGACAATCGTTATCAGTTTATTGTAAAAGTATAAGCAACGGCAGTGAACGGTAAGTTGCCATTTTCAATTTACTAATTACAACATGTACAATAAAGAGAGAAAAACTAAATTTCGGACACACGAGGATTGTGTTCCGTGAAACTGAGGCAAACTAATGGATTTCATTTAGTTTCATGCAACGGTATCATTCTCACTACATTCACGAAAGAAGTATGGTCTCATATATAAAATAAGCTATCTTTCGTCTCGCTTTCAGAAATATGATAAACAAATCCCATGCTGAGCTCTGCCGCTCTGCTGCCATGACGGTTTAAACTCAAGTGGTTCGACATTTGCGATACAAAAGGAAGTGGCGCCGTCACTCACTCATTTTCTCGCTCACTTTATGCGACTGACAAAAGACGGAGAAAAAGCGTCGTCTCATTACACTGGCACTAGCATCCCAAGACTCTCGTCCTTCTTTCCCATCAAGGCCGTCTATTCTCCCTCTAACCCCCCACTTTTTCCTCTATACTTTCAGCCTTCAACTTCCTCCACACACTCACTCTACTCGAGAAATCTATACCCTTTGGTCTTTCTACAGCTGATATCTTTTCCGGCCTATTTTCATGCACATTGACGCGTTGGTGATCTATGAGCGTGCGGAAACACGGAACCGCAACCATATTCTAAACCCACATAAAGGGATGGGGAGTTGGAAGGTTAGAACTCAGGTTTCCGGGTTGCTGACTTCAACCAGATAGTCCCTATTCATCGTGCGAATCGTATGGATGCACGCTTGAAATGAACTTGGAATGTTTGAATGTCTCTGGTGATTTCTCAAAAGCCTTTTCTACAACTCCTTCATACGCATACATGTACCTTTTAATCATGACTTCCCTTGAAACTTTTGGAGCTTCCACTTGTTCATTTAATTTTTTTTACAGATGAAAAATTATATTATTTAAAATGAATAAGATTGAAAGAATAGCGTTACTAATACTTCATTATTCTACACTGGGATAAGTAATATAGTATACCTCATGTAGGAGTACGCTTAACTCGTTAGCACATTCACAGACGACTTCTTGACTAAATTTCAAATTTAAAAACTCTAAGCTCAAATACAAATAAGAAAAGACGAAGATTTCAGATCACCTCTGTGATATTCACACAAATATACACAGAGTGAAATGAAAATGACTTTGGTTTAGCAGATAAAACTGTTGTAATTTTTATAGGATATTATTTCTAATATTGAGGAAAAAACTTGATTTATTCCAAACCATTCTGGAGCGTTTTTCATTTCGTTTATAGCACAAATTCTTCTGACTCAAACCATATTACATTTTTAAGACCACCTTATCATCCAACAATATATGATCCTCAAATTTTTTACTTTATTTGTGGAATTTTTTGTTCTTCTTTCCTTCCTTGTTCGTTAAAGTAATAGTAATGGGAAACCAGAGGATCGAATCCATCGAGCACGAGTAGTTTCCCTTCCTCCTTTTATTCTATTGCCTCAGCTCATTTTTTCGTCAGTTCCGTTTCGGAATGTACCCCGTGCCTATAATTTTTTCTCCACTATTTTTAGCCACTCGAAAGAGGAATATTCCTCCTTCCACCCTCCACTTCCCATTCACTGCCATACAACCGTCCCACTCAACCACACACGTATATTCACAAAGCAGCGACTTGTGGAGGACAATCAAGCCACTCACTGCTACCCATCTCTCCCATTCCTCGCTAAAACTCTTCCAACAACGAACTTCACTTATCATCTTTATATTTCATCGGAATGACGAAAAAATTGGATGAACTACCTCAAATGCTTGTCCTTCTTTCGACGTTTAAAAAATAACTCTGTTGTATTGACCCGTATATCAGGTTATTCATTTCCGACCCCTATAATGATGGCTTTCCAAAATAGAACCAAGCATTAAAGAGCTTAACGCAATCTGCATCCCACTAAACAGCTCTTACCCACATTTCCCGCAAATATAATATCGTATCGTATTCTGAGAGGAGCAATAAACACTCAAAGGTGTACTTCCATGAATTATTCCTTACATGGGTAACCGTGGTACATTTTATTCCAGCAGAATTTGATGACCTTTATCAAATGACAAAACAAGCGTAGTGTAGCAACAAATATACCACGTCACGTACATGAATTTCACCAAGATAACATTGGTATTACGCAATCATAAAAGAGGGAAACCATTATTGAATAACATTCTGATGAGGTGTTCACTATCAGAAATAAACAATATCAGAAATTTAATATACTCGAAATATACTCGTATATCAGAGCCGGGACACACATGTAATTACTTCATCATGCATGTTATCAATGGGCTTAAACTCAATGCAGAAATACGTGATGTTTTAAAATGTTCTAACATAGAAAGACACAAAGTAAAAGCACAATAACATAGGAAGACACTTCTTTCGGACACTCAGGTGGAACAGTAACCTATTTTAGTCAAGCGGTGAAAATGACTATTCACTGACTTATGGTATCATATGTATATGTACATACTATATACTCATTTAAAAATAGATGTTTTGAGCAAAAATAAAATGGAACTCACGAATACTTCTGGGCCTGGAGACTTTATCAGGAGAAGGCTATAAATGGTATAAATAAATAATTACGTATCTGATCATTCTTTCAGCCATTATTACAAAGGTTTTCCTAAGAAAAAACAGCACGTCTAAAATATGCTTAGCCGTTGTAAAACCATAGTTCGTTCATTAAGCATGAGAAAATTATATTCTATGATTAACAATTTTCCTGTTGATTTATTTGGCTAGCATCACCAACTCCAATGTCTGGTGCGGTAAAGCCATTTCAAACCTCATCATTTGCATAGCAAAGAAAGGAACCTCATTTCAAAGGAACTGGCCTCGACTATTGCCCTGGCTGTAAAAGGGAGCTGTTCTGCCTTCTCTCCCGCTTTCTTCATCTTCCTTACAAACACTACTCGCTCCACTCTAGCCCATATTCTTTCACTCCCTCCTTTCTTTCCTCTTCGAAGACTCTTCATATCCTCTCAGAGCAGAATCGTCCTCCGACATGAAAGCCAATCCTCCATCCTTCTCGGCAGGCAATTTATCTCAGAATTTCCATCTACATTTTAGTCCTCCAACGCACTTTTTTGGCCTATATTCTTGCACATAAAGTTGTTCTATTGTCCTGAGATCCCTCTTAAACTCAATCCTGTCCTCCATCTATTGTACGTCGTTTAATGTTTTGCATCACTCTCTCTTACTACCAATCTTTATTTCCTATGCAAGGTGTGAGTAGGAGGGAAATGTTTGATTTTGGAAGTGATGCTTCTTTCCATTACATTTGAAACACAACAATTATCTTAAGCATTTAGAGATAATCAGGAACTGTAAACCAAAGGTTATCCACATATTATTTTATAAACTAACATTTTGAAACTGATGGTTGATAACGAAGTGCATCCTTTATTTAATGTTTGAATTTTTCTATTTTGAAATCCTTAGAGGATTTTTCCTGCTGTTCTGCTTGTAATTTCCAAAAGTTGGCAACAACACTGTCAAAACAACTTGATGCTGACTATATCCTTAATATTTCAAAATCAATCAAGTTAATCATATGACTACGCTATGAATGACATTATTTGAAAACGAAAACGTTATTTCTCCCAACTTTTCCTACAAAATAATTTAGAATGAACGCTATTAACGTGTTAAATGCTGGATTTCTTCCCGGGAAAACATTTTTTTCTGGATAAACATAAGTATACCATGTCAACTCGTCCACCTTCATCGATTTCCATGAATTTCTGAAGTACATATTAATCAATACCACTTTACTCTAAAATTCACGACACCCCATAAATATGTATTCCTACCCTAGCACCTTACCATGCCATTTCCTCGACCCTCAATCTCTCCCTTACCTTCTCTACGCAGGCTGTCATTGCAGTACCCTTCCCTTTCTCGTCACTTCGAGGGAGAGAGCCATGGAAGAAGCCACCTTTCCCCGACACTTCCACCCTGGGTCCCATTCCGACCGACCCATCTTGACGCCAATCTCAAATCTCCCCTCTCTCCAAAGACCATCTCTGCCCTTCCCACAAGCTGACGGACCACGAAACCTACGAAAGCGCCAACTTTGACCCTTCCCTTTCTCTATCTCTGTCAGACACAAACACAAGGTTTAGCAGGAGAAACCTCAAACCTCCTTCCCGCCACCCGTCCCCATTTTTGGTAAACCAATAGGGGTTTCCTTTATTCATATCCATCCGCGTCTATCTCTCGTTCTGCTAATTAATCACACTTTAATCGTCAGACATTTGATCACCTGTATTATAAATTTTAAAGAGCGAGTAAACTGCAGCAAACATGATGACATCCCTCCCATGAATCGAATTGTGTTAGGAAAATGATTCCTGCTCAAAGGAGAAAATTTATATAGGCTATTATTTATATTTTATTTATTATTTTCACGATTAAATTTGCTTATCATACTCAAATAATTTTAGTTTATATCCTTCAACATGAACTTGAAAATGAAATGCAGTACGATGTTGGAGCACTATTCTCTTCTACGCAGTCAACACAAGGTTAAGTATACTATACTACGCACACTAGCAATACATGAGATTTATTAACAACTTAAAATGGCTATAAAACTATAATTACGTACTTTAGAACTCCTTCTATTACGTAGATCAAGGGACATTACAGTTAGAGAAATGTCATTTACCCTACTTTTACAGGCTTATTGGTTAATTGTCGATAAATAAAATAATGTGATTGTTTTACTTATTTCCTAAGCTGCTCGTACGATCATCAACATCACTCAAAATAAAAATTAGCATATGAGCAAACAGAAACACAACAAAATTCACTAAAATTAGTACTTACATTACACAAAATGTTCTTTTCAAGTAAAATTGGAATGACTTATCGTTTTCTAGAATAATAAATACATAAGTAGAAAGTTGAGTATATTTATAACCATTTTAGCGCAGTTACACTTAATAAAATAAAAAGTAGTATGACAAAAAATTAATAAGCTATCTAGTTTAAGACGCTAGAATGTTAGTATACTCTCTAGCTAAATTCAGATACAAATTAAGATTTGACAAATGAGATTATGATTAAGACTAAATTAAAATATTGTTTGTTACTGCATTCAGAACATTCTAATCATATTTCAGACACCTGAATGTTACGGATAGTATATTACGCCACTTCATTCACAATAAATGCCATTCAATCATACATGTAATACTGATACAATAAATAAAATCAATTATAAAAAGGAAGTCAAATTGCCGGAATAAAGCTATCAATTTTTTTTTCATCGACTAGAATTGGTTCAAAATAAGCCTTTAAAAATGGTCTTTTTTTCAAGTCTCAAGCTTCATAACTTTTGAATCTTTCACTGTATTTTCATGGAGATGGCACTTTTCATGCTATCTTACTTCAGGTTTTCCGATTTCTTAAACTTAAGAACCCTTAATAAACATGTTGTACATTAAACTTTTAGAGCAGATCGAAAATAAATGTCCTTGATTGGTTCTCTATGGCTTGCATTTTTTTTAATTCTCCGCTTCTTTACCTATCATGGCTTGTCCCAGGTAATTTGTAAATTCTGCTTTTGTTTTCAAAACTTCATCTTTGTAAATTTATCTCAAAATGTCATTTTTTGCATCATACTGCTTATTAGTTGAACGCTATTTATTATTATAAAGGCAAAGTAATCTTGCTGGGCACAGCTACTGATTTGTAGGTTTAGAGTTCGGATAGCGGTGTCGCGTGATATTTTTAAACGAACCAATCATAAATCAAATATTGAGAATTCCTTGATAGACTAAAGAGGAGTCTAAACATTTAGGACAAACCTTGAACATTAGTCTTAGGTGAGCTTTGTCTCTCGTACCCTACCTTCGGATTCAATATTGTGACACATATTTCCCATTAAAAATAAAGTGGTTGCACGAAAGTCGATGTGATTTATTCGGTATTCAATATTTATTATAAGGTAATCTGCCGGTTAAGGTAGGTTTTTGTATGGACACAACTATCACATAATTAGCTTACGACTCCAAACAAAACACAATCGAGCAACATAATCTACATCCGGTATTCAATATGAACACGAATTTCAGAACAATAAGAAAGACATCGCCTTCGGAATTATACTATATGCCATTTTATTCCTTTTTCAGCGTTACTATTCATCGTCCTGTTTTTGACTTACCCCAAAATGCATATGTTTTTCTCACGAGACCGTTTCTTTTAAAAGTGACGGGTTTGTTTCTATTAGTTCAAAGCACAAACAGAAATTGGTGTTATTGCCAAGCGCTTACAAATTTCTCTCACTGGTAAATTGCACTATAACCGTTGGTGAACGAACTCTCTCCCTCAAAGAAATTCCTAGTCATATTCTTCGCTTGAACGTTGACAATTACGGTTAGTTTTGGCAATTAAATTCATAAGTGTAATACTGGAGCAATTCAGGCCGTCGCTCGCTTTTCGCCAACATTTCCATCCGCAGGCTCTCACACTCGGGCAGTTTTCTCTTTAAGACTCACTGATGAGTCCATGGATCGATGGAATACTATTCATTTATTTCACTCACCACTTTCACCAAACCCATTAAACTTCCCTTTCCCGCCTTCCCTTCTATTTAACACTGCATTTTTGCAAGTTTTTTCCTATCTTCACCCTTCGCAGTTAACTTAGTCCGGCCGTTCATTTGAGCTGAAGGTCATGGCAAGGACATTCATCAGATTCTCCATACATGCTTATCCATCGTTCGTTTGTACTTTAACCTTCACTTCTATTATTTCGGAAGTATGCCATCAGAAAATTAATCGTTCTAGATTACTAAGTGACGTATTGTTTTGAGTTAACATCAGGGTAATAAGGCCACCACTTAACACGACGCAGCATATCAGAAGATTTTCGGATTATTATCCTGAACATAAATGGGCCAAATTCAAATTTGATTTCATTTAAATGGAAGCAGGAGGGAGGTTTTACCCACTAAACTACACGTAAATTGTCTCTCAAAAGTCAGGGTAAATTCAATGAAATATCTATCTCTGAATATTTTCACAGCGCTTAAATGAGCAAGGCTTTCGTCTGTCTTACCAACTAAACCATTTCCATGCTAATATATTCTTCCGCTTAAACCTCTCAGTATTCCGCCATACACCTAGCTAGATGACGCCAACTTTTCAAACGTCCTCTCCCTCTCTCTAAAAATTCCCTCCTCGACCTCAGCCCTCCACCCACTTCACTTTCACCGCGATTCCTTTCTCCTCCGCCAACCACGCCCTCTTGCAACCCACGGTGCCGACGCCCGTCCATTCATCCTGAAACCCGAGACACTGAGGAATAGAGAGCGGCCCGCCGTTTATTCTCTTTCTCGAAAAATTTCTTCCACACTTCCAAATACTCCTCCCACATTCGCCCTGGCTCTTTTCGAATCTGTCCGCTCCCTCCTTCTTCCCTCCGCCCCCCATTTCTATCTCTGTGTCGAATAAAGTGTCGCACTCAGCCCACGCTATCTCCTCACGCTTCGACCGGCACACCACCCCCATCTCCTCACCTCAAGCACTCCTTTCCCTCCTATTCACCATCCTCACTCTTCTCTTTTTCTCCCGTTCCATCACGTACCTACCCCATACATTACTCCAGAATAACCCCAATTCCCTTCCCTTCCCCTTCCGTTCCTCCTGCTGTCGCGCCCAATTCCCTCCTCACGTCTTACAGCCTCTTCATTCGTTCCCCCCTTTTCAAACACTCCCTCTTTTGCTCTCACCACCGCCTCCCTCGCCGATGCTCGAGCGAAAATCAATAAAAGATATTTACTTCCGGAGCCTAACTTCTTAAGGACAACCTCACGCAGCGAATGGACAATGCGGAAACCAATTACCCCTTTCCTACCTTCATTATCTTCAAATTGCATCACATCTTCGCACAGTCTTGCTTCGTGCTGGCCTTCACTATCCGTGAAATGCGTTAGGCTGCCTTCTCCCTATTTTCCTCCAATTCATTTCCACCAAAATGCTCTTCGTGTTTCTTTTTTTTGCAACCATTTTTCTTTTGCAACCATTTTTCTTTTGCAAACACCTACCTCATCCCGATTGCTCTCTCCACCGTTGGCCTGCTTCCCCCCCCTCCGCCCGTAAGATTCCTCCTTAGACCAAGTATAATATATTGCACTGCATTGAAGAACGCGGCATAGAGATAAGACGTTTGCCAAGGAACAAACTAGAGCAAGAAATTCCAAGGATACCTAAAAATTTCCCACTCTCGTGGAACTGTTACATCGTGATAGCTTATGCCCAATCCTTAGAGTTTCTCGTCTAGGGCAGGATTTCAATTGACGGAAATAGTTTCCTACTACCAAAATTGGAAAAATATTCATAATTTTTAGGTAATTCAAGAGAACTCACAGTGCTACTTAACACTCTACAATACCTCATTCTTCCAAAGGTATAATCTCTAAATGAATTATGCGAAAGAATTTACCCCTTTAAACGTATCAAATTTCTATCCAAGGCAGAGTTAGTATAGATGTATTCCAGAGTCAATGCCATTATTGTAGTTTTTCACTATTTAAATAGAAATACTGATAAAAATCATGCGCAAAGATAATAAAGAAAGAGGAAAACACCATCACACTCGTTACAGACGTGTATGAGGGGTTTTCGGGGTAATTTCTAGCCCACGTGGATAACAACATTTCCTCTTAGGAGACTGTCACTCATGGACTTTGAAAACAGAATCAACGACTAAAAATTTCTTAAAACCCGGAGACAGTAAAAAAAAGAACGAGCAATAAATATGCTCAGTAAGTAATATTGAAACGTCTTTCCAGAAATACGTGAGTGGCCTGAAAAGTTTCCGACCTAACAAATATACAAGACATTTTTTCTAAAATTTACGAGGCCGGAAACTTTTCAGACCACCCTTGTAGGGTTCGCACGAATGATTAGACAAATTGGTAAACTTTTGTGAGAAAGTTTGATCATGTGATCAACGGTCGCTTGGCTGTTTTGCATAAACACATTTATGAAATTTGCTGTTAAGAGATCAGAAAACCACTATTATTCGTTCACTTAAAGATAAACTGCTCCGTTCCGAAACCAAATCATCTATAATGCTATAGTGTATCGTCATACATGTGGTCTCCATCAATAGAATATTTGATAGGAAATTCAAGTAATCTTTTATCATACTTAAATTGAATCTTCACTATCTTTGAGTCTAACTAGTAATGTACTTCAGTGATGAAGACTAAAAATGGCATGAGTAAAGCGACGTGAAACAGGCAAATTGCAATGATTTGGTGTTCCAAGTGATGCATAACCACAAGGATACAAATGACCACATTAGGGTTGACCACCACAAATGACCACACGATAATCTTTTGTCTACTTCCGTGGCAGTTGCTATTAGGGGCTGCGACGGACAGCTAAGGTCATTGGTGTCATTAGGGATAGGTGGATGATTTGTTAGGCGTAGGATATTCAGTGAAAGGGCGGCCAGACTCCCAACATCGGCCTACTCTAATAAGGAAAGTCGCCATGGGGCAAGGGAATGTCTCATCCGAAGGACGTCGTGCTCCAATTAAAGTGCTATTTCCACAAAGTACCTCAAGTAGGAATCGGGATACCTCCGAATATATCTCCTTACTACGAGATTTGAACCCGAACTCTCTGGATTGAAAACCAGTTAATTTACCACCGCACCATTCCGATTCCATTTAAATCCTATATCATTCATTCAATTATACGTATCACACACAATTCTTCATAATAGGCCGAAAAAAGATTTTTTACACGCTACTTCAGACATCGTTGTGAACGGAAAAAATATTAAGCAATATTAAATACTAACACATGATAAGACATATATACTAAATAAAAATTAATATTAAACGTTAAGAAGATAGGAAAATGGTACATTGGCCTAATCGAAGGAAAAGCTAACTCAAGAATATGGATAAAACAAAAACCCCTAAGAGTGACTGAATTTAAATAATTGAAATATTCTCTAGCAATTGGTTTGTATCCATCATCAAAAAATAAGACTCTAGGTTCAATAACTGTTTGAGTCAAATGCTTTAATAGCAAAGACACGCGGCCCTCAGTGACAAGGCCGGGTTATCTAGAGGAAGGCCAGAAAAGTAGGACGGGGTAGTTGGAATAATCAAGTCGAACGCCAAAAACTTCCAGTTTCCACAATTTAGCAAAAAATAGGTCTCAATGGAAAAATTTCGGTCTAGTGGAAAAAATGCACGTTAGGCGTCACAATTTATTTTAATTCTAATGTCACGTATGAGGAGTGAATGTGACAATTTAGGGAATAAAATGGCTTATATTACGCCAAGTTAGCCCGTTAAATTTAAGATATGGTAGTCATTTATATTAAAATCATTCTACTCCGTTTAATACGGAAGAATAAAAACAATAAATCGGATGAGACTAACGCTTTATTTTGTTCAATTTTTTTAACTCCTATACTAAATTTAATTCATAATAAATTTTCAATTGAACAGGGTTTATTGTATAAAACTAATATTTACTGCAGTTATTAATCAAAAAATTTCATCCCAATGCTATGGGAAGAGATTTATTACAATTGGGTATGCATTCCACTAGCTAATTGCCCTTGTAATCTCTCTAGCTTTCTTTCTTAAATAGTTCCTGAATCAAGAAAGGAATATTCCTACCTACGCTTATTCACATGATTTTAAAAAGGTTTCTTCTATGTTTAGTCTTCAACAAACTACTCCCGTTTGCAAAATATCATTCGTTCATTTTTATATTGCCTTTTACCCATTCGCTACAAAATAGGAGAATCGATCTTACTATCGTAGAAAAATGGGAATGGATTGATTCTGTTTCGTCGTTCTACTGATAAACCAGAAAAAATCAATTTCCATGAAAATTCTGGCGGAATTCTTCATGCCGCAGGCTTTCTCCATTTGCTAATTCAAGGATTCAATACTGCTTTTACAAGTGTGTTGAGGTAAACCTTCTTTTCAATTACAGATTTTGATGATATTTTTCCAATATATGAGGCGAGTATACTATTTTATTTCATAAAATGTCTGCACTATTTAACTTTTTACTTTGCAATTTTGCTTTTGCTTTTTTCTTTGCTCTTTTTAAAACTATTTGAAAACCACTCAATATGAGGATAAAGACGATATTGAATAACCAACTAAAGGAATAAAACAACTTCATATATGATTATGTTGAGAGAAAATTCCGAAGTACTAGAGTTGTATGAAAATAATGACTACATTTTTAAAAACTAATTTTTACTGCAGCTTTCTTTAGTTTTAAGCGATAAAATGATGAAATAAAATAACCCTCACAAGAGTTGCTGGTGGACTTTGCCAAAACGCAATTTTCTCTTCTTTCAATAAATGACAAATAGGTAATTTCATGTAGCTCAAACTAATAGTTTTTGGAGTATCAAGGAAAAATTGTGATACTGTAAGTCGCACACACATATTGATGGAGAGTCATGACCGATAAATGGCGTTCTGTGCTGAGGACCTATGTTTAGGTTTAAAAGCTGCAATTAATTCCTTTTAAGTTAGACTGAGCATTCATGTACACCTTATATTCTTCAAACATTAAGTTCTTCAGATATTTAATATATCCATTTTGTCGACGTTGCAGGTCCTCTTTTTCACCATATATTTCATAAGCTTGAACGAATTGAAGTTTTATGAGGCTCCCCATAGAACCTAAATTCTTTAAATCTGCTCCTACTCGACATAGACTAAATTTTAAAAATTGCGCTGATTTCACTAGGAGTACTAATGGAAAAGACAATTTATTTGACAGACATGGCCAGATTTATATTCCTTTTCAATTAAAACCAAATGATTTTTTTTAAGATTCTCAGCACAATTAACCTCCGAAGCATAGAATATTCTGCTTAACTTAATCAAGGTTTACATCTCTAAGTACAGTTTGAAATACTATATAGACATGAAATATGACTCGTCCCAAATTTTCCCTTTTTTACGAAATTATACATTCGCCTACAATTATGTCCAATCTGGTCAGCCAACCTGGTTAGACCGAAGTGCAGTTATCTCAAAAACTAATACGGAAATTGAAGCTTTCAGTGTCCGCTTTGATCATGAGAGTAATAGATGGCTTCGAATTATTGTCTAGATCATATCAAAGTTAGCTTTTCGATTACAACCTATAATCGCAAAGGTGGTCATGAATTCTGATTTAGTAATAATTTCTTTTCTCTGCAAAATTCTGCTTACGTAGCCTGGGAAAAGTTCCCCTGTCAAAACCGAGCTCTTTCGGGCAAAGTTACTGCATGCTGATAAAATCTCTCAGGCATCTTCATGAATTTCCAACCCGAGCACTTTTATTTTAGTATTTTGGATAATTGTTAGTCATAACCCAGAAAGAGCCTTACGCTTGGCGGAATTCCACAAGGCGTATTCCGTTAAAGTATCCAACTGAATCGCTGACATCAAAGGGAGTTATGCTAACTGCATGGTCTTTAATGACTGAGCTGCTGAGTGAGGAACATTTCATTGGCTATTGCGTCACCACGAAACTCGCATCCATAACAGATACTATAAGCATCCGCAGAAATACCGTTGAATTAAGTATATGCGCCTAATGTATCAGTATTTTCATGCTGCTGAATTCCATAACATACCATAATTAAATTTATATTATTTCTTTGAAAAAATGGTATCTTCTCATTAAAATGTTTCATTTCATAAGATACACTGCTTCAAGATTGATTTTTACAGTCGAGTAGTTCGTTCACTATTCTGCCCATAGAATGGATTTGAAACATGATGTTCACGTTACAAACATATACTATTTAGTCAGTATACGCTTCGCTAAAATTGTGTTTAACTTATATTTCTATCTGAATTTAGATAAGGGTCAACAATGAATGCTCAATAATTTGCTTTACGAAAGATAAAATTAATACACCTTCGATACGAGCAAACCTATCACTGGCAAAACCTATAATAACCCGTGCAGAAAGGAGGAAGCAACTGCAACCAGATTCTGTCCATTGTGCCTAGCAAATTCGCTCCCACAGAACACCACCCAAATAGCAGAATGCAATCCGCCATCCCCACCTTCGTTACGTCAAACCCAGGAAACTTGATTTATCCCCAAAGCCTCACGGACCCCAACACTACAACCCCTACGTCAATGTAAATTCATCGGACTCGAACGGCCACGCTTTCAACCACAAAGGGTGGGACGAAGGAGGTGGTGTAAGTACGTGCGTGCGTGCTCTCATTCGCTCCTAGCCAATATAACGGCATGATTGCCACCCCCGCGTTCGTCCGGGACGCCGCTGACCGGATGCTTTGAATTTCCCTCCTCGATGCTGTTTAGTGACGATGCAAGGCTGCTACCTGCAGCCCTAGCCCCTGCAGCCTGTCCCCTCCGGTCGAGAGCAGGGGAAGAAAAGAGGATGAACGGTGTGCAAGGGGGGATAGGTTGGAAGAACGGACAGCGTTAATCTCGCGCGAAACACAATCCCTATGATGAAAATGCAACACACGTTGCAAACAAAAGGACTCAACGGTGGTGGTGCTAGTGTTAGCACCAGTTATTGTGGCAGGCGCTCGGAAGACAAGGTCATTTGCACCTCTTAGTTTTTGGTGGGTAATTATGGGCAAAGTGATAACGGGTACGAAGAAGGAAGGGAAGCAGATCGGAATCGTGATCAAACCTCACAGAAGGGAACGCCAGCAGAGAATTTAACGCCGCATATGAGGTAACATTTAGTGGACTTAAAGTGCCAACGATAACACCCAAGAGAATAAAAATACAGGGGAAAGAGAATATTATACTGAATTAAAAATTAAATCCGGAAGCTCAATAAGACCTTGCCATCAAATTAAGAACATTCTTACAGGATTATTATAAAACACCAGAAAAATATATCTCAGGTTGATACAGATAAATGAATAAAAGCATGCGATACAGTCATACGTGTGTCTAAATGACATCAATATTATATATACATATACGTGTATACACATTCAAACATGAAGTCCCGCCATACGGCGAAAAAATATTAATTCACATGGAAATAGATATAAGAAAAAGGGATAGGAACATATAACTTGCATCCACCCGGCAAGTGGAAGATCCGGTGTTCAAATCCCAGTCTAGGAAATATTTTTACGTTCGTGATTCTGCCTGATTTCGTCTTCCCCACCTCTTCTGTGCTCGTCCTTTATGTATGTTACTATCCCTTTTCCTTATATATATATTTACATTTACATAAATATATACATATATTATATATATAAACTATTCTAGCCTCATATTTATGAAAAGCCCTACTGCAATTATAAAAAAGGGTTCACCCCTCTTATCATCCTCTCTCAATCCCCTCCCTCACTTCCCCCTCGCACGATCCAATACACATTATTCCCCATAACTTTTCGATGTTCTCGTCATCAGGACAAAAAATATCTGGAGCTTCGGTTTGGAAATGAGAGGGCATCTCCATGGAAACACAAATCAGACCATGCAAATATAAAAAAGAAAAATGTGGGAGCGAGATTGGGTTGCGGGTAGTTGGGGAAATGAAGGTTTTTCGGAGAAGGAGAGGGGAGATGGGATACCAAAGGAGGAAGTGAGTAGGCATGGAGTGATATTAGAGATCGACAGGGAGCGTGGGTGGGTTAAGGGTGGACTCGAAAACACTCAACGCGAAAAGTTGCGATACTACTTTTCTAAATCCGCGCTTCGAAATTCATGCTTATTGCAGCAGTAAGGGAAGAAAGTCCTTTTTATAAAAACTACGCAGTCCACCCTCTGTTCATAGGGCCTTATCTCTTTACGCGCCATCGCTGTTCGGACGAATATCACTGTTTGCTGATCAGTAGTTCGCAGGAGTAGTAGGAGCATCGGAGAAAAAAAAGAGAGGTCGTGGCTTATTCACGCATCGTGTATTGCATTCAGGTCTATACAGTCTTAGAAAGTTAATTGGCAACGCAAATCGAAAATGTAGAAGTTACTTCCCAAACAACGCTCAACGTAAATATTATAATTCCATTCTTCAATCATTTAAGGACTGAAATGCCAGGTTAAGCGCATTGCAGCATACTCAACCACAACTCTGAAACTTTTAGCGCCATCGCTTAAAAAAGAATAAAGTAAACAAGTAAAAAAAAGGGGTAAAGTTAAAGTTAAAAGTTGGAAAAGATAGAAAGGAAAAAAAATAAGATAAGGAAATCGCTACGCATTACTAAAAATGTGATCCTACATCAATTTTGTTCAATTATTTGATTTTAATCTATTAAGTATACTTCAAAAATATAAAAATGATCGCAAAAGTCGATGTCCTCATTTTAAGAACACGAAAAACCATGACATAAAAAGTTCCTTTCTAATTCTCAAAACAGCAGAACCACTAATTCTATAATAAAATAGTAACCAAGACCAATGGTTAATGTACTTCGCATGACGATGATTCTTTTACATCATTACTGGCTGTTCTTACTTAACATCAGATACTGAAGAAACACTAAGAAACGAAAAAAAACTTTCCGCGGTCTCATCCAAAAAAATATTTTCTGTAAGAAATCGACGTGTTTCGTCAACGTCACCCATTCCGGTATCTACACCTAAAACCGTCAAGGACACTTCAGATGACAAATCGCATGCCGCTGCCGGGAAAATCGTCTCCGGGGTGCGCAGAAGAAACTCCTCCCCCATTTGGTCGATGAGGCAGAAATCTGCTGGCGAGCGATATTGGAAACAGGGTGCGAAGAAAAAGAGCGTCCGAAGATTGGAAGTACCTGACATCGCCGATGTCAAAGCGTTAAGGGGTGCGACACACGAACAGCTCATGCTATCCATTCGTTTTTTTATTTTCAATTTTGACCCCTTTTTGGTTCGCAGCACATCGGGGCTCGGCATCGATTTACCCTTAAGCAGAGCGTGAGTTTGCAGGGAAGGTTCGATTTGTCGCGCTTTATTCGTTCACGCAGTTATCTCCTCATTCACAACAGCTCGCGTGAGCATCAACTTTTGCAATATTTTTTTAAATCCATAAATATCCGGCGTTAATCTCCGGCTACATGCGAAGTAAATCCTGCAAGAATCAGAACCGGTACCGGCGGTGGAAATTTTACTTCTTGACAGGGATACATTTTGTACAGCTCGATTGACCGTTCGAAAAGCTTTTATTGGCGCTATTTTCAGTAAAGACACCTTTCGAGGAAAAATATTGCAAATTACGGCTGGTATTCCTAAAAATCGTATCTATAAAACAAAGCAACGAGAAAAGCAGAACAATAAATCGCCCCGGAGGATCCATTATATCCATCCTAATCCCAAGGGGTATAAATTCCTCTCTTTTGGTAATAAAAAGGCATAATGTGCCATCTCAGCGATTCACTGCGTGGCAACGGCGTTGCCGGTGGTAAATAGAGAGCTGTAGGCGTTAATGGATCGGTGGATGACGGGCTGTGCATCATCGTTAGCAACACCCCTGGTTAGACACTTCAACGACAAATATCATATTTTTAAAGTAAACTAATTGCCCCGCAAAAGAGATTACGAATGATTTATCAGTTTATTCCCACATTTATTCCCATCGTGGAAGGTGGATTCATTAGATTCTCATTTCATTTCAGCAATCAATTTTCTGGAGTAATCAATTTTCCAGACTTTACCCCATTTTTATGTATCTAATTTAAGTCCAAGTCATACGGATTTTGGTTTCGCTCTTTCATTGGCTATAATTGGAAAAATTTTAAATAAAACATCTGCTAAAATGTTACCGCTGTATTCTCCCAGGAGCATTGTCATGGAACATGGATTTTGGGGGGTAATGGAAGAATTTTTGTATTCCATATTCATGAATAAGACCACAGGGAATTCGTCTCTACAAAAGAGTATGTCTCTGTGGAATATCTCTACCTGTAAATGAATTAAGGTTCGTGATCTAGGTAGCTCGAGGGCTAATTAGGGAAAATGGTCACAGAATTCATTTTTAAGTTACAAATTATTGAAAAGCAACAAGTTACAACGGCGAACTTTATTCTATTAGTGTTTCTTTTCTTTGAAGCACTCCATTAGAATATTTTCAAATAAAAGATAGCACAAATAATTGATGTCGTAGTCCAAATACCTTTTAGAAATAGGCATTTTCGTGGCCATACCAAAAATATTTGCATTAAATTCCTCATCAAAGTATTAACCGTTGTAATCCATACGAGAAACAACAAAATACTTAGTTTTACTGCAACAGTTCATATTATAACTCTTAAAAATAAACCAAAGATGTCACTAGAGTCGTTTAGTCTCCTCAAATTTGCATTATATCTTGTTGGTTCGGTGCTTTCCAAAATATATGGTTGATAAATGCACGCGGATTTTAGAGAGAGTATTTCATGAGATGAAATTAATGCATCCTTATTAACCGTAACCTTGTCTACAAAACATGAGCTCACCCAGCGTTATGCTATGCAAACGTCATAAATTACGCATGGTGTAATAGATACCATTAATTCAAAAGTCAACAACTATTCTCATATTCCATTGTCTGAAGAGATATGCCACTAGCACCTCATGCGTGATGGAACTCGTGAGAAGTAAACCGACGAGATTTGAATGTATCGCAGAATCACGCAGCGCATCGAAGCGTGCGAATGCTTCGGCGCCGCTGAAGGTGGAAGGAGTTTCGCCTCGTCTGTTCCAGCACGAAATCTCTCTCAAAGCATGACATCAGCAATGAATTCACGCGTGCAAGATCCTTGTCATTTGCTAATTTTCCTTCTTTGTCACTGTATTTCCACTTCTTCTTTCGCCCTCACACACACACACACACACACACACACACACACACATATATATATATATATATATATATATAAAATGTTTATTTATATTTAACTTACTTTTTCCTGAATAGTAGACAGACGGAAGGACGAACGATTGTTCGTTTGCGAAACCTCTATAACGTAACCTCGTTACGCACCGTTATGAATGGACAATTGGAACACAGCTACGCCATCAAATTTTGCGTGAAACTGGGAAAAACCGGGAAAGAAACTCATTAAATGCTCAATGCAGCTTATGGTGATAACTTAATGGATAGATCTGGTGTTTTTGAGTGTTACAAATTGTTTCGGGAGGGTAGAGAAGATGTTAAAGACACCGAACGTTCAGAACGTCCTTCAACCTCAAAAAATGACTAAAAGCTTGCAAGACTGAAGGCTTTGTTGGACAGGGATCGCAGATTAAGTGTTCGCATGGTTTTTTATTAACTTGGAATCCGTAAAAGTGATTTGAATTGACTTGTGAGCGAACATGGACATAAGAAAGGTGAATGCGAAGTCGGTGTCGCGAGTGCTCTTTAAAGAGCAAAAGGAAACTCGCACACGAATCTGTCAAGAGCTCCTCGACCATGTGAGTGAGGATACAAATTGTTTAGACAATGTCTTTTTCCTGTTGCCTCGCCTTAAATCTGCGCTAAAAGGACGTCAACACATCTTGGTGGAAGACTTAAAACAACATGCCGTAACGGGGAAACTTAGCAGCATCCGGGCTCCACCTTCCAGAGCGCGTACAAAATGTGAAAAACCCACTGGCTGCAGTCTGTGGGCGCCCAATGGTGCTGCTGCGAAAACTTTAGTGTGAATGTATCAATTCTGACAATAAACTATTTTTTAATCGACTCAGTCCTACTACTTTTGCGACAAACCTTGCATTTCATTGCGTGAAAATCGCAGGAAAATGGAGATTTTTTTAAATTTTAGAAACAAAATTCATTCATTCATTGATATCGCAAGAAATAATTTATTCCCATGATCTAATCGATCATCGCTCTGTGACGATAAATAGGCTACTTGTGTACGGCCCAGTATACATAAATTAACAATGCACGCGTCTTCTGAAGGTCAATCCTGTCATACACTTTTTATTTACTGTCCCGGGGATTTTCAAAGACCAATACTCGTCTGGCCCACGAGATTCAAGTGACTAGTAATCCTGGATTTCGCCACTCAATAAATAAACACGTGAACTATAAGATTTAATTCTTCGCAAGGATTTGTGGAATTTAATTTCAGGAAGTATTAGCTAGTTTCAGTCACGGTAGTCGATCTACAATTCGGTTAAATCATCTGAGCTGTCATAGGCTCCATAATAATCGTAAAATTTTCCGGGTGCTAAACTTCCTTAGGAAAACATAGGGGAAAGAGTTATATACCCCACCCTAATAAATTAGCTTCAGACACGGCATTAAAAGTTATTTCTACTTTCAACTATTAACTCAAATATGATTGTGGTTCAAATTAATTTTAAACGATAGGACATCGAAACATTTGGCATTTTGAGGTGAATAAAAAAATGCAATTTTCTAAAATTTTGTTTATAAGCTTCAACCCTTTCTAATCTTTTTCTGACATGTTATTCTGAAAATGGTTACCATGAAGCGCTATAGATTAGCACTCTTAAAAAGGGTAGCCTTTCAAAAATGGCGTATGAGCACAAAACCAATTGAAATACCAAAGTAAAAAAGGACGGAATATTGAAAGTTATTTTATTTGCTGCAAAACGTGATTGAGGTTGACTGCTACGGTGTGAAATGACGACTTAAGTAATGTTTTGCGTTATAACACCCCAAGAGATCCTGTACATAATTCTCATCCTGCCATTTTTTATAATTAGGTTCACTTATTAGTAGATTCTATGAGTCTTATAAATGTTTCAAAAAATAAAGAGATATATTTTCTAAATTTCTGCTAAACAATTATGTAATCAGGTTGGTATCATCATGTTACATTTTCTAACGTACCAGCTCTAGGTATGTGTTTGTACCATGTTTTATTTATTATCGTACTCTTTTCCCTGTATAAATCGGTCACAATATAATAGCAAAAATAACTTGTTCCTAAGCCGTACTTCACCGTCACCCTTCTACATTTCTCTACAGCAACACTGAATTTCAATTTCCCAAGGACTTGAAGAAGGTTTTTTCATCTGGGCATTCCCTATTTTGTTTTCTAGAGGATTACATTAATTTACATTAACTCTCTGCTATTTCTTGCCAGTAATTAAATTACTGCACATTTCCCTGGGCTTTTGCTTAAAGG
This sequence comes from Hetaerina titia, assembly GCA_037158775.1. Lineage (NCBI taxonomy): Eukaryota > Metazoa > Arthropoda > Insecta > Odonata > Calopterygidae > Hetaerina > Hetaerina titia. The sequence goes on along the minus strand of CM073768.1, from coordinate 31,596,408 downwards.
CTTGAACTTGCTTATATCTTCAGTAATGCCATTTTACCACTAACCTGCTTTATCTTTACTTCCCTCTTTCAAATATTTTGTTCTGTACTATTTCTAGCCCTCTCTGTTTATAAATTGCTCTTTCATTTTTCTATAATAATTTATGATCTCTCTCCATTTTACTTCTCACATAACTAATACGTTTATAATAACTTCCTCTATTTCTCTTTAGATATTTCGCTTTTCCTCTGATGATAAAAGTATACATTCTTTCTTTTACTCTCCAACTTTTCTGTTCTCAACTTCATCCTAACATTCAAGGTTTCCACTCTGAAAGTTTCGGCCCCCCAACGTGTCTTCTTTTCTATTGCTGTCCACTCAAATCTGTCAGAATTTTGCGAGATAACGACCGCGGAGAACTTGCCTCCCCTACTGTCAGTCTCAATATCTGGTCACGTGGGTTTCTGTCTGTAGTTTTCTGTAGTTTCATAGCTTTTTTCATACTTTTCATAGTTTAGTTTTGTACATATTTGCTCTCGATTTTAATGCCATGGGAAAACAATTAAGATGTTAACTCTCAAGTTAACCCGATAAATTTCTCCAAAAATTCGTCATAGTATCTATTTCACAGAGTAAGAGAGTTGAGAAAACTCAAACGAAAATGAAATTAAACTACTAAACCACTAAAACATTAAATTCTATCGGATGAAATACTTTATAAAAGTTGGAAATAAATACTAGGGAGGCATAAAATTGTGAAGAAAGATATTCCTACTTTACTTCCAATGTCTGACCTCACCGTTCGAATGCAAGTCGTCTCCTACAGCCATGATTTTAAAGATTCCTTCGGAATGTGGCAGGAGAAGATAAAAATAAAAGGGTCAGTGTGGAATGCGTGTGACTTCTTCTTGGCATCACTTTATGAACTGTAAATATGAGTGCTAACGAAGGTGGTAACATGCTGCTCACAGCTCCCCCACCCTTTCTCAGGATCGTTAAAACAAAAAGCACACCCAATCCATTCTTCCTGCTTTTTCTCTTCGGATTGCTACGCTTCTTTCACTGCATACCATCCTTGCAACTTTAGATCCTTCTTGGGAGGTCAGGCATTTGCATCTGAAGAGGTCAAAGATAAATCCAGTGGCGTCAATAGGAAAGTAAAGTCCGGATCAGAGAACCTTTGCGTACCAGACTCCTCATAGTGTCATCCCTTCACGGTGTGATAATGCATCGTACCGGTTTTGCAGAGTTTCACTTTTAGTGCTAAGGAAATAGCTTCAATGTTTTGAGCTAAAACAATGACGAAGTTTCACTTCCAAAGTAAGAATCCATATGCAGCGTAAACACGTATTTAGCTATTTCAACCTAGTACTGGAAATTCCTAGTCAATTATACCTTATAAGAATAATTAGTAATATTGTAACTTTAATTGATTTCACAAGAAATATATATCATTTGCATACTTCTTAGCATGGTTAGAACCACGTGCCATCACTTCATGAAAAATCGCCAAACGAAGAATTCCTACAACCTCAGTGCCATTTTGAGTGAATGGCACAGGTGACATAATTTTTTCTGTTTGGTTGAAGCTTTCCATTATTTAGCAATTGTTGTCACATTTCCTTGTATTTCATATGACAAATTACTAGTACATTAATTTTTCAAACTAATTTGGCTCTCTGGGCTTGGGTTGATTCTCACAGTTTCCCATGGGTTAAAATATTTTTGGATGAACAAATCGGTAGCTTATAAAACAATTAAAGAACAATGTTCAATTTACACGCTGGGGTTAGAAAAAATACTGTCTTACTTTCCGAAATAACAAATAAATCGAACCAATTTAAGATTTAAATAAAAATAACAATAAATACGTACATTTTAAGAAAATATCAAGGAACATCCCTTACAATAAAAAAATTTGTCACTTACAGGACGGATTTCTACGACGAAATTGGTTGTAAAAGACTAATAGGGAGAGAAGGATTAAAGGCGAATTGAAGAGGTAGCAACGGTTGTTCGAATTGAAAGTTGCTCGAAAAAATATGAATGCAAGGAAGGTATGCACTATAAAACCCGAAAAATAGAAACGAACTATGCCTTTTCTCTTCTCTACTTCTTTCATTTCAAATTCCATTCATTTTGCACTCCGTGATTGGGGAAATTCAGCGAGGAATTGGGGATGGTGGGTAAAAAAGAGATCGGAATAACACGAGAGTGAAGATCGAATGGGGCAAGCTGTTCACGGAGATAAAAAGTTCTTCGACGTTATTAAATTCAAACTAAGACATTGAGAAGGAGATCATCAATATTTCAACAATGTAAACGAAAATTCTAAAGAAAACCTGACGGCATTGAAAAGTTGATTTATTTCCTACGATTGACATTTCCAGATACTAATCTAAAATATTTAAATTTGATGACGATAATAGTAATTTAATTTTTGCTTTGCCTTTTTTATTGTAATATCTTTCATCAGTTTTTGTAAAGACCCAGAAAACTTGTAACCAGTTTTCTGTGAGATAGTTTTCCAAAAACTAGTACACGAAGAAAGTTAAATAAATTATTTTCTGCTTAATGTGCCCTAATGGCGTCGAAATGAAACGAAAGAATGTCGATCAATGAGAAGTCAAATTATTTTCAGAAAAAGAATTATTTCCTCAAATTTGACGAGGTGCATCTCATTAGCAAAAATGCAAAAATGTTTCTAAAGGGATGAAAAGGACCGGTTGATTATTTTGCAAAACAAGGTAGCTACCTGATAATTCTGGTGACTTATTCAACCATACTGTGTTATTCAAATAGTCCAACTGGCGAACTGTGGGCCATTAGTGATACTGAATTCGAAGCACACTGAAATGGACTACGTACTCGTATGCTGTACAAGTAACAAGTTTAACAAATATTTTATCATCAACATTTGCACTATGCCCAGCAAGGAGACACAAGGGCATGTGACGAGGGGTGTTAGGACACTATGTTTTTATGTATATGAACAAACAAAAATATAAGCATACATCTCCAAATGCATAAACACACGTGCACTTACATACATGTATATTTACACATGCAACAATAGGTTCGTGTGAGTAAATTATTTAATTTCATTTTTTAATCAATTTTGTAGGGGTACCAAGGGGTATCTCCCCACCAATACCGTGAAGTGGTGGAAGGTATTTCGTGTTTCCATGACCCTTAGACCTGCACCAGTGGGAGTAATAATACTTGCTCCTAAGAGGGTTACCCAGACAAGATAGAATGCAGGGGACGGGTGTCGGCCGTGAGGTAGTCCGCGCAGTGTGTTTTCAGATAAGTACCAGTAAATACGGCTGGTCCCAGAGGAGCGACCATTTTAGTGACCATGTCACTTAAAAAACTAAGGAGAAAGTCAACATCTCAATAAAATATCCCAAGAAAATATGATGAAATCAATTATAAAAATGAGTCCCGAATACTACTGGACTAGGCTCATAGGGCCAAGTGTCTTGCCCAGTAAGGGAGGAAACAAGACCTCCGCGGCCCTCGACCACAAGAAATCCTTTCGCTTTCGGGCGAATAACAGCAGAAAAATTGATAAAAGTAACGCAAAGGGAAAATAAGAGCTTAGAATGTTAGGAATACGCTGTGAACAGGGAACAGGAAAATATCAAAGGAGGAAATATGTTAGACCTATGCAGAGTGAGATACAAATATAGCGGGGATAACTGCATCGATAATTATAGAGTAATATAGAGAGTATGAATGTAGACTAAACGTAGATTAACCTTGGTAATAAATATAAATCCGAGGAGAAGGATAATGAACGAGGAACAGGTGAGTGACAGAAAATAATTAATAGAAATAAGAGATTACCCGGTCAATGCTGTAGTAACTCAGATTCACGTGCCGACAAGCAGTCATATGGAGAAAAAAAACAAAAGAGTAATTTTTAAGAGGATGAAATTATCGCTGGGAAAAAACTAAGAAGTTTTACACGAGAAATAGTTTAATTATACTTAACACCCGACTTAAGTACCAAAGCAAAAATAGGCACACTCGTGAAATGCTTGAATATACAAGAGATATAATTTATGTTATGCTGATTTAGCGCGATCAACTCAAAAAATGTCCAGAGAGAAGATGCGGATTCAGATCACAATTTAGTACGCATGGACGGTTGTGTAAAATTTAAAGAGATTGAGAAAGGGAATAAATATGACAGAATGGAATGTAAAAGACTTAACGGGGGTGAAAAGGATGGAGTATCAGAAGGTAGTTGATAAAATTTTGAGCGCGGGTGAGGATACATACGCAATTGAAGAAAGATTTTAATATCTCAAAGTAAGGAATAAAGGAAGCGACGGAAGACAAACGGTAAATATAAAAAGGGTAAGGAAGCCATGGATTATAAAAAATAATTAGAAAGCTAAATAAAAGAAGGAAGTGGAAGAACGTGAACGAAAAATGAGGGAAGATAAAGAACTAAATAATAAACTGAATTTAGAAACTAATAGGGCAAATAAAACGTGGAAAGAGTAGCGAGAGGATATGGACGATTTACATATAAATACTAATGCCATAGAGAAAGGTGAAGGAGTAGCCCGAATGTGAAAAAGTAAAGTCTTCTAAACGCAATAAGAGATAGAACAGGTACAATACTAATCGAAGCAGAAGGGGTTTTGACAAGTTGTAAAGAATCTATATAGGACCTATATGGCAAGTATAATGGACCAGGGATTTGGGATATAGAAAGTGAATGTGATGATAAGAATAGCTTACGACCAGAACAACTTGACTGCGAAATAGAAAAGGCATTAAAAGAAATGACATCAAAAAGGTTGTGAAAATAGATCGTTTCCCTTCACAACTACTGAAAATTTTAGGATAACGAGGAAGGGCGGGTTTTTATGGCTCATTCAAAAAAATTTATGAGGAAGGAAATATGGTCGGAATACTTTGTAAAATCAGTCCCAGATACCATTCAACAAAGGGAAAAGCAACGGTATGTGAGGACTATTAGTTTGATTTCATACGTGGAAATGGTATTACTTAAAAAAAATTGAAAATATAGTAAATAGTTACATCGGAGAATATCAGTATCGATAGAAAAAGTACGGGTAATGAAATAGCAATAATGAGGCCATTTGTGAAAATCCCACGGACGTGCACAATAATGTAAATGGACTATTCGACACAAACACAGAAACAGAAACACGTAAAAGAGGGACGCACTGGGTCTCCAATTTTTGGTGGTGCAACCACCTTTCTTAGGAACAGAACTCAGCTCAACTTCTGTTCCTAACTCCTCTTGAGAAAGGTGGTTGCACCACCGAAAATTCGAGACCCAGTGAGTCCCTCTTTTATGTGTTTCTGTTTCTGTGTTTGTGTCAACTAGTCCATTTACATTATTTATATATATATATATATATATATACATACATATATATATAATTATATATATATAAATGAAGGAAAAGGCGGGGATTGGTAAAAATTGAAGAAGGGGGGCACTTTTCAAATCAGAATTGCTTGATGATTTACTGTTAGTTAGTCAGCCAAAGAGCTGAAATCGTCATTAGTGCTTTGCAGAATAAGCGTGATAGATGTGTGATCAGAATATTCACAAGGAAAAGAACGTCATGAAAAGCCTAATATAAACATTAAAGCTGGGGAAATCAACTAGAACCGCTGAAGTAAGTTAAAGATAAACCTAAAGCATGGAGAGAGGGAACGCTGGAAATTTATGGACAACTCTTCAGATAGAGTTAGGTATACTACATCGGAGTATATACTTGAAACTAATTGTGTGCAGGAATGTCATACTTAAGTTCTTTAGAAGGGAATAGAATGACTAACTAACGCTTTTTTACATCTTAATTGCACGCGGAGTCCATTAGTGACTATTGTCTATCTAGAGTTCAACTATGTACCTAGATTTCGAGCAACGTCGTACAGGAACATCTACGACACACACTATCATAAATAGGAAGGTTAAATAAAATATATAAGACTAGAACAATCAAAAATAAAATTATGAAAAATATAGCGCGCTTCTAAATAATGAGAAAATTCAAATAGTTCGCAATCAGGATTCATTTAAGAACATTATACACGTATTGCATTAAGAAGTCCAGCACATGAAAATGCACGTGCAACATGAAAGTGAAGAAAAATCTCGACTAACTTTGTATGATTTCGTGTTTTTCATTTCGGTTTTTGGCTTGAATAGACAGGTTTTCTAATAAATTACAGTTTATCTAAGACATCGAAACCAGTAAACTCGATAAACATGCAAAGCTTATCGAGTGCACACCGTGAAAACCTCAAACCGAATAAAAATCACGATATTCGCAAAATATATCCAGCACCCTGGCAACTAGATGCCTCGACAAGCAAGGGCTGCAAATTAAACTCTATAGACAGCACCCTACTTGTAAATAATTTTCATCGGGGAGCCAAATTTCAGGAACCCCATCTCCCAAATCCATTAAAAGATTCTATCCCGTCTCCAATGCGTGTAATTCCAGTAGTTTCAAGCTTGAAGCGTCCAAAATTATGCAGGTTCCGCTGAACTGTATGAAAATTGCTCATTGGATTGAATAAAGAGTGAATTACTTGCATCCACACACAGAATCTCAAAAGGATAAGGCGAAGAAAACATTTTCCCACAAACTAATAACTCTTTAATCCACCCTGGAGGACTAAACCTTTGGGTCATTGAAACAAGAACAATAAATCATCTTGTACCGTATTCCCAGGGAAAATATCTACAATAAATCATAAAAAACTTATGATTAAAACGGTTGTTTAAATTATCAGCCAAATTAGCAGCTGGCTTAGCAACCTAAATGGATTTACGAAAAGTGAAGAATCAGGCGTGATATTGTGGAATCGAGACATAATGAAAACTTCGGTGCAATTTTCCACAGTTAAAACTTTATTGCCGACCATGGTTTCGATACACTGTATCATCTTCAGGTGACCTGACCTGACCTGAAGATGATACAGTGTATCGAAACCATGGCCGGCAATAAAGTTTTAACTGTGGAAAATTGCAACGAAGTTTTCATTATTCACTAAATGGATTTTTCCCTTCTAACTTCTGTCTTAGTACAAATTCATTTTCTTAGTTCTCTGCTACATTAATTCCGTCCTTTTGTGCAAAACTCTTATATTTTCATGCATAAATTATATCTAAAAAGGATATTTCCAACCCATTCCGACTTGCCAGACTTTTCAATTACCATGAATGCTTCTGTAACGATGTTTTCAGTCACAACTCGCCGAAAGTTAGCAAATATTGGAAGATATTTAGTTTCTAAGAATTACGATTGCTTGTCTAATTAATTTCAAGATCAATTGCCATCATATAGACAAGAAGAACGTTTGAATATCGTAAAAGGAGACCAAATTACGAAATTAAAAATAAATTCCCAAATCGAAATCTTTTGGTCTAAAACAAAGGCTACAGAAAATAGCGCAACAATACGGCCACGTTGCCAGCGCGTAAGACTTCAGAATAAATAAAAGGGAAAAAACCTTCTCGGACGTACAGAAGAGAGATGCTGGGGAGTTTCGAGGGAAAGAAGGCACCGTAAAACAGAGGAACAGGAAGAGTGCCCTTTACGTTCTTTTCCATTGGATCTATCGATTGGCCAAATCGTATGGAGCAAGGTGGTAGTGGAATCGGAAAATGGCGGTGTGTTCGAGATTCAGGGAAAGGGAGTCGTGGGGGTTGGGAAAACTCCCTACGTTTGGTACAAAATCCTATTGACTTGCTAATTTGGACCCACTCTTGTACATACAACTCCCTCTCCCTTTCTCCATGCCTCCCTTTTGCTTCCTCTCTTGCCTGAGATGTTAGTCACAAAATAAGCATCGCTAAAAAAGGCCTTTCGACCTCGTACACAACATAATTCTTTCTTACCTGTTTCCTAATTTAGGTGTAAATTGACTAAAAGGTGTTTAATGCAAATAAGGGATCCAGAAATACACTCTGAAAACATCCCGAATCAAATATGCATAGTCGTGGAATTTATTTTCGGCTAGTCAAACCTCCGGTTAACGAGTCATTATTTCCTAAATGGCGCCTTTATTTTTTATTCTATTAAAATAGTTGTCAGTTGAATATAAACTCTTCTCAGCAAAATTTATACAGTGTTCATATTTCAGGATTTCGACTTCAAGCACTAATTGCTCGTGAATCCATATCAGGGCAACCCATATAATCATGCAAAGATCCCCTTCTCTCGCTTAAAATACGTTCTCCTGAATCAAAGACCACAACTTCATTAAATTGGCACTGCATTAATTACCAAGAGTGTTCTGGATTTCATAACTCTCGGAGAGTTCTCGAGTCCACAATACAATTATTTTGAGATGTGATACGAAAGATTTGATCCGGGATGAGCTTGTAAATTTCTATAGACTTTTTATCTCAAATGAGGTCATTTCAATAGTTTTGCTCTTCTCGTAGAATTATTTTGTAGTTTTCGGCGTTTGTTCATCGATACAGCCGCAAAATAAAGAAATTAAACTTGTTAACATTCTCACTTTGGAATTTCTACATTTAAATTTGGACCGTCCTACTGGATTTCGGTAAATAAGTTACGGAAATTAATTCTAGCTACCGGAGTGGAGTCCTTTTTGAAAAACAGCAGCTTAGTACACCAGTTCTTTTAGTTTAAACATACGGAGTCTGCTGTTGTTAAAACCTTGTACAGGGCTTGTTACTTGCTTTAAGTACATGTCATGCCAATTTGAAAGTATTGCAACGTATTTAGGGAGGTTTTTAATTTGACCTGTAGCTCTGAGAAATGGGCCCATTGTCGCAACGAAGACTCAAAGTAATATTTACCATTCTAGGTATTAAACACTGCATGCATTCGTTACATTTAATGATACAATATTATTTATTAGAAGTTCTTCTCTGAGTGCATTGACTTTCGTCTTTTTTGCAACTTGTCGCTAAGTTTATAGCGCAAAATGAATGCACCTTCGAATAGTTTGTACAACATCAATTAAGGTTTAGGCTCCTGAAATGTTGGTAGCAGCATGGAGTTGTGTTTGGAACACCATAAATAATCGTGATTTCTTTCCATTCCTCTAAAATCAAACATACTTAAACGCAGCAGGTATCTTAGTTACACTTAACTAATTGTATGCCCCTTAAAATTTTCCTCAGTGACATTTTCGATACCCTTACAAAAATTGAACATTAAAATGCCAAAGTTATGAGTAATTCGAGCATTAAAGAGTTGATTCCAGAACGCAGTCATTTACATACCATTTGTTAGCCAAGATCGGTCGACCTTGGGTAATATTCACTTCTCTCGTATAAAACATATTATCCTGCGTTACGTACACCTTGAAATGCCATTGCGATGGCTGAAAATGAAACGATGGCTGGAATGAGAGAAATGTACACAATCAGGGGATTTGATGAGGTACTCAGTAAATAAACCACTCGACCTAGCGCATAGCAGAGCTTCAGGATGATGCACTTGGGAAAGACACGAGAAATTAAACTCGGTAGTGACTTCCAACTCCGCAGCTAGTCGTCCCACGAATTGTTTTGGTTGACTATTTAAATTTTTTTCCATTCATTGAGGTTGCCTGGGAAACGCATGAGTCCTTAGCATATGTCGATGATGTTATCCTTTACCACTCGTCTACTCGACTTCAGACCAGTTAACACACATCCTCCGCTGCCCTTCCTCATTCAACAAAAATCATTCCCCTTCACATTTATTACCCCTCCAATTTTATTTCAAGCCGCAGTGTCCAAAATTCTCCATTAATAGAGTTCTCACGAAACTAAGAAATACATCATATATTAATAAATTTGTTAATCATGAATTGCCTCTAGCGTACATGCATAACTATCAAGTAACATATATGAGAAACCAAATAACATCTTGTTAAATTTAAAGAAGTTTATTTTTAATAAAAACAAGAGTACATATCTAAACCTATAAACAGTTCTTCGAAACAAATTTGTTTAAAAAATTCATTACAAGCAAATCGTTTAAGCTTGTCATTGCAAACGTACTTCATCGGAATTCTTGCTTCATCATCGTCACGTCACTCCAAACGATGAATAATCGCATGAAAGCGGTTAATGGGAGAACAGCAGAAAGTGTATACGAACACTTACTTCATACCGTTTCATTGATTTTTTTTCTATAAAATTACGGCATAATAAATAACCTAAAAACACTAAAACCTTAACAGCATCGTATCTGAAGTTTCTGATGAAAAATTAAGCCTGCTAAAAACGTTCCATGTGCATTTTCAAAATAATGCAAATAATGAGTTTTACTCGTACCTGATCACCATAATGCATGAGGTCACCTTCCTAATGACTTTGAAAGAAAAAAATGAAGGGGACATTCTCTCCGACCGATCTCATTACATTCGCGTATTAGAAGCAGAGGTAAAATTACAGAGGTATCTCTCAAGATATTTTCGGAGAAATCATTGAGCATGTCCATTGAAATCCAACTGCGAGCAAGATTTTTCGCCTTTAATGGCAAGCCAATTCTTTCTAAACGATCTTCCAAATTCTTCTAATCCGCTGAACATTTCAATCGTAAATCATGAACAGAGGCTATGAACTATAATTTATAGAAGACCCGTGTGAACTCAAGCGAAGGTAGTAAAGAGACGCACACCTTTCCAGATGGAGAAGACTTGAAGGCCATCAGATACTTTTTTTCACTCTTTGCCAAGTCTGGAAATTGAAATCGAGCGAAGAGGCGAGTCAGTGCGAACACGAAGAGATGGAGGGGATGGGGAGCAAAGCGGCAACAGAGAGAGGGAGCATGGAGTGACGAAGAGGATACGCTTTGGACAACAACGGTCAAGAATCAAATGGATAGGAAAGTCAAAATACGCACACGCCCCCTCCAATCATCTCTATCTCGTCAATGCTACCGCTTGGTGGCGACATGTGCTCGGCCACTCCAGTCTCTGACAATGGATTCACAGCCGGACCATTAAAGCCACGGACACCACTCAAACGCACTCCAATCCCCGGATCGCATCTCCCAACCCCCTTTCCCTCTGGCCAATTCCTAATCCCCGCATCCAATTCCGGTGTCTCTCCCACCCGCCTTCGTCGCCCTGCTCAAACGCGGACCCATGGTTTTTTATTTATTTCCGCGTCGCCCTCACAATAAGCCTCATCCCTTCGCCTGCCGTTCTCGTTGTGAAAAGAAAAAGGAAATTTCCAGATCATCCAAAATCGCATAAATAAATGTCATCTTGCGTCAAATACAGCAGCATTATCATCTTAAAGCCGCGAATAGGGATGCACGAAGGTTTTCATCCTAGACTAATGGTTGATACTCTGCGGCACTAGTTTATTCTCGAAATCAAGTATAGTCAGATAACATTTAGAAAATATGTACGTGGTATTTTAGTAAACAATGATTTGGGATAGTTATAAATATTTTTTTTACAATGATGCTATCGTGGATTGAATCTGGAAGAGAAAATTACGTTTCAGTTATTTCAAAAGTGTTGCTTTGTAACGTATCCCTCTTGCTCCACCTTAAAAAAATAATGAAGGCTTTAACATTTTTAATTTATTTTTATTTGATTCGTAAAATTCGTATTTTTCAATAGGTTGTTTCTTGAAAGTAATCTTTATGCAATCTTGTAAAGCGCACATTGGGTATTTTAACAACTGTGTGAAGCTTACTGCTCGACAGAATTTTTGACGGAAAGAATGGATTATCTCTGTATTTGATGCCAAAAATTAAATGCATATCTCCATAAGAGAGTGGATCGGATGCCATCGATCGAAAGGTATTTCAATGCAATCCTCATTTTGGCCCTATTTCTGCGCCTGATCACGACATCTCGAACCAGTCATTTGTCAACCTTGATGGACAGCTTCAGATCGGAGATTCGCATGCGGGATGAAATTTTAACCCCGAATTTATTTCTTCGCTTGATAAACGCGTTCCCAGGATGCGAATGCCGATACTATCACTTCAAAAGAAATAAACAATTTGCAAAGACTAAAAAACCTCGCGAAAAAATAATAATCGAAGTTAAAAGAAGCGTATACCAAATGAAAAATTATATTTTCGAACGTTCAGCAATCACATAAAGCCTTGGTAAATTCAATGAATGAATTGCATTGGTTGGCTTTTTCATTTAATTCTGTCTTTTCGATATTTTCATCAGTGGAAGCGGATTTTTATCTGAGTGAGTTTTGCGTGGGCATTTATTTCCGCAATGGACGAGGAAACAAATTTCTGATAATTAAAGATTTAATTTTCACATATATTTCGCAACACTTTTGTTTTTTATCGTACAAATTAGTCATATTAGACATAATCTGACGAAAATCAAAATAGAATTTTTCAACATTTTATGAAAAGGATGTTAAAGATTAATATTTTGTTATTTTTGGTGACATTGCATTACTCGAATGCACTCGAACCGAACTTTGCCCTCTAGCACTCTATTGTGAGAATATAGGGATATGAGCGCAAGCATAAACGGCGCTACGATTTTTTTTTGGGTTCTATGACTTTTGCGCACTTAGGCTTCCCTGTGAGCGACGCCGAGGTAAAAGAGGAAGCATGACGGCAATGGTCATGTGCAGGATTGATATTGTCTGAGTTGTTATTGAAAAGTTGTGGCAGTGCTTTATTCTACGATTTGTTAAAACAAATAGGCACTGATGCAAACTAACAGAATTTTAAGAACATATTTTGTCTCTTTATGTTTTTTGTGTTGTAGAAATCAACGTGGAAGGATTAAGTTTGAAGTCAAATATAACTTATTCAAGTCAATGCTTTGTATGTATCAAACGAAATATTTAATGACAAAAGATACGTCATGGTGTTTTGAACTATTATAAAAAAATTTGACAATATTTTTCGCGTTTCTTCAATTGAATGTCGGTAATCCAGGCTTAAATTGATTTTGTACGTAACAATTGCCAGCCGTCACACACCAAATGTTCCATACCGTTTATCCTCTAAATCAGCAGCCTCCGTGTTTTCAGCAATACCTCCTTCTTACTGAATAGCACAATAGCACACAGCACATTAAGGCCAAAAAACTCGGATACCCAGAAAAACAACAACTCTCTTCACCCCACTTCTACCAGACTCAAAGGCGTGAAACCATCCACAATGTAAAGTACATTACATTGTGTCTTAAAAAAGTCTGATTCCCAGGACAACTACTTAAACAACAATTCTTACCCACCTCCCACTACACTTCACCACCAAAAAAATACTCGAAATTTCAACGTAAAGAACCGTCCTGTTATATCTCGCACAAAATTCGCAATATTTTATAAAACCATTCGAAGGGCAATAGAAGTCAAAGTAAACAAAGGATGCAACCGTTCGCCAGCAACGTATGTCTAAAGAAACAATAAGTGAAGCACAAATAATGGGCATAAATGGAGCCAAGAGGAATGGCGAGGAAATTAACACACTCCGATTCGCAGATGAAATCGCAATTGTAGCAGAAACACAAAAAGGAATATAACATACGATCAAAACAAAACCTCGCAAGCAACAATAAAAAGACAACTAAAATTTAGGAAGGGAGAAGCTGAAGGCATACATCATAATTCGAGGAGTAAAACTAGAGCAAGTGGAATCCTACGCCTGTTTGAGCAACAGCATAACTTGGGATGAATAAGTTCGACCGACATCAAGCAGTCTAAGAATAGTTCAAGTTAAGAAGTCGTTCTTGAACAAGAGGAACCTATCATGTTCGAAGAACCTAAGGCTGAATAAAACGACGCAATTCGCCAAAAATCTTGCATGAAGAATCTCATTATATGGATCGGAGACGTGCAAGAATGGAATACTGAACCAGCGAAGACTAAAAGTCTTTGAAACATAATGCTGGAGTAGATTGCTGAAGATTTCATGGAAAGACAATGTGAGGGATGCGGAATTTCAGAGAAGAGCAGAAAAGGCCATATGGACAACCCTACAGCAAAAAAGATCTAGATGGATTGGACGCACCTCGAGGATTAGTTAGAAACATAATAGAAGGGAAATAAGGCACTATCAAATGAAGAATACTAAGTTGAAACTACAAAGAATAAATCAAGAATAAAATAAGACAGAGAATCAATCAGAAGGTGAGGGGATTAACACTGAATAAAGAAGAATGAAGGGTTACGTAAACAAATTTCAAGGTGGAAATATTGATGATGATATAGAGTTTATGACGCACTCTTAATAATTAAGGGTATTTTTTAAAAAAAAAACGCCCTTTGGTCTAGCTTAAATCATTCCCAAACTTGGATGACATCCTGATATACAAAAAGTGTTTTAAACTATCACCCGCTGAACTCACACCGCATCCCTCCATATAACCCCTCAAGTTGCAAGTGTTGCCCTATCCTTCACCCCAAAGACTACTTTTCTAAACCCAACGTTCTTCTCAAGCCCCATGTGAGCCCATAAGCGTTAATTACCCCTTCACATGTAACTTCTGGTCCTCCTTTATTGGTGAATGCACCAATACCAGAAAGAACAATCGCTGTGAGTCCACCAAATCCTCCGCCTTCACCCGTTGTCCTATCGCCGATAACCAATCTTTCGACAGTTGTTTTTATGTTAAAATACTTGTAAACCTCCCCGAATTTTCAACTAACATCCAGATAAAAACTCGACAGATGGCCCCTATATGGCTGAAAAAACTCGTAATCGCTCCGAGTATTAATATGATCCGTTGATACCTTCTACCCAAACCCCCAGACCTTCCGACCACACCGCCTCCCCTTAACCGGCCCAACAGTCGCCTACCCCCTACCCCCCCGCCTCCTCACTGACTTTCCACTCCTATTCTTTCCCCCATATACCGTCATTTGATTCTCTTCCTTCTTTTCCTCTCCCATGCTCCCGTGCCTCAAATACATCCTCGACGCTTCTCTCCTATCCCACTTTTTTCCACCTTCCAGAGAACAGTTCCAAACGAACATAAATTCCCCTCTGTTGAAGGCAAAATGATCTCAGAAACGTTATCCAACCCTGGCCTTTGTTGGGTTTTCGTGTTTGAATGAGTGGATGGCTAATATGGTTAATTTCCTTTTGGCAATTCGTACTTTTAAAAACACACTGTAAATGCTCTTCATGACAATGTATGACTTATTTCCCTGTTATCCTTCCCTTTGGTGTGCTAACATTTCTCTGGCAGTGGGTGAATTACCTCCAGAGCTTAATCTCTTGGCCAAAGAGTCGGGTTGATAGGTAGCATAAACTGTAAAAATTCAGCAATAACTACTTTTCCTGAACGACTTATTTGGTGGAGTTCGGCAAGTCGAAGGTCCGTAGCTCAAGTCCTGGCAAAAAATTTATTTTCTGCTTGGAAACTCCACCTATTTACGTTTCTCATTCAGGGTGTGTCCTGAATGTTTCTATTATGTGTGTTCCTTTCCCCTTTCCTTATATCTATTTCGATGTGAATGAATATTTGTTCGCCGTATGGCGGGATTTCGTGATTGAATGTGTATATGTGTAAATGTATAAACTTAGACAGCAACACACAGCATGAGAACACATAAAAGGAACACTCACACGTTATATCTTGATAATTTCGACGGACTCGAACTCCGTCTTCTTCGGAAGATTAGTTAGGACTCATATATACATATATATATATATATATATATATATATATATATATATATATATATATACATTCAAACACGAAATCCCGCCATACGGCGAATAAATACTCATTCACATAGAAATAGAGATAAGGAAATGGGAAAGGAACACGCATAAAGGACGAACACAAGAGAGGTGGGGAAGGCGGATTTGAGCAGATCACAAATGTAAAAATATTTATATATTTATGAACACACATTTCACATTCAATTACATAAAACCAAACACCGAGTGATATGTGTAGCACACACATACGAATTAACATTCGTCATGTTTGAAATTTGGAATGTCATGATCAAAGAATTGTCTTAGCGCGGGGTATTCCATGGATAATCTGATTAGGACGCAAGAATTTGTTGGCAAAAGATAGACCTGCACGCACTTCAACCTCAACAGACAGCAAAGTTTGTGACTAAATTCGTTAGCCTAATGAGAAATGTAACAGGTTTCCTAGAAGTTAGGGAGAACTTTCATCTAATGAAAAATCGTGAAAGTTATGCTCCGTCATTCCTTCCGAAATTTAATAGTTAATACATATGGTAAGTAGTATGCACACTTGAGATTTAGTATGCACTTAGGATTTCATAACTAAAAGTGCGATGCAAGTTATAATTCTATGAGATCACTAAATCTCTGTATCTTGTTTCTTAATTAAACAGCCCTGAAGAATCCCTAGATTAAATAGTAATAGAATACACAACAGCTAGAAGAGGAGAGAGGTTTGGGATGATTATCAAAGTTGGCAATGTAATTTTTTAACTACATTACAATCTGTTGAATTTGAATTCTACTGCCGAAAGATTGGGCAATGGAGATAAGACGAGAGAATACCGTGGCTCAACAGAAAGGTGAGGGCACTGCTAATTCCATGATGCCGGTTATAATCAAATTTATGATCACCTCTACTTTAGGTATATTCTATGTTTGACATTATTTACTCAAGCTTTAAATCGCACTGATAGAAATGATGAAATGAATGTTAAAACATATGCTGGAAGAGAAAACATCATCGGTTTTGCCAGAAATCCAGAGGTATTGCAAGTGTAGACTTAAATTATACCTATTTTCTGTGAACGATATGTTATAGAGGTCATGACCTTAAAACGATAACATGATAAAGAAGGGACTTTTTAAAAAATGAAAAATGGAGCTTAAGGTGGAGTCTAATGGTTTGGGCTTTAAAGCGTTTTTCTCATACTCTCCGAAATAGAGGGCCGGAGTTCGGGCCACCCACGCACAAATGACAGAAGTTATGATTGACAACTAGTGAACATTAAAAATTATCTAAAAAGTAATACCATATATATATATATATAATAGTTTGGAATCTAAAATATTTAAAACACATTTCCCTACTTAATAGAAAGGAAGCAAGCTACCATCCACGGAAAACTGTAAGCACATTTATAGCCCACTCGCTTCAGAAACACACAGCGTCTGGTGTCTCGCGAATTGTTAGCGATCCATGGTTCACCGCTCCAGAAAGCATTACTTCAAGCGATATTCTTGGCGATTCACTATAGGTAGCTGTATCTATAGTTCATTTTTGTGCATCTCTATGTTGTTTACAATATCAAAGGCGTTTGACCTCATTTCGCTGTTTACCAATGATTAAATTTTCAAATAGCGAATAACATTGATTCTTCCATAACTTTCACTTAAAGGGGAATCTAAATAGCTGCGCGAGGAACAGTGGAAATATAATCTTGGGCGCCAATAATATGTGAAGGAAACACAGGAGAGCTTTCCTCTCCCGTAAGGGAAATTTTGTGAAACATCTTTCTAGAATTCCACGTGCCTTGGGAAACACCCCTTCTCTCCCTTCACTATCATCACAGGGCATTCGCCGCTACGGGCCTTTTAATCATCACCATGCTCATTAATACGATTGTGACTGCTTCCGGAATCGACGCTCATAAAAGTCACACGCTGACGGACTGAGGGCGGAACCATAAAAAAAAAAGAAAAGCCCAGTGGAACTTTTTCTGAGACCCCTATCCGTCACCGGGTCCCACGGTAAAAGGACGTTTCCGGTACTCCACAAACTGTTGGCTTCAGGAGGTAAAGCAGGCTACCCGTGTGTTAGCTGCGTCGTTTGTTTCGGTTTGAGACTTCACGTACGACTGAGGGGCTGCAAGCAAAGTTTGTGAAGGAGCGAAGTAGGTCATGTGGCAGCTATGACGTGCGTTGGGAATACAATCACGTGACCTGGTCCATGAATCCGCATACTGCTCCGAAGAGCAAGGAGGGCGGTTATCCTTGCGCCCTCCGCGAATGCGAATATGCCCCCGCCAAAAGAATGTTCCACTGGCACGGAGACGGACACTTGGTGCACTTAGTGGTGATACTGGAGGTGCAATTCAACTCGAGAGTGCATTTATCGAATGAAGAGAGCATCAATGGAATTTAATCGAAGGTAAAAATATCATCATGGGGACATGCGTTTTGGTAATTGGTCTTGGTCATTGAAAAATAGTTTATCCAGATGTTTCTGAGGTTTACATAAGCGCAATACATAAATAATAGAACATTCGTCTTTCATTACAAATACCCAGACCTTACCAGCACGACACCTCTATTCAATGATGATGCCTGCGGATAGCTAAGATCACTTGCAGGATATGGCTCTTTTAAATATAGAAATATTAGTTCACGGATTATCACGCGATTAAATAAACTCTGTTACTATGTTGAAGGTAATTGAAAGCCTCAAGACGAAAAATATCATATTTAAAGAAATTCGAACTGCACACAGCAACTTAAGACGTTCAAATTTACTATCATTTTTTCAAAAGGCAATGAAGAACTAGAAACATTCAACTTTTGAGATTCACTATAGATTAGAACATTTACTCAAATGATGTCTTGTCATTTACTAAATTTTGCAAGTACCCTTCACTACTTAACCTTCTATCTATCTACTTTAAAAATACTAACATCCAATTTTTTCCAAGCCGTCGAATTCCAAGCCCATGCGTAACAATAGAAAGGAATCCCTATCAATATAAACCTATCGTGGAATTCAGCATGCTACGGTGTTGTCTCACACAAAAGGGAGAAAATGCCATAAGTTGGTGTGTCTAACATAATGAGAAATAAATAAATAGAAGGATTTGTAAAAAGCTAACAAGATATCAAAAGGAGAAAAATACAACCATGATGAATATGAGCATTCAGTTTTTTGTTGTAACGATGGTTGGAATGCCTGAAGGACTTTGTACAAACTTCAAGTCTTCTCTTTGCACAAAAAAATAATGAATTCCAGTTGAATGCCCAACTACAAGTTTATACATTCTCCTTCTGTGAACCATTATTCTGTTCGCAGTTAATGCATGAGGAAGGAACAAAGTTAAATCCGTTAGTGACCTAATAAAATTTGAACATGACCATACGAAGAACTTGCTTAAATACACAGTCGGTATTCTGCTATGCTATTCTCACCCCAAAACTAAGGAGAACTATTATTATTCCCATCCAAATATCGAGGTCACACAAAGATTTAGAACTTGTTTCAACTTGCTAGAGTTTATTTAAAATTATAGATATATATCATATTTACATAAATGGTTAATATTTTTAAACAAAAAATTATATGCATGTTGATGATCTGGCTTTCAAACATAAATATTTATGCACTTAGGTCCCAAGAAGCTTATTTCATGAATAATCTAATTCATTATTTCACGAAGGAAATTTATCTCTCCCTTAGATTTTCCCCTTCAAATGGTACTCATACTGAGGGAGATGTAAAATGCCCATTTCCCATTAAAAGAAATGGACTCATGGAATCATTATGCTTTCATAATTAATCTCACGAGAAATTTTCGTTCTTCATGCAAAATACCCTCGGTGTTTCTTTTTGTCCTTCGACCCGCTAATGAATAGTAAATCTTAGACACTGCCCGTAGTCGGTGGAGTAGGATGAATTATTCTTAATATTCAAACTTCTCGTTAATATTCCTTCAAATTATTGTTGCATGTCTAAAATCCCGATTCCTTTCACAAAATTTCTACAAAAGGATTTCTTTATCTATTCTCATTTACAGAATATTTCCTACAAAAATTAATGAATAATAACATTAAATCACTTATTAGTTCTATTTATAATGCCACTGTGTTAATGTATAAGTTCATTATTGGGAGACCGCAAAATTGAAAACTGACATTCTTGTTGACTTTTAATAATCAAACCACTTTACTTTTCCACATAAACTTTTTAATTTTTACAACCCAGGTTTCGTTATAGCATAAAATCAGGTCCTGATGATGTTATGCTATAACGAAACCTGGGTTGTAAAAATTAAAAAGTTTATGTGGAAAAGTAAAGTGGTTTGATTATTAAATGTCAGTATGAAGATTTTCCACCAAGTTACGCCAGAAACTGTTTTATTCTGACATTCTTGTTTTTAAAATTTGTCAATCTGTGATATCAAAATGAATAAGCAAATGCAACACTAAGTATTTCGGTACGTCGGCTAAATTTTCTATTGCTTCAATTTTGATTTCGTGAAAAAAACTAAAATCATTATTCTTTTTTCTAAAATTCCTGTTTTTTCATTGTTCGCAAATTGCGCTCTAGAAGGGGTATTTAAATTGATCACTTCGACGGTCCATTTCTCTCATTTAAGGCGAGTAATTTAACCTTTCAATGAAGAGTGATAACAAGTCCGTTGGTGTCGAAAGTAAAGCTCAAGCTTTGCCATTGATGGATGGAAAGGATTAAATTAGACCGCGAAAAGGAAGTTCGAAATGAAGGTACAAACATAAAGAGAATGAGTCGCTCCGCCTAAGTCGGTCTCGAGCCCCTTCCCACCCTTCCTCTCAACCCTTCCACATTTCCATATCCATCCTCCGACCTCTCGGCCAACGATCCCCCGTAGGGCCCCGCTTTTCCGACTACCGCCACACCTCTTCTCCCGGCACACCACACACCTCGGGCGCCGCTGCCAACCGAGGTCCGTGGTTACCACCTAAAATTGACGCCAATGGAAGGGATTTTCCTCTTGATCATGTGTGGGTATTTAGAAACGCCTTTTGCAAATCCTTAGCGATGGAGGGCAAACGAAAGCGATTCTGTACACAGTTTTTCGTGATGGCTTACCGGGTGAAATAATGAAGAAAATGGAAAAGAAAGAGGTGCTCAAAACGAAACATTTCGTTGGACCACTCAATTTCCTCTTAACCTTCCCTCCCTCACACACCCTCGGGGTAGTGACCCCAAATTGGAAACAAAAAAGCCATTAGGAGGAATTGCCATAACGTTTTACGAGACACAAATGAGGTGATGAAACTCGACGTACTCGGGTTTTTAGGGAAATTGATATTTAGACGCCAATCACACAAGTCAAACTAGCAGCGAGAATAATTTGAGTCCTGAGAGGAAGTTAAACGCATTCATTTTGGATCAAGATAAGGGATACCTTCGCTATGGTTTTACATCCGTAAAATTGAGTGAAATATTTATGCATCTTTACGTTTGCGTAAGTTCCATGAATAAAAATGGTTAAATAATTATAATATATTCAAGCCTTTTCATTCGTGCCTTTATTGTCATCAATTACGAGCGTATTATTCTTTCATGTTTCGCCAAATATTCAAATTTAGAGTGTGTTCACGAGGAGTGATCAAGAGTGCTACAAAATTATAAAGTGATTATGTATATATATATATATATATATTTATTTATTTATTTATTTATGGGAAAGGCAAAAATATTACGGAATAACCATTATAATATTTATAACTAATAACTTATAAAACATGGCTGACAAATAAAAGAGAGCGATGGAAAAGTGAGCCAGATAGAGATATCCTTCATTTTTCACTTAATCCTGTTCTTTTCAGCTTGCTAAACATGCACAGAGAAATCAACATACTACTGACACAGGAAATGTTCTCAGCTAATGAACTGGATAAAACTTTGATGCACATAAGCGCAAATAATTGTGGAATCCAAATATTCTGTATGAAAGAGTGAATAGTATCGGATCATGGATATTTTGATAAAAAGAAATAGCATAGTAAATAGATGGAATACAGTTATAAATAACGTTGTAGGCAAGTCCTAAGTGAGTAGTAGGCTTAAACCTATCAAATAGTATACAATTTTATATAAATCACATTAACACAATACATATTTTCTAAAATTAATACAATACTAAGTTTTACTTAATCGCGTCTAAGGATTTCACTATAAATATTTATTATGTATTGTATTTTGAAGATATCTTGTAGCTATGCCACTATACGCTGTAATTAAAATAAAAATAAGGTGGGACACGTAGCAAATGCCTATTTAAAGAAAGATAGGAGGAGAGAATGGAAGGAAGATATCAATAAAAGGATTAGTAGTAGTCCCCCGTCTTGCATTAAGTATTAAAAACTATGCGATGATTACAATATACGAAGAGCATATTTATGGCATTTACGAAATACATTAGACACATATACTATGCCAAAGTTTACAAAATTCTAACATCAGTTAAAAGAACTCCATATTACGCCTAGGTTCATAAAACGCGAGGTGCACTATTTTCTCACTACAGATATTCACTCCCTATTCCAATCGAGTTAGTGCAATAAGAGAGAAAACAGTTTCCTCCTCTTTTAATCAGAATAAAAACATTTGCAAAGTATTGGCAATTTTTATCTTTCTCACGAAAATGTTTCTGAGTTAATTCTGAGAAAATTGAAACTGGACAGGAAAATGGAGCCATGGTAAATGCATATCAAATTTTCAGGATTTCACCACCTTGCTAGACGCAGACAAATTATATCCATTATGCTTAAGTCGAATCGACTCGAAATTACCACTTTCGACGAGCTTAGAAATTCTGAGCGGTCGCCAAGTGTAAGAAGGGTTCAACTTCTACCCAATTGATATATTGTATGAGGTAAATGCCTTGATTTGCAACAATACGGCAAGTTCGACGAGATTCATATTTTTCAACGGAATTGTCGGAATTTTTAATTCCACTTTTACAAATTAAAACCAATTATTTTCACTATGGGAAATCCGTATCTGAATGAAAATGTATTTATTTTTAGCGTATTTGATCTATGTCTTCCAGAAATAACTCAATAACGAGTTTAATGAAACATTTTATAGTGGGAAATATCATTCCAAAAATTTAAACTGTGCATTAGCAATGCCGTAGTCAAAATTCCTAGCTTGAAACCAGAAATCGTGTGAAATGCGCATTTCATTTCGTGATTAAAGGTCAATAAGACTTGAATCACAAAGTTAAACTTGATTACTGGAAAGTATAAGTGATTCCCAACATCCTATTTGTAGAAAGACGATGCCCAGTGCCTGCAAGAGAAAACTGTAGTCATTGTAGGCTTACTGACGAAAAAGGGATTGATTTCTGGGAGGCAATATGAAATCGATAGAAAGTGAAGCCATAGTAAAACATTGATGGAATCAGATAATCGAAAAACTTATGATCATGATACGCTTTGAATACATATTTTTAAAAAACACTTCTTGAAATGTGAAAATAAAGCAAAATTTGTAACATATTTTTCATTAATAAAATCATTAAATGTGCAAGATAGTAGTGATCATCGATAAAAGTAAAACCTTGGGTTGTCGCATTTTCATCTCTGAATGAAAATCTAATAAATAAACAATAATAAACCTATCCACAATACTACGTTTAAAACTGAACTTTCAAAAAGCTCCTTTGCTTGGCTATCTTGCTCTTTGCTCATTGCTAGATCTTATACTTCATTGTTCCTCCGAAATTGAAGTGGACCGAAGAAAAATCAAATCCGTTTTAAACTTTTTTGCCTACATGTACTGGAATATTCTCCTTAAAATTTTAATTTATCCTTGATTACAACAGCAGTCCTTTGCACAAGCATAAAATAGAGGGAATAGAATTCTTAATTAAAAAATTCAAATTTCTCCTGTAGCTATAGAATTCCTTACAAAATGTCCAGGGTAATAGCGAAAATTCCACATACTGTATACGCATTGCTCTAAATCAATATATATATATATATATATATATATATATATATATATACATACTAATGTATGCATGCGGTAAGCTACAAACTTATGTACTCGCACATGCCCAATAGCAGCGAATCCTCTCCTTTTCTGATCTGGGAACAGAGGACTCTTTATAAGAAGAAAAATCCGGAACCATTCTGACAGAACAATTGTCATACGTCATTTCTCGCAATCAAACAACCGAGGAGACGTTTTGATCACTTCGATTTGCTTCCGCCGACGAATCTCATTTCTCCATGCATGAAAAGCTGGAGATGGGAAACGTGGATAGAGTACGAATGAGAGCAGGAAAAGAGCGAGCGAGAAAGTTGAGTCCCAAAGAAGAGAGAAAATGAGCCATTAGTCGGGAGACTCTGCTCAACACCAACATTTACATCGAATTCTCCCCAATCTGCATCCCTTGCGAATTAAAAAATAGAAAGAATCGCGGTCTCGGCGAAGGCCTCCTCCCCTCCTTTTTCTTTCCCACTCCTCAAATTGGTAGGTGGGGGGATGAGGGCGGAGGTGGGATATGTAGAGAGCGGAGGGGGCGGACGAGAACAAAGGGATCGCAAAATGAGGAGCGCGGGGGGAGAGGAGGAGGGAGGGAGAGAGGTGGGAGCGGGACCGAACCCTTCCCTTCTTCCCGTCGTTAAAGGGAGAAGGAGAGAGCCCCAGTTCCCACGCCCCTCTACCGATCCCCTGCGCAAACGCTCCGACTCCGGTCCACCCCCCCCCTAACCGCTTCCCTTCACACCCATCCCTTCCGCCATCTATTCTCCTCCACGCTCCCGAGAGCGCGCTCGCAAGCTACATTGCCACCCTCCCTCCGTCCCTCCCGCGCCGCATCCCCTGGCATCCCCCTCTCTCATCGCAACAGCCCCGCCGCCGACCCAATTCTGCTTTCCTCCCTCGGAAAGGCTCCCGTTGCCACGCAACCCACCCGGAGGCACCAACGACCTCTCCCTAGCCATCCCCCTTTGGCCTCTCCCCGTACTCGCCCCCTGCCACCCACTATCCCGCCCCATTTTGCCCTCCCCGAAAGCATCTCCTTCCCCAATATCCATCCTTCTCACCCCTCGTCCTCTGCTCCACCCTCAGCCACGCCTCCACCCCAACCATGCTGATCTTCTCAACCACCGACAACACCGCCCCTTTCGCCCCCGTTCTCCACCGTCACAACTACCTCGCCGAATCATAGGAAAACCCTTTTTACGACACTTTTCCAACCATTTAGATACTCCCTCATCCTTTGGTAGCGTGGTATCCTACTCCCTATCGTTTCACAGTTTACCGCCCTCGTTCTCGCATCCCTCTGCGCCCATACAAAGCACATATATCCTCGAGTAAACTACTTCCTTTCCTATCAATGCCTCTTTGGAAATCCAATCCGATTCCCTCCTTTGTTCCAATTTTTTCACTCAGGTGTTTAAAGTTAAAAGGGAGGGTGCCGTTTTAATTCTCACTCAAGCCACTTGTATCTTCCTCCCAGCCCTTCCTCCAACGTCTTTACATTTCTTCTAGCTTTTCCTTAACCGACGTAACCAGCGAGTATTGTAATTCCCTTCCTCATTTCTCCTCTTTCCAATACCTTTTCAAATTCCCCATTCGATTCCACGCCTTCCACTGCGATAAATCTTTCCCCAATTAATCTGAAATTCCTAAATTCGCGTTCTTACCTCTCTCACGTAATCTCATACATTTAATTTCTCAATTAATCCTTTCTATTATTTTCATCGCCTTAAAAACTATCTCTAAATTATGCATAAACTTATTTTTCTATTCTCCCATACCCTTCGTCTTTATTAATAATGCACTAACAGTATGCCTATACAGGTAATACGCATTTATATAAGCATTATTATTAACCTGATTATGACGTGCAACGCCGAAACCTGGGTCATGTTTTAAGTAAAATGAGCGGAATTGCAAAGTCAATTATTTTATTTCATTTCAGTATGTTGTGTAAATTCCATTAAGTTACGCCGAAGGCAACAAAAAATATTATTTAAGCTTACGTGAGTAGCGTCAAGCCTTTTCTAGCTTGTAAAAATTGTGTCACAAATATCTAACACGGTATCCGTAAGATTATACTTGTATTTTATGGGCAAAATGGGCCATTCATTCACCACATCCAAGCATCAGAAAAATCAAAAAAACAAGTAGAAACTACACCTATTATTAGACTTTTATCAAAGATTATATCATATATCACAACGCAAGTCGACATGAAATTTGAAACTACGTGAAATTAACGACAAAGAAAGTAATTGGGTCCGCGATTTTGCAATTGATCGTAAATGAGCAGTAAATATTGATGGATTAATAACTGATTTAGGAAAAAAGCTCCTGGCGTTCCCTGGGAAGCCGAGAGCGGTTCATTTCATCCTTCATTTTTCTCATTTGGTTACGTTAATGACATTAATTCTAAAATAACCAGCAAAATTACATTATTCTAAAATTATACAAAAGATAATAAATAGAAGTGACTGCGAGTCTCTTTATGGATATTTTATCAATATTGTCCTCGTTGCCTTGGACCTGGACCTGGTCTCCAGTTAAACCTAAAAAAGTGCGCAATAATGGATTTCTGGAGAAATATATCCTCATACGAGAATATATATCTCATACGTACATGTATAAAAGCGTACGGGAAAGCCCAAGTGCATAGTTTCATGTAAAGTACTTGGGAGTAATACTGCATATGATGGCGAAAACACGTTATGAAGATCTACAGAGCTGCATTCAAGGAACTTGGCATCATCAAAAGAATGGTGGGCATATGTTCGATTGAGAAATATATGGAGTGGTACAATTTTATGTTGTTTGACACCATCTTGAGTCCCCGTCGAAGATGTGGCCCCAAAATGGTCAAAAATCCTTTTTCTATCGCAAATTCGTACAGCAGTGGAAAGCATGAATTTTTGCAGTTGGAAAAGCCTAAAATAAAATGATCTTGAAAGCTAATAACCACCAATAACCAAAATGCCTTTAGGTATGCATCCCTTGCCACGTTTCCGCGGGGTCATTCAAAGAAACACGTAGATAAAATAAAAGTAAAATTACTCTAAACATTATAAATAAAATCAATAGAGAAAAATTTGCGTTTGTTTATATTCACTGCCAAGATTCTCCATTTACAAATTCAATCAATGAAGAGTACGAACTATATCAGTTATCAACTAAACAAGATAACATTCCTAATTCATTCTCAGGAAAACCATTCTCTTCTTTCTAGGCTAATTTTCCAAGCAAATTGCTTTCCATGTTACCTTAATTTGTTCTTTTACCTTTTCTCACAGTCCTCTGGCCTCCATTACAATTCTAGTCGCATTTTCTCACCTTTAAGCCTTCTCCTTTTATCACCCTCAACTGTTCTTTTCGCCCCTCCCCCTTCCATACCAAAAATTATAAAATCCAAATTCCTCCCTCCCAATCCTATTAACCCTCACGGCTAAACTCACCACTACACCCCCCCTCCCCCGTTTTTCCAGTCTCCTCTCATCTTTCCAGCTTCGCCACACTCCTTTAAACCTTCATTCACACCGGCCATTTACCTCCCACAACTCACTTATACCCTCCTCCTCTCTTTACAACCCATGTGGTTTCAGGGACCGACCCGACTTCGTCTTCCCATCTCGCGTTCTTTGCCATCGCGGGGGGGCGTAAGGATAGTGTGCGTGGTGTGCCCCTAAAGGAAGGTGGTAAGGGGAGGGAGAAATATGGGGGGAAGGCTAAAATGCGGAGTTGGCGAGGCGGGAAAGGAATTTCAGCGGTCGAAGGGGGAAAGAGGTCAGGCAGGGTGGTGGTCTGCGACGGAGGGTGAGTGGGAGGGGAAAGCGCATTCGTATGCGTGGAGTGAGAAGCAATAGAAGGAGCATAAAAAGGAAGACGTCACGAGGAAGATGAGTGGGTGGAAGCGTGCTGGAGCCCTGGAGGAAAACTAGAGAGAGACAGAAAGGAAGGATTTAGAGGGCGAACAGCAGTCGCCACTACGATGGAACGCAAGAAGAAGAAAAAGATATCCCTCGGCCCACCTGTGCGTCGCCGGGGGAGGCAATAACAGGAAGAATAAGTAAGAGGGATATATACCGCGACCAAAGACAAAGAAAAACTGCTCACTTTAAATCATCGTCGTTTGGTTAAAAATAGCGTGAGTTTACGCTGAATATTTATAGTGTGTATATCAGATTAACGATTTCATAAATTTGACAAAGCATATCTAACCTTTGCGGCAATTTATTTCCAAATAGCAGGTTCAGCAAATATCCAAGCCAAAACATACACATAAATTATTATTTACTTTCTGCCCATGCCTGAATACTGGGAATCCCAAAAAAATTGTCCTTTCAACAATTTCGCATGAATTGAATAATAATCGTAAGATAAAGATTTCATGAAATAATCGTTATCACATCTTATGTACCTTGTCTAGTATAAATATCTAGTGCGGCAGGGTTCCTTTTCAATGAATATTTAATCCTATTATCTAAGCAGCATTATTTGAATGTAAAGCGTCACCAAAATTAAACGATGTGACAACACTTTTTATGGATTAATTTCAAAACAATTATAATTGCCTCGATATTTGATAACAGATGCTACCATAATAATACTATAAACCAGGCCACGACCTTTGAAATGAGAGTTTATATATAGGTATTCATATGGAAATTGCAAGGTAAAATGAACGCTCAGCATCAAAGTAAGGATGAAGGAAGAGAGCATGCAGGGATAAAAGTGAAACATATTACATTAAAACTTCTCCCACCTCCATGAGAATATAACCTCTGTAAATTATTTCACTCCGATGGTAGTTTATACAGCCTTAGAAGTATCATGTACATAAATTTTTCCTCTTCGTTAAAAGTGACTGAAAATTTGTAACATTCAAATACTTAGTCATTACATAATGACACAAAACCTGAACACAATGTGATGATTGGGCTTTGAGTAGCATGAAACGTTCTAAACAGGGACACCTGTGGAGCGGAAAGCAAATTTTTATACAAAGCGGATTTGCTAAAAAAGTGCTAGTATGTGAGAGAAGAGCTTCCCAAATAAAGCAATAAGATCTTTATGTTTGAAAAAACCAAATACTCCAAGCACATTATAATATCACTTCCCTCGCGTTTATTACAAATTTATGAATGGTAAACGAGATCGAGAAAGTAGCAAAATATCTCATGGTATAACTATGCAAATTCTAGACAACCAGAATAAAATCTTCGAAAGAAGCATAAAATTACCTAGAATATTTAAAATAAGAGAGCATAGGAAAAGGGATGAGAGGCAAATACTGCTAGAAAAATACATTGGCGAGGCAAATACTTCATTTGAAAAAACTGCCGAAGAAGATGCACATGAAAAATTTCTTGAAGAAAAACGACAACGTGCATCAAATTCTTGACTACTTTCCTGTGAAGTAAAGTTCCAGAGAAATTAAGTTCCAGCGTTAAAGAGAGGCATTCGAGGTGTTTATTTCAGAGCAATAATCAACTCAAAGTTAACACTCGAGGAACTAGAGGAAGAATAAACACGACAGGTCAATGGGAAAGAATTCAACGGAGGCCAATATTGAAATGAGAAGGAGATTTTCAAAAGACAAATTAGAGTAGGCGCCTCCGCAATGTAATTATAGCAAAATATGAAAATATATAGGTCTTAAAATATATTAATTAAGCTAATGAAAGAGGGAAGGTTGTCATAAAGAACCCATGTATGACGGAAAAAGTAATCAATTTTGGCGTGATTAGCACACAAGAGCTAGAAAAGGAAGGAAACTGACAGGAGTATTAAAAAATTAAGAATTAAATTTAAGGACTTGAGAAGCATTTTCATTCTCGTAAGATTGAAGAGCAGAGGAGAGGCGGGGTATGAAACGTCATACGGGATGAGAATGGAGAAAATCTGACTAAAGATAAAGAGAAACCCTAAAAGATAGAAAGAAAAGTTGGAACATCTTTGAATGGAAAAAATAAAAACAAAGAAATTATTGAGGAGGAATGCATTGTTGAAGAAGTAATGCAAGGAATGAGGAATTATATTAGGGACAGAATTTTATGCTACCATCAAATGTTTTCAAGTAAACAAAGATCCAGGAATAGATACATCAAATCAGTTCGATCCGAAGCTAATACTATATACAGGAGAAGACTGAACAAGTTACACAAACTAATATTAGAAACATGCTCTGTGAACAAGATGCTAATGAGCACCCGGAAGAATATATCCATTTCGAAAAAGTATCATCTGTTCTAACAAACTGACAAACATCTAAGAACGAATGAATATTAATTTCCTCGGTATAAAACCAAATATTAGAAATATAATAAGGATCCAGTAAATGAAGCATTAAATATAAGAGAATATGAAAATGAATACTTATCCGTTATTTCCAACAAATGTAATGAGAATGTAATAAACTAAGTTTGAAAAAAACACTGTAAAAATTACTAACCATATAAAAAAGCATAACTTTATATTCTACATAAAAAATAGCTGTATTGCAAGAGTCAAAGGGTGTGATTAATGGATGACAGTATTAGAAGAGGAATGAAAACTAAAAAGCCATGAAACTCTCCCATTACGGAAAAAATAAATGGCTAGAGTAAATAGCAAATGAATTATTTCATAGATTAGATGAAGAGAATGAAAGGAAGTGTGACAATTAACTCTAGTTGGACACATTTTGAGAAAAAATACTTCATTCTAGACTTTAAGGACGGAATGATAGGGGTGAAGAATAGCCGAGGAAGATATTCGTAAATCGTGAATTACGAGAATAGGTGATGGAAAATGTCCGTGAAAGGAACCATGACGGAATAGATATATCGATAGGTAACAGGATAGTTTAGAGAGCTTCTAAAAGACAATCCTAGGATTGATATGATCGATGTAATGAATTAAAACTCAGGGGAACTCAACAGGATCCTCATTAACTTGCAGATAGTGATGATAAAGAAAAATTTGCAGTTAAGAGGAAAAGACACCAACAAATAATCTGTGACTGAGGGGAATAAAATGAAACGGTTATAAAAAGGATGAAAGAAAGATAC
Organism: Hetaerina titia; assembly: GCA_037158775.1. Lineage (NCBI taxonomy): Eukaryota > Metazoa > Arthropoda > Insecta > Odonata > Calopterygidae > Hetaerina > Hetaerina titia. Next base: position 31,565,737 of record CM073768.1, on the reverse strand, counting down.
AAGTAGAATAATTATAAGTGTAATGATCTGAGTCACCAGGAACATAAAAGCAAAGGAGGTTGTGGGTTATCAAGATCGCACAGGATGAGAATTTTTTTCTAAATAAAAAACTACTATCAGAAATGAAAAACTTTAGTAAGTTAAATACACTTCACCGAAAAAAAATAGAATATTGAGTACACTTCTCTAAGTATGCAATAAGTTGAGAAAAAACATGATAATAAATAAAAAAAATGTCACTACAAGAGAATGGAGGTCAAATAGAGGGATCGATGGAAATCAAAGGAAATCTACTGTTAAAGGACAAAGAAACCAGTCTTTGGAATAGACTCAAAGGTGAAAAGATAAACCCGTCGTACATTTAGTGCGGCCATATAACTGTATACATGGAATAATGGAAGGTCAATCGAAGGGGAATCACTGTAAAGGAAGACCTTTGACTGAATTCATTTTTTTAAATAGAAGGCATGAGGGCAAAGATAGCCGTAAAAGCAAATGTGGAGGTTAGCTGATTGAAAAAAACGAGTCCGAATCAACGTCATTTTAATCAAGAGACATTGAAAATAGATGAGAAATGTCACGATAACTGAACTTGAAAATTCCGGATTTACTCAATCAGTAAATTAAACACAGATTCGTAATTTTTAATCATTGGAAAGATTTATGTACTATCTCCAAAGGATATTATGAAATAACAATATACTGTAATGAGGCCATTATCCGTAAACTGATTTCATTCAGTGTCCCTCCTCAGAGTATTACGAGAATCATAATTTTCTTCTCAGAGACGTTAGTAAGACTGCGTCATCGGAAAGTGAATGTATTCTTGAATAAATCCCAAGGAAAATTTTAATCAGACGCAAAGAGCGAGATTTCAAGCAATCGCCAAAAGCTAGGAGAGCAATTTCCCTTAATACGTTATACATGTAGTAGCAAAGTGCACGGTCCCCGAGGCCGGATACTAACCGCATGACTGAGCACGCCACAATGTCAAAAGACCAAAAGTAGTGCCATTAATGCACCCGACATGGCGGAGGCGAGAAAAGATAAAGTTATGAAAAACAAGAATGGCCACGGGACGAAGAGAATTTTAGGGGCTACATCTCTCAGGGGAGAGAGGAGGTGGAATAAACGTGGAGAAAATAAAAAGAAGTGCCCCAGTCGATAAAAATGAACGGGACGTCGGGAGAGGCAGAACGAAGGGGGTAAGGTGGAAGTTAAGATGGAAAGCCTTGGGACGAAAGCAAGAGAAAGGGGTGGAAGAGACGCAAGGAGAATGGATATGGGAAGGCACTAAAAGGAGGAATAGAAGCGGGAGAAGTAGAGTATACACCTAAGGCTTGTCTGAGATGCCTGAGGGTAAAAGCGGCTGCAAGGCTATTTGGGCTTTCATGCGGCAGAGAGTGGCGCGGAGGATGTATAGAGGAAGTCTCAAGCGAAGGAGAAGTTGAGGGAAGGGTATGGTGGAAAAGAGGGGTTAGAAGATAGATGGATTGGAGCGACGAGAGGAGTGAGGGAAAGCGGGGAGAGATCAAGGAAACAACGAGTAGGGGTAAGAGGAAGAGAGACGGAGGGAGACGTGACTAGGCATTCAGGAAACTCCAGAGAACACACGTACTCCAGAATCCCACGCACGAAATCCAGAGATCAAACGTTTTCAACGAAAATGGAGGCCACACTGTTGCCGAACGTCACCGCTGTGTGTTTTTGGGAGTAAGATATATAACCCTTGCCTCTGCTTCCGACGAATATCATGCAGGAGTTCAGCCTATATAACCCATTGCGAAGTATCTCTAAAAAGTAATTTCAAAAGAGAATATTTATCGCTAAACCAGGGCATAGATAATGACGGTTTTCATGAAAACTATATTATGATATGCTAATAACTGAGGTTCTCAAGGATAATATAACTGGGAATGAAACTAGCCCCTTATTTTTTGGTAAACGTCCTTTACCGTAATAAAAAACATCCATTCTGACTTTGAATATCCATTCGATGGCCAAAGCTTCATTTTAAACAACTTACTTTTGTGCTGTGAAAAATAAAACCTTTATAAGTTCCAATAAATTTTATTTTAAACGAGCGGTTTCGGTGAACATTTGACATCACCAGTCGACATAGTTTTAGACAATAGAATTTAGTGAAACATATAATGTTTTTATTTTTCATTAATCAAAATGAAGTTCCATAAAGTTGAGCCGAATACCACAGAATTCAGCTGACTTCTGAACTCAGGTTTTTAGAGAAAAGAAAAACAAGATAAACGACGATCTCTCACTTCCGGCTGTACTATTGGGAATTTAAATTACCACAGGAGAGATTAGTCGTAAGAAGTTAAGCTGTAATTTGTACAAAAAACGCTCTTAAGATTCATGTTTTAATGAACTTGTAAAAATTAAATAATAAATTGCACCACCACGTAGAACGAGTTAATCTGTTAAGGAATACGCATATGCTTACATATATGTGTGTGCACGTGTGTGTTTGTGTACCTATATATAAATACTTATGTATATATATATATATATATATATATATATATATATATATATATATATATAAAACATTTAGACGGCACAATAGAACACAAAATAAAATAGACATCACGTGAAAGGACACTCATATTGTAGATTGTTTAAGCTTTCGGCCTACTCCGAGGCCTTCTTCAGGTCAGGCATCGGAGTAGGCCGAAAGCTTAAACAATCTACAATGTGTCCTTTCGCATGTTGTCTATTTCATTTTGTGTTCTATTGTGCCGTACAAATGTTATATTGCTCTCGTGAGCAATATAACAGCGAGGTTCTAACTATCTGTGCGTGTATACCATGGAGAAATTCCACCAAGGAGCGGTTAAAGCAGTACTATATAAAATAGAAATGTTCAGTCGTTCATGCTTAACAATGGAAGTTAACCAACGGAGTAATATCCCGTTCAAAACTTCATCATGGCTTGCCTCAGAAACTTGTCCTTTAGCCTTCGTCGTGATATATCTATTCTCCTAAATACTCCGGTAGATTAAAAAAAACGTATGGAAATATTATGAGACGAATTCGGAGCGTCTGGACATCTATGTAGATTTGTTGGACATCCTTCAAAGGGATGCCACCATTCATAAAACTGATGGCGCCGTCGCCACGGGGGGAGAAGCCTGCCACTCAAGACGAACATCGTCGGTGAAAGGACACAAATGAGAAGCGCGAAACACGACGGTGGAATAACAGTTGGAGAGAGAGAGAGAGAGATGTGGAAACTTAACAACTCTGCGAGTGACGACAGAACAAACGCTGGCGCTAAACTGGATAGGGAATGCAGCGAACTTGATGGTGGAAAAAGAGAGAGTAAGAGAAGATGAGGGAGTTTCGTGCGTTCTTGGAGAGACGGGAACAAAGGATGCTAGGGAGATAGACGTGTAAGTAAAGACTTGATAGATATGGCGGAAGGTTGAGGAGTAAATCTTTTAAGAAATTGTCAAAAAAATCAACTGAAGTACGGAAAGGTATGATTTCTTGTTTAGGGACCGTGTGTATGTGGATACATGTATGTACGTATGAAAGTCTATGTATGTATTTGATGTTATATATACATATATATCGGTATATGTGCAGTATGCATGATCTTGTATTGAGGAACGCAAGTACGTGTGTGTGGACGAACACGCTAAAAATGAAGCGAAAGTGATGGACAAATGCTGCAGAGTGAGTGAGAAAGAGCAAATGACCACCTCCATGGAAAAATAATGGACGTGAATGAACGGTTTAGTGTTTAGTATATCATGTATGCATCATTTAAGCATTTGTTTTAAAGATAACAAATGAAAATCCTTATTCTCGTTCATTATTACGATGAACAACGAACGTGTTAACCAGCCAATTTGAATCTATCATCATTTGTTACCTTCGCAATCACTATGGACGTTTTTCCAATCCAACTAATCAACTAACTCTCAAATTCATTATTATCAATTAATTAGCAGTTTTTTTCACAATATACGCTCCAAAGTGACCTAAACACAGAATAAAGTAGCAGTCTACACCAATTGTTTTGTTTATCACAGACTGCTACAAGATGGTTCGTTTAAAATATATTTGAGAATTTTAAAATGTCAAATTGTAGGATGAAAATTTATTCAAACGATTGGTTTAGTTCAAATAAAGCCTTCATATTCGGATCTTGGGAGTGAAAAACTGAATTCTATGATCATCTTCATAATTATTCAATTTAAGAATGGTGCCATGGCATTATAGGACTGGCTGATCGCTATGCCGGAAACCTGGGAGCATGAAGCTGCTGCACGCTGGAGACAAAGACCGAAGGTGGTGGAAAAGATGACAACAGAAAACCCCGAGTTTTCGTGAACTTAAGAGCTGAATACCTTGAATTTCTTATGATTCAACTGAATGAGTGCAAGGATGTGTGAATTGTGATATGTGAAAGATACATTGCACCGTCAACCTGCCAACTGCATGACTGGAGTGAGCGATAATCAAAAGAAGAAACCGAATTGAACTTTGGAATGCGAGTGGCTTGATAAAGATTCCCCCTACGAGGTATGAGATATATAATATAAAGGAGAAATTTTGAGAGGGTGGAAAAATAAAAGACTTCAAAATAATATTGTGAATTATCCAGTGTACGACTCAGCATTAGATTCAATGTTTGTTATAGAAGAAGGGTTGTAGGGACGTGTTAAGTGTTTATGAGTGTCCTCAAACCGTTATTGAGATTAAAAGAGTCACCACATCGTAAATTTTTAATAATTATTGTCTCTAATTTACTATTTACATATAGTTTAGGCGTTTAATTTGGAGATCAAGATAGTTTGCTCAATGGAGTCTCGATACCTGAATTAAGAGAAAGCATACAAGGAGAATACCAATCCGCAAGTTTTGCATGAAGCAGATTGGATCCTACACTGTATGCAGGATATATTAGTGTGAGATTAATTAATTTTTTTAATCAAAATAAAGCATTGATATTAATTAGCTGAATTCTCTTAGCAAACCAAAAACTTCAACGTTAAATAAAAAAACTTGGAAGTTTTACCGTCCATGTACATTAAAATTAATATTCTTAGGAAACAGGAAATCACAGTCCAAACAGAATTTGATCGACTCGATTGAATTCCTTAAAATTAAGTGCTTCCTTATTAGTTTAAAAGACATACAGGTCAGAAACAATAGACAAGAGATTTTTTACTTGGTTTTCTTCAACAAAAAACTCATATTTTTGAGAATTATTGAATCACGTAACAAATTCTTGGAATAAAAGCTTTCAGGAGAATTTACATCAAACCATCTTCTGACTCATAGAATATGTCTATGAGGAGTAAAATACTATAGGATATTGCCATGGGACGCTACGCATTGGACGTCCAGCGAAACCTCCGTTCAAGTAATTCAAGGAATCCAGCCCCCAGTCATCGGTAGCGAGTGCCGCCGATAACCAATAAAAGAGCGTGCTACTTTTTAGCCATCCAGATAAATAAATAAAAAACACTGCCTCACTAGTAGTCATGACATCCAAGACGAAGAAATGGCTTCTACGATCCTGTGTCCTATTATTACTAATGCCTGGCGTAATGGATGCGGAAGAGCCGAAGGAGAGCGTTCGGGGAAGGAGAAGGGGGGAGGAAGGGGATGTGGGGGTGTGGAGGAGGAGAGTGGATGGAGATTATCCCCCTTCCGTGGACGGGGAAGGGGTGCGGTGGGGGAGTTTGACAGTGGGGACAGAGTGGGGAGGAGATGGAACGGTACCCTTGAGGAAAGGGGGAGAGAAACCTCTAAAGGAGTTGGGGGATGCCCGGGAGAGGAGACTGGGGAAGAGGGGGGAGGAGGGAGGGGCCGCGTGGAGAGGTGAGTTCCCCGGAGGGCGGAGGCACTCGGTGGACGGGAGGAGAGGAGAATCGGCCAACGCGAGAGGGCCGATAGGAAAAGCCCTCACCGCAAGAAGGGAAGAGGTGGGATGGAAGGGAAAGGAGAAGGGAAAAGAGGAGCAAGGCAAATGCCGAGACCAAGGAGTAGAAACAGCGGTCGGAGAAGGGGCGTGGAGGGGTGAACATCGTGAGGGGACGGCGGAAGACGGAGGGAGGAAATCGGAAACAGTCGGGGAAACGCCGGCGAGCGAAGGAAAGCTTGCCAATCACAAGAGCGGAGGAGAAGGCGGGACCGAGGACAACGATCCCTCACGGGCGGAAGGATTAACAACGGAGGCCACAAAACGACTAACGAGCGGACGGGTGCGGCGGAAGAACGGATGGAGTCGTAATGTCAAAGAGGCGGCAGGGGCGAACGATTCGAAATCACCCGTCGAAAGAAAAGATACGAGATATAGAGACGACTCGTCTTCGGGAGATTACAAACAGGAAACTGAATGCCCCCGTCGACCCAGCGGAAAATGCAGAAGACCCGAGGCCACGACGGAAGCCGTCGAATCGAAGGAGAAGGCCGATCGGGATGAGGAGAAAGGCGAGAAAGGCAGAACGCAGGTTGGCCACGGGAAGCGGAGAGGGTGGGACGAGACGGACGAGATGATGACCCAAAGATCGAAGAGGTGGCCCGAGAGCGGAGGGGACGACTCGGCGAGTGCGGGAGGGAATGGCCCCTTCGCCCGTGGGTTCAACAGAGATGGAATCCCCGTCCCGACGGAGGGAGTGCGAGGCAGAGGGGTGAGGGACGGCGGGGGACGAGGAATTATGGGGATGCGGGCGATGCCCCGAGCGCACGAGGCGTCGGCGGGAGAGGGCGAAGAAGGGGAAAGGTCTCCCGCGGACGAGGAGAAGAGACCGAGAGAGTGGACGAGGGGAAAGGGAGGAGACGGGGCTCGGGTGACGGGGGATAGCGATCAGAGGAGGAGGGTGAATAACAAGGTGAAAAACCACCCGAGTTCACCCAAAGGGGGAAGGAGGCGGCAACATTCCGCACCCCCGTTGTCCCCAGAGAGAGGCACTACAGGAACGAATGCCTACTTTCCTCAAGCACCGGTCTTACACGCACCCCTCATTGCTGAGAAGGGATGGGATAAAGAGTGGATTCCCAGACGTGCTAGCGGCGCAAGTGAGCAAATTAAACCTGTGATCCGCAAAGAGTTTCGCGATCTGATTGGAAAAAAGATGAAGAGAGAAAAGCGTATAGGGATATCGACTGAAAGATTTGAGGAGGAGCGGGGCGGAAAGGACGGGGGCGTCAGTGGAGAGAAGAATATTCCATCAGATGACTTGAAAAAAACCGTCCGGAAAGAAATGGATAATCGACATCGGTCCCCCGAGACCGAGGCGTTGACCCGTGGCGAAAAACACGACGACGTCGCGGAGCCGACGAGGCGCATGGAAATTGGAACCCCTTACAATCCAAAGAGGAGTCATAAAGTCGCGAACGAGGTCGAATCTGATCCCCCAACGATGCAAGTTTCGGAGGATAACGCGTCCCGAGGGGGCGAAATGAAAGGCAATACGGAAACGATGAAACATTCCGACGCCCTAGTTTGCTTCGGCGAAGTGTTCCTGAAAGGAAGCAATCCTTCGAACGATATCGTCGGTGCGAATTTTCATGGGGAGGCGAATGGGGGGATGGAAAAGGACGAGGGTGCTGCTCGAGCGAAGGCGGGGGGGCGCGGACCCGTCCCGTCGAAATACCACGGTCGTGCCTCGTTCGGTGAGCACACTCGGCACGAAATACCTTCCTCCATGTTGGGAAAAGATTCTCCTGTCAGTGCCGAGAGAGGGGCGAGAGAACGAGAGAGGGGAGCGGAGGAGGCGGACAAGGGATTAATGGGTGGGAAGGGCGGGAATAGGATTGAGACAGGAAAGGGAGAGAGGAGACCCAAAATCACTTCCCCAAGCAAAATCGGAATTTCCACAGGTTTGAGGATTCCTGCGGGGAACGGTAATGGGAAAGACCTCGAGGGGCCCGTGCTGCGCGAGGATGATGACGGCAAAGTGCTAAGCAACGATTTGGAATACTCCAAACGCTTGCCGGATGTCCTCCCTGATTCGTCAGTCCTGGTCGGAGGGGGAGGAGAGGTGAAGTGGAAGGCTGGAGGTGAGGTCTCTTCCCACCTGAGGAAGGAAGGCGTGTTGAAGGAGGACGGAAGTCCAAGAAGGGCCGGAAAGGGAGTTATACGAGGACGGCTAAGGGGGCCGGGAAGAACCCTCATGAGTATCCTGGAGGAAGAGGCAGAAAACCAAACACCCCCTGAGGGACCCCATCCCACCGCCCAATACACCTATAACCAAAGAACAGGGCTTTCGGATACAACTCTAAAAAATAGCAATACTTTCCGAACTGATTCCACGAGTGAGGGAAACCCACTCCCTCCCCCTTACGCACCTCAAGGTTCAATCGATGACTCAATGGCCCTCCCGGTCGGTCCCCCAAGGGCCTCAGATTTCCACCCCGTGCAAGGGGTTAAGTTCGTTGCCAGACAAGATTTCGGAGGAAGAATAATGTACATCGTGGAGGGAACAGGTGTGCGAGTCAGGAGGTGGAAACCTGGTGAATACGGGGAGGATAATGTGATGAGATTACAGCACGCCGCGAAAAACAAAAGAGAAGCTGGAAAAATGTACATCAGCAGAGCTATATCCGGGCGCAGCGGGATAGCTTACCACAGGGAAAACGGAAGAATGCTAGGAATTTCTATTGAAGATAAAAACGCTAGTCCCCACGATAGACGTAATGCTGAAGGAGGGATAAGGTTCGGCATTCATTCAGAAAGTTTTGCACGTAAATACACTGGGAAGACGAAGGAAGATGCCGTCGTAAAGGATTCGAGCGCCTTAGGATTTCAAGTGACAAAGGGTTTCAAAGCAATAAAGTCGTATCCGTCGCAGAAAGACGATACGTTCACCCAAGGAGCCAAAGGTATGAATGCGTTCGCAGAACCAAGGCGCCGTGATTACTCCGAAACTCGGTTATCTCTCGGTAGTAATGGAGGTCACGTAAATACGAAAATTTCGTCTGAAGGTAAGGGAAGAGGAGGTAGAGAGCAGAACCAAACAATTAATAAAGCCGATGTCGGCGAAATGGTGCCAATGGAAATGGATCCATCCCCTTCCACGCCAACTACTTCCCTACATCCCTTCGACAGAGGCGAAAGAGAGTCGTTCCTTTCCACAACGGAAGAGGATGAGTATCATCCGCTATCACCACCTCTTGTCACGGAAAGCAGTATAAGGGAAGAGCCAACAGAAGACAAAGACTTTAGTGGTATTCAAGGAAAGCTGTCTCTAAGATATCAGCAAATGCTACCGCAGGGTGGAGAAGCAGTCGAAAGCAATCAGCAGTTGGAGCTGGCACCTTATGCGAGCGCGACTCCGAATCAGACGACTGCTAACTTGGGAGAAAGATACGCCAAGGGAATCCATCAAGGGCCGAGTGGCGAAAATCGACAAAGGAAGGTGCAACTGAGCAGGAAGCCGAGAACACTGGACTCGGGTTTCGGGAGAGGTCGTGGGGGCGGGAGAGGCAGTAGCGGAGACAGAGGATTGGTGGTTCCGCACACACTGGAGGATGACGAGAAGGGAACTCTCACGGTGGGGATGATCCTGCCGCACATTGCCTTTGGTCAGAGGGAATACACAAGGGCCATCAACTCGGCAATCACCGGGCTGCAGAGGTCAAGGGGCAGAAAGCTGGAATTCTTCAAGAAGTACAATTTCGCCCAGGCGCAAGTGCGCAGCACGACGATGAAGCTGACACCTTCTCCAACCGGTGAGTGTAATATGATGTCTGTCTATGAGGACAAAAAGGCCACGAAAGCAAGTAATCAATAAAATTGCTATCGTAACCTTTAAAATTTCGTGTAATAATTCTAAATTATAAAATGACGCTTTCACCTAGTACAGATTAGCCGCATCTGTTTACGAAAATTAAATTATCTTTGGGAGGGATCGGGATGGTCCGGAGGCCAACGTACAGGCTTCCCACCGCAGGGGGGATCGGGATGGTCCGGAGGCCAACGTACAGGCTTCCCACCGCAGGGGGGATCGGGATGGTCCGGAGGCCAACGTACAGGCTTCCCACCGTGAAGTTCCGGGTTCAAATCCAGCAGACAACAAATATTTTTCAGTGGTATCCCGATCCCTACTTGAGATGCTTTGTGGAGAGCACTTTGTGTGAATATGACGTCCGTCGGATGGGACGTTAAGCTGCGGACCCCTTGGCGCCTTTCGTTAACAGTAGGCGAATGCCGACGCCGGGTTTCTCTCCACCCTTCCTTTTCCACCCACCCCTAATCGCGCAAATGACCTTAGCTGTCGGTCGCCTCCCCAACAAAACCAGCCCCCAACCAGGAATGCGTAACAATCAAAAAAGAAGAGCTTCTAGCAGGGGCAAAGATTTTGCTACAAACATGGAGTATCCCGAAATATCTAGGGTGGTTGACCTCCTTTCCTACAAATATTTAGGAGGGAAGGTGAATAACCTTCAGACCGCAGCACTTTGAGGTTGTGTGGGATTTTCACCCACTATACTCCACCTCATTTTCCACCCATGTTTCCAGTCCGGACGAATTTTTCACATTATTTCGGACTTGGTAGTGTTATCTGAGTCAATTAGACTCCCATTTTCTATTTCTTCTTCATTCTTTTTTACACTTCTACTTCTTGTAATTTGTTATTTATCTAATTCTCCCATCGAGCATTGGTGATTAGGGGATTCACGATCAAAGAACGGTGTGTTCGTCTAACGCTTCCCTAGCACAGAAGTTGGCAAACTTATTAGTCTAAGGAGTCAAATATCAACAGAATAACGATTGAAATTCCTTTTGAGACCCAAAGTTTTGAAACTTAAACCATATAGGTAGATACATTATTATTAACTTAATTAGGGTACTCCTAAGCTGGCCTTTGCTGAAAACATCCTCAATCTGATTGAACTATGTTCACTGAGTTTATGTTCACCCTTACAACTCTCGCATCCACACTCATCTTGTGTACTTATTTCATCCATTTCCTTTCTTTCATCCTCTCTACGTGTCCAAACCATCTCAACATACCATATTTAATCCTCGACACTACATCTCCTTTCTCTCCATAACGCTCCTTAAAATTAACTTAATAATCTTTACTTAAGGTTTTAAGTCCTATTAAAACTATAATTACGTTGAATAAAGTTTGATGTCATTTATTGATAAAATTAATGTACAAAGTATCCATAAAATTGAACCATGGCAACAACCGACAAACACTAATGTGAACAATGGCCTTATTTCCATTTGGAACGTTTGGTTTTTATGCTGTCGTTTTTAATTTCAAGCACTATTCCAGATTCTCGTCAATAAGAAGACTTCTTAATTTACTCTTGATAAGTTTCATGCTTGAAAATGATAGTTCGCATGAATATGTAGACCCGTAAAAGGAGAGAAGAGCAAACGCTAGTTTTTCCAACTGATATTACGAGTCAGGAATACCATTCCAGGTGTTAAAAATCAACATATCTTCCTTATCCAGGTTTTCAAAGCAAACCACTTGTGCTGTGAACCAAGTACACACTTGTTTATCTTCAATATTTCCTCTTGCAGCGTCTGTTGTTATAGATTGGACGTACAAGGATGTTCGATTCCAAATTTCCGTACTTAACAGCTTCACATTGGTAATGTCTTCCGGAGGGAATATTCCCATTTCTTTCTCGCTGAAAGTGCCGATCTGTACATTGATCTCATACAAATAAATCCAGTTCAACCGTCAATAAAACGAATATTAAACAATTTCAGTGATTTTTCAAAAAATAAATTTATTAAGTCATCTTGGGTTTTGGGGGCAGATGTAACATTACTAAAATACGTGTGCGTGGAATGATGTGACATGACACCCGTCATACTTGTGCCCGTCTACGTTAGTTTTCCGCAGTGACAAATTCAACTGAAGGATAGATACACTTTAGACTACTTTTTAACTGTTATAAATACAATATAAGTTAACTTATCGAATAAAAGGACATTTTTTATACTTCAAATTAAAGTTTGTATGGTTTTTTACATTTTCTGAATAGGAATCACCATGGGGATCGGGATTTTGAGGCGGTTAACGCACTGACTTTCCACCCAGAGGGCCCGGGTTCGAATCCCGGCTGCGACAGATATTTTTCAGTGGTGTCCCGATCCCTACTTTAGGTGCTTTGTGGACAGCACTTTGAGTTAGTACGCCGTCCGTCGGATGAGACGTTAAGCTGCGGACCCCTCGGCGCCTTTCGTTAAGAGCAGGCTAATCTCCACCCGCCGGGTTTCTCTCCACCCTTCATCCTTTCCTATCCATCCCCTATGGTGCAACTGACCTCGGATGTCGATCGCCTACCCAAAAAACAACTAGGAATCACCATTAATGAGACATATTTATGAATTAAATACTTTAAACAGCAACAATGACTTCAGGATTGCACGACTATCATGGTCATTACAAATAAATTACAAATGTGCGATAAATCAGCACAACTGGTTAAAATATCAATTATTCGTACAGTCTTGGGGCTAATAACTACTCAACGTCAATTAAGATCCTATAGTTAAGAATTAACTAAAGGAACGTATGAATTATTTTAGATCTACCGCAAAGTGAAAATAATCACAATAATTTTCTATTAACATTCCTTTATGATGTAGCCAATAGATTTGCTGGCAATATGCGCTTAAGTAGGATTCATAAGCGACGGTAGGTTCAAAATTCTCGGATTGTCCAGAGGGTCCATTGAAATCTTCTTTTTCCGGGAAAAATAAAACTGATTTTTCTATTCATCTCAAGCATTTCTAGGTCACTATAAATCCGTGTACTCCTACTACACTGTGCTCAGCGTCCAATTGTCTTCTCATCGATCACATCCAATAGCTTTTCAGCCCTTCCCCTCTTGGGTAACCACGTTCCCAATTTTGCTTCATCTCCCTTTTCCTGCACTTCCATTCTCAAACTGCATTCCGTTCACGATCAGGACAACGTTCGCAACCGAAGTTGCATACATCCTACTCAATTTCTTTCGCCGTGATTCAGCCACCGTTCTTCATCTTCTGGAATAGGGATGGGAACTTTCGAGGATGTTTGAGGTAACTCTTTTCGGATCGGATATTTGCGTATCCCAGTCTTTCGAATCCGAAATTTGAATGCCAATGAGATACCAGAAAGAGTGAAACTCGACTAAATTTGCCACGCGAAAATAAAATTCACTTTCAAGTGGGTGTATGTTCAGGACTTTGTCTGTGGGTCACATTCCTCTATTTTCTGATTTTAATTTCGGCGAATTTAGAAGCAATGCTACAAAAACTTCTAAGAGTGGATAAAAAAATAAAATATTGAATTACAACATAGATAATCTATATTCTAAATCAAAATAATTATTAGTCTGCGTACACAAAATACTTCCACGCATCTTCTCTGCATCGAATTTGCGTCATCGCATTTAAAAGCACACGAGTACCTTCATTTTCGAATAAAACCCAAAATATTTTCACGAAATTTAAAGTTTAATCACCCAATTACTTGGTATAATAGCATTTCGAATAGAAATAAATTATCCCATATACTTACACAACTCAATCCTGATTATATACTCATCTAACATTCCGGTTCTAAAGAGATATGCATATCTAATACTATTAATACTATTTACTATCCTTAGAACCATAAGAACCTTTTTCAGCGGAAAAGAGACAATATAGTATACTCCCAGAGGAAATAATACTAAAAAATAGAATAGTTTTAGTTTTTATAGCTAAATACTGAAGTACCATAATTTCACCAAATAAGTCAGTTTATAGACGAATTAGATCTGGACACAGAGCATCCTTAAGATCGAACAATTATTACGGTTATTGAAAAATGTAAAGTTACTCTCAACTGTCAGTCCCATAGAACGAAGAAAAAACCAATGATTTCAAGCAAAGACTTAAAGACAAAAAATGTACAAAGAATAATACTGCCTCAAATACAAATAGGAGTCGAGGAATATTCCTAAAAAGAGTATTCCATGACCATTTACTATGGGAATTGACGCTTGTATGGAGTCTACCAGCAGAGATTCGAAAAATCAGAAGTTAACCCTTAGCAGAAAACGTTAACCTTATCTGAAAAACGTCCTAAACCTGTGACACCGGAGGAAAGAGGGAAATCGCTTCAGCAAAGGGTTTGTAAGTAGAAATGTGAGCTCCAAAGAAAATCCATTTGAAGGCTGGCTTAAGGCCACCGGGGCCGAAATTCCGCGCGCATCTTGCATGTCCTACCAAATGTTATGAGCTCTAAGTCAGGGATTCCTTGGCGTCCATTTCCGGACGGTATCGAAATTCAAAAGGCATCAACGGCTAAGCGAGAGACACACTCTCTTTCGTCTAAAGTAAATGGAGAAAAATGAAGTGTTGTGCTCCATAGTAAATACATGAACGGGCGGTCGGAAAATGGAGATGAAATTAGGAGAGTATCACCAGTTTTTGGGGCGATACGTACGTACTGTGCTGCTTTACATCTTTGGAGAAGAATAAAGTTAAAACTACACTGTAAGAAAAACACTTTTGATTAAATAATTCCTTTTGGCATACTAAGACATGTTTTATCGTTAAATGCTAATTAATACGACCGATTTTCTACGGTTAGGTATTTTTATCGAACTATGCTTGTAATTTATGATAATTACTATTATCGTCCTCCTGCGCCCTAGCGGAAATATGTTAGGTGATGTTGACTGCAGAAACCTTGTGAAATTTTATCATAAGAGTGGAATATTATTAAAACCAGAACAATGTTACAATGGGCTATTCTATATACTATACATCATTTTTTTACGTTTAAAGGCTTTCATCAAGATTAAGATACTAGATGAAGTTGTAACATTGAAACACGTGTCGTTTTGATAAATAAATATACTATGCAACTTTTAATTCAATGGCATTTGACTCAACCTTGCGAAATCGCACAATGAGAAATTTGGAAAACTTTTTGGATTTCGCTAAATCTTATTGGGGTACGACCGGTTCCATCAATTATGTGGTGACGTAACCGAAGATGTCGCATTGTGATGAAACCAGACGTATCGCAATAAGGCTCGGCGAAATCTACATATTTTTTCTAATTTCCCACTACGCAAATTTTCTTAAAATCTTTAAATTCCTGAAATATAAGGTTTTGTAAAAAAAAGTTAGGCGGAGAAAAATAAAATCACCCAGTAGTTAGGTAATTATTGAAGAGGTTGATAAAAGATGAATTTTTACCCGATTGGATTTCGTTCGAAACAGCCAGGAAGTAACTGCTTCTCTGAACAGAATGAGGGAGTTCTGGGAGCCTTTAAGATAACTAGATAAACACCAAGAGAACTCTCCGGTCAAATATTCCAGCTAGAGCCTGCTCTAAAGATTTCAAAATTAGCGTAGAAATATAAAAATACAGATCAAACAAACATAGAAATATCTCCGTCAACTGATTGTAATGTATTTTTTTGATGGTTTTAGGGCAGAAAGTACTAACTTGCCCAATGTTTGCTATGTTTTACATCCGGTAAACTAATTATTACCAGAGATCAAAAGAAAAAACAAGTATCTGATATAATTTGACGCTTCGAAAATATATGCCGTAAGCTATATGAAAAATTTAAAGGTTAGAAATATTTTCGGATTCCTAATCACGTGCTTTCATACACGTGCTTACATAAACGTACGATTTACCCTTAAAGAAACCGAATTCATAATATCAGAATTAACACTTGGTACGCAATTTAGGTAGTGCTACGCTGAAATTTCCATTGAAAAAATATCTCGTATTTGCTAGAATATACTTTGCAAATTGAATGAGATTCACTCTTTCATAAAGCAATCAAATCTTTTAGTAGGTTTCTTTTTCCACCAAAAATATTACCGTGCGTGAGGAATGATAATCGAGAAGACGAGCTCAAACAGGCAATCTCTTCACATTGGAACTCTCTTCTGAATATTTCATGCGTTCCCCGCCTGACCTCGAAGCCCCTCTATTTTTACATTTCCAATGCACTTTTTCGGAGGCCACATAAAGGCATCAACCATTAAAGCACGGCTAAGGCTCCCACGTTGTTTAAAAATTCCCTTTGCCATGACTCCTTACTCGTCGTAGTTTGAGTTTTCCTTTCACTCCATCTTCCTGCATATTTATAACAGTTACCTGTGACTTACATTACCTAAATTTGAAGAAACAATCATAAAATTTCCAAAATATATATTTGTCAATTTATCAGGATTTTGAAGATAATGGCTGCTTTTAACTCTTCCGCCTATTCTTCCGGAATGATAAATAAAATTAATATTGAAACCAAGGGCATATTTCAGCTTAATAAATCACCACTACATGGTTAATTTTCATTAAAATCTTTCGCTTCAGTCTATAGCCATATAATTTTTCACCAAAATCAATTTAAAAGGAAAATGCTTAACAAGAGTTCCATTTATTTGGAATTCCCTTAATGTGATTTCCTTTCCAAATCGCATGTATTTTCTATCTCAAAATATTTTTCATTCACTTAATGCGATACAATTATCGTACTCGACTGATGTAATTTGGTAAACTTCATTTGATACACTCATTGCAGTTGACACTAAGTTCTCGAGTGTTACGAATGTTTAAACGGGTGCACGAAAGAGCCTTTCACTCCAAAAGCATCCGAGCTCAGAAATTGAAATTGAAATAGCATACTCGTACACAGGTCGCTGAAAAAAATTCATTGGAAAACCTTTGCCCTCTCTGATCGTAAAGATTGACATCATGGACTTGCTTTGTGAAGGAAGTTCAAAGGTGAACCCATGAACAATGGCCAAATACACTGCTATAGGGGCAAAAAAATTACGGCGCTGAAAATCTTAAACTGAACCACAACTCCGTCAGCAGTGAAAATAAAAAATTAATAAATCAAGAAGGCACCTTGATATCCTATTAGCCATAATTTTCTGTTCCATAATCCTGAGCCAATAGGATGAAAAATAACAATCTTGTATACTTTTTAGGAGGGATTCATTATCATTTTTCGGTAATTAATGAAGGACAATTCTATCATATAGCCTGATGGTAGCTATAACTTGAGTTCTTCTGTATAAAATAAGATATGAAAGAGACGGGTGTATTTCCTGCTTCGCATTTGAAACGTTTACTTTTTATTACCCATTAAGTAATACGGTTGGGTATTCAAGTCACATGACTTTGGCTGTTTGGAGTTTTCAATAAGTGCACATACCAGTTTTTAATCGACGTCAATTAAGTGCATATCTTTGTGTTTAAGTAGGAGGAATTAATTTTCTATTTGCATAAATTTTTCGTTTCTGATTCATGCATTTACTTTTTAAAAGGTGATCGTCATCACACAGCAGAGAAATGATTATATTTATTCTGACAGCAGTCTCGTAATTTTTTCTGAGATAATATCTAGGAAGCTCCAGAGAAATACATATATCTCTCGATATTCTGTCTTTAACTAGTGGAATTATTTATACATAACTCTATAATAGATTTAATTTTCCTAAAGGTTCTGCAATTAATGGACTAAACTCCTAGAGGTAGCAATACTAGGAGCAGATGAGCTTACTCCTAATATGGCGTCAATCCTTGCCACTGACTGAAGTACCAAAAATATTAAGCTTGGAAAGATGAGCGCAATGGGAATCTGCCGAATTCATAAATAAGGTTTGGGAATGCTGGATTCCAGCATGGATATGCCGAAAGGTTATGGGAGGGGAGTGGAGGCGAATGATTTTTGGTGAAGGGGAAGTAATAAAGGGCTCTAAATGGTAGGAAGAGATGAGAAAATACGTAAGATTACGGAGAGAGAGAGAGAGAGAGAGAGTGGTGTTTGGAGTCAAGACGCCATATTTAGAGGGGAGACGAAATGGAGATACGGTGGGGAAGAAGGAAAGTGAGGGAAGGGGGTGAATGTCGACGGCATGCCCTTTAATTAAAGGGCCCCTGAGGTATTCACGAAATGCCTTTGGCTTTGCAGTTTCCGCTGATTTCCTACCCCGGTCGAGATTCTGCGTAACCGGTCTCTTTTGGCCTACCGAGCTCCGAAGTTTCCTTATTACTAATCGGAGAAGCCTCAGAGAGCGATTTCCTTGAGAATGTGGGGCAAATGTTTCCAGAAGTTATCCCTCGATATTAGCGAAAATAGAGCGGATGGTTATCGAAGTTTCCCTATTACCGCAACCTAAATGAGGAATAACAGGCATTCTTTCCATGTTGTGAAGAGCTGTGGGCTTCCTCTTGTACCCTGTTATTATTATATCATGTATTCTTTCATTATTAAAGGTTTAAGCTTCCTTATTAAGCAAAACCCTACAATGGTTTTGCAATAAAAAAACTAGATGGCTCTCCGAGAGCACTAAATGCGGTAAGACGAAGCCATTTTCTAGAAACATTTCACCATCAACTAAAAAAACAAATAAATTGTGAAAACCGTTATCATTACAAACATGGATTTCCCTAAATAGTAATTTTATTAATTGCTCTAAAAGTGCTAAGACCTTCATTATTTTCTCTAAATTTCTTTATCAAATAAGATTCAAGGAAAACGAATCGCTTCTCTAAAATATCGAATAATTGAGTAAAAACAATGGCATATGCATACATTTCCGTGTCCCAGTTTTCACCGTAAAATCAAGCCTTCAATAATTTTTCCACAAAGAAAGATCTGTTCTCTAACATTTCCGTATATGTCATTGCCGATGTTTACAAGCGGACTCAGAAATAAACTCAATTGCGAATCTCGAGAATCGGAGACAAACTGATGAAGAACTACCACATCATTAGCGGAAACCGTTTAAAAATATCAGTGCTCGCTCAAGGTCGATGTAAAGGTTTCATTAGTTGAGAGCGTGAAAAAGAACTGGTCATGAAATTTGTCTCATCACCAAACTAAGACGGTTAGCATTTCCATTTCCTATTGCTTAAAGTTACATCATCGATTACCGGTTCGCATAGGTGTCTGCGCGCACTTCCGCCCATCGGATTTCAATCGGTGAAAGAGAAATCTAATCACGATTTAAATTGCGCGGAAAATCGAATCCTCTCAGAACTTGAAGATTGAATTTTCCAAAGAGACATCTCTCCTCCTGAACTATTTCTTTCGGTCCACTCGGCGATTGAAATTGCCCAGGAACAGATGGAGGAGTTAGAAGACTCGGCATCTTGATGGGATATTTCGAGTTTTTTTTTTAAACCACAAAACCACCATTTTCCAGATATGATAGGGCCAAGATAAAACGTTCCCAAAGATGGAACGGAAAATTGAGGAACAAACGACCGATACAGTGTGGACTAGGAAGGATGATATGCCCTCCCTCGCTGACAATTTTTCATCCCGTGGAGGGTGTAAATGATATCATTTGATGAAAAGCTCTCTCTTGGATAAATCAATCTCCTCCCACTCATCTCCACATATTCCATTTCGTCCGCGATACCACCAGAACTCAATGATTATTCTTTGACACTCTTTGGCACTTGCCTCAATTAAATTTCGCCGCTAACGGTTTGCGACGTGTCCCGTCAAGCTCCCTTGATCTATAAGAAACGATGAGAACGCGCATTTAGTGACTCTGATTATAACATAATGGTTGCACAAGGTGCCCAGCGCAATTTTCTCGCGAATTCACCAGATTTCTTGGAAAATTTCAGACTTTCGTCATAAGATCCACCCCTAATCCCAGAGGGAAAATTTTACTATCGTACTTACTCGGTAACTCCCGCGGATTTTTTTTCCTTTTTTGTAAAATGTTGGGAAAAAACAGGGTATCTATATTTCGCTCGTGTTTTTGTCCAAATGTTGCTTTAGTGAAGAAACGTCTTGTCAACGGATATTTTCCACAGTAAAAAGAGTCTAATTTTTGTAATAAATGTTGGCTTGACCTTACTGTTGTGTAAAGGCCACTCATCCAATTATTTCCCAAGATGAAAGTATTCATTATATGGTTATCACGCATTGCAATGGCGTTGCCCATACTGGTAGTATTGAAATACTACGTTAACTACTGCCGCACATGCACAAAACTTCCACATCATCTTTTAGCAAACATTCTCCTTAAAATACTTCATTTAGTATGTTTTAATGACAGTTTTCAACCCGAAGGTCGGTTTGAAAGGTGTTGGTAGAACTCACATAGTACAAAGCCCAACGGTGAGTGAAATGCATACGTCAAAGTAGAGGGGTCAGTCCCTTTTCCTGTGTCACCTATGGCTTTCCAGGTAGATCTGGTAACCGAAAATTCACACAAAGGGGGTGAAGCTGGTGGTACCAAAGGGTATGCCCGGGAAACGAACCCGGGACCTTCGGTCAGTAGTTCAAGTCTCAACCTCCTGGACTACCATGCCCCCATGGCATGCCTTAATAACTCCAAATTTTTCCTTTACATGCCATCACTATACGTTACAGACGAGGTATTGTATTCAACCCTTACCCTTAGTCATTCCCTCCCAGATAATATTATAATATATCGTGGGATTCGAAACATTTTTTAGAATCTCAGCCAAACATTCCTACCTTGACTGTCAAAAAAAACAAATACTTTTTAATTTATTTCACACAATTTCTTTAATTTATCTCTCACAATTTTTTCGCATCATATACATATATATTTTTCTGAGTTCTACTGAATTCACTTTGATAAATTTCCTACAGATTACTGTGTTTTGAAAGAGATATTTTAACACTTTGAACGAGACCAACGCAATATTTACGAATTTGAGCTTCCATCGCTCCTTCCGCATGCATCTCTGCATCCCATGTAATTTTTTACAAGAACATTGTCATGAATATCAATGTTTATCCACACAATACAACGATTAATAATTTCAAAAATTTTTCTTCGACACAGCCCCTGATCCATGATCTCTTCAAGAATTGGGTAGAATATTTCCCTTTCAAAGATCTAAATATGAAAATGTGAGAGAAATAGAGGCGAAAGGGGCTGTAGGAGCGATGGAAAATGAGGTAATCGGGCAACCCTTTTCATTCCCCTCTTTCCGAGTTAGGATGATTGCATGTGGAAAAGATTCGAGCAGAATCTCTAAACTCCACGGAAGGAGAAGGAAGAAGAGAGAATGGGAGTTGCAGTATAAGGATCGATAGTGGATGCGCTTAGTGTGCTGGTGAAAAAAACCAATGGAGGGATAACAAGGGTTGGGGAAAGGGAAATAGTTGTCAGTGAGCGAAAGACTAGAGGAAATTAAAAGGATAGGAAGATGCGGAGAGGGATGGAAAAATAGAAAGAGGATACAAATAGAGGTGTGGGACACCAAATGAAAACGGTGGTGGGAAATCGGGATGGAGTGGCACTGAGCGGCGAGCAGAGGAACCAAATGTTTGTGTGCCGCGAGTGAAGGAGAAAATTTTAGGCAGCGAGGTTTCATGCGTCGCGTACACTCGCGCCAACGTGTATTTTGGTTGGGGTGGCCGTCTCGTGTGTGCGTGTGGATATATGCTCTCTGGCAGGGGGCGCAGAAAGCAGCGGCTTTGGTGAGTGTTTGTTTGGAGAGGAAAGGAGGAGAGTGAAGAGTGGGCCACAATGCAAAGGAAGTGAAGGAGGAATGGGAGAAGAGATGCGGTAGAGGAGTTGAGAGTACGGTGGGAAGCATTTATGTGGATTATAAGATTCGAGGGAAGTAAGCGCGTTGCGGTGCGGTGTGGAGGGAGGGTGGGCGAAAATCGGGGCATGATAAGAGAGTGGACATGAGATGGGAGACTTGAGGAGTGACGGTGGAGGGTGGAAGGCATGTGCGGCGGGAAACGAGAGCATTACGATACCATGTGCGTTCGCATTTGGGTGTGAGTGAGGGTCTGAGAACGAGCGTGTGGAGGTCGGTGAGTGGAATAGGTACCGCGGAATTGGTTGGGACGGGGTCTGTTCGAGGGGCACCGAGTGCTCTGGTGAGAAGGGGAGAGCGGCCCAGGCGGAGAAGGGAGAGCGGCCCAGGCGGAGAAGGGAGCGCGGACAGTTACTCGGCAGAAATCCATGGTAACGGCATGATCTGTGGATTTCCACTTAAGTGGGAGCGTTGGGAAAAGTGGCATAGCGCTTGGGTGATATGATTTAGATTTTCTAGGAAGTTGAGCGGCGGAATTTTTTTTTCAAGTGGAGAGAAGTCGAGGGTGGAGATGTGAGAAGAAATGAATCAAAAAATATACATGAAATGGACATTTAAACATGGAAATATGAGGAGAGGCTCATTAGAGCAGGCCACATCTGCATAGCAGCCGCGCTTAACTCTTGAGTATTTGACCAGGTTTCGGAAAAAGTCTAAGCTTTACAAATCCTCCGTTAGATTTATTTTAATCCCCCTTGCTTTATCCACCATCTACTAGTTCGTGCTTTACAAGAGATAACTATTTATTTTCTCCGCAAAGAAAGAAAACGTAGCAAAAGCGCATGCGATCTTTCAATCAAAGTTTATGTCCCAAAATGTCCCTAATGATGATATATTTTTCATTACCATTACTGCAAGGTATATCATTGCAATAGTGTTTCAGGCAAAGTTTCCCTGTCCGATCAAACTTCATGGTAAAAAACGCCCTTTACCGTGTACGTAAATGGAAAGGAATCTCCTCATAAAACATCAAATGGAGTTTATCAATCACGTTTTGTTACCAAAGGCTATGTGTGTGCCGAACAAATAATACAGAGGGGGAGGCAAAAGATTGAATATCACGATATCGTGCTGAAATCCGATACGTTATCAAAAATTATGAACTCTTTCCATGACTGCACACGCTTCATAAAAATTATTCGAATTAATTTTAAGCTAGCATATGCTCCAACATAACGTAATTCTGAATTTGAAAAATTCTAAAAATAACATTTTAGAGCACGTCTTACAAAATAAGAGCATTAAATAAAAACCGCAACGGAGTGAATTTATCGAAAGTTACTACACTAACTGGTTCAAATGGTATCCTGATATTCCTCTCATTTTTATCCACCAAAAGCTTCTATGTTAACATTGCACCCTCCTTCCCTATTTAATCATATTCAACTTTAAATTGTATTTATTAACTATTAAATTATGGTCTTAATATAGTATGCATCCTTCCGCAAAGTTTTATTTAAATTTATGGCACTGTTTACACGTTTGGTATTTGGGTCAGATCATTCCATAGCCAAATAGCATACTCTTACATCTCTCGATAATTTTCATTCCCTCGTGGTGATGTTTGAACTAACGTTCGGCAAATTGAAATAATCTCTAATTAATTAAGGGAATCAATTCTCAATACACGTGATTGATTCATCCCTTCACCTTAATGAGAATCCAGCAAACCGATATTGTAGAATAGGTTTTTAACAACACGCACATTAAATACCGTTTGGAATATCAGAAAAAATTGTCATTACGATTTTTACTGCATAAAACATGATAAAAGTACAAATATCCCTTCAGTAAGTACATAAAATTAATTTTTCGCTAATGACAATACGGACTGTATGCAAAAAACAAGCATTCTTAGCCTAAGCTATTCAGAGCCAGCTAGCTATCTCATCAATCATCTTTTTTGCTTTGGCAAGGGACACAGGAGCTAAAGCGGGGAATTGGCTGGAGTCATTCTATTGAAAGCCAGATTCAAAATCACGACCTTTTTTTCAGTGTCTGTATTATAAACGGGAAAGTAAAAAGAGCATATTTAAAGTGCCATCATTGAAATGGCTTTTTTCCTTAAAGCTACTCGAAAAAATACCTGTAACTTGAAACAATAGCGGAGGAATAGAGAAATTACAATCTTGAATCCTTAAATGAAAATTGTCACAACAATGCTAAGTCATGACTAACTTTTTGCACAAATATTTACCGAATAAATATTCTTAACAGACTTACAGGGCTCACATAAATATTAATTAGCAATTTTATTTAAAACTCTTTAGGGTGCATAATATATTAGCGAAATGGGCACGTTTGAATGGAATTACACCATGGATGGATGGTTTTCCATGGAAGATATCTTGCTTGTCCTTTCTTAAATCCATCAGCAACTACACTAATATATTACATAACTGGCATTATCATTAGGCACCAAAGGAATCATTAGGCAACAAAGCAAAGAGATTTTATTTTATTTGTTTTTAATCAAAGAGAAACACTGATCAACAGAGCACTGCTTTAATTTGAGTAAATCGATGACTAATTAAAACATGCACGAGAGCAATAGCATGCGACCTGGTTTAAGCGTGAGATTAGATTCATCCCTTTAGTGGTGCTGGACAATGAAACACCTTGGCATCTTTCCATCGAATTATGCAGGTCTTTGAAAAAAGTTCCCGATATCAAGACATGGAGAAAGAATTTCAATGGAAGTACAAATAATCCAACTCGATGACAAGGAGAATAACGAATCCCAGGGGACGAGAGACTGTAATAGCCATGTTATTTTGAAAGGCGCTCCCTTCACCAGAAGTTCAAGTGAGAGCGGAGAGGAAATAGAGAAGAGGAGCGCGGGAGAGGAGGGGGAGATCCGGTTGGAGAAGAAGGGACTTGGGAGGAAGAAGAAGAGGTCCTCGACGGTGCAGGAGGTGAACCGCTGTAACGAGCATGAGGACGCTGATGCATAAACCTCAACGACAACAAGGGGAATATAATGAGAATAAAATTTAAGCAGGATAATATTTAGGGGGAGTGTTTCTGAAATAAAGGAGAAAGTAGAAGGGAGTGATGAGAGACAATGCCTTTCTCCTAGTAGAGTGCAGGAATAGGTCCTGGAAACTTGTGCGTTTTCAAGAAACTTCAGCCGAAAATACAAACTAACGAGACGAGTATGGCACACTGAATCGTGCACGGGTAAATTTCATTCACGTGTGCAGGCCCGCAATGTTAAAGATATCGAGGGAAATGTAAGTTATTCTGTCATTAGCCTCTCCTGCCCAGCAACTTGTAACTTCAGGTCGGCAGCAAAACTGGTCTCGTTTTACTATATGCTCTCGTAAAGTGCTTCTCAACTATAAGTCACGGCTTAAAGCATTAGTGTACGCTCGCCTTAGCATTATGATTTAATGACACTTTTTTAATAAAATGGTTGGACCAGCATGATGCATAGAAATCTTCACCAAGAAAGCTTGTCTCTTCTCAAAGGAGCAGCTTGTAATTTAGAACTTCAGAGGATAATGTAATGGCATAGTGCAACTATCAAGTTACCGATAATGAGGGAAAAACAATTTTAAATAATTCCCCCTCCCTCTACGATAAGATATTTAAATATTTTCGAGATATTGCTACGGGAATATTCCTTAAATTTCAATCATTCTACTCTTGACAAACTGCAACAATGGAAATGTAGAATCTGTCATCACTTAAAAAAAATGCTCGCTTTTTGAAAATTGGTTTCATAATTTGAGGAAAATTAATATAATTTGCATGAAATTAAACCCTTATGACGTTACGTTAACTTTTAAAGCCTTGCGGCAGGTGGTTAACAATTAAAGGCATTTGCATTTAAAATTTAAATATTTATACTGAAAAAATGCTTCAAGAAATATCATCTCTCATCACTATCTGTACGGCTAAACGTTCGCATTTCTATCTTCAAAACATACTGTTTACGGAATCTAAATTTACTCTCCATCAAAAAATGAATTTCAATTTCGATTATTAAAGCGTTATTTGGTCAACAGACTTCATTATGAATCCATTAAAACAGACTTTATTATGAATATGTTGTCATCTGTGGAGGACACACGTACAGGTAAGGTTAATGGGAGTAGCAGGGTGGCAAATCGGGTTCAAGAGGGAAAAAAGTGAAGAATTAAGGCAGTGAAGGGAAAGATGAGATAAGGAAGGAGGAAAGATAGGGAGAGGAAAAAATTACAGGGGAGACCTGGGAAGGGAAGGCGTTCAATGATTCCGAGAGAGAGAATTGCACGTGGCCGGGGGGGGGAAAAGGAGGGAGGGACATGGAAGAGGGGTCGGTAACAGTTGATCCGATAATCAAGAGGAGAATTAATGAGATGGGTTAAGTGGGAAAGTGGAAAGGGTATAGGCGGAAGCGGGCGGATAGGTGCGCGAAATCGCTCCAGCGGATCGACCGAGAGGACGGGAGTTGGCACTCGAGCATGCGGGATGGGGGTGGGAGTATTGGGGAGGGAAGAGGGGAGCGAAAAACCGATTCCAATATTAGAGGGGAGATGGAGGCCGCAGGAAATCAGAACAGGTGCCTGAATTTGCCAGAAAAGTGTCCCAGAGGATCGCGAGGGACGCATTATGGTTTTCACCTTTTAAAAACCTAGAATTCAGCCATCAAAAAGGAAGACAATTTCTTTATTCACTCATAACTCGTGAAATCAAATCAGTTATCCCTGCTCCTGGATTTAAGTTAAGGTCTAATGATCTCGGATAAAGACTAATGAATAAGGTCGCCGATTAGAGAGTAAATCAAAGAAAAACTCGTAGAAGCAGGGGACAACAGGTGACAGTTTTTTGAGGAAGATAAGATGGGGAATATTTTTAAGGATGAATTAGGCCTTCTTCATAGCATCTGTTCGATAAACCTGCCCAATGGGCTTGAAGAGACATGCCATCTTGTTGAAAACCCAGACAAGGTTGTCGGTTCAGGTCTGATGAACGAGTGGCATTCCATCACAAACGATATGCAATCATAAGGATCGGAGATTTCAAGTGGTAATTGTGTTACATACGCATTTGGCCAGCTACACAGCTGACCATTCAATTATTTAGCCACAACCCTTAAGCAGTAATAAATAATCCATATACAGGTATTAAGTTATCGATCCTTTGCTTTCCAAAATTAGACGAGATATCATTGCTAACTTACAGTTAACAGGCCAAATCTGCTTACTTATCAGATATGCAACATATAAACATTCAAATGAAATAAAAGTGGAAACGATATGGGCATGCATTTTTAGTTGAAACATGCAGAATTGAATGTTATTTTATATTCCTCCAAAGTTTCAATAGTGCTTAGAATTTTATAATCTCACTCTAATTATACTGTGGGATTACAAAAGATTGAAAAAAATTATTTAAAAAAAAGACAAATACGAGGTAATTGCCTATGTGTGATTGACCATTAGAGTTATGCCCTCCACCATTCTTATACATGAAATTCCTTTTACTGTAACACACGCCGTAATGAAATTACTTTAAAGAACTGATGTTAAAAACTGATTTCCATTGAATAGTATTTTTTCATTTTGGTGAAAATAACAATATTACACAAAAGTATGGCCGGATATATTTTCGAAGGCACCTTTAAATCGCAAATGAACTGTGAAAAACTATATTGCAATAAAAGCAAGTGTAACCAAAGGTCATCAACGAAAGGGGATGAAAAATGTAGCAGACTAATTTATAATTAATTACTGTAGTATGACAAGGAGAGAGCCATGGTTATGATATATTTTTATTGCATAACTGAACTACCATGTTCCACGGTTCCTAGCGTTAATTTACTGCCGTGAGGTCCGGTTTAATGGTAGATATTTCATACGCAAAAAAAGTATAAATAGAGTGAAATTATGGAGGCAATAAACAGAAAACAAGAATGAGAACGTAATGGCCTAAATCAGTGGCTGATTTGGATCGCTGAGGGTATTCCAGATGGCGGTACAGTTGAATTGGAGATATTCCCAGGGCTAATGGGATTAACTCGCAAATGAAAACTGAAATTCAGAAGGAAATAAAGACTAGAGAGAGAAAGAGAATAGGAGGAGAGAGTGAAAAACAGGCGTTTTCGGATATGGTTAAAGTTTTAACATAAACCTAAAATGTGGTATAGTATAAATGCATATTCATAAAAGAAAATAGGAGGAGAAAGGAAGTCATTCTAAAAAAACATCGAGACCGAGGGCGAGAATTTGGGAAAGAAAATTCGGGTTTTAACATAAAAACATCCCAGAGAGGAAAGTAGAGCGACTAAAAAAATAAAAAAACGTGAAGTGGAAAAGGCACAGTAAGAGATAACGTAATAGAAATAGCAGCATAAAATGGACATCCTTTAAACATTGAGGAATAGAAAAACTTAGTTTTGAGTGCAAGCGATGAGAGACGGGGGAAGGGGGGTTGGTGGCGGGAACAACGGAATGAGGAAGGGACGAGAGTTGGCCGACAAGAAAAATAGAGATTAGCAGCTCGAAGAAAAGCAAGCGAAGAAACATAGGTTGCCTGGCAGAGTGGAAGCGTAGGGGAAATGGAGCTTTGAGAAGGAAAAATAGGATCAAAGAAGAGATAAATAAAAGAGTAAACGGAGAGGATTGGCATGGCAACGGAGCGAGGAGGTTGAGCGTTGGAGGGAGCGGGAGTGGGGGTTGGGCAAGTGGAAGGGGCAGAGGGAAGGGGGATGGGAAGAGGTGGCGCAGAAAAGAAGGGGGACGGCGAGGAAGCGGAGAGGGGAGGGCAAAGGGTCGACTTGAGGTAAATTGCTTCGTTCCAATCCGAGTCCGGAATTGAGGTCCCTTGCCCTACCATCCCACCTCCCATTTTACCCTCAACCCGAGGAGCGCCTCCCTCACCATCCTCCACTGTCACCCCTCCCATCACCCACCCACCCCCCAAGACCAACGTTCCTTATCTCATAAGCAGGAGTTTTGATCTCGTGAACGCCTACCTTCTCAGATGTACATATATTCCCATCTTAATGCAATTTGGCGGCCCCGCACTCAATGTTCACAGGAACCCAGAAGGTCTTGATGGAGAAGTTGAGTGGAGAGAGGGGAGTAGGAGGAGGAACCAGCGTCACCGCTGCCGTCTCGCTACTCACCTGTCCTCCATCCCCTCCGGTTTCCCACACTCCTCCTCTAGCCCCCCGTCCCCGACTCTCGTCCGAGGCACCCACCTTTCCCATCATACCCTCTTTCTGCCTCCTCCTCCATTCCCTACTTTTGCCGTCCCTCCGCCCGTTGAGTGCGCGCGCGTTCTCCCGGGATATTCATGGCAGAACCCTTGTCTGGAGCAAGCGGGGGTGGAGTCAGTTAAGGCGGTAAATTATCGTTTAAAGCATCACTCGTACGTTTAAAAAAACGAAATAAGAAGGGCGAGGGACTCGAGTTGCGTCAAGACGTGGTCGTTCAAAAGAAAAATCCCTCATTCCGCAATGTCATTCCCGATTATGACGCCGAAATTTATCTTTCCCCACGAGAAGAATCATAGAGCGTTAGCGACGAGTAATATCGCTGACTCAATTCATGAATTTAATTGGTGAACGTGATGTACCTCAAAATAACCGTTATTGAGCTGATTTCCCCATAGAATCGACTCTTTAGTCAAATTACGTCACATGATTGTGATAATGACGTTATGGCGTGGAAATAGAGGTTATTGTCCAGCCATGTGAAAACCAAATCTAACACCAATTTGAATTCATGCCATTGGAAATCAGGTTCTTCAAGTTTTAATGAGATGATTTCTTAGGGTCTGCTTTTAGATGATTGATGACGCAAGATCGATGACGTCGGGTCCTAAGGCTCATTAAAGAGCGGTAAAATTTTACAAGGACACATAGCTAAGAATGATCAATAGCAAGGCAGAGCAGTAAAGATAGAAATATTCTCATACAACTAATTGCAATGAGGCCCTTAAGTCCATTACATTACTGCATTTAAGCGAATTTCCTTGAATACGGATCCCCGTAAAGTTGTTCTCATTCGCAAACGGTATATAAAAATGATACATTAATTCTTATACTCTTTAGTCACTAGCACGTTGGAGGAAGTTCAAATCAGGAGATCAAATTTTTTACAGATAGGTACTCCTTCATAAAGCTTAAAATTAAATGCATGCAAATGGTTTTCAATCACCTCCTCCGTAAAGTTAACGAGGGAAAAAGTTATGAAACATTTCTGCGATATTCTCTTTACATCATTTCGGAACTGGCTCCCACGTACGACACACCGCGAAATCAATTGCTCCGGTTCTATGAAGTAAGTAAGAAATAAGATCAAAATGATCATTGTAAAGATTTACCGCAGTGCCATTCAAATTAAGCTATCAAAAAGGATATAGACGCAAGTTCCACAGTGTGCGTAATGATTTCTGAACCTATTAAATTAGCGTATACTTGAAATTCTTATTACAATATATTCACATTTAACAGAATTGGGATATTACCAGATAAAACTCCAAAATTAGTGTAGGATTTCCAAGGTTACCAATCTTTCTAGGAAACCGAAATTTTCGCCTCAAATGAAACAAACCAGCCGAACCAAGCAACCAACCAACGATTTCATGATTTACACACAACATGGATTTGTAAACGGGTGCCTCTACTCAACGCCTATCAAATCGGCCACCACGTTAAGGACTGTGACCTCGATATAACACTCTAAAAAACTCTTTGTACGCGTCAATAAAGTATCCTCTAGGAAACATTGTGAAAAATTCTTTTCGGATTTAATAAGGGAAGAGCTTTCTGGAACCATTTTATTTTGATTTATAAAAAGGATGGCTTACAATCCTTCTTCGATTCGAGAACATTGCGAGAGACAAATGGAAGTCCTCAAAAAAATAATATCCTTCCCGCAGTCGAAGATCGGCGACGTAAGAACGGGAATTTTGCGCGCCGGGATCCTTTTTGATTGGAGAGCGGGTGTCACGATGAAGCGTAGAACGGATAAGGTGTATTGTTGTGTGCGTGAGAGAATGTCAAACCATCCAACCGATGGCTTCCTGTCTCCACAAAAGGAGGGAAAAAGAGGTAGCAGTGGGTTGCGGCGAGAGGAGGGGGTAAGGTGGGGAAGGAGCTGGAGCAGAAATCACTCCCGAGTGGTTATTTCCCTTCTCATTTCCTATCCGGATGAGTCGAATCAGTCCCAACAGACGTCGAGGCGAACCAAACCATCCTCGGTTCTCTCACCCTAGCCGTCCTCCACCTACACAGGTTCCCCAGAAAAATCGTCCCTCTGCATCCCCCCTCCACCTTCAGCCTCAGGATTTCCCTCGTCCTAGCCACCCCCTCTTGCGCCCCACCTCCGCTCTCCATCCAGTCGAGGAGAGTTCCTATCAATATCCTGGGGGAGCGGTTCTCTCTTTCTCGCCGTTCTCGCAAACACGTCGAGGATACCCCCTTTTTATTCGAACCCTCTTTTGGGGAGGAGAAGGACGCGCCAGAAGCTCGTTCGGTCGACGCTACTGCCGCTTTGGGCGCGCTTTTGATCAGTCCGTTGATTGCGTACATTTCTATTGATCGCCGCCTATAAATTAGATCTCCTCCCACCTCCAGGAAACTTGAACCCTCTTTTTGGAATATCCTGCAAAGAACGATTCTGCCTCAAAAATATGTATCCAAAGTGCCTTGGCATTTGAATCAAAATTGGAAAGAGATGGTTCCATTAAAACAGGGAATATAAGTTTTTTTTCACTATAATATAACAATTTAAAGTCAACCGAAATTATTCAAGGCTTAATCAATTAAGCAATAATGCGGGACTGTATTAAACATCTTAGCAATTTTATGAAAAAGAGTTGCTCTTGACTCTCTTTTTCACCACTAAACCTTTAATTTACACTTTTCCTCTCTGATTTTCTACTTTTTAGAACACGCAATGCTCAATTTTCTCATGAAACGTATGCAGTAAAACTAACTTCTTGAAAAAAAATAAAAGCCATTGGTAATCCGCTAATATTTCAAAAAAGCTTCCAAAATTATCCTTATGATTAAGTGAGCCAATCATGAGAGACATTTTAAAATTTCCTCTAACAAGGGTATGGCCACAGATGCCGAGTTGCTTAATTTTCGGTTTGGTTAGTTACGTTTTAAAAAAAAGCCGGAATACGCATGAAACCTGATCTTCAAAGTATTCGACACTACGCCAATAAAAATTAGGAGACTAGCTCTCAAATATAGTACTCCAGTGAAAATTAACAATTATGGAAGTGTGATTATTTATTTTATTAAATACATTCTTCGCCCTCTTTTTTGAGCTAGCATATTATCCCTTCCTTTTATTAGTTACGGCTGCTATCTTTCTCTTCTCGCCGTTTTTCATCTATCACTCCTCCCTCGAAAAGCAAATGGGCCACAATCTTCACTCCTCCCCCTACTCGCTTCTTATACCATGCGACTATTAGACACCTCTACTGCATGACTATAGATTATCCGCAGTTGAAATCACCAAAATACAGATTAATTAACCGCTTTTTGTGGGGTGCATGTAATAGCTCACCATTTACCAGTTCATAATATTTATCTTGTACATTAAAACTCAGGAAAGGCTGATGGAGCAAAATTTAATTAGAATTATAAGGCATAAGATATATATATATACATATATAACATATATATATATATATGTATTTATATATTTTTTTAAGACAGCGTCTAATTTCTTTACGATTTTCATATATTTCATTCAACGATGAGTTTAATCTAAACTAATTTTTTAATCTAGGGAAAAGTATGATAAAATACTCGTAGTTTCCTATGATAAGGATCTAGAGACGAGAGTAATTCTTATCGTTTTTCCATCTCGATTATTGACTACACTCTTCGGAGCCCGTTAAAATCATTTCACCAGTCGTTTGGCAGTACGTTAAAACCTTTTGATCCCCAAGTACCATTCACTATGATTTGTTTGATTTAAACTCCAACATATGACGATAATTTCAAATGGAAATCAAAATTGAACCCAGGGTGCCACGGCAGTTTGCCAGGAAGCCGAACGGGAAGTGATTTGGCAATGTTATTTAACGGCGTATTGGTTACCAATCCATTTCATTTTTAATTTAGTTTGGCAAGTATATAATGGTACTGCCTTAATTATCATCCTTGAATAATGAAAGAATGAGAAAATAATAACGCGTGCTTTTTAGATTTAATAGGTGACTTCGCTCGTGAAATATGGAATTAATGAGATGGGCTCGTTTGAAAGATCTTGACTTGTTCTATGAATGTATTTGTCTCGGTAGATGACCGCATCCTTAGTGAACGACATCGTGTTCATTATTTTTGAACTAATATCAATCATTTGACTTGACAATAAAGAGGGACCAACCATACTATCTTACGGCACGCCGAAGGATACTTACCAAAACCGATCACATCATCATCAACACAAAATCGCAAATTCAATCTACCATTTGCCAAAAGAGCTTTTTTCATTTCAGAATTAGTCGCCCAGTTTATTTTTTATTCATCGAGGTTTCATAGTGCCGCTCTTCCTATGTTATTCTTTATGTTATGGAGGTTTTTTGGTTCTCTTTAACAAGATCTACTCTTTCGGAAACCGAAATGATATTTGTGACAGGTACTCCAACAACCCAGTAATCATAATGGCTTTACTTAAAATTATTGGTTCTGAACTTTTTGTGTTTATATTTATTATGTATTTATGAATTAAAGATGATCATGATCATTTTATGTAGGAAAGATTTGATTTATGTTCCAGGTCAGTAACACCTTGAATGATTCATCATGTAAATTTTTACACCGCTGTCCCAAAATGATTTTAATCGTCGTCGAATGATTTGCAGAGTATTGTTCTCCGTAAGTTTCTTTCGCCGAAATGGAAAACTTGTTCGTTGTAAGAATAGGAGAAATTATTTTTCCCTTGAGCTCATTCCGATGTTTCCCTCTTAGGGTTTGCGGGTCTTTGAACGCAGTATTAACGTAGTTCCTCTGCATTCTAATCTGCCGTCAAGCTACACAGATAGCGAGTAATACTAGAGTGGCTACTTTACAAAAGACACTTCTAAACGTGTTGTAGTTTTATTAGATGAATGTTTTTCATTCATTTGCTCAATAGAAGAACGCTTCCCATGTTTTACATTTCATTTTGCTATTTGTTTCGAATTATGGCTAAAACTCCTCGAAACGTCTTTTTAATCGGCTTCAAACTTCTCAGGCTAAAATAGAAATTCTAAATGGTTCTCAAGATGATCCTATTATTTTATCTGCTTTTCTATTAATTTCGGAAGAAATGGATTTGTAAACAAACATATGGTATCCCATGATGCATTGCATAAATATTTCAGGGCAACTTATTGCTTAAGTAACTAAATTAGGTTTTTCCAAATTTGATTAAAATCATCTCAACCAGTTGATGGAAAACATTTCTACAATGGTAATTTTTTTCGTATCACGTAGAATTTCAACTTAATTTTAGAATTATTAAAAGCCACTCGCTGAAAATTATATACCCATGCTTATTTTCTTTAGAAAAAGGATTTGATAAGAGAAACAATTGTCTATTTCTTTCCTTCTTTTCTAGCTCGGCAAATCAGATAGTTTTCAATAACTTGAACTAGTTGAATGATTGCATGTACTAGGCTGTTTTAAATAAGATATGATATGTGTTGCGAAATTCGCTGCAAAAATATCCTCCACGAGCAAGTTGTAGAAGGACTATAATAATAAAAAGTATGACTTTCTTGGCTGATGGAATGCATCTTCGGGAGTGCGTGAGTATCGCTACAAAATGTTTCTAAATTTTTTTATGTCCTTTCCATACAAAATACATTAACGGTAGAGAAAATAATTTGAACCTCAACAAAAGCAAAATCATTTTACAAAAGCCATGGATATTAATTTCGAGGGGTAATGAATGCAATTATTCTCCATTCTGGTCCCAGTAATCGAAATTGGAACTTCACATTATTTAATTATAAATCACATTAGTTAACGAACGTATAAGTGGAAATTATGAAACCCATTAGGAATTAACTCATCATATCTGGCAGATTATGATCAGAAAATCAATGGAGAACGATTTTGTAACATTAGAAATACAATAATTGAGTAAGTATTGTAGCTTAACATTTTTCAGAAGTACATTCTGAAAACGGAAATAAAATGAGATCAGCAAACGAAACAAAAAAATTGGAGAGATGCTGTCGTCTGTTAACCGTTCAGATTTTCCCGTTTAAAAAATCTGTTTTTACGTACTGGGTAGTATTTAACTTCGCCGAAAACGGGAATGGTGAACGGGATCTACTTACATCAAATTCATTACAATGACTGCTCATGTACACGGTCATTCAGCAGTCGTATTTAAAAGATGTGGCCGCATACATCCTGCTGTTTCCAGATATTTCTCTTTTCCTGTAATAATTTGCAATGACCATTGAAACCCAAAGACTCTTATATCCGAAGTTATAAAGCAAATTTCTGCGAAGATGAAAACATGCTACACAATTGAATCTCGAGCAGTAAACAACATATTTATTGCAATCTACAGACATTTTGAAGCCGTAGAAAGTCGGTCGGTCGCGCAAGTGCCCATGTGTTCGTAACTTTGCGTAGCCTGTGTCTGAATGTTTTTGCCAGGGTACTCCAGTTGAATAGGGCGAGAAGGGGAGATAAACTGAAAGGCGGCGGTCCGATCCAACGAATCCAAAAAACTTTTCGGCCGAAGGTCCTGCCAGCCCAGCCCGCACATATTTACGCACCGTCGCGTGTGAAGAGGCCAATGGTGCTTGCGGAGGAATAAAACGCCCAGAGGAATGGCGCCTCAGGACATACTTAAAGATATATAAATTTGCACAAATAAAAGCGCAACCCTCGAGCTAAATCCCTCTTTTATCCCAGCCTGGCAATAAATAAGCAGGAGTTTCTCTTTCTGTCTCTCGGAGGAAGAAGAGATGTCTGGTACTTTTCTATATAAAAAAAACCGTGTAGTTATGTTTATAGGGCACAAGGGCTGTGCTTTTAGAAAGAGTACCTGGGATTCTCCTCCACGTAATTAAAATCATGTCTCGTGAGAGGAGATATTAATTTTCTGCGAAGCTGAAACACGGCTGCTTTCAAGTCCCAAAATGTTGTGAGAGATACACATTTTTCTGAAATGTATTCTTCATTTTAATTACATTATGCCATAACTGTGAAGATGGATTCTCTTTAAATTAATGTCCGTCCATTTATTAGGCGTGAGAGCATAAATTTGAGATTAAGTTCAGCACCTGCGACAAGGCTGAAACTAAAAATCAATACAATTTGTGATTTGCTCAATTAAGAAATTAAGAGATCCTTCTTCCTATGCCGTTTTAAAAGACTAGAAAAGGAAACAATTCGTCCGTTAAACTAAAAGGGTTCCTTTATCACAGAGTTACCCTATTTTCACCTAGAACGGCTCTGGAAAATGTCTAGAAAGAAAATAAGGAGTAGTTAGATCAAGGTTTTCCTAATTAAAGCATCCGATTGCAAAGTAAATCGCTTTTCTTCTACCTGAAGCACTAACGAGAAATTTTGAAGCATTAAAAAAATCATCAAACAATCTAATATTTCTTAATAGTTTTTATCAATTATAGAAATAAAACAAAATAATTCTTTTTAATAACCTTTCATTATACAAATATATAGGTTGATTAAAAATTCCGTACACGCCTAATTCTGATTTTTTAAGTCTCAGACGTTTACAAAATATTTCTAAAATGTTCAAATTTATCGGAAGGTAATGAAAACTGCAGGCGCGTATTCACATTCCTACGAAAATGGCAAAATATTTTATTCACATAAACGTCTTATATTATCTCGAATATTTGTGCATGATCTATTTTCCCCACAAGAAAGTTTTAACAGTTTTATACAAATGAAACTCACAAAATCAGTACATTATGTAGTATATGTGATATACAACTTATTTCTGAAATGTCTGGCGCACAATTCAAATTAAAAATGTATAAAATATATAATACTACGCTAAACTACTATAATTTGCGTTTATTATTTTAGTTTGATCGCTTGAATAAAACAAATGACTTTCCTTCCTATGCTGCGAATTCTTAAAACACCAGAAGGCGGTTACTTACTGCATAGTTAATTACCCCATTTCCTATTAACATTACATCATAATAACTTTTACAATCTGATTATCAACTTAAGCAGGAAATAAAGGTCGTAATATAGATATACATAATATATATAGATATATTGTTACATGCAATTCCTACACTTTATTCATTTCAGATTGAGTAGATATTAGTATGAACTACAACTCCCTTTTGCGGAATTATAGTATCAATCGCTACAGAATGAACGCGCACACAAATTTTCAGTTTTAGAACTGAGGTGTTCAGTACTTTCCTATGATTTTTATTGATTTTATTAAATTTATGGAATAGAGCTAAAAAATATCTACAGAACAGCTCAATGGAGGGTTTTCTTTTGTAGACTTTCCTGGGAAACTTTCCAAGCTACTTTGCCATCTAGTTGGTTTCACCGCCGAACTTCATTCGGTCTTCGATGGAAAGTGACTAATTGCAAGGCTCGATATTTTCAGTAAATTTATTCCAACTACCCATGATAATGAAATTACTGCTTAGAGTAGATGCGTAGATACTAATGTATTCCATCATCACGACATAGATAAGTCATGGATCCACAATGAAAATAACATCGGCAACACAAAATAGTGCTCAATGCTTGACTGCATCGAAATACTTATTTTAAATGTTATCCAGATCAACTGTTAAACATACACAGAGTACTTCAACCGGTCCATTTTACACGTGAATATTAAAATCTCTAATTTCTGGCAGGCCATATTTTTTTGCCAAAATATTTTATGCGCCATGTACATGTATTAAGGACTAATGAAATTCATTGAAAAAAAGAACTCTAGGGGCGCATTGTGAGCTAGTTTTGGCTCTGATGTCCAGAACGTTGAAATAACGCTCGAGACAATCGAGAAACAAACTAATTGTATTTAATACCTATGTACGTGACCAACAAGGTGTACTCTGGGAACAATCTTCTAATTTAAGAATAATTCTCTTAATTGAAACCAATCTTTTCAATTCAAAATGAGATCAACTCATACAAGATATCTGGAGCATATTTTACGTAATACTAATTATATTGAATGTAATAGAGGTAAATTTATATAAGAAACGAAAAAGAGGTATATTTACGGGGAAAGCACCTTTCTCAGGCACCTAGAGGGAATGAATAATTACTATTGAGACGTGTTTATGTGTTCTTTCTATTTTTAAACCTCATTACATTTGATTTTAGAACATATTTTATGAATATCTACCCTTCAATATAATGAGAACATATCCTTATCATTAAAAACTTCCAGTTGATCAAGTAATTAATCATTATTAATTTACATTTGAATCAACGTTAATGCTCACGGTAGAATTTCAACCCCACTAAATAGCCTTATTCCGACAGCCACACTATTGTTCTGAGCCATATATTCCCTTCACTGACGAATAGTGTGGGTGTCCAGGCCATAATGTATTCATTCATTCATCCCCACGGCAAATCCACAAAAACGATCCCAAGTTGAATATCAAAGCAAGAGGAACACAATGGCGATTGGGAAACCGTCTGAATCTGGCCACATCTAAATAATCTCAGGCCTGAGCGTCTATGAATTTCCTTTTGCAGAACACTGACGGCTCTGAATTCAATAGCCTATGCGATGAATACCCTTCTAATCAGATTTAAGCTGCTATTATTACATCATCCGCAGAAGTCGTTGAAAATCTATTTCATTCCCACGGATTCCAACTGGACTTCAGAAATATTACACCCAATTCATGTTACTAATAAACTGTGAAAACTTAAATAAGCAAAATAAATCTTTACTAGAAAAGAAACCACATAAAATGACAACTCTGACGTTTGTGAAAACGAAGAAGTGCAGTTATGCTAGCAGGATGTTTAAATCTAATACGTTCGATTGGTTTCCTTGCAAAGATAGCAATTACGTAAGTCTAAATTTTGTTAACTAAAAGATAGATAACTGCAGATAAAATAATCTAACCACAAGGAAAATGGGAAGTTAATGGATAATAGAAAATGTACAATGACAGGGGAGCGCTCCTTAATAACTAAAATGGGAACTCACTCACCTAAAATCTCTACAAGACCACATCTGCATCCATTTTTAGGTGGTTGTAAATCATTTCTAAAAATGCATGCAAAACTACGCCAAATTTAATAATTAAAATCTTTTTCAAATAAACTCCCCCATTTTGACCAATTTAGATCCGTAAATCATTTACTTCAGATTGGTAGTCTTTGGAAAAACTAGGTCCCAAAATATTTAAAATGTATAATTAAACTTTCAAAACATTAAATAATGCCGAAACTCAATATTAAACTCATTAATTAAAACGGGAAAATATTTGACCTACACCAGGGTACACTTTCGTAACGCACACACTCTAAGCACTTGAGGTGTATAAACCGACTTTCAAGTTGGTTTGCTTGGAAACTTCCAACGTTTACTGGATTTGAAGTAAACGCTTAAAACTTCGGGAGTGCTGCTAGGCATGTTCAGGAGTCATATCACTGAGTTTTCAACCCAAAACTCTATATTCACAGAAAAGGTATCATCCATCAATGCTTTTAGCGGCAAGGGTAAACTTACACTGCCTTCTTAAGAATAGTTACAAAACAGAGAAAACGGTTACGTCACATTGCAAAACCTACCTGATTTAGTTTATCTTCTATGCCCAAGACCTCATGTTCACTAAAACAGACTTTTATGGCATAGAAGAGTGTCGCTGGCCAAGATAAATTACTTTTGCATGATGATTTTTTAATTTTTTTCATGAAAACCAAGGTATGTACTAATGAGCTGTTGTTAATTAACAACTGATAGGCTGTCAATTGATTGTAACATTAAACTACAAGAAGTAATTTGGTCCTCGATAAAAGCAAGACTACACGGGGGTATTCTGGGCGCAGTCAGAGTTCAAATGCGGATTAATGATACATCTATGGAATATAATCTATTCCTAGTAAAACAATAAAGTTTCATCGCCAATATTAAATAGATAAATGATTAATATGAACTACAGCTAAGAGGAAATACCATTATTTTTTGACCAGATTCATAAAAATAACTTCACCAAAACTAACACTTTAAGATTTTTGGTAATATGAAAACGAAGCCAAAGTCGAATGTAGTGCAAAACTTGGCAATTAGAATTAAACTTAAAAATCTTGCATAACATGGAAGGATATCCCTTTAGTAATTATGTTTAAAATTTATTATTAGCCCATCCCACAACGAAAATTAGAGAGATTAAGTGTAGAGCAGAAAATTGAAGATACCTTTTTTCTCACGAACGATAAGGGATCAGAAAAACATTATCCGACCGCGCTAGGGGAGAAAAGTATTTTGTTTCAAAAGTAGTTCGTTGTGTAAACACCCCCTCTCACTCACCCTACAAGTGGCTTGGACCATGTATAGTTTAGCATTGTATATGTTGTTATAGAATATAATAAGTTACTAATTAAGCAGATGGAACTTACACACACATTGCCAAATATCTAATGAGGTGTTCCTGTTGATATGACTAAGAAATTCGTCATTATTCATCGAGTTGTTTGCAAGCTTCCTCCAAATTTATTCTCGATTACTGATCTACCTAACTACTGCATATTTCACTCTATGACATAGATGAATTGACACAGTTAATATATCTCTGGAGCTAGGCCAACACATTACGTTAGGATAAAATCTTCGCGACATGAGCAAATCGTAGGATGAC
Source organism: Hetaerina titia (assembly GCA_037158775.1). Lineage (NCBI taxonomy): Eukaryota > Metazoa > Arthropoda > Insecta > Odonata > Calopterygidae > Hetaerina > Hetaerina titia. The sequence continues at coordinate 31,525,382 of CM073768.1, read as the reverse complement.
ACAAAGCAGTAAGTAACACTTCATTATGACGCTTATATTTCATTCAGTTTTGTTTATCTTGGATTTTCCAACAACTTCCAGTACTTCTTGATTACCCATAATTATTGTCACCATCGCTATTTTTACTGACCGTCGGTTTGGTGCAACTCTCCCCTGCATTCTACAATCAATTATTCCTTTTATGGGCGTATTTTTTCCTATTTAACGCCCACCAATAATTGTTTCATATACTCACACAGGATTGTCATTTGTGGCTCTCCCCCCTTACTTTTCAATTGAACAATGTCTTCAATAGTGTTCATGCCGCTCTATTCTTTAAAGTATGTCGAAAAAAATTATGAATGTTTCGCCAGTAAAATAATTCTTGCTCGATCAAGCAAGACAATATAAAATAAAATATTTGAAATATAAAGAATAGTTGGAATAAATTTGCAATATTTATACCAACTATGTGAATTATAATAATATTCTGTCCATTTATTTCATCATTGGTCATTTAATATTTATGATCGGGATCGCCACAATATTAAGTGACAAAAATAAAGCAAAATAAATCTGATGAAAATATCGAAGGCAATATGATGATGGACTTTAACCGACAAGAAAACAATTCGATATGCGTGACGAACTTCATCATCACCTACAAACATTGCCAATCAACAGCGTTTAAGTTGCTATCGTTTGCGTGGCGCTAAGCCTTTGCGCATAATGGAATATAAGACAAAGCAAAGACACGTTTCCGGAGCTTGCTAGTTGGGACAAGACTGGAATTGGAGGAACTCTCGAGTGAGGGATAAGGTCTCCCTATGAGATGAGAGTCTTAGAGAAAAGTTAATCAGTCTGGGAAACGAGTTCCTCGACGCAAAATTGTTTAACCGAACTTTGTAAGCAAATTAAATTGCAAAGAAGGGGGAGGAGAACAAAAAGGGAATAAGGTTAGTGGGGAAGGGAAGGGTGGCATGAGTGTTAAAAGGCGTCGGAGCCAGTTAAGAGCACGAATATGTTCTTTCAGGGGTCTCGGGAACCGATGAACAAATTTCGAAACGAAAGCGGATGGTGCGCGGGACGGATATGAAGGGGGATGGGCAAGCGACGAGGCGGAGGGGCAGAGGATATATCTCAAAACAAGATAGAAGGATGAAGGCGAAATCATATTACACCAAAGTTTTCCGAAGGGATGAGTTGAAGACGGCACAAGGGATGGAGGGAACGAAGCGAATTGGAAAGGGCAAAGGAAAGGTCGTCACGCCTCAGTCTTATTAGTCCGCCTTTAGTGTAATGTGAGATGAGTGCGTGGTGAGCAACATGAGAGCGACGTCCTAGCAAATGCCACGAGTAAATGAAAAAGAATCAGTTCATCTTAAACTAAGGCAGGCACGGATAAGTACGGGAAAACAAGTCAAAAGCGGTGCCCTGTCAACCGCGCGCAATCTGGCATTATTCTATGTTATGAGGTTCTTCTCCTCTCTACCTTAAATGTTTTTATGTGGAATGTTTTGCTCTTTGACAACCACAGTCATTAGACGTGAAAATATGTCCATTTTTGTAATTCCAAAATTCGCTTATACCGCGGAAAAAGCTATGTTTGCTGTTAAACAAGGTATTTTAATCCTTCCATCAGCGAGGTTGATATATAACGTCAAGAGTTCCGCCTTCGAAGGCATCATTTTATGAATATATGATGTGTTTATATATTAAATGTTGTCTGCAGTAGTAATTGGGGAAAATGCTATGATATGATGACCTATAAAATGTTTTTCAATTAAAATATCAATTATAAAAAAGGTTTCTAATATCACTTGACACGAAATTGACGAAAACGAGTACAATTACCACAGTTTCATTGAAATTAAATGTATTTCTTCTCTCGTTTTTCCAATTTTATTAATTCAAGCACCTCTTCTTCATTCTCGATTTATACAAATCGTAGACGGCAATTTCTTAAAATAAATTTTCCCGCATAACATGAACAAGTATATACTAACATTAATTTGCTTCCAAAATTGATACGGCGTAACTTATTGATACAGATATCTTCCTTTGTATTGGAAATTTCCTAGAAATACGTTCAAGATTTATAAACACGGAATTTTTTCTCTTTCGCAGGAAATACGCGCCGCAATCAATCGTTCTCCCTTCTTCACACTGTTTCCCTTTCTTTCATTGCTCAGTTATTCTTCTCATTTATTGATTGGGGGTAACAGCCATTGCGTGCTATTGCAAGGGCCATTAAGGCAAGCAAATTTTACGTGGTGGGGGTATCTATGGGTATTCTTTCCGCCTTTTCTGGAAAGAAACGTTATCTTCCGTAACCCTTCTTAAACCCTCAAATTCCAAAATAAGGTCACATTTGAAAATTAAAGTTGAGAAATGAGCACAGTTTGCTATTTCTACGTCGTCGTTACTTTTTATACCTTTCAAATCTCTCCTCTGACCTGTTTAGCTGCAGAAATTGTCTCATCTTCTATGTGATTCCAGCGCTATATATTGTTCACTGTCAAAAACCCTGAGTTGTAGCAGTAAAAAGTCCATACATTCGATATTAAATGTTGCCTACCCATGCTCTACACTACTTCAGGATTTCCACTGGGTAAAAAGCAATCTAATTGTCGGGGATTCTAACCTTGATCACCCGATGTTCAATAAAGGTTTTCAATGTCAATTTTTCGCTCTGAAATTCCTGAATTTCGGTATATGTCAGCGGCTGGATAAGGTGAGGAATTTCTCGCAATTCTTTGAAGACTCTTCTAATAAGGTGCTGAGCAAGCTAGGTTCAACCCTGCTACCTAATTTAAATCTAAGGGAAATTTATTCCTTAACAATTGGTTCTATTTCATATTTAGTCATTTAGTTTCCGTATAAATGAGAAACTCGATACTTGAACGATGACCCGAATAATCGACATGCGATCAAGGATTCCTCAGTACAAAATGTCGAGGGAATCTAACGGTTTTTGTGTTCTCTCGGAAAGAATGCTTACCCCATAAGAAGAGAATCATCGAAGCGGAAATATTTAAGAATCGGATTTTTAATTTTAGGCTACTTCATTAATCGTTGCTACCAGTAACAGCTTACCTTGGCCAAACACAAATATGGGCTGTTCTTTTCCATCGTCCACTTAGCTGTCCGCAAGTTCGTTCGCCACGCATTCTTCCTCCAGTCCTTCCCTCTCCACATGGGCGTCTATTCTCCGCATTCCAACTCCAGACTTCAGCTGTACGTGACTGCATAGTTCCCGAGTAACACCAGATAATTTTCCTTTGCCGTCATCCAGCTGATCTTTGCTTCCTCCTATTTAAACCAATTATATGAGTATAAAGAGTATTAGCAATTACGTGCACGTACCTCTTTCTAGCCAATTCCTCTCGAGGATGAATTAACCAGTTTAACAGTGCCAACGCTTTAGCATAATAAATAAAAGCAATACTTAAAATTCCTAAACTTATTTTACTAAATAATGTCCTATAAATCTGGGCGATATCTGCTGAACGATTACTATGTTCCGTGGTAATTAACGTTGTGACTTAGTAATTACACAAAAGAGCTTCCACGGTGGCCACTTTGATTGCAGAATCATGGTTATACCCTCACAAAACAATAAAGTTTTAAAATCTATTTTTTTCTACGAGGTCGCTGGAAATAATTATTTTTCAATTTAATGATAAAATGGTAGCAATCAAGTGGGTAGGTCAATTGTTTCAATTTGTGATAGTCATTCTGATGTATTTTTCGAACTCAAATGTTTCATTTCAAGGAGTACAGTTTCAGCAATTAAAAGGAAACACAAAGACACTGCACAAATATTAGGGTTTCCTCTATCTAGCATTCGAAAAATTCGCCCTTTTTCCTATATTATCCAGGGAATATCTTCTATTTTTCGGAGAATCCCTAGTCCCAAAAACAAGTGGTTTTTTTGGCCAAATATTAGCTATATGCCTTCCGTCATTAGCTCCATGCGCCAGAAATAACTGGTAACAATTGCTACTCTAATAGTATTAATTGGCACGTAAAATAACATCCTAATTCCATACGAATACTTGCATACTTAAAGAGGTAAACCACCCGAAATTCTCCGGTAACAATCATTCACTGACAGTGAGTCCTCCCTTTCAACATTCTGGAAAAATGGTTATGTTTGTTTTCAATAAAATACGTAGTTCCCAACAAAAAGTTTCAATAGTGATAAAAACAAGCAATTACCGAAAGCTTTTTGCATGTTGAACAGCCAGTTATAATAGTTCCACTTGACTGGTGCCTAAAGGTCGCCACTAGTTCGTTAAAAGAGACCGGTTCCAAGCACCAATGACCAGCCACTGCAGCAGCATTGTGAGTAGATTAATTTTAACTTCTTTTCTGCGTATTAAACCGTTATTTTCCAAAGCTTTTTTTTCTTAGTCTCAGGGCCGTCGTATAATATTAACAGGGTAGTAACGAGCGTTTAAAGAACGGATTTCTCCACTGCAGCGGCACGTCGAATTGTGGTCGTTATCGGTTTTGGCACATTCGAATAGGACTTCAAGCATTTTGCCAATCTTAGTAGTCATTTAAAAATGTAGTACAAAGTAAAACTTTACACAATTGCTGTAAATAGGCCCTATTTAAGTTTACAATAGTTATTTCTAATCATTCTGGTACAAAATTATTGGTTATTATTTTGTGTAAATCATGAACCGAATTGAAATAAACACACTTTCCCTCTTTCAATCTAATTATGTCTAATTTATTACCTAAACAATAACTAATTGACTTCATTCAAAGTCAGCGTGGCCAGAGTGCTCTATAATAAAGTCCTCCTCCAAACCCGTAGTTGCAAATGTCTCTATTCGTCACCAGTCAAAACTATTACTATTAATAGTTGTTTGTTCACGTTTGAAGTGAAAATATCATTAAAAATCGACCATTCCAAATTCACTAAGCGTATTCTAACAGCCTGGATAGCGAATTACGAGTTCTCTTCAGCAAAACTGCTAACAGGTTACACCCTGTCTGATTGGCAATAATGAACCATTATCTGCTTATCGAATAAAGTAGAAATTATTTCAGTTAAAGTAACCTCTTAAAATTGGTGGTCGAACTTAACAGGAGTTAATGCTATATATCTAAGCATCTACAATAAGTACTCTCAATGTTATGCCCTATAAGTAAATATTATAGTTATTTCACCTGTTTGGATTAAGATTTTGTCGCTTTGCAATGTTATTGAACTGATGATTTCGCGGAGCGACACCTAAATATTCAAAATAAATGAACCGCGAAACACTAAATTAAATATTTTAATCTCAGGAAGAACTTTTCCCGCTAAATTATTTTTATATCCTTATATATCACGCGGAAAGAGTCAAAAGACATATTAATGTCACCACAGCATTAGATTCAACAAACTGCGGAAATATGCCCCGTTAATTACGAAAATAAAATATGAAAATAAAAGCCATGTGCAAGGTCGCTAAAAAATACATCGTGAATATAATTCATTCATTTAAACATTCAAATATGATGGATCATATTAAAAATAACTTTTTACGCATGAATGGGAGTGGAAAACTGTTTCCGAGCACCAATATCAGTTATTTTATTCTCTGTAAGTTTTCATTAGCCTACACCCATTGACTTACAGAAAAATGAGACAGACTACACACGTTTCCGGAAATTAAAACTTTAGTAAAAATAACTGAAAATTATGGCTCTGGCATAACGAGTAACAAAATGATGTGTGTGGAAACGTTAATTTCGACATAAACAAACAACCAACAACCAAAAATGGCGGCACCGATAGCTTTCCTTCACATGAATATAGTAATTAGTCCATATTTTAGTTGAGTAACTTTTAAAGTACGCTTCATTTCCTCGATCTTAAATCAGCAAATAGAAGAAAGAAATTGAATGGTATCGGACATAAATTATTATATTTTTTCCCTTCATTTACTTGGCGTTTCCTCGAGATAGTGACTTGAAGCAACAATATTCTTCGGTGTTCAGACATATTACCTTTTGTTCAAGGTTCCCTTTATTCTCAAGACCAACTTTTGGCTTGAAACTACGATTTTAATCACGCCATCTTTTCCTGGCGAATTATTCATCCAGTCACGGTTTTTCAAGTGTGTTAGTTAAACCAAAAAGTAACAGAAGTAAGGGGTAAAAAAAACCGCAAATATGGGGATGGAACTCAAAACAAAACCGCCAGCCAGCCTTATATTTTATGGGATGATTTTTCGCCTCTGAGGAAAAAAATGGAAATTCATCAAAAAACAAACGCCGCTCCACACCCTGCACCCCGCCGTTAATCCTAAAGGCCCTTCTCGTACCTCTTTCCATCCACATTCCCGTTCGTCGGCCAAACTCCTCCCACAAGCCATTTTCTTGTAATAAGAAAGCGTTGGCTTGCCGTTCACAGCCAACCTCAGAGCCCTTTAAGGCGTCTTAAGTAGACCCTGCAACAAAAGAACCTCCGTTCAGAAGAAACGGAACAAGGAGGGGAGTTACAGAGGGTGACTGGAAAAGGGAAGAGAATTGAAAAATGGAAATGCAGTGTTGCCAACCAGTGCATGTATAATTTCTCTTTCTTTTGAGCTCACACTTAAGATCGCCTTTCTTTCGGGGACTAACGAGGGTCGACGATTAATCTGCAAATAACTGTGCGAGACAAAAGAACAAATAAAAAATATACAATAATAAATAAGACTGAAACGATGGACAAAATTCATTTTTAAAGAGTAATCCTCGGAATGTCAAGAAATCAAATCAGCAAAAATATATTGTGAGCATAAAAACTGAATAAAAACAGTGCGGTTTTAATATTGGGGTAAATTGTCTATTTTAAAAAATTATTCACTACTCAAATGTATTTAATTAATTTCAAATTAAGAATAATCTAGACAATAGAAACAAGATTACTTTAGCTAGAAAGGATCATGGCACAAAAAATCAGCAATTTCCATAGAAATAAAATAAGGTGAAGGATATGAGGGGGAACAATTTTGAAAAAATAATATTGGAGCTATTAATTACGGCACGACGAATAAGGAAGGAATTAGCCTCCACTATACACTGTCGGCTTAGTCATTTTTAATATTTTACTGATTGATTTATCAACGTATATTTTCAGACAACAATTCACATGCAAATATATCCTTTGTGTCTTATGTCTTAGCAAGCACTCATCTCTCAGCATCTTCAATTTCATCGAACATTCGAATTCAGAGCAGGTCTTGATTTATGCCTTTAGAGGCAGCTTTGAAGATCTCCACAATTCTTGAAGACGCGCTCAACCCTTTCCGTGGATAACCGCGTAGAAAAGAAGAAAAATGAAGTAAATTGGAAGGGTGTGTTCTGAATACGAGTAAAAAACGAATGTAGCGAAAAAAGGGAACAATATTTTTTTCCCAAAATCCTTTGAAGCAAATGCGACCGGACCATTGGTAAGCAAAAGAACAAACTCGGCATTGGGAAGGGATAAAAGAGAGAGAGAGGTAGTGCCCGAGAAAATGGTGCGAAAAGGGAGAGATGATCCCGAGAATGAGGAGTAATGGAGTACTCTTAAAGGGAAAATTCGAGTGAGATGGAAGAGGGACGCGAGCGTAGGGGACCGTAATGCGCTGCCAAGGTAAAGGGAAAAGGAAAGGCGAGGAGGGCACAAGTTCGTGGGAATAAGCGGAAGAGGGTCAGGAGAAAGAGCGCCTTCTTGGTGGGCGACGTTGGAGTGGGGAGAATGGGATATATAGAGAGAGAAAGGAGAGTTGGCCACGTAAAAGGAAACGGCGGCGGTACGAATATGTGTGTGTGGTAGGGTGGAAACGGGTGACCCGGAGAGAAAACGAGGGCGAGTGGAAAAGCGGCATGAGGCTCACGCTCAAGAGTGGAATGGGTGGGTGGCAGCCTTCCCAACCAGCGCGCCGCGGGACCGTATTTCCTTATTCTTTGCCATCGCGTGAACACGCTTCCCCTATAACTTACATTTATTTTGAGTAAAGTTATGGGTTTCGGATACGTTCAATTTACAAAATTGTTGTTAAAATTTAGGAGATTCCAACTAACACGGAGGTAGACGTGAAAAAAATAACGGATTTAGCGACGAAGGTTATCCAGTTATCAACGCCGGGGAAGCTCAACTAAACTCTCCTTCTGTCAGAACATCCAGGGGTTGTGGTATCTTAAAGAAGGAAGTGAGGGAGAAGGATGGCCGGGCAATAAAAAGCATAGCATAAGTAAAGGAAAGCACCACAGGAAGGAAGGGGATGAGCGATTTATAAAAGGGATGATAAGAAAATCTCTACGGCTATAGACTAACACGATGAGAAGAATATAGACGTATGAGTAACAAAACAGGAAGAGTTCATTCCATTCGTGGGGAGGGAACAAGGGAGATATAACGCGAGAGAGATTATTCCAATTGCGTTTTAATTCTACAAAATGTCTTTCTTCCGTGTTATGCGACAGTGATGGGCGCGGCTTTTGATATAAAATGTAGGGAAAGTAAGTCCAAGGGTGTTTTCAGAAAAACATGAGCGTCTTAGGAAGAGGAACACGTATAATTTGGCCGAGCCTACAGTGAAAAAGGGAATCGAAAAAGAAGTTGAGATTTTGGTAAAGTGGGGGAGGAAATGCCAGCAAATGCGTACGAGGCTGAGGAAGAGTGGAGGTGGAGGGTGAAGTGAGGGCGCAGTTGGAAAATAAATAAGGACGAAAGAGGAAGGAAAAGGAAGACGTCGACGAATGGAGAGAAACGCAGGAGTTGAGAGACAGGGAAAAAGACGATAACCTGGTGAGTGAAAACGAAGCAGAGTGAAAATATGGAAAGAGATAGAAAGGAAGAGAGGGAGGTGAAGCAGGAAGCCCAATGGAGGTGGAGAGATTGATAGCTGCTTTCTATTTGTAATCCACCTTCTCTTGATGCTATTGAACCACTACGGAACTATTGAAAAATCAAACCATTTCGGCATTTACGTGAGCATTCTTACACATCCAATCACACACTAAGCCTCACATACAGTACACCAACACATTCTATCATACGCTAAACCTCAATTAATATACGCATGCTCTAAGATCTAGCCATACCAATTGCAACAATTTTATTTAATGTTACGTTAATGCTTGAGTACAGTTTTCTTAGAAAGAGTCTACCCCAGTATTTATTTAAGCTATTTTAATTTTTTTATTCTATTTGAAGGCTGTTACTCCCACTCTAAGACTAAGAAATTTCAAAATCTTGCACGTCCTTTCTAAAATACTTATCTTAAAGCACGGCATGTGAAAACAGCGAAAAGTGGTCTAGTTTTTCCCGGAAATGTAGATTTTTCATCGGAAACCCAGCCACAAAGAATCGACATGAATAATCTGATGCCTACTTGTATTAAAAATCATTTACTATGAATGTTCTCATCGATGACCAAGGAGTAATTCTGGTGCTTCGACTCTCAAGAGTGACGCAGCTGAAATTTTTGTTAAGCACGATTCGTACTTGATTCCAAAACATGAACACCGGTAGGTTGATAACTAGGCCATGGAAGAGGGGTGAGAAAGACAAACGACCTTCCTCATTATGTAGTATTCCCCCCAACTCTTTTACGGGGATGTCATTTTTTCCAACTCATTTATCCTGGGTTTTAATGAGTTTATTAAACAAGATAAACTATAGCTCATCTGAAATTTGCGAGAGCACCGAAACTGTAAGCCTCCATATATCCACCATGCCGGCCCCCATTTGACACTATTAACGATACATTTTTTCATTTTTATTTTCTTACTAGACTTACTCGGAATTTTTTTTATTAAATCTATCATTGAGCGTAATATTCATTGAATCTTCATGAGGTATTTAGATTCTCTGACTTGCAAGAAATTTTTTATACAAATTATCTGAAAGTGATTTAGGTGACATCTGATGTGATAGCTTCCCACTAGAAGAGAAATCAATGGTTTTCTTAGGTTTCTCAAAGAAAAAATGACGACAAAAACAATTTCCGAAATGCCTACTCGATATATTTTTTGTCTTATAAATGCTATAATCGCGTTTACAACCCCGTTTGATGAAAATTAAGTGGTGAAAAAAATAACTACTTTATTTATCTTTTCAGAGACTAAGCGGTGGAAAAATTACAGCTTTACTTTATTTATCTTTGAAGGATTTCAATTCTTGCATCTATAAAGAAAAACGTAACAGAGACCCACAAAATATGATTTGAACAATTCTACCTATGGTAGAAGTTAACTTGCTTGGATAGTTATACTAATTGTGTTCGATAGTCTATCATTCCCCTTTGTTGATTTTTCATAAAATTCTAGTCCTTTTGTCCTGGTCCGTTTTTAAATCTCTATCGACTATCACATGATGTTACCCCTGAAAAAATATTTTTAATGGTAAAAATAAAGTAAACAAAAACCTTTTACAAAGGGACCCAAAGACATCATCCTATTCCGACTCATACCACTTAGCTATTCAAAAGAGGCTATTGGAAATATCAGGTATCAAGATATTCTTTTTCATTGCCACGTCAGCCAACAGCCTTTTCGGGGAACGAAGTGTGACATCTTTCCCAACTTTGAAACGCCTCCATTAGGGAAATAATTAAGCTGATATTTTTGGCATTATAAATTGGGAACTTCATGAAAAATAGTTATGTATCACAAAAAACACTAGAGCTACTTTCAGCGACGGAAATTTAGGCCTGGTAATAATTCATTTGTAAGGAGGAATTTCGAGAATACCAGAGTTACGTAGATGGCCGCCGAGCAATATTTTGGGAAAATATAAAATTTAAAGCAAAAAGGTAAACGAAAAATTAAATACTACATCACCAATACTAGAAAGGATTCATTGCCATTTAGATAAACACCTGCAAAAATGTGCTTAATCGGATTTGATTTCGCAAGCGAAATCGTTCATAACTACGACTGCTCCTGGCCTCGGATTTCATATGAGTAAACTAAATTTGAGACGTCTGCATAAAAAACTAAAAAATATTTTATTGGAAAAATAAATTAATTTTCTTTCCTTCTTAATGGAAATTACTAGCCTCGACTTTCTATGGTGAATAATTCTGCTAAGATTTCGTTTAACTGTGCAGAAAAGTAGTAAATTTATTCCCTGAAAATGACTACATAAATTGTTGCCTGATAGAGCTATTTCGGTTCATGACATCAGATAAATCTTTAATCGCAAGATGTCTCGTGAACCTCCTTTAGGGAAGAACTGGTCAGAAAAAAAGGTCGAAAATGAGAGACGGCAGGATGTAAAGGAGGAAGCGGAGTAGAGGAAAATTGTGAAGAAAAACAAGCGAAGAAGCACGAAGGAAAGAAGGCGACGGCCAGATGACTCTCCATCTCTCCACCGCCCCTTGCGTCAGCGAGAAGCACTCTAAAAAGAGGGGGGCGCCTTGATGAGGGAGGGGCAAGAGGGCTCGTGGAAGAGATACTGGAGTTTGTGCGTGCCCTTGTGCGTGTGTATATAAATGTGTTCAATTAGTCTTCCACGTTTGCTGGATTCTTTAAGCGTTAATAGGGTCGGTGAAGTCTGAGATTTGTTATTAGCTAAGGGCGAGCATGCTCCCCGCCGCACGTGTCTTTCTATCTCCGTTTCTTCAGAAACACCTTTCGTCGGGAACGTCGAGGGTGATGAGACAAAGCAGACACTTAAGATACTTAGTGGATGGGCTTTTGCGCTCCTGAAAAGAGGGTGACGTTTGAGGGGCGTGAAATTGCCTTAAGAATGAGCCAGAGTGAGAAAGTCTTAACTCTTCACGTATCCTTAGCCGAAGTAATTGCCTTATTCAAGAAAAAAGTCGCAAAAAAGTAAGGCGTGTTGCTTTGATAGCCCTTCCTCAAATTATTTCCTGGAGACTTTAAAATAAAACCTGCAAGTGCCTTTATTCATTTGTAAAATTCTATAACCACCACAAAATCAATGTAAGCGCTAATATCTACGCCCAGTTATTTGTTAATATCGCTTTTCTTAGAGTATGAGAAATGCAGAGGCTATGATGTACTATGTATTTGTGTTACTAGCCTTCGGGCTGGCCTGCCAATAAAAGCATAGGATATTTAGGATTTATTCTGGTTGAAGGGAATTCCTTTTATTATTGATATAGGTGCTATTCACAATGAAGGTATCCAATAATAAATCAATTTAATCTTAAAACAATATCTGCCTGAGGAGATAGCTAAATTGAATTTTTTAAATATTATTTCCAATTGGAGTTGCTATTTTCATACAATGTATCAGAATTTCGGATAATCCCAATACTAGAGTTCGTCGGGGAAAATTTGTTAGATAAATCAAAACCCTTGTTTATTGTATTGCAGTGAAAATGTCCCAGAGTTATAAATGGTTTTGATTCTGTTAAGACAAATATTACTACTCATATACAGATTTATCGTGCCGACTGGCAAAAAAGCACTCCCTATTTCACATAAAGAATACTTTGATTTGATAATATACAGTCACGGTTTAAAACCAGTTCCAATTGTCAAGTTTAAGGAGCATGGTACCCTATCCCTTGATTTGTCATCGCGATCATTCTCTTTGAAATTTTAAATACATTCTAATACGAATTCTTTTCTCGTAGAAAAGCCATTACTAACTGGAAGAGTACAAAAGAGTAAGCAGAAAGGCGCCACATAATACCACAATATACCTTCAAATTAATAGAGCAGCTATTAAAATGATAGGCCATATTTTAACAAAGTCATTAGTTTTGGAAATACAGTGGAGGATATCTATTGGATTTTTATTTTCATATGAACAATGGAAATGAGAAAGAGCGGAACGAAACATGGTGCTCAATTTACAGGTGTATCATGTTGAACTATTCTTAGCAGCACAATCACGAAGTTTAGTTAAAAGATTACATTCAGAAACTCTGGAAGCATGGATAATAAATTTAACCAGATACTTTATACTTAAATTTTTGGCGGAGTAACAAATACAAGACGTTTGATATGTTACATACGTGGGTGGTCTGAAAAGTTCCCGAGTCATTTCCGAAAATTTCAGAAAATCCCAGAAAATTTCAGAAAACATGTCTTGAATCTAAGTTAGGTCAGAAACTTTTCAGACCACCCTTGTATTTGCATTTGAGGACTCAGAAGCATGCCATGAACATAATAAGAGAGAAAGGGAGGTCAAGAAAATCAATGCCCAACCTTTAGTCGACAATTACACGTATAACGATACTCAGTTAAAGCCTCATAAGTAGACGGACGCTTAACTTTCCAAGTATTATTGGATTGATTAAGGGTAGGCATTGTCAAACGAGGTGTCGACCTACATTTCCACCTGTGAATCGTCTCTGGGACTCACGAAATAGCTTTGCCCACAGTCCAATGAAAGCGTACACCACCTTAACGAAGTTACATTCGCAAAGGCGAAAAATACCTCGAGCGCAAATGGAAACTAGGAAGAGAGAGAATGAGAATATAGGTTCCCATGTAACAGAAAATGAACAGGAGACGGTTATAAGAAAGGACAGAAGTAAAGGAGAAGTAAAAGATACGGAATATAAAGGGCAAACCAGTAGTGGAAAGAAAAAAGAGAGGGGGGTACCATGGAGCGAAAGGAAGTAGAGACGAGAGATGAATTTGGCATCACCAGAGTATTAATGAGAGGGAGGGAAGAAAGAGGACCCCCCGATAATGAGATACGAAAAAAAGAAAGAAAAAGGCTCACTCGAGCCGAATATTCAGACCATCACATTCTCATTTTACGTTCCGGTTCCTTTATGACAATAGACAAAGGAAAAGGGAAACCAGTTCTCACCTATTTTGAAAAATGGGACAGAAAACACCTTATAAAGAAGTAGGACACATATGCGCGCGCAACCCTATACTACAATTTAAAATAATTCAGAAAACTATGTCAAGCATGTGAAAAATGGGAAAAGCAGAAAAGGAGTAATTCAATGATAAGGGAAATTTTCAAAGGGCCCGAGGAAAAAGATGAGCCTAGATGAGTACAGGCACGTGAAAGCGTCGTTGGAGAGAATTGAAATAAAATTGCGCGTGCCATAGGATGTAAGTTTCGGAAGCCGAAAGGAGAGGAAGGCGGCGGGTACATTATGGAGGATGTGAGGAAAATGTCGCAAAAGCCATTGAGAACGCGAGCTGGAAAAATGCACATTCCTATCCCCGGAATATACGAGGAGCACAAAAGATACAAAGAGATAAAACCGTAAGGGATGAAAGGTGAAACTAAGATGGCGATGAATATTAAAACAGCGGACGGGTGGAAGAAAGGTGTCAGTCAAGAAAGAAGGGTAGTCCTAATATGTGAGGAGAATTAGTGATAAGAGACATGAGAATGAGCTGAGACGGGTTTAAGGGGGTGGAAGATGGGAGGTGAACCCGAGGTGGGAGAGTGAAAAGAGATGATGGGAGGGATGAAATGGAGGGAGGAGTGAGTGGTCGACGAGGAATAATTAGAGGAGAGAGAGATAAGAGGTGGGCGGAATGGAGCAATGGGGGTGGGAAGAAAAAGAGTGTGAACGGGGAGCGCGAGGTGGCTCAAAGAATCGATTTGGGGATACGCCAGTGAAGAGACACTTTCGGAAGGGAATTTCCGATGACGAACAAATGACTTACGGGAATGCGATTATTTCGTACGGCAACGCTGCATGCGCCGTGAGATGGAATTTCGTAACTCCGGGGCAAACATAGAATTGGGCGACAACAAAGTTTGGGTTGACGCTCTCGCAAAAGGCGAAGTGGAGGTGTTCCCTCCCGCGCACTTTGTAAAGCTCCCCAGTTAAGGGGTAAAATGTATTCGTCTCGCCAAGAAGTTGATGAATAAATATCCGGATCATTATCGCATGATCAAGAAAGAAAAACAATGCCGCATTCATCGTTTAATCAAAAGAAAAATGCCAAGGAAAAATTGGTCTAGTCACGATTGCAGAACAAGTGGTCGAAACTTCTATTAATTTTTGAGTTCATGTAAATAAAAGCTGTAAATAATTAGCTATTTCAAAGTAATTTGCTATTTGTTCTAATTTGGTAAAAATTTATAAAATCGCAGACACTTGCGTTCATTGGCCAAAGTATTATGTGCGATGCCACTAAGCGAATAGTGATAAGAGCTCGAGAGAGGGTAAGTTTAAGACGGTTGGTACTAATATTCCATCTCACCTGAGAAACGTATCGGTCAAATTAAAGCGTTTCACGTCACTATTATTAATCCCTTAAGATTAAAAAAAAATGTGTTTCTCAGTTCAGTTAGGATAGCGGATTTGAAGGAATGGTGTGTCGTTGACATATATTTAAAAAATCATGAAGTCAACATTACTAAATAACATTCATTGCTAACTAATTCTTAATAAAGTCGATTGCCAGTTGTTTATCTTCACCTTTTCCCAAAACTAATTATTAAAAGTTACAATATATAGAAGCTTTGAAAGTATTCAAATAAAATTTAAAAAAGTAAAGTACATACACAATCACTCAAAACAGTGATCCTATAATGCATTCGTACTTTGGAGCCACATTCAATGGGCTCTATCCAAGAATTGAAAATAAAGAACATAATAACTGAATTCACATTTTTAGTATAAGCTAATAAATCCAATTTTGTCCTTAAAACGTGTCGTCAATGACTGCAAGGCACATTGTTCGAATTCATTTCATTCAATATGCATTTCAGATTAGCTAGCCAAGCGTGCTTAATTTTCAAGGAGCAAAACACATATTACAATAATAAAGCCTTGTACAAATCATTGCTTTGATAGATTATCCAAGGCTGCATTTAAACTATTAGGGCTGAATTTTCCGCCCACTAACTAACTCTTTATCCAAATGTTTTGGGTCCCTCCTCATTGATTTTAATGCTTTACATGTCTATGGAGCTGTTCTAATGCCTTGTCTCATTCATATTGCATTCCTTAGCCATCTTAAACTCCCTCTGCAAAGAATTCCTCTCGGTGAATGTCTCCGCCATTCTGTATTTGATGAACTACGAGAAGTACGGAAGGAGCACGGCTTCTGCGCAGTACTTCTTACAGCTGGCCGGCTACCTGGGAATTCCTGTCATTGCTTGGAATGCCGACAACTCGGGACTTGAAAGGGTAAGCACAAACACATTTATCCTTTATAATTATCAGCTTATTTCTATGGTTACATGAACCCCTATCACCCGGAATGCTTTCTCGGCATTATTTTCTTTCCTACTTGCTCCTCACTATTACTCTACATTTTTCTCGCATCTATCGACTCCTTTGTTTTGCCCTCACGGCTTTCATTTTTCCTTTAGAACTCGTTCGTCATCCTTCTCCTCCTCACCATTTAATTTCCTTTTACCCTCTCCACTGCCTTCTTCCTTTCTGCCCCCATCCTCATACCCCTTCTTTCCCAACGAGGCTGACTTCGGTGTAAAACGATTCCTTCTTTCTACTCCAATGAAGTAGTAGCTGCAGATTCGATTTCCGTCCCATCCTCCGGCCGAGCAGGACCCGGGGGAATCGTTTCGCTTGGTTTATTGCATTTCTCATCGGATTGTCTTATTTTTTCGAAACAGAAGGGAGAGATGGGGGGGGCATGTCTCTCAGGCGACAGACAACGTGGGGGAAAGGATTCTAAAGCGCAAGCGGGTTCCATTTCGACGCCTTAAGGACGACGCAATCTATGAGTATCTCCTTTTATGCTTTTATTTTTTTTTAATATCCCAATGCCTTGCGTCACACATACGGCAAAAATTAAAGCAACAAAAATGGTATGTTTTCTAACATTACAAAATAGCGTCGATTTTATTGAATCCGAGTTCTGCATCCTCGAATACTCCACAAATATTCCTAGCCGGAGGTCTTTATTGAAAAACACGCTTGCAGAGAACGGAAAGCATCGTCTTGGACAACAATATAGTATGTGTGTTTTCAAAGAAATGGTGGAAAATATTTAACTACTATTTTCAAATTGGTCACTTCGCTTCACCTGAAAATTTTTGAGCAGGTGTTAAAAACCTTCTCTATAGATCCATCAAATAATCAATTACTATAGCGACTGTTCAAATATATCTAACAATAATCTTTTTGATATTTTTTCAGGCGCGAATAAAAATTTTTTTCTAATTTTATTTTAACTAGTTTTCAATGAGAGAAATTACGTCAGATGAGCAAATGCAAGCATTTTACTTACTGACTTGTTTGCACTGGTAAGGTCTACTAATGTAATATACAAACCCAGATGCATATATATACGATATATATTTCTCTACTTTGAATATGCTCGTTAAAGCATTTCTCACCTTAAAGCAAAAACCTTTATACAAAGTTTATACCGTCTGATAAATAAGTTCAGTTCGATTTGACTAGTTTAATTTAAATTAAAGATCCACTTGGATTTTTCCAGAAACCTTCTTCCATTATTTGATTGCTAAATACGGATACTTACAATGATATTAACGAATTTAGTATTCCGATTGCATTGACTCGTCAATCATTTCCCGATAATCGTAACAAAACAATTTCTTATGGGTTTACCTTTGCGATGACCTCACGCGCTTCTTCCCATGACCCTAGGCACTCCCCCATGTAGTCAAACGAGCAGTCAAGGGAACAGATGATGCCACGCGTCCCGACGGACCTTTGCCTCCTCAACCTTTAACCTCTTCCTACCTTCCTGCCGACGACGCCTCCGATCAATTCCCTTAAATCCACGTCTCTTACATCCCTTCTATCTACAGGCTAACATCCCTTTTTCGGAAGGAGGGCGTGCCCCACCTTCTTGGTCTCGCCAATTCCGTCCGTCCTCCCTCCAAATTCGAATTTCCAACTTAGAGAACACGAGCTGGGTCCAGGAGATTAAAGACCTCGCCCGTCCAACGCCTCCCACTCTTTTCCATACATTTAGACTTCCGGAAATCCCAAACCCTTTCCTCCTACACCGCACACTTCAAACGCAAGCAATGCTCTCTCGTACTTGACTTGGAATTTAATTTCCTTTCTCGTCACTTCAACATGATCTCAAATTCCAATGGAGTTTACCAACTTCTCCTTGTACTAATCACGGCTTTCAATAATACCTAATAACATCATATCTGACTTTCTCCCACCTGTTCCTTTGCATTCCTCATTTTTAACGCCCAGTATCTCCATTTACAAACAAGACGTTCTTTCTAGATTCACTCACAAAGTGTAAGTAACAGCCCATTTTGACTTTGTTCCTAAAGAAATATACTTTACTACTTTCTCTAAACGATGCAAAGTACGGATAAATGCAATTTTAAACTGTTTTCTAATGTTGTTTCCATTGTTTAGTACTTTTAATGGGTTCATTAAAATTATAACTCTGATTGTTAAACTTAATAATAATTTCAAGTATCACTACCACTAATGATACTCATATATGGACCGCAAGTAAGAAAGCAGAAGAAAAGAGCGTAATATGGAAAAATAAATGTAGTAAATGGCATTTATAAAAATAAAAATTAATGAAAATACATTCGGCTCAATCATTTCACCTATTTTAATATCTTATAGATGATTGGTAGATCAAATTAAGCCCAGGATCAATTAAGGTATTTGTCCGGCGTATTTGCCCTGAAATCCTGGGTGGCATTTTCCATTTGGTTAGTCACGCCCTAATTCAGCGTCCGAATTCTCCACACTCCCTCATTATACACACTTCATCTAACTCGACCCTCCAAAACAAGGAGATCCTCCACAACCCTTTCGAGAACTTTCGTCCTCCTCCTACCCTCCGTGGTAATGCCTTCATCGTCGATTTTTTGTTTACTCAACAATTCCTACTCACCCATTCCTCCACATTCCCCTACCTATCACTACAATATTCGCTTCTCCTCTCCCTACTCTTGCTTGAAACATTAGAAATTGACTTCATCCCGACGATCCTTAGATGAAAATTTGGTCACCTGTTTGCAATTATTTCACCATTTCTCCAAAGTTACAACTTTGTGCATGAGAAAGAGATGAATCACACTAGTAATGATAAAATTGGGTGTCAGTTAGAAATATTATTTGGGCAGTATGGCTATTCATTTTCTCTTCTCGGTGTGCATCATTCTCCATTTATGATGAGTTTTAAAATTTTTAAGTGTTGTCATGAAATAAAAACGTAATTAATACAACTTCTGTCACAATTTTCATCTCATGTGTTCCCAGACCGAAAGTTGCTTACCGAAAAAATGTGTACCTTTAGCATCAGTCACATAAAAAGTTATCAAGGCGGTATAGACTAAACACAATATTATAATAGCAAATGAATAAGGAATTCTTTTTAAAAAACGTTCCCCTTCCTGTGGAATGCTGAACTGAGTTATTCTAAATTGATGCATTAAGTACGTAAAATAACATAATTGCTGGTGGCATCATATTCATTCATTCATCATATTGTGGTATCATATATTATATTTCAAATGCTGAAAGGAATATACCATCTATGTTTCTGCTATGACCTGTCCTAACCTATAAACTTCATAAAAACTGTAGTATTTTATTTCTTTCCTAATTATTTAGTGAATTAAAGTAGAGGCACTATTTTTTTGTTGAGTTTTTGGTTATGGTTACAGTTTTGCTTCCTAAAACTGTAACACAGTGCCCATTACACCAATATTTGTAATAATAATTGATTAACTTAATTTTCTCATCCACAAATCGACCACTGATTTGCCGGAATTAAACTTATAGCAATAAACTTCACCATACACACAGTGGACTGATGACGACACTTAAAATAGTAAAAAAACAAAGATCGGGCACTAGGTATTTTGTTTGAACTTTCGACAAATTTAAGCGTACCTTGCTTTTTATTAATTAAAGTAAGGTCTTCGATGGCGGATATTCTGCTGAAGAGGGAAAGAAATGCCCGCAATCAACATCAATGAAACACGCCTAAATGGCTCGAGGTATTTATTAAATCCGTGATTACTTTCGACTTTAGGAATATAAAAAATCAATTAAAATTCATGTTTAGACAAAGATTATTCAAATAAGTCGTTTTGCTACATCGTCATTATTTCGTTAAAATTGTTTCTCCTCGATCTCCTAGATTTTCGGGCCAATATACTAACAGTTATATTTTGAATGGTAGTTACACGAATGTGACTGATTGTTTAACTGAAATCTTTCAGTGAAATTTGTGAAGGCAACCTATACTTCAGTCACCACTCATGAAGCATTAGATCTGGTCAGGCAAGCCTATTTCACCACTGGGTAAAAATATTAAAGAACGCAGACACGTGTTGTAAATTTAAGATGGAAAGTGGATTTTTAGAGAAAAGATGGGAAAAGGAATTTTTCCGGGAAGGTCGGGCAGGGAAATTACGGAGAGACTTAGCGGGGAGGCGGTCGAGAACGGGTGACCTCATCCCAGCCGCGAATAGCCAATTTGAAGGAAGCGCATAAATTCCTGGGGCAAAGCTTGATTTCCCATTACCTTACCCTGAGGGGAACCTTACCATTTCTGATTCCGATATGATCATGCACTCCAACCAACACGTTCCTACTACCTTTCCAACCATGCGATCAGACATTTCTTCCTCAGTCTCTTATTCCATTTCTTAATACTTGGATTATTAATTTTGATAGTGATCTCGAGGAAATTCTCTTTTTAAATCAGTAGGAATATGTTTATTCATAATTCAGTTCCATTGTTCAGTCAGAAAATGGCGACCAAGTATATGTCAGTCCAACTAGAACTAAGAGAGTAAGTTATGCTAATGAATTCTTCATTAAAATGTTGGTTTTTCTTTAAAACCTAGATAAATATGCTTATCATATAACTTCATTGTAATTCAACAGGTAGGTCATAAATAACATCGTGGCTCCTTATAGTTATACTGCATAAATTATGGTTTTAAATAATTGATTAAGGATATAATTATTTAAAAATAATCAATAACTCGATCAAGCAAACCTATTTTCACCACCGCAGCCATCCTCTGAATGCATTTCAATTGTATGCTTACATAATCAGCATCCTATATAATAATATTTACCGTATTTCGATAGAATCATCAGACGAAATCGTGATAAAATTCTTTATCATAAGTCTCTCAATTTTGATGTACCTGGACATGATAACATCTTTTAATCTGATTTGTAGCATACATATTTTTGTACTACGGTCGAATGATACTATCGTCAGTCTTCCCTCCTCCCCAATTAGCCAAAAATAATTGGCCCGAACAACAAATCCTCGTGAGTTATAACTGTCTTCCGGCGGTTAACATAAAGATGTCCAATACCCGTAATGTCATTCCGTTTTCGCTCCATTGATTTATGGGAGAGGTCACTAGGTAGCGAATGGAATGGCACGACGGTCTATGTACTGGGTTATTGAGTGGGGCGCCCGTGTTCTATTCTCGTCGCTACGGTGGTTGATTTTTCGTTAGCAATCAGATTACTGTTTCGGTGCAGGACTTGTGGAGGACTATTCAATTGCAGTGCTACTCAAGTAGGATTCCACGGTAAACCAGGGTCCTCTCGTCTTTCATTGAGAGCAGACAAAATCTGAAGATATCTCTGCACTCTTCTCTACCCTTTCCCAGATTTCCACCATGTTCAGGTTGCCTACCTATCATAAATAATACTGTGACCTCAACGTAGGCACACCGCCCGAAAATGACTTTAAATTACAGTTGTAAAGGATAAAAGTTCCCAAATCCATATTTTACGATAAATATACGAGGCGTGTTCATGAAGTAAGGTCCGTTTGGTCACAGGAAAAAATATACTCATATGAAACACATTTTATTGGCACTTTTAGTTAGCTACAAACCTACTTCACTTATCTACATAATCGCCGTTCACTTCTAAGCATTTTTCGTACCGCTGCACCAGCTTCTTTAACCCCTCTGCATAGAAACTCGCCGCCTGAGGGCTGAACCAATCGACAACGCCATTCTTGAGTTCCTCTTCGGTTTCGAAACGTTGTCCACCGAACCACTGTTTCAAGTGCAAGAAGAGGAAGTAGTCGCTGGGTGTAAGGTCAGAACTGTACGGTGGGTGGTATAAAGAGTTCCCAACGACCCAAAAACTCTCGTCCACTGGACATTCTTTGCTCTTTGTGGTGGTCGGTGAGCATTTTCGGTACCCACCTTGCACGCAATGTGTGGTATCCGAGGTTTTCCGTAACAATATTGTAGACAGTAGTGCGTCCAAGTTGAAGAAATTGTTCAGCCAGGCCATTAATTGTCAATCGACGATCACATCGCAGTTTTTGTTCCACTTGCGAAACAATTTCATCGGTCAGAATACTGGGCCTACCACTTCGCTCTTCGTCATGGACATTTGTTCGTCCATTTTTAAAATCACAGCACCATTTTCTAACATTTCCTTCACTCAATACTGTAAGTTTATAAACTAGGCATAATTCCCGATGAATTTCAGCAGCCGACAATCCTTTTGCATACAAGAATCGTATGATAGAACGCACTTCACAGCTGGCGGGATCAACGATTGTCGCGGACATTGTTGTTTGCATGCACGGACAAGCAAATCATAATTCCCATTGGGAGCATGCATTTTCCTCGCCCAGAGCTAAAAGTGTAGTTAAAAGTGTAAAAATAAACATAATACAAATATA
Organism: Hetaerina titia; assembly: GCA_037158775.1. Lineage (NCBI taxonomy): Eukaryota > Metazoa > Arthropoda > Insecta > Odonata > Calopterygidae > Hetaerina > Hetaerina titia. Next base: position 31,502,858 of record CM073768.1, on the reverse strand, counting down.
AACCACAATAATGACTAAATAAAGTGCAGAAGTTAAATCCCACGCTCCAAGTTAAGAGTAAACGAATCTTGGTAAATAAGGAGCAATATTAGTTCAGCTCAAATAAAAGGGTCTACGTCCGCCATTATAACATCACAAGTTTCGCCGAGGCGGTAATGGCCTGAGTCCAGTTACCATCACCATAGTCTGCCAACGTAAATGCTTGTCATTCGAATCCTGTATTGAGCTCAATTTCATAGCAGTATTCTATTGCTTCAATTGGAAAATGAGTGAGCCTGAAAAGATCTACGCAATTGTATGTGACTAAAGCAATCATTAAGTATAAATATCAACCATTCATCTTGCGTGTTCATGAAAAACCTCTACTATATGTTACTAAGAGAACAAAGGTTCATCTCACACGCTATTAAACCTCGGCGTAACGACACGGGGATACTACAGACGTAAGAAGTTTAAAGTCACCCGAAATAGGTAAAAGTGAAGAGTATGAAAAAACGTGATGCAGAAATTTACATAATATCATTAGCAAAGGCCAGATATTGTCGAAATTTATTTCCACTTCACACAGATTTTACCTGTATTGATGACGTCACAAATAAATACATTTTTTTATTCATACGCATTGCCATTAAGTAGGAAAAAAACCTATGACTACAAAAAAATTTAGCACAAGCAATAAGCTAAAGTAATAATTTTTATAAACCGCTCAAGGTTTTGGTAGAATATATAAATCAACGAATTGGAGCGAAAGTCAATAAGGTAAATGGTATTTTAAGCGGTAACTAGTTTAACCAAGTTATCCCAGGAATCCACTCTCGCTAGGATAATTTCGAGCCATCATTGCAAATAAAATCCCTGACAATGTTACCTCTAGTTCCCATATTGCACGGTTAATTAAGCAATAAAGTTTCCTTCGGGTTAACTCGCGTACGTTACATTCGCGTGGGAGCATGTCGGCTCGGCGTGGCGTCTGGAAGCGTTAACTGAGGGAGAACTCCGTGGGAAGCATTAGCCGACCCCAACTACATATCGTCTCCGCTCGAGAATAGAATGTACATATATTCTATGCGGGCTGGTGTGTGTGTTTATGTGCGCCGACGGTCGAGGACGAAATGATATCCCGGCGGCAGATTCCTAACCATACCTTCGGTGGTCACGACCTCTGATCCCAGTGTCTCTCCCTCCCACCCGTTTCCCTCTTCTCGCCCCTCGACGTGTCCTCCTTCATTCCTCCCTTAATTCCTTTTCCACCAGCCAGCCTTCTCAGCGTCCCCGCCCCCCATTTCGTTCATCCCTTTCCCCTATCCGCTCCCTGCCCTTCGCCCGTTCCTTTTCATCTGTCTTCGCCCCGCATCTCTCGCCCGCATTCTCCGCGTTTTCATCCGACTCTGCCGGAAAACCCCCCAAAATCTTATATCCAACCGCACATAAAATGTTATTACGTCCTTGTTACCTTTCAGGGTTCACTTTAAAGCATTGGTCAAAGTTAATTAAAACTGCCAAGGATAAGCATCCTGTCCCAACCCTATTCCTGCTCGTTTCTCTAGCTCTCTCTTGACGGATGAGCCTACCTTTCTCTAGCATCCTTTTCGAATAAGTTCATATTTTCGCGAATAAATCCTCGAGTGATTTCTCTTATAAAAATTGAAAAAATGTTTAAAGAAATTCCATTCCATACATTTCCACTCAATAAATAGATGCAATGTCACCAGTAAAAACTTTCGGATTCGTATTAGACAACTAAAAAATTAAGTTAAAGAGCCCTATTGTTGGTGACACAGGTGAAATTGTTGGACCTCAAGTGGCAGCCTCATAACTAGCAATACAAACCAAAATAAGTGCTCCTTAATTGTTAAGTTATCAAGAGGGACCTGAGTAGTATCGCTCACAGCCACTATCAATCCTCACATTCGAAAAAGTCATTCTATCTTCTTCTTTGAGAGCTCACCTCGAGAGAATGGACCCAATACTTTAATTTTTATTCGTATTTATTCATGAAAAGATATTTAAGCTATCTGATTAGCCAATAAATCGTTTGCGTAAAACCATAAACAAAATACAAATTCTCAGTTATGAAATTGTGGTAACGGATTTGTGTAAGCAAATAAATGTTAACAGTGCGTACGAAACTGCCTTTATTCTCTTCTTCACGTGTTAAGAATTTTTTCTTGAGTAAACTAATGGAACACTCACATACTGGTGAAAGTATAATACCCATGCATAACCATTGACCTGAAATCCAAATGCAGGTTAAATGCTGTCATAATTTATATTTTATATTATTGAATGTTCTTCGTATTTTCGGGACTCCCAAATTTCGTTTAATAATAAAAAATTACAAGGTTTGTCCAAGAAGTAGTAGGGCGAAGCCGATTTAAAAAATTTAATGTTAGAATTGGTAAAATTCACTCAAAATACTTCGAAGTAGCACTCTTGTGTGTCCACACATCGCTGACAGTCCACACAGCGGGTTTTCCACGCCTTCTGGAAGGCGGCGCCCGGGATGCTGCTAAGCTCCCCCGTCACGGTCTGGTGTAACGCTTCCACAGAGTAATGGCCTTTCAGCACGGATTTGAGGCGGGGGAAGAGGAAAAGTCTGGTGGGGCATTGTCTAAAAACATTGGATCCTCACTCACATGGTCGACAAGCTCTTGGCAGATTCGCGTGCGAGTTTCCTTTTGTTCGTTCGAGAGGATTCGCGGCAACCAATTCGCAAAACACACCTTTCTCATTCCCATGTTTTCGGCCACAAGCCGATGCACATCACTTTTAGGGATGCCAAGTTCATCAGAAACCACGCGAAAACTTAATCTGCGTTTCTGTCAAACAAAACCTTCACTCTCGCAAGATTTTCATCACATTTTTAGGTCGAAGGGTCCTGAACGATCGGAAATTAAAAACATTTAATGATGGGCCCTTTTCCGATGACATCAAGAATATATAGTATTACGGTCGGAGGGATCACGTATATAAGATTAAAGAGATAGACTGCAAGACTGACAGGTTTAGGATGTCATTTTTTCCTAGAACGATAAGAGACCATAATGCTTGTAGTCGAAATCCCCCAGGAGTCAGTTCATTACAATAAGTATTTATGTACAGGTTAGGGACTGCGCGTGGATGTATATATATATATTTTTTCTTGCAGGTTCCACCCCTTCCCCTACCTATTTGAATAAACCCCAATCCTCTCATCCCTTGCCCTTTCCTCCTGGTGCTACACCCCCTGACACACACCTTTTTGGTGGCTGGCAGAGTATTTATGTAGAACAGCTTGTGGCACTCAGAAACACCCTATCTACCCCTGGCGTTTTCACCACAAGGTGCCTTGAGCGAGTTATGAGTCTCTTTCCCGGTTTTCCCCAGTTTCACGAAAAATTTAATGACGTGGCGCTGATCTAATTTCCAGTTCATGAGTGTCCAAACAGAGGTCACGTTATAGAGGTTTCGCAAACGAACGATCCACACTCCGCAAAGCCGGGAAGCCAACTGCCACCGACCTCCAGCTTATCTTGAAACATACCTCCCATGAACCTAGCCAGAGAAAACGCCCCTCGTCCGTCCGTCCATCCATCTGGGGAAAAATAACTCATACTATTTTTGGGACAGACCGTGTATTATTACCGACCTAAGGTATGAAGTGCTCAATGCGCCATTATTGTTATAGGTTTTAATCCGTTTAACGAAGGTTTTGAATGAGCATAGAATCTCGCTGAACTTGTTCGCCTCTTCCAGCGAGACAACAACCCACACTACATTACTCTTCACCTCCACCACATATCGATTCTGCAATTCCGCATACTTTTTACCTCCCTTCATTCTGTCCAGAATATATATCCTTTTTCTCTCCATACCTTGCCTGGCTATCTTCCATCCGTCATAGTCTTTAAAATTCCATCCCTAACTAAAATGCTCTGCATCCACCTCTCCTGCCACCATTGGTTTTTACCCAAGAATTCTCTCTCCTCCTCCACCATCATTTCTTTCCGTCCATCTCCGTCCGTTTCATCTTTTCTATACTTCTCCACCCTCACATTTCAAAACGATACTATCTAAACTTATTATCTTGATTAAACGACCAAGTTTCCGAGCCGTACAAAGTCACGCTCCATTTAAGAGTTTTCACGAATCTTTTCTAAACTTCCGTACTCAACGACTCTGCCATCAACTCCCTCCTCCTTGTAAAAGCTTCTTTGCCCTACGTAATTATTCTTCTGTTGGGTCTAATACTTTGACAATTCAATATTTTCAGGCTTAACTTTGTGAAATCAATTATCACCGAAGAAAAAATACCAATGTATCTTTCCATCAAATCTTTTATTCAGTACAACTAGTTTCATCGCATTGGTGCTATCCTTAGGTACCTGAGGATAACGTTGATACGTTGAAACTAGATGTACCGAATAAAACATTTGGTGGAAAGATATATTGGGTATTTTCATTCATTACTTTGAACATCATGGTCCTAAATTCATCTTAAATAATGGGACTGTCATGTTATTCAGAAGGGATCATTCACTCAATTATATCTTAATGGCAATTACTCAATCTTCATCTTTCTTTCTTGACACACAAAAAGAATAGTGCAATAAAGTTGACTGTAGAAGCCTCTTTTAGAAGCCTCTAACTTTATGAAATTACATTTCAATGCATGAAGAAGTATAACTACTGAAGAAAATGTTTATAATTATTTATAAACTCTACAAGTGTTTCGAAGTTTCGAAGGTTTCGAATCAACGTGATTATCCAAAGTCGTCATTAGTGGCTCTAACCCTTCATCCTCCTCCAATTAACTTTTATCCACTATTTTTATACATAATTTACGTGCCAGAAATACGGCATGTGAATGATAACGTTAGTATGTCCAAACTATTCGTATTTTTAAATAAATTGTGAAATATTTATTCGCCATTTTCATTTCTTCATAAATAAAGAACAGTGCGACTCTATGTAGCTATAATGAATAGACCGAACTCAATACTTTCCACAATTAGTTCTTGTGTACGTACAACCATTCCCACATACCTGGTGATCATTGGCATGAATAGAGGAAAACGTAAGGTTAATCTTTGGTTATTCCATTCTCTCCTACCTCATTAAAGCATTTAATTGCCCTCTTTTTATACTAATTTATCTAAACTTTAATCCAATAGCTCCGCCTATAGCGCCTCCCGCTGCTGGAATTTCCCCCACAAGGCTTGAATTTTCCTCGCCCACACTCAGTTTACTATTCACTCCAGAAAACTTTCTCTCCACTTCTCATCTCCTTACCCTCGACTCGAGGCCTCCGTCAATCCACCACTATGCAGATCTAGCACCCTTGACTCCTTTTTACCGTTTCGCCAGCCAATAGCAACTTTCCTTTCCGGTCTATTGCACCACATGCATTCACCCTTCACCTGCTGCTAGACCCAGGAGCGGGTCGGCAGCGCCCCCCAAAACCAAGAGCGCAAGTGCACTCGAGAGGATAAAATTTGAAGGTAATCCATACACTGAAATACGGTGAATCCATGGTTGATATCAAACGACGGGGTTGAAATAACGGATCTGTTGGAATGCCTCTCACTTTTTTCATGTTTTATGCAAGTAACTACCTTGACCTGTATTGATGTTTTACTATGGATTCCTAAAAAACCTTAAAGCGCTAATGGAGTATTTTTGAGTGTTTGCGCAAGTATATTTACAATGTGAAGTACTTTGTAGGCTATATAAATTAAAAGACTGCTTTAAATAAACATAAAAGTAGAAAGTTGTAGGGCCATGCTCAACGGGAGGAGTGTAAAAACTTGTATTTCGAAACCAAGATTATTCGAACTACTTGTCTAAACTCAGATGTGATGAAAGGTGAATAACGTAAAATATGAAGCTTTGATCGAGTCAGAATATTAGCAATTATGTAACTATATTATTAATTCTAAAAATAGCATATATTACAATAAACGAAGCATATGCAGCAAGATTTAGTGGCCCGCTTGGTTTCCTACCGGTATTAAGATTGAGTCTTGATTCGGGTGTAATTTGGCATGGCCCTGGAGGATCTGTCCGTTGTGTGATACGTAATAATCATAAGAGACAGAAGTAAGTTCAGCAGAAAACGTCATTAATTGGAGACATACGTTATCTAGGTTATCTACCCTATGAATTCAGAATAAAAAATCTTCAAAAGAAGTAACAGTACCAATGGCAGCAATTTCAGAGTGTAAAAATCATTCGCCTTGACCGGAATGAATGATTTTTACACTCTGAAATCGTTGCAATGAAATACATGTTATCGGATGACTCCGTTAAAAGTTACTGTTGCGGGATCTCCCGTAGTTTCTTGAAAATTAATAGTACTAATATTATCAATCATAGCTACCAACAAAGGTGTCGTTTTTAATATACTCCGTGGATTTCTTGTGAGCATGATGTTTAATGAAAAAATAATAATTGAATATTGCTTACTGGTAAAAGGATGGATGAGTAAGAACTTAAATGGTCTCCTGATAATGACGGGGCTTGGCATTTAAAGAAAAGTCACCTTGGAAAAGTATAATCCTTCTTGCATTTTCAAATACACCAGCACAGCTCGGTAACTCTCTCGGATAAGAATTCCCTAAAAAAGAAAAACAAAAGTTACTAAGCATTAACTTAATAATTAGATAATTCTAAACAAGTGGCAAAGATCTTACTCCAGATTAATCATTTGAAATTAAATATCATAAAACCGAAAAAGTCTTAGTTCCTTGGTCGGTGAAATGATCGTTTCCACGGCTGAAAATTCCCGCTTTACTTAAGTCTACAGTGGCACAAATGTGACTAATACGTTAGGGTTATTCAAACTTTGTCAAAGTGGAACAATATTAAAGGCTTTCCAGTTTTACAACTAATTGGAATAAGTATACCCGAACCAACTGATTTCATAGACTTGCATGTTTGAAATGATGGTGAGCTAGTAACAATTTGATAAGATCGATCGATAAGATCAATCGAATAAAAGAAATTTCACTAGGCTTCAGCTAGAATTCACCGATTAACATAAATTCCTTTCTAAAACATTTCCAATTTACTGTTACCTACAACAATAAACATTAAAAACACAATCACCCTAAATTAAAATATTAAATGGCTACAACAAAATACAATACTTAGAATTGGCACGGTATAAATGGAAAATATTCTAGTGTTCTTGGAAAAAAAACTATAGTTCTTCATGGAACGTACGTTCATTGCACGAATGTGAATAAAACAAAATATTTGAAGGAACTACTGTCTAGCAGAAGAACAAAACTTCTCAATATTTAAAATCATAAGTCGAAAGTTTTCTTTCCTCTCCCCTTCCAGGAGCCCCACCTCACGCTCGCCTTCCTTTTTTCTGGAAGCGCTCTCACTTTTAGTTCCTTCCCACCTCTCCTCCCTCTATCTCATCCCCAGCGGCAGTTTAGACAACACACATTCCTTGAATTCTTCCCTTCTACCGCGACTCGCATCCATTCTCTCCTTATCTTTTAACATTTTATCTCCAACCCAATTCTTACGGCCATTTGTCGTTCCCATACTCTTAAGCGTTCGTGGTCCCTTTTCCATTCCCGTCCTTTTCAATCGTGAGGGAGGACCGCTCCCAGATGGTAGCTTTCTTTGCTGGCTTTCGTTAGCCCGGGAATCTGTTTTTCGGCAGGACTATGGCAAATTTGACTAGAGTAATCGTAACTTTCCGACCCTCGATTAGTCCCCTCACCGTACTATCCACTGGACGACATATAGCGATTTTAGTTTCCAAAGGAAAAGGGATTAAATTCGTACTCCAAGCATCAGGAAAGCACTTTGAAATAAGTCTTCGCCATTAAAGCCTGCAGGTGAATACATCAGTTAAGGCATATCCTAATACACGTATACTAAATTTAGTATGCTCAGCGTGGTAGAAATAACGAGAATTGGTCTGGAGTCACGCACATCAAAGTGCCAAAGAATAAAAATCGTGTCTTGCAAATGCCTCCGAACTTCTAAGTTGACTTAAACTAAGTCGCATAATCATGCCTAAACCCAAATTTTCTCCCTTAAGATAGACCAAGGGGGATCAAAGGGAGAGATTACTGGCGGAGATGAAAAAGCAAATTTCATATCTCCTATTCCGGGAGAAAAAGAGATCTAGATATATACTGGTAGACTTCAGAATAGAACGATAAAATTGTGCCTAGATAGAGAGAAAGACAACGGAAAGAACCTTTACAGGCGAGGAAATAAAGGAAAGCGGCTGAAAAATTCTAAGAAAAAAAACAGTGGATGAAGAATACTGAAGAACGGAGAATTTAATTGCGGTATTCGCGCAATAAAGAGGAACAGAATACAAATTGAACAACATGGAGGTCTGTAGAAATTATTTGGGAAGAAATGAAAAGTATAGATGAACGTTCTGCCCATCGTTTCAGAAGCACTTCAGAAGTAAACGTTGAAGCACTTCAGAAGTAAACGTTACTTTCAGAAGCCCTTAAATTTAATCTACTAAAATGTGCACTATGGCGTGATTTTAAATATGTATATGTGCGTATGTATACATACATACACACACACACACACACATATATATATATATATATATATATATATATATATATATATATATATATATATATATATATCAGGGAAAGGAACTGGCCCCCCTGCCCTGATGTGTGAATATTCACATGCCGTCGGGCTTGGTACATGGGTGAGCTCTACCATCACCTACTAAACCGACCTTCGGGTTGATTACTGTGTTTATATATATATATAAACCATAAACACAGTAATCAAACCGAAGGTCGGTTTAGTAGGTGATGGTATAGCTCACCCGTGTACCAAGCCCGACGGCGTGTGGATATTCACACATCAGGGTAGGGGGGCCAGTTCCTTTCCCTGTGCCGGTTATGGTTTCCCAGGAAGATCTGGTACCCGAAAAATCAACTAGCTTGGGTGGAGCTGCAGGTGCCCAGAGTGCCTTGCCCGGGAATCGAACCCGGTACCTTCCGGTCAGTAGTCCAACGCTCTACCCACGAGACCACCGCGACCCATATATATATATATATATATATATATATATACACACACACATACGTGGGTGGTCTGAAAACTTTCCGATCTCAAACATTTCAGAAAAAATGTCTTGTAGTATCTTTGTTAGGTCGGAAACTTTTCAGACCACCCTTGATATATTCATATTCAAACACAAAATCCCACCATACGGCGAACAAATATTGATTCATATGGAAATAGATAAAAGAAAAACCGAAAGGAATACATATAAATGACGAACACAGGAGAGTCCTTATATATATTTCCATGTGAATGAATATATATATATATTAATAAAACAAAGGTTAGGCGATTTTCCAGAAAGAAAAAGGCTAAGCTAAACATAATGAAAAGAGAAACTTTATAATTCCACATAGATTCATATAGATTATAGAGTTTCTCTTTTCATTATGTTAAGTCGATTCCATGAAGTCACGTCCGAGACAACGAATTATGCTAAGCTAAACATTGATATAGGAGGAGAAAAATAGATCAGATAGAACAGTTTACCTATCTCGGAAGTGTTTTGGACCAACACGGTCAGAGTAGTAGTAGAGTAGTATTGCGCTAGGCAAGGAGGCTTTCTCAAGGAGGAGGGAGTTGATGACGGGGACGTTGAGTAGGGAGGCTAAGAAAATACTCGTAAAAACTCTGATATGGAGCGTAGCTATGTATGGCGCGGAAACGTGGTCGCCGAAGCAGGAGGATAGACGTAGATTGGAGGCTTTTGAAATGTGGGTGTGGAGAAGAATGGAGAAGGTGAAATGAACTGAAAGGAAAACAAATGAAGAAGTACTAGGTATGGTGTGTGAGGAGAGGGGTTTGTTGGGAGAAATCCTATGGAGGCAGGAAAAATCCAAAAACGAATCGGTAGATTACCTTATAATAAAGAATATATATAGATAGATTTTTAAAACATATAAATACATATATGTATATGTATAGAGAGAGAGAGATTTTCACAACAAATAAGTACAAAGAAAGGACACTCACATGTGTAGTTTCGACGTTTCGACGGCACGGCCGTCATCATCAGATTCTGATGATGACGGTCGTTCCGTCGAAACGCCAAACTACATAAGTGAGTCTCCTTTCGTAGTGTTTCTATGTTTTAAAAATCTATTTTAGTGTTTTTATATATTAATATTTGTTTTACATAAAATATTTTTGCGTCGCCGGAGAGCGTTCTATTTCAGAGATATATATATAGTCACTTTCTTGGAAAACCCACGAACGTGCACAATAATGTGAATTCACTAAATAGTCATAGCAAACACAGAAACTAAACCATATAAAAGAGGGACTCACTAGTTCTCGAATTTTCGGTGGTGCAACCTATGCTATGACTATTTAGTGAATTCACATTATATATATATATATATATATATAAGGAAAGGAGAAAGGAACACACATAAAGGACAAAAACACAGGAGATGTGGGGAAGGCGGAATCAAGCAGACCATTAATGTAAACATATTTTCCTCGACTGGGACTTGAACAAAATATACACATTCATACATACACATATATACATATATATATATATATATATATATATGCATGTGCTTAGACATATGTGTGCTTATATATATACACACTCACAGATATGTAGTTCCCATTGTCTGCCTCTCAGAGGTAGGTAAAACAAATACAGCGAAGAAGTGAAATGAGCCATAGAACAATAAAACAATGGTAACGGGGAGCTGAATAAACTGGGGAGAATGGAGGACAGGCAGTCTCGCCAGTCGACGAAAAGAGGGAAGGGGAAGCTGGAGTGACCGTTCCGAAATCGAAAACGACCATTACGCTAGGACAAACTTCCCACCATGGCGATCTGCTTAGATGAAGGAATCATAAAACGGCGGCCGATATTACCTAATGCAAGATTTTGTATTTCCTGATAAGGAGAGAAAGAGTTGAGCAGAGCGGGATAAAGAGAGTGGTCAAAATTAAAATGACAAGGAGAGGTAGATGAGAGTGTATTGGATACAGGAGTTTTGATAACGATGCAGAAACAAAATAAATAATTATAAGAGAAAAAATGGAAGAAAAGAAACGGCGACTTATTCTATTCCGCCGCGCCCATCACCTTAGGCATAAACTCCCTTTCTATCCGTCTTTAAGCCTATTTACTCTCCCCAGAGACAACCATCCTTCTCCCTCTCTCCACTTTCTCCAATTCTCATTCGATATAACTCCCTTATCTTCCCCCTCCACAACCCTATTCCTCCCAGAGAACTAACAATAAGAAGTGCAAAACGGTTGGTGCGTACGCACTGCTAACAAAAACATTTTGGTCTCCGGAATAAATATTTGGTCAAGTCTCCTCCTTCAAACTCTATACCTATTGTATCTTCCCCCTCCATCTTGCCTCCCTCCTCAACTCTGCGAGCTGATCCATCTTTCCCGGACTTTTCTTTTTCCACAATACGCTTTCCTCCCGTCTCTTCCACTCTTCCCTCCTCTCCTCTCTCTCTTTCGCTTTAAGAAACACACCACCATGCTTTTCGCGGGAAATAAAGGGCCATAGCTTGGTTGTTTCGTATATACCCGGAAGGTTTTTATATATGTTACGCCAAATTAATTGCCTTCACAAGGTCCCTCGGGAAATGACGACAATGAGTAAATAAATAACGTTGATGAGGTAAATAAAATGTCGTGTCTAATTACCGGTGGGGCCGAGAGCGAAAGCAGCAGCGTTTGGGAAATGTCGAACAGGCCCTCACAACCGAAGGGAATAGAGTGAGCCTATGGCATGTTAGAGCTCTCTGGTGCTCAGATGAATCGATAGTGTTGCTTTCAGTTTTAAGTTGGACTCAATGTTTAGTTACATGATAGTATGTATGAAATTTGGAGAAGGAATATTGAACTATTCCAGTCGCAAATTGCTATTCAATACCATTATATGCTAGTTATTCAAAACTTTTATTGTACTATATTATAATAAAGTTAACCTTCAAACAAAACTTCTTTCGGTCCAAAAATATCACGGATATCCAGGCCTCCATAAAACGCTTCTACGAAAGTCAATCTTTTGTTACTCCTTATAAATATGTATATTTCTAGTTATTTTAATTTGAAAAATATTTAAGTAATTTTATATTAGAGTTTGTACAGATATCGGGAGCATAATTTTTGCACCGAAATAACAGAATAACCATTAAACCATTATATACAAAAACAAAATAGTCCTCCAGGTATGAACCTCAAGTGCGTAACCATCGCTGTTGCTGGCGAGGACGTTACAAAATGAACTAAAAAAGTACGTTAAGAAGTGAGACAGGTAAAGGTAATTAGAAAGTAATGGAAAGCGAAAATAAAATAATAATTCTCTTTAACGTACAACGTATGTGAAATATTTTACTATGCAAAAAGCAGAGAAGTTTACTCAAACTCAATAATCATACTGATATCTAGCACTGCGTTCACTAAATACCTTTAAATGATTATCATCGTTATGGCATATAGATTTCAGAGGAATATACATTATTTCCCAAAGATCTTCAAAAATCTTCAACTCTTCAAAGTACTGATAAATTACACTGAAATTTCTTCATGAGTAATTCAAGTAAATCCTACGAAGCGTAAAATTCATACATTCTTGGTAGAAGTAAATTCCATTCCCTTTGCAGTCTGAGATTTCCCGAGAATTTCTACAACTCGCAAAATGGCCAAGCTGAGAGTCAGAAAGTGGGACTATCCTGTCAGTGCTCGAACGCTCTATTGTGCTACCCTTACCGAGAGAAAAATGTATGGTAAGCACTATATCGAAAAAACTCATTCAGATTTGATCTTAGAAATATAATGCGGACCATACTATTCATGGAAACTCAAAAACAAGAGCTTGAGAATGGTAAATTGAGACATTGAAAATAACTCATGTTTTATTCCACCCTATAATTCGAAAAGCATGATTGCAAGTTATTTTCATTCCGTCTTTATATTATCTCTTTTGCAACTTGTTCCTTCCTTAGAAGAATTTAGAAGTAAGATATTCCATTTTTGTCGAATACTATTCTAATGATGAAACAAAAATATAGTAGATCTGCCTTATCGTTATACTGAATTATTTTAATGATATTAATAAGATTTTGACAGAGGAGTTTCAATGGTATTAAGGATATCATGAACAATAAGCACAATTGAATAAAAAATTAAAATAAAACAACAAAACTTTTTTAAATCCGCCTAAGAAACCTGACGAATCATCCACCTTCGTTTTGCTGGGTGATTTGTTCTCTAATTCAGGGACGAGTAAAGCCGAAACTGACCTTCATAATCGAGTGTTCCCAAAGTAACCATTAAACATGAATACTAACCACCGATCTTATAATAACATGAGAGACTTTACGTTTAAAAAAAAAAGATTTAAATGATTTTCAGCTCAAATTTCCCACTTTTGACAAAACTCAATCATGATATTCCACACACCCGGGATTAACACATAGATTGACCGGGTAAACATATCTTTGATAGGAATTTTACCGAGGCATTCTTTCAATGATAATATAAAAAATAAATAAGCTAAGACGATGCAAAATTATTATTAAGAAAAACTTTTACAAAAGTCACATAAATATATTTTCCTACTCCGTTATTGTTTCTCCAAAAATGGTAAGATCAAAATAGTACTTAACGATTCTCATCTGTACGTAAATACTCTCGATGAAGGTTCGTGATGGGGTATCTGGAGGCCTTGTAATCATCGCGGTATCAATACATGTACCCTTCTCAAAGAAATTAATTGTTTGGTACTTTACCATTATGACTCGATTAATATTGTCCTCAAAAACCACGAGATGCTGGCTTTCCTCAGTTGAACAAGAGCCAATCGGAGCATAACCCGCGACCGACTTACGCCTAGAGTGAATCAATAGGGAGCCCCGTTGTCAAGGACGCGGTTGATTCCGACCAATAGCGGCGTGGGAAACTGGGGCGTGGCCGAAAAATAAGCCATGGTACCTTCCCAGTGAGAATCTGGATACAAGTTAAAAAATAAACACTTTATTTCATCATGATTTTTTTAATTAAAATAAAGTAGCAGATCTCATGGAAGCCCCGAATCGCCAGCAGTATTCCGACGTTATCTCTCCTGATGGCCAATTGGCCGTCTATCTTTTCATAAACATTAAAAAATCTTTAATATTTACTCAGCATCATTGAAAGATAAGTGCTCCGCCGTAAAAAAATTAAATGCATATTGGCATTCAAAAAAATAAATTTTTAAGAACTACTGTTTATCAAATTATTTCCAAGACTATTACAACTATGCAATTGTTTTGACCTGCACTATTTCTCTAATACAACGAGGAAATTAATATTTTAATATGCTGATATCAAACGATAAATAATCATAAGAAATGTATGCATTAACGATCTATGCACGTTTACATTCTCAAAAAACTGCAAAAGAGAGAGAGAGCGTCCATTACATATACAGACGTATACGAGCGTCCATCACATATTCATGTGCAAACCTTAATGCCTGAATCCGCGAGAAATTTCATCCCATTAGAACGGTCCAAAACTAAAAGTTTTTAATCATTTGAAAACTTGACATCAAACTCTATGATATAAATGCATTGCTCAGAATGCTAAAATCAACTCTGAGAGGGAATAAGGTAAGTAGGCAATGTTTACGGGTATCAACCTTTTGCACATAGCCCTATTGGCCTGTCTCCAATTTTCAATAAAATACCAAAAATTATGATTAGAAATAATATGATAAATATGTTGATGCATTAGTATAGACGTAAAAATAACAGTTTCGAAAAAAAATAAAATTTAAGTCTAATCACTTAAATGTCATTCAACTTTGTAATTAGTTTTTCAAATAGAATTATGAACATATCCAGAATCCAGACATACGTATATTACCTAAATACAAATCGTATACAACGTCATCAAACTTACCAAAAGTAAGTATGGTGAAAACTGAACATCGATAACTATAATAGCTCTTAACTAAGAGATTGAAGTTTGGAATTCATTGGCCAAGAATAGTATGTTATGGAGAGACAGACTCAAGTACTATAAAATAGGAGGAAAGTATTAAAGTCCATTGACAAAACAGAAACCGCAACCTAGTAGACAATAGTTTTGAATAAAACTTCGAATCTGTTCTGAGAAAACTTCCCCTAAAACTTTTCCAAACGCCTGAGGATTGCAGTACCCAAGTTCTCATTCATGTTCAGGTATTTTCAGACCGTCGTCTTCTCTCTCTCACTTTCGGAAACCACCTTGTTCCACCGACAACTCTGGTCCTCATCTGAGCAACTAATCATCCGAAAAAGTTTCACCCTCCGCAGCACCCATTTCCCCAGTCCTTCCTTTGGCCCACGCTATCCCATCACTCCTTCCCGTCCCAATGCACATCCAGCCAACTCTCGTATAAGCAACTCTCGGCACACCTTTCTCGCCCACCATTGCCTTCGACGCCCCCTCACATGCTCCGCCGGAATTCCACCACTTCCAACCGAAACCTTAGACTACCATTCACCCCCAATTTTCCGAAAACTCGAAATCCTTCATTCTCGGTGCTTCATCCCTACTCCGGATTCCTCATTCTTCTTCCCCTCCCCATGCACCTCGTACAAATTTAAGTGCCCCTGTAAACGCGTCTCCATGCTTCAACAAACTCCCCGAGGCCTCTCTTCCATCTTCCGATGCCCATACCCCTACCAACTTCCGCCCCACTCTTGTAGACCATCCCACTCCATCGCTCCATTTCCTCTCCGCGCTTACCATTCCCTTGCCCCCTCCGGCAGCCAATCCCTTCCCCCGTCCTCTCTGCGACCCTCTTTCTCCGTCGCCCCTCCCACCTGCCTTAAAGGCTGAATGGCCCTCTCCAGCTCTTAATTTCATGTCTATAAACTTCGCGATTGTCCAGAAAACCTTCCCCCATCTTCTTTTGAAAGGTAGAACTTCAGAAACTGCTAACGAAATCAAGTGAGGGTGAGGTTATCTCTCTTCTTTATTTTAATCAGAGATAAGAAAACATTAACGTAAACAGGAGATGCCACACGTATTTGTTTTTCGATTCTATAAAACCTATTTTTTATTAAATTGTTTGCTTTTCACACAATGCTCTCCTAATCAGTATTTGGTGTGTCTGCACGAAACAAAGACACGGTTTATCCAAGATAGACTGGACTATTGAAACAGGTAAAAAAAATTATTTTCCACCGAAGCCTTGTAAAATTCGTATTATTTAAAAAAAGGAGCATTGAGTATTATAAGATAAAATGTTAGTCTTTTAGCAATTATTAACTTCAAAATATTACTTTCTTGGCACTATTACACTAAATACAATAAGACAAGTCTTTTGCAAATGAATTCTTAGTTCATTGGATATCTTAGTGAAGAGATATCGTATACTGCACTATTGCACATGAAAACAAGAGATTTGGTAATAGTAGAATATATACGTTCCCTAATTACATAAAAAGGAAAGCGAATACGACCCGTATCAAATAAAAATTTCGTCTTGAAGGTAGTTGATTCCAATTAAGATACTTTATTTTAACATGTTTTCAAAATAAATTTTCCTTTATAAATCTGAAGATAAGATAATAATTTTTTTCTTTTAGTTTCTAAAACAGGCAGAGTCAGGAAGTTATGGATGCTGGAGTATGATATTGTGATTCCTTAACATGTTCTCACTAGAACAAAGACGCTAGAACACTGGTTATTCCACACGAACTGCCTGTAATACTTTTTTCTTTCTTATACCATTAGAAGATATTTCTTAATTCTATCTTTTTCACTAGAGGCAAAAACTA
Organism: Hetaerina titia; assembly: GCA_037158775.1. NCBI lineage: Eukaryota > Metazoa > Arthropoda > Insecta > Odonata > Calopterygidae > Hetaerina > Hetaerina titia. The sequence continues at coordinate 31,486,047 of CM073768.1, read as the reverse complement.
TATATTCAGTGTCCATATAAGTTTAAAATATTTACCAAACGATAATCCATACTCTATTCCGACATATCTTCTCCTCCATAATTTTTAATATGGCTACGTAACAATATGTTGTGCATCTATTCTTACAAAATTGTTAAAAAAATATCCGGAGGTCCAAGATAATAATATACGTGTGCTGCGAATGCATTATATTATATTTATCTTGATAGATAGCAAACATTGGAAAGGCACGATGAAAAAGATAAAGTAATTTTTAAGAGCATTTAAATATCTTGACTGGGTACGATCATCGTTGGAAGTCCATTTTTATTCCAGATGCATCCACCTAAAATCAAAATAAAATGAAGTAGCAGCATTTGAAGAAAAAAAATTTTAATGCCTAAACACGAAACACGATTGAGAATGAAGAACGATAGAGACACTCGCAAGGTCCTCGAATGACTACTTCAAATTTTAGATCACCACCTCTACCTGGATCCAAAAAGTGTAAAATAAATGTGTTTAGATTAAACAGCATACGTATGTGCCCCCCCTTCAAAACTATATCATTAATGAAGAGCATTATTTGAAGGTAAAGCGATGAAAACATGAAGAAAGCATGCTATTCCTTGCTAACAGGATCTCACACTGAATATACTGAGAGCGTTTTGGACCCAATCAAAACAACGATTACACAATAAGTGAAAAATAAATTCGGAGAAAAGCCGTCCGCTTCGAGAAAAAAATCAATTGAAGAACACAAAACCCTTAAGTAATTCTGAATGAGAGGCGTGGGCACTCGAAACTTTCAGCATTACACTTAATTCACCATTCACTCATTAAACTGAACGCAAAGCTAACAATAGTTTCAATAGCCTACGACAACGAAAAAATGATCGAAGTTACGTATGGAATCGTGAGGGAAGAAATGAATGATGAGATTACAGAAATAAGAGACTCTCGAACTAATAGATTTAATTATTCGCCTTGAACAGTCACAGCTCACGATTTTTCATGGTTGAAGACCAAGAGCCATTTGCCAGACGTTCTTGTGATGGCTAGCAGGACATTGTATACATAAAGATGACAAAACAGATTTAATTCTGGAAAACTGGTCGAGTGCTACAAAATAGCTTGACGAAGACTTGAATTCACCTATGTCACATGTAAATTTTCGAAGTTATTACATAAGAGCTGAGAAACACAGTAGTCCAACTCTAAGTTTCACTTTTATTTTGTTTCATCGATTTATCGGATCATCAAGCGAATGCTAATATTAGTTAACGTATAATTCAACCAATAATTTACAACTGTATCGGCATTTTTCATGGTGAAATTGCTTTCCTACAAATCTAACACATTTCATTGTACGATTACACTTGCAATATCACTGTGTTCTTAAATTGTCTCTTTAGATAATCAGAATTCTCTCATCGTGTTGCCAGCATGTTTCATTCTTCTTACTCATTCCTTCTTTAGCACGGTTCCCACTTCTGTAATCTTCTGATCGTCCCGTAAGCACCTCACCGTGTATTCGTAGCTTCAGAAGTCGTCGGCTCCGTTCCACTTAAGCTCTCTCACTATCCAGCACGCCTATCCCCAATTGGACCATATCAAACTGAGCATTTTTCAACTCTCCGCACGCTCCTATTGAAACGACCTAACGAGGCCAACCTTTTGCATCAATCGGTAAATGTGTGTGTGTAAAAAGCTGTTTATGTGTAGCAACAGCGTTAGGTAAAGTAACAACGCTTGTGGCTTGAAGTACTTTTCTTTGTAAGATCGCCAGAAAATACGTAATCACTGTAAAAATGTGAATTCAAATGAAAATAACTTGGCAAAGGTCTCCTTGTTAAAATTAATGCATCTTCAGGGTTTATCACCTCAATTAGTAGAACTCAGTTTCATAGCTGATACGTTCATACACCCGTTGTTTGAAATTTCCCTCGCATTAGTGGAGTCCAGAAAACATCTCCAGTCATTTAAAATGTCCCGACGGGTTGGTCCTCGAGGATATTAAGCAAGGACGAGAAGGTCCATCTGGCAAATTGTGTGAAATGTTATTTTGTTCATCTCTACATCCCTTTGTCTCTTTGCGAATTAGGTTCATCTTATACGGTCAGTAAAAGTTAAAAAATATACATATTCCCTGAGGAAGATAGATTAATGCAACTAAAATTATACATGGTCATCTATATAACAGATGTTGTAATTAATGATGTGGATTATAATAACTTTCAAAGGAGCAAAAGCTCTTTTTACCAAGTATGTTTTCTTTGGCGGAAGTGTTGATTATATTTCAGGCACCGTAAGTCATCAACATGGATCAAAGATCCATGTTGATGAATTACGGTGATCTGATGCTGATCATCACAGATTATAATCTGGAGAAGTTATTATGAATAAAAAAATATATTTGTGCTCTTAGTGTCAGCATTTTTGTAACCCTTTGAGGCCCTTTGAGTTTCTCTTCTTACTTCACGGTCCAGTGTTTTCATATACAGAAACATGAATGAGGAGACGATTAGGATTACATTCATACTTGATAAATGGGCGTCTATTCATTTCCATTGATGCTTTAGAAGTATTATTTTTCATTGCATGCTCACTAACGTTCTTTATCGTTTCAATATATGAAATGGTATACATTTAAGTAAGGAATATCTGTAAGTTTAATTTTGCCATTCAGTAAATCGAGTATTCTTAAAAAGGTGTCCTTGGGTAAGGGAATGAGGAATAGGAATCGAAGAAGTAGGCAAGAGAGACCAAAGGAGGGCGGGGCGAGAGGAGAGGATGGTGGGGTAATTGAGAAGAACGTCAGAGAGTTCGGATGAATATAGATGAGTGAGAGGGGGGCTGGAATGGAGGGAGAAGTCTGACGTAGGAAATATTTTCAGGAGAGAGATAGGGAAAGTAGCAGTCAAGGGTACAGCGAATGGTATTGGGAAGGAGAAGACGAGGATAGGGTTGTCGACTGGGGCAGCTGAGAAAAGGTTAAATCAAATTGGATCCATTTGGTGTGAGTCTTGGAATTGAATCCAAAACGAATGATTTGACATGCTCATGCCTAGAATGACCTCTTTCGTCTGAACGACGACTTTTCAGCCGGGCGTTGTTCTCTCAACGTACCATGATGGAAAAACACGATGGAAAGCCACAAGTTAAAATATAGTATTATTTTGTGGAGATAGGAGAAATATGTCACGCAGTAAAGATACTAATTCATAACCTAAACGAGAATATACGGTGGCGTATTCGGAGAAAAATTTATCGAGAACCACCGGGAATAAATCGAATTCGTATCTAGGTTTGTTAGTTTTGATGGTAAAAATTCCAAAGGTACCTTTCTCGGACAAAAGATCTAGTTGACAAAAAAACATTCGAAGAGGTATTTCACCAGACTATTCACCATTTCTTATTTCCATGGTGTTAACTGGTGTTATTGCATCCTGCCAATTACATCATAATGTAAAAACGTCTCTACAAGCGATCAAATCCTGGTACAAGCACATTATCTCATCATAACATTTGTCATTTAGAATAATTTTGGTGGTACAAAACGCATTTTCCAATTCACTTGAATATTCGGTGTAATTTGAGTATATGTTTAGGATTTTCTTTGTTTTTTTAATAGTTAAAGCGCTAATTAAATACTAAAAACCCAACGGAATAATCTAGAATTTTAAATGCTTAATATAAATTAACATAATCATTACTGAGTAGCATTATATAAATGCAAGGATTATGAAAGCGTTGAAAAGCGAAATCCGTGAAAACCTGTGTGAAAACCTGTGTGAATGAGACATCTGCTATTAGTATGGAGGAAATCAGCAAAAGAATTAGGTTTCCTGTTATAATTTTAAATTAAAAATTTGGTGTTGCGCCTATTCCATGGTAAGACACCCATAGAAATGGTATGAATAGTGTAAGGGTGAAAGGAAACGATGAGGGTAAAGTACCAAATGTTATACGAGTAACATACCCTCAACTCTCCATCAATCCAAATTATCTTAGCTTTAGCTGGACCTACGTTCAGAAATTCAGAAGAAGAAATATAGTATATGAACGCCTGGAAGATGCCCTAGGAGCAGTAAATAGGAAAGGAGAACCAGATTGTAATATGAGACTGAAATGCTGAGATCGGAGACAACCGAGAGAGAAACACCGTGGGATAGTTTGGATTGGGAAAACGAACGTCGCGGGAGAAAGACTGATAGATTTCTGTAAAGAAGAAAACATGGTATTGGCAAAAACCCTCTTCCAGAAACTTTGGAGAAAAAGACAACCAGATAGATACCGAAGGAGAGGATAAGATACCACTGACTACATTCTTGTCAGATCAAGATTCAAGAACCAAGTTCAGTAATGTAAGAACTACCACGGCGAAGATATAAATAGAGATCACAACTTGGCCGTCATGGATAGTCGAATGTGATATAAGAATATAAAGAAAGTGACACATGAACCCATATGAAATACAAATATGTCGGACGAAAATGACTCAAGAGCAAAGTTCACCGCGACCATTGACAGAAAAATAAAAGAAATAAATGAGACTAGCATATGAGGACAATGGAAGGAAATTATTAATATCGTAACCAAAGTGGCAGATGAATAACGTCTGAGTGAGGCGACGAAATCCAAGTGGCCATGGATAAAATCTCAAATATTTTACCTCACTGAGGTGAGAAGCAAAAAATCTAAGAAATGAAACTGAGGAAACATTTTATAAAAATTCGCGGAACCAAGTCGTTCGAGAGTACAATAAGGCCATGGAAGTGTGGATAGAAAGCTACTGTGAGGAAATCAATGGGATCATAAAGAGGGAAAACAGCCAATCGGCTTACATGCTGCTGAAGAGACATTTCGGAGGAAAAAAACAAAATCTAACAATGCCAGGGATTTTAATGGAAAGATTCCAATAAAAGATGAACAAATTGCGATGATATGGGAGGAATATATTGAAGATCTCTCTTAAGTGCCCAAACCACTTGAAGGTGACTTAATTAAAGAAGATATGTTGATTGAAAAAAAAACGAAAGAGTCCCGAAAATTCTGAAAAGCAAGTTCCACAGACCCGTGAAAGATATAAAAAACACCAGGGCACTAGGGGTTAACAAAATAAACGGAGTAATAATCAAGGCAATTAGGGTCAAAGTGAAAGATAGCCTCTTTGGAATTAGATATAGATAATTTAGGACCGCATTAGCCGCCGCTTGGGTGTGTGGCAGGGGGTGAATACACACAAGACTAATTTTGACCCGAATGTGTCCCTAAATCAAAATAATCAAAGATAGCTATGACAATGGAAAACTACCAGAGGACTTCGAGATGAGTGTGATGATTGCAGCACCGAAGATACCAAGAGCAGATAAATGCAACGAGCTAAAAACATTGACTCAGATATCTCGCAAATCTTAGATAATTAGCCGAAGAATAGAAGAAAGATGGAAGAAAACCTCTGCAAAAACCAACACAGATTCAGGAAAAACCGAGGAGCAAGAAAGGTAATCAGCTAGAGGGTATTGGCCGAAAAAAATGACAACCGTACACAACAAATTCTATGTAGCATTTGCGGACTTAGAGAAGGCCTTCAACATCATCGAATGGAACAAGACGCTCAAGATACTAGACACACTTGGAATGAATTACAACGAAAGAAGAATAATCCATCCCCTCCAAAAGATTAAGTAAAAAAACTACACAAATGAAAAAGGAATAAAAATACATGCCAAAATAAACAAAGGACTTAGAAGAAGATACAACCTCGCGCCAGCACTATTCAACGCAGAGGCAGTAAGAGCATTGAAGAATCGTAAGTAGTAAGAATGGTAAACTAGATCGACTGGACCCACCTTGAGGTACAGTGGATTTGTAAGAAACGTAATGCAAGGTAAAATTGAAAGGGAGATCTTGCGAGAGAGATCAATAGACTACTACCTAGAATAAATTTAGGACTTGAAACAGCGAAGCTATGAGGTGAGGGAATCAACACCGAATAGGTATGAAGTAAATTGCAGTGCACCAATTTTGGGGTTTAAATATTAATGTTGACAAAAATTTGGATGCAAATAATATCAGGGTTTTGAATTTTTTAAAGTAATTGTTTATTTTTGGTGCTTTTAAAATTTTTATAGTCCATGTGAGACCTAATATCTATCATGTAAACTTTACTGCCAATTTTTAGTTTAATAACTGCGTGTATCACCCAAGTGTACCTACGTACTACCTTGAACAAAAAGTTCCCGGAATAACCACCGTGTGGCGCTCCCATCGTTCCGATTTGAGTTCTGTTTTTTTTTGTTAAATTGGTACATCTGTTGTTGATATTCCCTTTAAATCTTAGTGTCATAACTTGACATTTGCAAAAGTTACGTAGCCAAGAGTACATCTATCTCTGTGTGTGTTGGCGATTTTTTACAATTGCAGAAATGGATTTAAATTTGCAACAACGAACTTGTATTAAATTTTGCGTAAAAAACGGATTTAGTGGCGCACGGACGTTGGAAATGTTGGAAAAGTGTTTCGGCAACGATTCTCTAAAAAAAACGGTCGTTTACCAGTGGCACGAGCGGTTCAGAAGTGGTCGTGAGTCAATCGAAGATGATGAACGAAGTCGGTGAAAAAATTGATAAAGTAAAAGAAATGTTGGTCAATAACCGCAAATTAATCATCAGAGAAATAGCGGAGGACTTGAACATTGCCTATGGATCCGCCCAAGACATTGTGGTTAATGATTTGGGTTTCCGTCGTGTAGCAGCAAAGTTGGTGCCAAAAGACCTCAATTTCATGCAAAAAAGAGACTGTGTTGACGTCGCAAAAGACATGATTTGCGAGGCTGAATCCGATCCCACATTCATCAAAAGGATCATTACTGGAGACGAGACGTGGGTTTATGAGTACGACACGCAATCCAGACATCAGGCAAGTGAATGGCGTTCACCAAATGAGCCGAGACCAAAAAAACCACGTCGTTTCCAGTCAAAAAAGAAGGCAATGCTGACGGTTTTCATGGATTACAACGGTGTAGTGCATCATGAATTTTTGCCAGAAGGCCAGACAGTAAACAAAGAGTATTATTTGGGCGTTATGAGACGTTTGCGTGAAGCAATTCGCCGAAAGAGACCAGAAATGTGGGCAGAAAACTCGTGGATTTTGCACCATAGTAACGCACCGTCGCACAGTGCTATCATTATTCGTAATTTTTTGACAAAAAATGCAACAAATACCATCCAACAGCCACCGAATTCACCTGATTTGGCTCCCTGTGACTTCTTTCTGTTCAATCGAGTTAAATAACCATTACGGGGAACGCGTTTTAGCAGCCGAGAGGAAGTAATGGAAAAATCGCAGGAAGCACTAATGGACATACCGAAAACCGAATATAAAAAATGTTTCGAGGATTGGATCAAGCGCTGGCATAAGTGTGTTGCAGTCGATGGGGATTACTTTGAAGGGGACAATATAGATTTAGATGAATAAACTTGTATTTTTAATTTTCTGAATAAATTCCGGGAACTTTTTGATCAAGGTAGTATATCAGAGACGCTTGCAGTGTTGCTCTAGTTAACGTACCGGGATATTTGATTACGAAGTCTTAAGAAAATTCAGAAGCTTTGCCCGAACTCGAAAAAACCCCTAATTTTTTATATCTCTGGTTATTAGAAGTAACAAGGGAATCAATCATTTGTGGCACCAGGAAAATAACTGCTTCTCTACCTTGAAAGGTTAACTCAATGGGTCATGGCTTAGTGTCATGTGGAAATGTTTCATATGGTTATCTAAATCCCTATCTATTACACCGAACTTCAGGATGGATGCCCATGAAATGACTACTTTAAAAATGTTACAGTTACGAATCAGAGAAAACTCTATCTTTTGAGCAGAAACACTAATCTTAGATAACTCATTTTTATCAAAAAACTACTAACTTCTTTCTTAAATGACACTTTGGGAAATATAGTGATAACAGCATATATTTTGTGATTTGCGTAAACTGATCTATGTATGTATTTTAATATTTAACAATTTGTAAAATCACCAAATATACAGAGCAGTAATAAAATTTTGCACATTGGCACATATTTTGTTTTCCGACGGCAATCTATGATAAAATGCATCTGATTTTTAGGTTTAAATTGTAAGAAATATTAGCGGATGGAATAATCTCCAAAACCAATTTACATCCGCGTGATAGTAAACATTACGAAAATATGGAATGTAAGGAGAATAAGGTTTCTTTTCGTTCTCTGGAGAAATCCTTGAAACGAACTTTGGATCATCGTTCTATTTTAATCAATGCTCACCAACGCTTAAAAAGTGTACTTTAGGTTTAACTAACCTGTAATTATCATTTACGCAAAAACGCTCAATTAAAATTAATACTACGTCACTAAGATACAGTTAAATCAGTCTAACAAAATATGAAAATGTGGTACTCAAGACACAATAATATTTATGAAAGATCTAGCCAGCGCTGATGGTGGTGGGCCGCAAGGTTTGCGAACAACGAGCCTTTAATACAAACCAACTCTTAGGCCATAAAGAAGGGAATGGGTGGGAGGAAGAGAAACTAAATTCCCACCGATCCCATGCACTCTAACCCCACGCTATCCATACCCCACCCGTCCACCTCCACTCACATTCCTCACCTGCCGCCTCGCCCCTTGCACCCCCTGCCCAGATATTTCAATTCCATCGCCTTCCGCCATGGCAACGCAGCCTCCATCTCCGTGTGGCCGTCCCACATCCTCCTCCTCCAGTTTCGCCGCATTCCCAACTCTCCCATCTGGATCCCTTATCAACCCACCCCCTCTCCACTACGCTTTTCGTGATTCGCACGTGTGTACTCTCCTCGCAAATATCGCCCCCACTCCCCGTTTTCCCTCCCACTAAACATTCTCCCTCTCTCGTGCAGCCCGCCCATCAATTATTCAAAGCACCTTCCTCCTCCATGTGCTCACTCTCTCTCCCTTCAATGGCGGTTCTCCTTAATACCATTCGCTATCTCTCCCTCTTGTCTTGCTCCACTCAACCACGTCCCCACCCCTCACCTTTCAATGCGCATAAAATAGTGCCAGCCACCCACTAGTTCGGACCCAGAAGAAGCGAAGGACGATAGAGGGTGACAAAAAAGGGCAGGGGAGTAACAAAGGAAGGACGAAATGAGGTTTCCCGAGGCGCCCACTCATGCGCGAGAACACTCTCCCTTTCCATTGCCTCCCCACTCCCTCTTCCTCCCCCCCCTGCGCCCTCATCCCACGCCAATGTCCCGCGACGACGACGATTAAGTCCTTGGCGCTTTAATCCTCGAAAGATTAAGGTGACATTAACCCTCCACTTCCCCTGCTCCAATTTCTCTTATATATCGAAGGCATCCTTCCCCTCCGGCGTGCTTTAAACCCCAACTCGTGTCGCCATATTCTCAACCCATGAGAAAAATTCGGCCTCTCATCCCTTCTGCCTCTCGCTTCCACTTCCCATTTCCATCTCCCACGTTCTTCTTCTTCTGCCACACGCCTTCCCATGCCTCCTATCTTTCTTTCCTCCACCCAGGCTTCTTCAAACTTCTGCCTCCATCTACTTCCTCTCCTCGAACATCTCTACCTCACATCCCCCTCCGTTGAGAGTTGACCCGGGAAAATAAGCGAGAAAGGTTTCCATCCCTCCATCTGCCCAATATTCTCATGCCACGGAGAGAAACACTCCGGGAAAAGGCATGCTGGAGACACAGCACTTCATAAATATCGCCCGTGGAATTCACTGAGAGTGACAAGGCCACGTGCTTAGCAATCCAAATCCAAACGCAAAAATTCCAAATACTAACGATTACGGGAACTAATACTTTAAGTGTTTCAAAATTGTTCGGGCATTGTTTTTCTTCGCCGTCGATTAAATTATTTTATTTGTGCCCCAAAGATTTTTTATAAATACTAGGATGCGGAGGAAATTAGGTGATAATACTACTTCCGTGGCATTGTATATATTTTCTCTTTGACATCGTAATAATGGAAGTTTGGGATTCCATTTTTAAATGCAGCTTTAAAAGTCGATTGTTTGCAGATAACTACCACAGTAATAAATAATTTAGATACGAACTCTATCAAACCATTTTATAATGGTGAATCGTCTTTATCGTGCTATACAATAATTCCAACAAAATAGACAAAATTCGACTTGACCTCTATATACATCACATGAATGTATATTTTTGTACCCTGGAAACCACCACTAAGGTGTGTGGTAGGGAGTGAATACACGCCAAACTAATTTTGACTCGAATATTTTTACTCCTACCGCGGTTAGACAATGTTATTTGGATCCCTTATCGTTCGTAGAAAAGAATGGCATCTTACATCTATCTGTTCTACACTTAATGCCCCTAATGTTACTGACATGATCTCGCCTACCGTAGTATGATGGGGGTAAAAATAAATTTACAACATCATTGCTATAGAGGCATCCTACAAATTTATGTAAGAGATGTAACTTTCGCTCCGTGAGTGATTCCCAGTCTAGCTCATTTTCTAATTTTGATACCCTACTCATTTTATCATAACATCGTTTTACAAATCTAGCTCCACTACGCTGGACGATTTTCCATTCGGTGATCAATCCAACTTCATGAGGATCCCATAGGTATTTGCCTGGCATGTGTTATCCCAGAGGATAGAACGTTGTACGCCAAACTAGGTGAGCTCTACCATCACCCAGCAAGCCAACCTTCGAATTTTAAATTTTCCTTTCACTCATTGGTGAGTGGCTGTTTTTAGAGTAGTATGGTCTCAGGTCTGACTTTATTAATAACTCCAAGTATTCTTCCTGTTTTTGTGAAGCAAAAACTTTTAAAACCATGATTTCAATAGCAACAATCATTAAACTGACACTCATAAACATTTGTATCTTGGCGTGAAATTTCGATGAGGAATATGTATAGGAATATTCGTAAGCATATGTAGAATTTTGATGATTTTCGAAAAAGGAAAAGAAGATGAAGAAAAAGGTAGAAGACGAGGACGACAGCTCAGTGAAGGTAAAAGAGAGAAAGAAAGGCAAGGCAACCAAAGGAATTTATCGGACGAGAGGAGAAGAATGGCGTTTCCTGGAGGAGCGAACGTTCAAGCGACAAAAGGAATAAAATGAAGATGGCGATTGAATCTCATTCCACATCATTTTTCCTAAAGCGACCGAAAATAAAGCTCTTTCTCGGGATTCTAGCGGTGAGTATAAGGTAGCTCTCCATATCCCTCCTTCCCGAGCTTTGCCCATAATCTGTCTCTTCCCTCACTCCCGCATCCTTGTTTTTCTTTCGCATGCCCCAACCGGTAACCCTACACCGTACTCGCCACTTCAACCGCTCATCCCCTCAGGCATTCGTCCACTGTCTCCCTATTATGTCTCCTGTCATGTGATCCTCCTCGTAACCACACTGGCACCGCCTTTTTGCGGAATATAATGACGCATCCCAGACGCACCAGAGGCGATCGAGGTATGGTATAAATCTGAGGATTCCCTGGAGCTTTTCCTATCTCATTGTTGTCACATTCAGTTTATTTAGATGGCATTTCGACAGCGTAGGCACTAAACAAAAATAAGCATTTCTCATTAAATATCACCACGACTCATCTTTTCATGAGATAACGGTTAAAAAAAGGAATTTTCTCAGTTTATAAAAAATTACAAACATGACGAAATACGTTTCATACTATTTGATGACGCCTTCCAGTTATGTTTTGTACCTCCTAACTCTGAGAGCATAGGGAGAATCTTAGATAATCAGCTATTCGTAATGCCCCCGTTCAACCTTAGGAAAAATAACATTTGTGATGATTAGGCACCAGGCAGAAATAGATGTAAAGTTTTCCATATTATGATTTCCATATTTTCCATATTAACTCACCCTCAACTCTCCATAAATCCAAATTGTCTTATCTATTTAGGTTTTTATCTGGCTCTAGTAGCCAAGTGGATAGAAATAAAAATAAAAATTCTTTACTGGCGTTAAAATAGGGCATTATTTGTGGTGATATCGCTGCGATAGCACCTCGACAAAGCCTATTTTTTTCAGAAAATTTATGACGGCTATGGAATGCAGGTTTCCAATACTAAGAAACGGTCTGATGGCGCTGGGATTAGAGATATGCTCAGGGTTTTTAAACCAATTGAAACACGCGTTGCAGGTGAGTTTTATAAGGTTGCATATACACATAGACTCGCGCCCACACACACACACACACACACACACACACACACACACACACACACACATATATATATATATATATATATATATATATATATATATATATATATATATATATATATATATATATATTCACTTTCCCGGAAAAGCCACGAACGTGCACAATGAAACTCACTAAATAGTCACAGCAAACACAGAAACCAAAACACACAAAAGAGAGACTCACTAGTTCTCGAATTTTCAGTGGTGCAACCACCTTTCTCAAGAGGAATTAGGAACAGAACTCAGAACAAACATATATATATATAAATGTGTGTGTGTATATATATATTATTTTCGTACATAGAAATAGACATATAAGGAAAGGGGATAGGAAAACACATAAAAGATCAACACAGGAAAGGTGGGGAAGGCGGTTTTGAGCAGATCACAAATGTAAAAATATTTCCTTAGCCGGGATTTGAACCACGGAACTTCCACTTTCCGGGCGGATGCTCTACCAATTGAGCAAATAAGGAAACCTGATTTACATTGAGATCTGCGATCTTATATGTGTTTTCCTATCCCCTTTCCTTATGTGTCTATTTCTATGTGCGAAAATAATATTTGTTCGCCGTATGGCGGGATTTTCGAGTTTGAATATATATATATATATATATATATATATATATATATATATATATATATATATTCACATTAAACGTGCACACACATTCAAACAGGTAAACCCTCCAAATGGCGAACACTTATAAAAGACAATATTGGTGGGGAAGTATTCCCCACAAATCCTGTGCTTGTCTTTAATGTGTGTTCCTATCTCTTTTCTGTATATCTATATCCATGTGAATGGATACGTACATAAATATATATAATATTATATATATATATATATATATACATTCAAATACGAAGTCCCACCATGCGGCGCACAAATATTCATTCAAGCATAGAAATAGGTATAAGGAAAGGGGATAGGAAAACACATAAAAGGCGAACACAGGACATGTGGGGAAGGCGGTTTTTGAGCAGATCACGAAAGTACAAATATTTCCTTATATATATATATATATATATATATATATATATATATATATATACGGCACCGCCGTCGTCATCAGAATCAGATGACGACGGCGGTGCCGTCGAAACGTCAATATCTACTGTAAGTGTCCTTTTATGTTTCTGTGTGTGGAATATTTATTATCTTAGTGTTTGTGTGTTTGTACGTCGCCGGAGAGCGTCATTTTCAAGATTATATATATATATATATGTATATATATATATACAAAGCTATGTACAATGGCCAATGCACCACGCTCCTCAATGTTAAAATCAAAAACCACAGAGTATCCACTTACCCATCTTCTCCATATGCCTCCCTCCCAGTTCCCCATACACGAACATAAGTGCAACGAAATTTTCGACAATTACTACAGAGTATCCATTATTTCCTCCCTCCCGCCAACACCCACATGTATATAATTCAAGACTAGAGTTATCTTGTAACTATCTTTTTAAACCCTACCACCATCCCCCGAAATAAATTGTTCCCATTAGTTGACACCTTTCTCTCAACAGCCAATGACCGATTACATATTGTTTGACCCTCCCCCCACCCACTATTTCCTTGCCTCCTTTTCTTAGGGTTATGTTAAGGTTAAATGGATGAAGGGACCTTATGGTCTCAATTTCTCCCAAATACAGACGTTTATCTATCTACCTATCTTCCCGTCAGTAGATATTTGCCCTGATGAAGGTAGTTGAAATCAACGAAATATCGAAGTAAGTTGCGTTTGTGTTTTGGTTAATCTTTTCATTTTTTTAGTATATTTAAATGCAAATATGCATCAAGATTCATAATAAGTTTTACTTTTTATGTGTTCTCGTGCTGTGTGTTACTGTCTAAGTTTTTTATTCAACACTTCCGTGTTACTTCGAAGAAATAATATATATATATATATATATATACACACACACACATACATACGTACAAATATGTATAGTCTAATTAAATTCTCATATCCAGTTTTAAAATTAAAAAGATATCGAATCGAAAGGATTTCCACAAGAAAAAAACTAAAATTCAGTGTTTCCTTGAAATTTGTATTCACTCGATTGTAATTTAAGTTTGCCACTGAAAAGATGTAACGTCCTCTTATTTTTCACCATGAAAATCTTCCGTAAAATATCACAAGTGTCAACGAAATATACTTCAAGAAATAAACTTCATCATTGCCAATAGCATACGACGTTATGCCACTGAATTTTTTCTCATGCGTTTTAACGTTGGACTTAATCCTATGCTATCACAAAAATATAATATTCAAAGATAATTTTACGGCGCAATAATAACACTAAAAAAGAGCAGCAAATCGATGTCCATCCCACACAGGGTAAAAACAATGGCACCTAACCCGGTCTTTAAATCATGCTCGATCACTTGATCGTATCCCATAATTTTAATATATTTCAAATATATTAAAAGCCAAAAAATTCAACACCTATCCTGCCTTTACAATAAACTTATTTTTCCTATAACTTAATATCGCAATTTTGTCAGAAATTTGGCATTCCTGAAGAAAGGTATTTGATGATGTTCATTAATTTGTACAAGTCTTCAATAACTTAATGGAGACTTCTCCTCAGAAATGATAAAACTAAATAAACTATTTCCAAGCCATAACTAAAATACAAAATAAACAGCTACATAATACTTTGTACTTCTTTTTAATAAACCTTCAAAAACATTACAGAACTATCCAGTTACCTTCATATAATTTACTCAGTCTTCCAAATTCAGAAAATATAGCGATAACTATTTCACCCATTTCTTCCGTAAAATAGCCAAATAGTATTCTATAAAAATATTACGATACCTGGATTATTGTATCGTAATGATTTTATACAAATATAGATACAGATACAATTGAACATTTCAACGGAGCTAACATCATGCTCCGACGAATAATGCTTTTCGCTGCCATAAAAATCTAAGAAGAAGATGCCTCATACAAACATCTATTCAGTACTCTCAACTCAATTTGTCCAATTCAAAGGTTAAGGTGCAGCTAGTTTATGGGCCTACAATACGAGCCTCGTATATGGCCTAATTTCTGCTGCTAAAACTCCACGAGGATTTAATGAGCATGGACACTTGAGTCTACTCTAATTCGAAAGAACAAACCCCTCACAAGCATCATGATGTGAAGGGTTTCAGAAATCTCATCGAGTTAGGAGGTTAATGTAAAAATAAGACTTTTTCCAAAATGATCGACATGGGAATTCATCTTTCGTTGTGGTTCTCCCTCAGGGTAACGGCAGAATCACCCTTGGGAGTTATCGTTTTTGTCTAAGGAAATGGTTTCCCAATTCGATGAGCGCGGCCTTGAGGAGTTCAAAAAGAGGAAGGCAGATTCCGAGGTAGAGGGCTCTGCCCGATCGAGAGAGAAAAAAAGGAGATGTGAGAGACCTCGGGGCTGAGGGGCGTGAGGGCGAGGGAACTCATGGGTTGGTGGAGCTGAATGAAGAGGAAGGGGAGAAAATAGTGAGCGAAAACCTCCCAAGGGAAAGGAGAGGTTTGGGTGGAGGTGGAGAGGAAAAGAAAAGAAGGAAAGGCAAGCTTCCCTCCAGAGGAACTCCTTCGGGGGGACCTCATCTTCGGATCCGACACCCAAGCTCTCATTCCACCTACGTAGGACCTCCTCCGTCCACCCTCCTCAAGTCCTCCCCAACGGCTACCTACGGGTGAAGGAGCCTACCTTTCCCTCCCTTACTTCAGCCATTCCCGCTACTTCGCCCGTCATCCCAATTCTTTGCCCCTCACCCGCCCCGAATTTCCTGCGAAGAGGAAGAAATTCCTTCTCCCTACTTCCTTTCCCCTTCTCCCTCCTACTCTCTCCATCTCTCTTTCTCTTATTCCCTCAATCTTCAGCTGACTAAGCGCTTCAAACCAATAACGCAAACAGTTATTGTCATGTGACAAGTAGGCCGACCTGCTCAGAAGGTAAAAGAACTATTATGGAGTAAGGTTGATTGGGCAACGGAAGAAGCGAAAGGGAAGATCACATAGGGAGAGGCTGGAAAATGTTTTATTCCGCAAGCAAGAGGAGACTTGGTTTGAAAGGAATGTCATTCCCACAAATATTGAGCTGGGGTGATGTATGAACAAAGCAAGGTTCGAACATCTGAATTTCACTAGGGCCGTTAAAACTTAATTCGAGGGACGGCAAATATCCAAGCATTTGTTCATAATCCTCTGGCTCATAATTCTCTTGAGTATTTCAAACTAATCAAATTAAAGAGGAATAGCGGTTGCGTGAAAACGACAGCTATGCTCACAGTGCGGCGATAAAATTGAATGATGTGAGATTAATCAGTTTGATGACCAAGCAATATACACTTAAATATGAATATATGGATGGCTAAAATGTGCCCCAATTACATAATTAACTTCAGATATAACAACCGAGAACAATTAACAAAAGCCGAACAACATAAGAATTTACCATAGAATCAGTGGTTCCTGGAACTCTTCGGCATCCCTTCAAAATATTATGTCCTTTAAATGCCCCTGTGAGCAAATCGGATTGACGTTTTGCCAAAACCATTGAACGTAACTTTAAATCAATTTTCTTTGATACTTCCCATGAAATTAACTGTGAAACATTCATTTAAGTATATTATTACTTAAACTTCCAATTCTTTACTAACAATTTTCAACACATATCTTCCCTTCCTTAAAACGCCTTCCTGGCATACCCACATTCGATTTGAAATCGCTATCTGGATAGTGTACATTCATTTGATTATTCCTCACCTCTCCATTGGATGATTATTGTGACGACAGTTGTCGGTATTGTCTATCCCATGCAACCCATTTCTATTATGCAGTCAGAAAAAATCAAAGTATTGATGCATGAAGTAGTTTTAAAAAGTAGGATTGCAAACAGATGTAGAGTGCCTTATGAATTTTACAATAAATTCAACTCAAAATATTTCTCTCCCTTCAATTTTATCTTTCATATCATTTAGCGCCGACTTGACCTGTTTTTCCATGCGTGCACAAGCGTTTTTAATGCGGAGAGGATACGTGCAGGGGAAGGGTTAGGGGAGGAGAGGTAAGGGACCAATAGGAAACGGACAAGATGGGGGAGGGAAAATGTAGACTGCGATTGGATACATACATATATATATGCACACATTCAAGCATGAAATCCCGCCATGCGGCGAAAATATTAATTCACATGGAAATAGATATAAGGAAAAGGGAGAGGAACACATATAAAAGACGAACACAGTAGGGTGAAGAAGGCCGAATCCAGCAGCTCACAAGCGCAAAAATATTTTCTTGACCGGGACTTGAACACCGGATCTTTCGACCTGCCGGGATGCTCAAACCACTAGAGCAATCGAGGAAGCGTAATTTACACTGAAAACTACTGGGTCTTAAGTATCCAAGTGCCCCGATTCTTTGGCCGAGAGATGGCGTCAGGGGGCTGGCTGTTTCACCCACCAAAGGAGATATAGGAGGCACAAGTGGAAAGGATAGTAGGTAAGCAATCATACAACATCATAAAGGATAGGAGCAGGGTGTTTCGTGGCACGGATAGCCAGAAGAAAGAGACTATATATATATATATATATATATATATATATATATATATATATATATATATATATATATATATATATATATATATATATATATATATATATATGTATGTATTTTATACACACAATGTGTGTGTAAAATCCATTATATATAAATACATATATATACCTAATAATAATAGTTATACTATTATTTTTAATAGGTAATAATTAATAATAATTATTATTAGGTAATAATTAATAATTATTAATTATAACCTAATAATAATAATCATTTATATACATGCATATATATATGTGTGTATATATATATTTATTTATTTATTTATAATTATTATTATTAGGTAATCTACCGGATAAGCTAGGTTTTTGGATGGACACAACTATCAAATAAATATTTGCCAACTACAAACAAAATCCAATCCAGCAACCTAATCTACATCAGGTCCCTCTTCATCTCGGTGTACTTCTTTCCTCCCTTCATCCCGTCCAACATCCCTATCCTTTTCCTGCCCTTTCCTCGTTTGCCCAACATTCTCCCCTCTATTACCTTCTTCAACATCCCACTACCGCTCAATACACCTTTCATCCATTTCTCCTGCCTCCATAGGAGAATATTGTGTTTATGGTTTACATATACATATATATATATATGTATATATATATATATATATATATATATATATATATATATATATATATATATATATATATGTATATGCGGGTCGCGGTGGTCTCGTGGGTAGAGCGTTGGACTACTGACCAGAGGGTCCCGGGTTCGATTCCCGGGCAAGGCACTCTGGGCACCTGCAGCTCCACCCAAGCTAGTTGATTTTTCGGGTACCAGATCTTCCTGGGAAACCATAACCGGCACAGGGAAAGGAACTGGCCCCCCTACCCTGATGTGTGAATATTCACACGCCATCGGGCTTGGTACATGGGTGAGCTCTACCATCACCTACTAAACCGACCTTCGGGTTGATTACTGTGTTTATGGTTTTTTTATATATATATATATATATATATATATATATATATATATATATATATATATATATATATATACCATACTAGCACCATTAAACCACACACATTAAAATCCCAATTAAAACATTGTTAAAAATTAAAATGACATTTTTCACGGTTCAATGGTTGCACTGACTTCGTTCTTTTTCTTTCCTCCATACTCCTTCTTCTCCGTACTACACATATAAATGCTCATATATACATATATATATCATAACAGATATTCGAGGCACAGTTTATCGTACTCCATTCGTACGATTCAGAAGATTCTGCAGTGTGTGCAGTGTTATCCCATGAACATTACGGTTAATTGACTGCTCTAAACGTTATAAGTGATATAAATCTCGCCAACCATCCATGCGTGCCTTGTAAATTCCACTTGTCTAGATATAGAAGCAAATATACGAGTTCTCCTATTTTTTCTGAAGGAAATGCGAGTAAGCCCCGAATGGCCATGGCTTAGATTAAGCATCCCGACCGTTTCATCTCGCACTATTTACCTTCCTCTCTTTCCCTCCCTAAACCAAATCCGCCAGTCTCCGTTACTTTCTCTTCTCTTTTTCTCTGCTGCTTCTTACCCGCCTCACTTTCGCTCCCGAAAATTTTTCTCGTGAAACTTTTCTGGCCATTTCTGGTCCCTTCCTGCATTAATTCGAAGAGCACGATGGGAGCCTTCCGACGGGAGATAGAGAAGGGGAAGGAGTTGCATACCTACCCAAACCCGACTCCATCTCTCCGCACTTCCCTCCCACCGTTTCCCAGATCTCCCTTCCCCAACCCCCGTTTTGCTCTGAACAACACCGCACCCTAATCCATAGCTTGCAGCCCTCCCTCCAACGCCTTCCCTCCAATGTCTCCCTCATACCGCCACACCCCCCGCCATCCCTCTCGCCTTTCAGTCTATCCCGAATGACGTCAGCTCCTTACTCCTTTGCCAAAATGCTCCTCGCCCCCTCTCTTCGCCCCTCTCTCTATCACTCTTCAACTCCCATCCATTTACCTCACCGTTCCCTCCTTCCAGACTTCCCCCCCCCTTCCCCTACCCTACCATCCCTTCCCTCGATTCCTCTCCTCCACTCCACACGTGGGCCCTCTCACAAACCTGCTCATTTTCCTTCGCCCTTTCTCCCTCCCACTCCTTTTTTCTCTCCTCCCTGATTCGAATCCCTGCCACCTCCATTTTCCTTTCGGGTCCGCTTCCCCGCCCGTTTCCGGAATATCGTTCTTCTCCTACTTCTTTCACATCTTCGAAGTAATGTCTCTTTCTCTTCCTGAACCATATTTTCCGTCGAAATCCTTCAGCTTCCAAATTTTTTTTCTAATGTCATTCTTTTTTCGCCAATACTGAGAGTTCCAGATTCACCCATTACTGAGAAACTTACATTTTTTGCAGCATCCACGATTAATACTTTTCCCATGAGCTAATAAGAAACCACTCTCATTTTAATATGCAAATAATGAGAGATTTTTTACTTTACATCGCCAAGTGTAATTTGCGAGTCTCCTTTAATATGAATAATGATATGATAATTGCCTTTTTCCGGTTGCCTCTAGTTCAAAGAACATTAGTGGTAGCGCTTTCTCAAGTTAATACGTTTTGCTCCGCTCATTTTGTGAGCAAACTATAGCCGTGTGGAATAACTACTTTACAGGTGTCTGGACCGTCTAATTACATCCTCTCATCTGACTGAGTTTTCTTTTGAGCATATCATTTGGCATTCATCATGATCTGGAAACAAAATCTTCCGTTTACAAAAACAATCGTATTTTTGAGAAAAAAATCCACCAAAAAAAAATGAAAAATTCTTCCATCTTCAATCTCTTTTTATGCTGCAATCACGAGCGTTTTGATTCGTTCGCCATAAAAATTTTCCGGGGATTTTTATCACCGCGGGATCCCCACAGCTAAATCCCGAACAACCGAAATTCTAATTTCTCCAATGGAATTCCCAAGCAGTTCATCTCCAGATGAAATAAAAATACAAGTCCGTGTGGAGTATAAGTTTGCATGGTGTATATTTACGAAAGGAACACACTGAGAGAGTTTCATCCAAGGGGAAAGCCGCCACGGTCAAAGTTCGCCTCGACCAACTTCCCTCACTCGCGCACTACGTCATATTTCCGACTCCGCTTTGGCTCCAACACCACAGCAATCCTGGCCCAAGAACGCCCCAAGATATCCAGCCGAAACCCTTTCCCTCTTCCCAGCCTTACCCCTACCACCCTGACCTGTACATAAAATCTTTCTCGTAAGATCACTAGCTGAGTAACGAGTAAACGCAAAGGAGAGCAAGGCAGGATTTGAGGGCGTGCTTCGGTGAGCGGATGGGGAGGAGAGGAAGAAGAAGACAAACAATGGAGATAAGGAAATGAACGGGAAAGGGGTACACGGAAATCTCAACTTCTGACTTTCCACCCGGACCATCGGTGTTTGCTATTAACGGGCAATTTACATGTGTGTATTTTGTGGATTATTATAACTGTGGATTTTCACGCACGGCCAGCCGGTTGGGACGTAATGAGATTCGCGATTGTCAAGAACCATTTACGCTCTAAAATGGGCGGGGAAAACTTGGGGCGGGAAGAGGCAGAGAGGGCAGGGCTGGGAAGAAACTTTTTTTATATTAACGGAAGGAGAAATGTAGATATTTTCCTGATGGCAATGGAAGGGCCAGCAGTCGGTGGGAACACCAACAAATCGCGTGCTTAGACTGAGGTGGGGAGAGCACGAACGGTGTTTAATGGCGGGTAGGACGAAAGAGACCATAAAGAAATGAACACACACAAACGAATGGGAAACGACGAAAGGAATGAGGGGGAGGGGGAATGATCGGGCGGTTGCGTGGCATATACCGAATGTGCCCTGCTTATTAATTGCTTTGTTCCCGAACGAAGACATCCCGATTCGTTCAGCTGATGTTCATGAGTCTTTTAACGACTCAATAAAACCCCACTGGCTTTATTATGATGTTATTAAATATTTCTATATTGATATGTCGGCAATATTCCTCAATTAACAAGTCGGACTTTCACACAAAGACGTCTAAGTTAATTTACCATAGAGTTTATCACGTGAACCGGATGGCAAAATTACAGATGGGAAGGAAATGGAAGATAACCGTTTAAGTTTTCATCCAGACCTCTTCTTTTGAAGTCACTCCGCGATAAATAGAACGAGAATGTGAGACTATTAATGGATGGAATAATGCGTACATGGGATCGAATCTAAACCATGCTCCACATTTTCAGTACTTCTTCAATTTAGCATTTACCTTCTTATTACCTTACCTCCTTACCTCAATCTTGGCCGTTAGAGAAGTATTTGATTTACTGAACTACGCAAACATTATTTTGTAGGCAGGCAGTAAGTAGCATAATTGACACTGTGTTTTGGAATATGTAATCTTCCTTACTGGCGGTCGGTAGTCAACTCCATCGGGATTAATTCCAGCCAGCAAACCGCCCCGACCTGCACGAACACGTGCATAATGAGAATAACCCATCAACAGAGCAGAATATCATTCCCTTGATGGTACAGGATGCGGGATGACGCGTCGTATCTTTCATCACGTGTACAACAAAGCAGACTTCAGGCTTTGCTACTCCTATTACAGTATAAGCATGCTATTTTCAGCACAATAATAGGTGATATGCAAGTATATATACTTGTATGTTTTCAAGTTGTTTTTTCTCAACTGGAGTCATTATTTGCTGGAGCAGAATTACTTTGTTACAAAAGATTTTTGTCTACGTGGTAAGCCTTGCTAACCCAGCCGCCATTTCTGTTCCATGACGTCCCAAGATCTTGAGCAAAAACAATTACTTGCAAAAGAAATTATTATAACGTCCTTATGGACTATTTTATACTTATCTAACTAATCATTCATAACAGAATATGTACTTAAAAACATTACTTCAACAACCACCGATCGTTATTGGCATCTTTATTAGAGGGTTTATATAATATAATATGTAGATTGGTTCTCCTGCATGGCCGTAGAAATCAAATATTTAGTTGCAGTAGGATTATGATAACAGTGTAACCGGGATGAAATAGCATTATCTTTTGGATAATAATCTCTCATTTTTAGCAAAGCTTATTTTAAGCATCCAACAGCTTTGCTTCATCCGGATATTTTTCAATTTATTTTAATGGTTAATGTTGCAAGATGCTACTCTTCCATGTGATAATTTCCTTCCTATGGTTTTGATTATAACAGCTGTGTTTTCTTTCTAATGATCCCAATGATTTTCGCGTATCTCAGTAATAAAGCAAAGAGAGACTAGGCAAATAAAGCATAGAAAGAGTAAAGGTAAACGAATAACAATGATTTTGTTCAAAAAGTAATATTTTTGCCTTGTAAGTTTATCACTTCAATCGCTGCCTAAACAAAAGTGTACATACCACATCCATACAATATGATGTTGGGTCACCATTTAAAAGGAAAAGTTTAGATTCTATCACGGTTTACAAAGCATGACTAAGAAACATTTATTTTGGTTAGTTTGAACGGCTGTTCTTATCATTTTCCACTCTGGTGTTTATGACTCTTTCGAAGGGAAAAGAATTTCATGCACAGATTCGTCGCCTTGCGACGGTTAATATCCCCCGACTGCTCATTGTGACCTCGCTCACCAATGTGATTCAGGGTAATAATCATCGCTGCATGATACACTTACAGAGCCAAAACAGAAAGCGGTATTTTTAAACATCTCTTCATCTAATTACTTTAAGACGCGTGGTAGCCTAATGGGTAGAGCATTCGACTACTGACAGGAGGATTTCCTTTCCCAGAGATTATGGGCACCCACAGCTTTACACTGTGTGGTTTCTTGGATATATAATCTTCTTGGGAAACCACAATTGGCACAGGGAAACTACTGCCCCCCTCCTCTACCCTGAAGTGTAAAATTCACACACCGTGGGACTTAAGGTGGGCTCCATCTCCACCTATCACCCTAGCCTTAGGGTTGATCACTGTGGTGGTCTTAATGCTTACTCATGTACATTTTAATTATGAAGACCAGTTTTAATGCCGATCTGTAAATCTTTCAGATGGTTTAAACCAATATTCAAGCATTTAAGCAATTCGATTCAACATCAGTATCTATGATTATCTACCTATCACATGTACGTGTATGTTAACTAATGTCTGAAGGTAATATCTAAATCTTAATTATTATTCTTAATAACTCTCATTAAATCAATTGCAATAATTACTATGCATCACTTGGCTCGCAAACGTTCATAAAAGCAATAATAGCACAAACGGCAAAAAACTCACCTGAAACTTTTTTCTTTAAATATTATAAGTTTTTCGTCTTACGAAAAATAAGGTAGTCATGGCAGTCCATACATTAAAAAAATTAAGATTGGCCTTAAGACCATCTTCGATACTCGATTTCTTGCAGTTTATTACTCTAAATTTTCCACTACTGAGTGTCATGAAATGTAAGAATTTCCAATCGAATGAAAATACTATTTCAAAACTTAATGTTGGCACTATTAAGAAACTTTATTAAGAAGGGTTAAGAGGAGGAACCACTCTTTTAAATCTGAAATATCTTTCAACCAAAGGATCGAAAGAGCAGCTCATCAACTCGAAAAATGCCTTTTTATTATACCTAACGTTTTTGAAAGTTTCTTATGATAACATTTTGAGAGATACCTCCGGGCATTAAAAAAACAAGAGCTGAGGGATGAAAAGAACTTCTTACGAAAGATTGGAGCCGATAATGAAGAAAACCAAATATATTCACTTTCTTTCGAAACTGCGAATGGAAACGGAAGAAAAGATCTCAGAGAGAGGGATGAATTGAAGAATAACAGACTCGGTGGAAATAACGGTGGAAAAAGCTAACGTGAGCTGCCTAAGGAAAAATTCAGATGAAAAACTCGATTCATCTGAGACTTAAGAAGGATAAATAGTTTAGCAGGTGAAAAATAATTTTTGCTGTAACAAACAAAGTTTTCTCTCGGAAGCTGAGAGCAGCTAGGGAGAGCTGAACTTGTTTCTTAAAATTAAATTATGACTAAGTTCTTTAGTATTTCTGTCTGCATTGTATAACATTTACCAAATGCCTCCCAAAATAAAATTACTTCCCAACTTGGGCGTTTTACGCTGTTTTGTTGAATTACTACACATTAAAAAAGTGAACATTAAGGTTCCTTACTTTTAGTTGGAACTATTCCTTTTGATTTTTTAATACTACAGGTTATCAAAATGAAATATCAGAGAAAACTGGACTGAAAATCATTTGATCAGGATTTTAATAGAACAATTAAAATACTACCATATCACTGATATTCACACGCGTACATTCACATCAACCAGCAGACGAAGTTTAAATAAAGCCTCATTTTAAGTTATTTTACTTCATTTTTGCACTCTGAAATGGCTGCATTGTAATGAACATTTAACGGATGACACCGTTAAAAACTACTGTCGCGGCATCTCCCACTTTTTCTTGTTACTTATTTGACTTACTTTTACTAATTTCCATTTGCCTTTCCATGAACATTTCTTTCGCCTATATCACAATCATTCTTGATATTTCTTAAGTTGACACCATGATTCTCACTCTAAACATGCATCCACTTCGAAAAATTGTAAAGTTAGAAACAAATGCACAGCTATGACGTGAAATATGTCGAAACGGAACATGGAAATTTCCTTAGAAAAGAAAATCGATGGAAGGGTCGTCTCTTATCGCTTGAGGTAAATAAATCAGCGGTGATGGGCCGTGCAAGTGGTTACATTTACTACGCGGCGCCAGTTTTCTCCCTTCTCCATAAAATTTTCGCGAGAACGCTTCTCCATCATCTTAGTGTTCCGCTTATGCAGAAACGCCGAAATTCCATCAAGAAGCCTCGTAAGTCCCCAAAAAGGTATGACACCCTTTTTATAGACTTTAACGAGATAAACGTGGTTCATACATTCGATTTGCAGTGATTGAGGATTCCGCTTTATAAATCACTTCGACCGGATGCGTGAGAAGACGAGTGGCGGATTTCAAACTAAAATACAATTACCACTAATGACAAAATATAGGCGCAAATTGGAACATAGACACACTGGAAGTATAATCATTTGGGTTACTCTTTCGACGTCAATGTTCTTTTCGCCTTTTGACGCCACTGTTTGTAACAAGTCATTTCACAGCACTTAGCAACATTACTTACTAAAAACGGCTTTAAATTGTCCCTGTTTGTGCCCATTTTCTGCATGTATGTACACAGAGTTAAAATCAATTGGTAAAAGAAGAATCACAGTCAAATTCTCCATTTTATGATAGGTATTCAATATTCAAGGAGCTTTCAATTTTAAGACACAACTGGAAAGCCTTTCTTCCACTCGTTCACGAATCAAAAGGAGGCAAAAGAGGAGTTCATATTGATAATCCTGACCAATTATGAAGAAGTGGATGGGTGGAAGAAGTAGGGTTTTCTAGTGAGCAGAGTAGGTTAAAACGACCAAAAAGAGATGATACAGTTTTATCGGAAAGAAAATAAAAGTCGAGAGAAGAGTAGCGAAAAGAAGTGGAAGGGATACACTGAGGAATGCCGGACCTAAACAGAGAAGAAAAAAACGCTACTAATGGAGTTTTGCCCCGCCATCGGATTTCTTTTAAGCCTGTGGGTGACGAAACCCACTGCAAGACGCCAGATTCAGCGTCCCAAACTTCATAAAAATTACATTTCAATCAACACAGATATTTTTATCTAAACACCGAATCCTGCAATTGTTTACAGTCATAATTTTAGGTTTTTTTTAATTGAAAATGAATTGTTAACAAGAAAACGTTATTTACTGTAGGTTCCATGTCACTCGGACGACGGAGATCTAAGGACTGTAGCCCCAAACGCCCATACTATATCTATGCAAAGAGCTAACGTCTTTCTCCATTCAGATTGCTCTCGGTCAGAAAAGCAGCTCAAACTAGCCCGAAACCCCCTCCGAGTCTACGACGACAAAACTCTGAGATGTCCGAGAGGGACAGAAAAAAAGGAGGCGACCACCAGGGAGCCAGAACGCAGGAAAAGGGAGTGGGAGTAAAGGCAAGGGATGCGAACTGAATCGACAATTACCCCCAGCACCCTTGACGGACAAGGAAAGAGACGGGAAGCAGGAGGCGGCCAACGGAGGCAGAAATAGACGGAGCAAGGCCCGACCAAGGAGCTCTGAGATCAGAACAGTGAGGAAAAGTTTTAGAGAAAATAAAAACGCAACCGGGGAATAAGGACTACGTGGAGCCTCTAGCTTCGAAGCCTCAGAGGACAAAGTTATAGCCAGGGAAGATACAGCCGACTAGCCAGTCGGACTAGCTGGCTGCACTTTTTCGGCGAGGAAAATGTCTCACAATCAGAATATCTCGAACATCGAAGTATGCACACGCCAAGATACTCCTTTTTTGAATATTCCAGCGGGTAGGAGGAAAATGTGAGGAGACTTTGGGGAAGGGGAGGAAAAGAGAAAGGGATGGTCGGAGAGGGGGGGGAGGACTTTCCCATTCGCATTTGGAAAAATAAGAAAAAATTGTATGAAATATCAAGAGAGACTGTCAGGACGATGACACACATATGGTGTCACACCGCCATGCCCTCTGTTTTGGGCCAGAGAATGCATGACAGCAATACAAACCATCCCCTCCTTTGCCACTAAAGGAATTTGATATCGCACCTAGATGGAATTCCGTACACTCCCTAGCTTCTGGACCGCATGCCGAATTTTGCCGAGCACGAAACATTTTTACGAGTTTACGTTTTTACGATAAGCAATTACCGAAGTGAAGGAGACAATCCTAGGCCCTAATTAAGAAGGAAAGTTTGAAAATACTACGAAATTAAAAACACTTAGGCGTTGTTTGAAAGTTGTTTGATAAAGTACACATACATGAAGGCAAAGATGATAAGATAAATGAAGGTGTGGCATGAAGCTCTTACACAATTGACATGCTTGAGGTTAAGTTTTGAAGATCTGCAGTGGGATGAGAAAATTTTATGGAGGAAGAGAATGAAGACTATAAATCGCGAGATAAATGGTAAAGACCGACAGTGCTTATACCACAGAAAGGATAATAACGGCTGGAAATAAATACCAAGGTTACGTAAAAATATCCTTCCATTAAGGTAAATACATAACTAGCACAATCTATTGATAGTTTTGTAATATGCACAAAATTGAATTTTCAAATAAGTTTTACAAGAGCGCAACAACTGTTTACCCATACTACGAGTGTTAGTATTCCACCTCGTCCGACATTTTTTACTTTTTTTACCCCTTTTCACCTTATTAAGGATCGGTAAGATATCAATATCCCCCTAGCCCATCTGAATTACTTAATAATCAGTGTATCGTTAATAACAACCTATCGCAATTTTTTAAAGAAAAAAGTGCATTGAAGTCTTCCTCGGAGATGAAAAATGAATAAAAGTATTGATTCACAACGACTAACATAAAACATAATTCCAGACATCAATCTTACGTAAGATTCGTCCTGAAACCCGCCTACCCCCTCCACACCGCGTCAAAAGCCTGACCTATTTTAAGAGCAGGGCCAAATTTTCGCAAATAAATCCAAAATAGCAATCGATCAAAACACGTTCGCTTGTCTTGAAAGACAGGAATAGTAGAGTAAAATGTCTGAGACACATCTTCCAAATGGTCTGAGACACCTATCTCCTCAAAGCGTATACTTTTTAAACACACTTTATACCGTTTTCATTTATTTGTATAACATCACCTTATATTGTCGTGCATTTATTAATGTTCTGTCATCCTAACCTCACTATATTTAAAATAAATTATTTTTTCATGAAATATATTTTTTTCCATTAAAACCTCATTTCAATGCCACTTTTTAATGATTCTTGAAATGCGTTTTCTCGAGGAAAATTTGTAAAATAAAATGACCATAAGCAGGATTTTGTGCTTGCCAAAATACATTCAACCCTTGGAATCGCCTACTAATGCCAATGTCGTCAGTTAACTTGCTCCACTAAAGATTCTAGTATTGGCAAATTTCCAAATATTCCAACCAGTTTCATTAGAGAATCAACAGAATGGGTGGTTCTTTCTGACATACTGTTATGCATTCCCTAAAGTTCATCCAGTACTTAATCTCTGTAGCTCGGTGGTCGTCGGACAAATAAGCTGGTATATGCACAAATATAACCGAAAACCAAATCAAAGACAACCAAACCGAAAGGGTATTTTCTTTTTTAGCGTTAAAAGTTAAGCACAAGAACTCCTGAAAACAATCTATCCGTGGAAAGATTTTTAAACATTCAACTAGATAGGAGAACGGCTTATCTTACTGGAGTGTACCCCGTCAAATCTTCTGCTTGCCCAATTTTTATGCAGTTGGAAGCAAAAGGAGAGCTCGGGGCAGGAAGGAGATGGCCCGACAGCGCTTGAGAAGAGATGGAGACACAAAGAGGAAGGCATTTGGGGGATGTATTGGCGCCTTGAGAGAAAAAAAACCACAGAGGAGAGGATCGCAGGAATATCAAAAGCGAAACACTGGCATGGAGCAGAGTGAGGGGGTCAGCGAAAGAACAGAGGAGAGAGAAACGAAGAGAAAAAAAGCGATCGATTCAGACAAAGAATACAAGGAACGGGCGCGGGGAAGGGGCAGGAGGAGGGAATGCGGAGGGTAAAGAAAAGGGTTGAGCAGGAAGGGAAGGTTTCGAGATGGAGTGGGGGAGGCGCGAAACGCACGCATCCGCGGATTTATTGATGGGCTAGTCATGTGATTGATTGTGATGTATTTCCGCCGAAAATGGGGAGATTGAATGAGCAGGGAGGACGCCGCCAGTCAACACCCCAGAAACTGAGAAGAAAAATGTGCTGGGGAGTTGTAAAGAATTGTAGAGGGATGAGGCACAAGGGGGAGGGGGGTTGTCGACTGGGAGGAAATGGAAAAGCGAGCGAGCTGGGATTTGTGTGGGGGAGTTAAGGAGGGATACGAGAATAGAATGAGGGGAGCCTTTTGAGGTCGAAGTGAGGGGCAAGGAAGGGAGAGGGGGCGAGAGATAAAAGAGAGAGGGGGGAGGAGTGGGAGAAAGGACAGAATGAGCGGCCGGAGAGATGGGAGATTCGCAAGGAATTTCGATGGGAGGGGGAAGGGAAGGATGAAACGGAAGGATACTGAGGAGGAGAAGGAATAAGATTTGAACAACAAAGGAATGCACCATTCCCACTATAAGTTTTTTCGGATGCAAATGAAATTCGAAGCGGAGAGCAATGAATTAATATAGCAGAAAAGGGAACTCTGCACGTGGGTATTGTAACATTAATACAAAATGTAGTCAAGTGGAATGTCGTATAAAAGCAATTAATACTTAATTCGAATTCCATTAGCATACATATATTATCACACAATTCACTTAGAATCGATTATCATTTCTCTAGTCCTTTCAATATTTTTTTTCTTTTAACGCCTTCTTTGATTACCGTACGGTATTCTGTTATTACATGAAAACTATTTCTGAAAATATAATTATGTTATTCACTAATCCAAAAACTCGTGAAAACATGCATAAACCTAATCCGCTATTATACTGATTGCTTTGGGCGACTGTATTGTGAGTGATTCTTTTCACTTAAAACCAAAAAACTGCCTTACTTCTGAAAATTTCAAAAAAAGGTACTAAATCTCGAGTGGTCGACTAGAAGACAGCATTTAATTCTGAATTAAACATGGCTAGTAAGATAGGATTATCTACTACTTTTGAAAAAAAGACTGAAAAGCGGCTTGCACGTATTGTCAAAGAAGCACCATTGCTGCCAACCTTCCAACAATTTTCCTCCACCCTTTACCAAGCCTTTCCTGTTTCATTTCAGGGATTCGTTTTCAGTTAGAAATCCAAAAACTCCATGCAGCTCGCATTTTTATCCTTGAGCAGGTTTCTGCTTGTGCTGCTCATTCTAATAATGTGCTCTTAATCATTGATTAAAAAAATTATTGCTCATTTGAAAATGTTCGCGTACAATCCAATTAGGTGGACATTTGCTATCGCTGTGAAAGAAAGTTCAAATAATTCATAAAAATAAAACGATTACACAAGTAACTTTGTCAGTTTTTTTATAATGGAAATAAAATCAGATAGTGGTGCATACGCTATCTTATATAAAATAATGCACGCCAAACCAAGAATGGAGGACAAATCGCTTG
This sequence comes from Hetaerina titia, assembly GCA_037158775.1. Taxonomy (NCBI): domain Eukaryota; kingdom Metazoa; phylum Arthropoda; class Insecta; order Odonata; family Calopterygidae; genus Hetaerina; species Hetaerina titia. The sequence goes on along the minus strand of CM073768.1, from coordinate 31,455,053 downwards.
CAGATATCATGTAAAACAAACGGGGAATGCCACTAAATGCAAGCCGCCAGACTTCCGATAAGTGGGATTAGCGATTTTGTCCAAGATTAACCTATGGCACTTAGCGTGAGCCTTACTTGTGCATGTGGTGTGAGCAGAATTGGCCACCATACAACACTGGCGACAACGGCACTAGGCCACCAACCAAAACGTTATGCATGTGCGTTCACTATGAGAATGGCCTAAATTTTCAAATAAAGTACCATATCATCTCCTCAACATATCCTAAAATGCTCCTTAAGTTTAGGAAGAAAAACAAGAGGGGAATATGAGTCAATATCACGGCGCTGAAAATTCCCCAATCATTCGAAGAATAGCATCATGTGGTCAATGTCATTTCCAAACCAAGATCGTCGTCGCATTCGTCATCAATCGATTATAGTTCTTAATGAGGGCTCAGCAAGTGATCCTGATACTTTTAGTTTTCTCTCGTCAAATAATTCGGTCTGAAATAAAAGATTCGTCTAGTACATGCTTTTGTAACGTGTATTGCCTACATTTTCATGACATTTACTAATGAGAAATTTATTAGTGTTTCAATTTTATCTTTCCTTTAAGTCTTTAACCATAACGCGGTGATTTAGAACAGTACATTGATCCCTTGTTTATGGAGTGCATTGATTCTCGCCAAGTCTTCATAAATCTAAGAGAATTTGAAGAAAACCGGGAAGTGCTGAAGATCACTAGGGAAAGCAAGCAATGAAGTTTCCTAAAGTGAATGCATATAAAGATGCGTCTGTCCATAAAAGATAACTTCAAGTAGTTTTTACTCCTAAAAGATTAATAAACAAGGAAGAATCCGATAACTTTGCGTTTCCACAGGTTAGAATTTTCACTGTCGATTATTCTGGCAAAATTCTATTCTGTGGAAACGCCAAAGTTATTTGATTCTTCCTTGTTCACCACAATGGAATTCCACAAAGTATCGGCATCAGCTACCTCTGCTATAAGAATATATTAAATAATTTATAAGCAAAATTTGGCCATTTAAAAAAAGGAAGAAAAAAAGAATTAAATAACATCATATGCAGCTTTAACTCTAAAAATGTTTTAAGAGGTGTTCCTATTGGACTTATGAATTATCATTTTCTTAGAATATTAAGAAAGAATCTGATACAGAAGGGTATACTACCGCTTCTGGAATTTTCTTAATTTTCAATTGACCTAGCCTTGCTCGAAATTCAAAGAAATATAAAGAACACAGAAACTCACCCGATTTTTGTAACGACTATCACATGGTCCTCTCCATACCAGGCACACTCCCGGTAAAATATCTTTTTGCTCGGCGAACAATAAAAGATATATCTCAGATGGACTGCAAAAGCGCTCTGTCATATAAGGAAGGTCAACCGATCTAGATCCGATTTTGGTAAAAAAAGGAAACCTTGAAATCGATTCGCAGTAAAAAATATTTCCAACGAGACTACCAAATGTACACTTCATATCTACCAGCAAAGTTGCAAAATTTAATCTCCGAAAAACATATGCATAATAAATGGATATCAATGCAGTGCAAAACTACATTTATCCGTGTATTTCAAGAAAAAAGAGCTGGTTGACAAATACTGATGGCAATTAAAGGGAGAAAGAAAAACCATAAACATATTAATCAGCCAAGGGTCGGTTTGGTAGGAGATGATAGAGTTCACCCAGTACTAAGCTCGCGGGTGTGTAAAATTCACGCATCAGGATAGGGGGGCCAGTTCCTTTCCCTGTGGGGGACCGAGATGGAGCGGTGGCCATCGTACTGGCTTCCCACCCAGACGGTCCGAGTTCAAATATTTTTCAGTAGCATCTCGATCACCACTTAAGGTGTTTGCTATGTGGAGGGAGTGAGTGCCCCGTCCGTCGAATGGGACATTAAGCTGCGGACCCCTTGACGCCATTCGTAAAGAGTAGGCCGACGCCAGGTTTCTCTCCACCCTTCATCCTTTCCTGCCCATTCCTATTGGCACAAATGGCCTTAGCTTTCGGTCGTCTCCCCTAAATACTACTGCTCCTTTCCCTATGCCGGTTGTGGTTTCCAAGGAAGATCAGGTACCCGAAAAATCACATAGCTTGGGTGGAGCTTCAGGTGTCCAGAGTGCCTGGCCCGGGAATCGCACCCGGGGCCCTCCGGTCAGTAATCCAATGCTCTACCCCTGAACTACCACGACCCAAAGAGAGAAATAAATGAGGATAAAGAAGAACTAAACAGGAATTGGGATAGCGACATCGTATGTAGAAGAAAGTGAAAAAAATAAAGGAGCTGTGAGATATGACTATGAGATACAGATAAAGTTATCATATAACAATTATCCAAATATCTTTTCAATAAATATAGGTAAGCAGAGCCAAGTAAATGAATGCTGAAGGTAAAACTTAATCAATTTTATGACAGGGGAAAAGAGAGAGAATTTAACCGCAAGATAAACAAATGACTATTTCACGTAGCATGTGGATGCATGTGTACAAGTATATCATCAATTGTATTTTAGAAAAATTGTGATATGGACTCCAGCTATTACAGAAAGATAATTATAAACAGAAAGATAATTATCACTACCATTTATCGAATAAAATATGCATGTCGATAATTTTCATTCATAAGTTCAAAGTTTGATTGCAAAAAGAATTTTTTGGCTGGTGCACCATTACGTCGTTATTAGTTGGAAACCAAAGATAGACTTTTACTTACCCCACATATCAAATAGTCTTATTAGGAAATACTACAATTTCCAGTCATCAAAATAAATGCATTGTCTCTTTTGTCTAGCAGTGCGTAAAACTGGTATCAATCAATTATTTGACATGAAACGCTGATAAAACAAAATTTTATGACGCTATTAGATACATATATATATATATATATATATATATATATATATATATATATATATATATATATATATATTAATTTTAGGGAAATTTTGTTTCTGCAGGAACAATTATTAGTAATAGCATAACGGCTTAGGGTAGGTTTTTCATGGTACTTGAGACTACACACTACTGTAGCCGTAAGCCTAAACTAAAATGAAACAAAATATATGCTCAGAGACTAAACTATACACTACAATAACTTAATCTGTAGCCGTGTATACTTCCTACGGCCCATAATTCCATCCAAAATACTCTTTCCTTTCCTCCCCCAACTCTGCTTTCCAAGAATTCCACCGTCTATTGCAGTCTTCAGCATCCCATTGCATCTCAGTTCCACTTGCAGCCATTTACCCCGCATTCTTCGAAATTCTCACAACAGCCGTGTCTCTTCCCCTACCATTACTAGAACTTCACGTTTGTTTTCCTTTCCGTCAATTTTATTTTATCCTTTACTCTTCATGCTAACATTTCAAAATCCTTGATCTACGCATAACCCCTACCCTCAATGATCATTTTTCAAAACCATACACCAACAACCCCATATTAAATTTTTAACTAGTCATTTCATTACATCTTAACTTGTAACGCCTTTCACTAACTCCCGCATCTTTGTAAACCCTTCTTCACCTATCGCATTCCTTCTTTTAATGTCTACACCACTCTGCTCACCCACATCGATAACACTTCCTAAATGAGTGAACTGTTCTAATTGTTTTATTTTATGTTTTCCAACTTCAATATTTATCTTATCCTTCCTATTTCTTGAGAATCTCATCGCCCTCGTTTGATATAATTAATAAAGTCCTTCAATTAATTAAAATTCTTAAAATAACGATTGATAACTCAAAAGCATAGTGAAATCTGTATCTATTGAAGTAATACAAAATATGTTATATAGAAAATAACCCCGTTCCATTGGGTAAAAAAATACAGAATCATAAATTCAAAGAAATTAAAATGTGATTGGGAACATTTAAAAGACTAATAATGCTAATTAGGTAATAAAATTTAAAAAATCATACTTAAATATCTATATCCTAAATCGTTAGCACCAGCAAATGCATGCTAGAATTTTCTGCAAGTTGAAACTCATGCATTGAAACATTCGCTAATGAGCTTCAAATATATCAATCTAAATCGAGAACTATGAAGCCTAAAAAATTTAAATGTGTTCATAAATATAATTAAAACACATAGCCATCCCTATTACGACACCGATCTGATTATGTTCCGCAGTTAAGTTTAAAAGCTCCAACCTTGCCATTAGAGGGCAGATTGTGCAGATTTAACCGCTTACGATGAACTCAAATCTCTTCTAATACACTCTCCTCCAAAGGAGATACTTGTACGTATATCCATATGCATGTAGGTAAAAATGATGCTCTTTGGTGGTATGCATTCTAAGAAAATAACTCGAGAATAAAACAGAACTTCATGAGGAGTTGAATGCTAAAGGTTGTACCTTAATCACCAGTTAAATATTCTATGCAAAAGAAGACAGGGTTAAGAGGAGAGAGGCAGAGGTGTGAATGGAGTGAAGCGCCCTAGAGCTGGGAAGAGAGGTCAGGGTGAAAGAGGGAAGAACAAAGATGGTGCGTTGAAGACTATCTCAATATGGGTAATTAGGGAGGAAGGGGAAGTCATAGAACAAGTTAAAGGGACAGAAGAAGGAGTACACTATTACAAGTATCCATTAGATTCCTTCAGAGATTGTGTGAGCCCGTAATGGAAGAACGTAAGGCAAATTCGGGACAAAGGAGTCGGATCGATGCAAATAGTGAGAGTTTTTCTTATCAACTCCCTCCTCCTTGAGAAAGCCTCCTTGCCTAGCGCAATTCTTCTCCTTACGTCCCTACCACTTTGACCGTATTGGTCCAAAACACTTCCGAGATATGTAAACTGTTCTACCTGCTCTATTTTTTCCCCGCCTATTCTAATATTTAGCTTAGCCTTTTTCTTTCTTTTTTTTTCCTTCCTTTCTTTTCGGAAAATCGCATAACCTTTGTTTTATTAATATTGATTCTCATCCCATATGTATCGCACTGAACCTCCAATTAATATATTTCACTCAAAAATTATATATTTGCATGAAAATTAAGAAGCGTAAGCAATTAATAACGAGAAAGCTCTGTAGAAAACTACCTCTCACACACATAAAAACTTGGTTTTGATCATCTCCATGTCCATCAAAAGTACACCAAAATTTTTTTATGCAATTTGTGAGACAATATCCTTTCAAGGTACATAGCCAAAGTATTGACTATTTTCACACTGATTTCAATATTATAATATTTAACTACAATTTCCGAATACTTTAAAATACCCTTCATCGATCTGTGTCATATATTCGCATTGAAGTAATTTTCAATAGCTTTTTAGCTCAACAAAAGTTACTATTATCCAATGTTTCATTACGTTTACTTACTTCATCTTACTTAACTTTAACTTATAATTTCTTTCAAATTGTCATTATGAACATCATGTGTCTCGAATATAACAACAAACTCGCTGTTACTATGAGTACAAAATAAAATCACTTCTACGTATAAAACTTAACTTTTAAAACACTTTCCTCGCAATCGATTGTTAAAAATCTTTACCTAGATTACAGATACCTTTATTTAACTTCTTATTTCCTAAAGGGAGAAGAAATAAGAAAAACCCTTTCAGCAACTCGTAGGATATCGGAAGGATTGTAGAGGCCTGTTTCCGTCTCATTTTGAAAGGACTACGAACAACGAGATGGAATTTCCGAAATATCGGTATCGGTAGGGAAAAATTTCCTGCTTCCTCTCCAAATCACCTCTCAAAGAAATGTTCCTTGGCGTCTACGGCCCGATTAAAATGAGAGAATTGCAGGGGGACTTTGAAATTTCCATTTGATTAATGAGTACGAACAAATTGGCATTTCGGGAAATGTAAGGGAAATTAAAGGCCTTCCATCAAAGCGGGAAACTCGCGGGGGGGGGGAGTTATTTTGGCATTTCAAGGAATTCGATCACTGAAGAGGTATACTGAGGATGAGCGCCTTCTGGGTCTCTAAAGAGTGGGTAGAACTCTACCACCAGCCACGACCATGTGGTAAAAGGGGGATGAAGAGTGAGGCGAGCATTTATTTCACACTGTAAAATGTATTTTCACTCTTATTTAACCGAGGTATTGCAGAATAATTACGCATCACCTTTTATATGCCAGGTTTTCCTTGGGTGTTTGAACTGTTCCTCTGTCTTGTGAAAAGGTGAATTCTGGCATTAAAAGCTAATCAACCTCAATTCAATTTATCTTAGCAAATCCCGAAACAATTATGTCGTTCACGGCAATTGATATCTTCACCGTGCCAATAGAAAAAGACGATTATTTTTCTAAAAATCTCAGGAGTAGTAAATCTCGAGCTAATCTTAAAATTTGAGATATTACCTCACAAATAGAGGTACGTAAAAAATGTCAACGAAAAAGGCGAATTGAGTCCTGGGTCAAATACTAATCAAAGACTTTTTCCCCGTTATCCAGGATTCCATGGGATTTAGTAGCAATAAAGTTACAAAACCCCTTTCGCATAAGAATAAGATGTTTAGTACTCTTTTCATTAATTTGGAAAATAATCTCTCTAATAGCGATTCTCAGGAGCGTAAAAATATTTAACAATTTCTATTGTAAAAACCTCGAACTTCCTATCAATCCGTTCTTGACTTACTTATTTTACGCTTCCACCTGGTTCGTACTCGGTTAATATTTAAAAAATATACAGATACCAACATAGTTTCTAGCGTCTATTCTATTTGGCGCTTCTATTTCTACAAGTGCCTTCATGAAGAGGAAATAAATCACTTTAGTAATGGAGTTCGAACTTTTTTTCCAGTGCGAACAAAAAGTTTAGGCCAAAAAATGCGTAAATATTTTGAAAACTAGGGAAAAAATATTCAACTTTGAATTTCCAAATACACACACACACATATATATATATTTAAGTTTTTTATTTAACACCTACGTGTTACTTCGAAGAAATCATATTTTTATATTATATATATATATATATATATATATATATATATAACTTAAACAACAAGATACAACATGAGAACACATAAAAGGAACAGTCACAGGTTATATCTTGATAATTTCGACGGTACAGTCTGACCTGAAGATGGACTCGGAGTAGGCCGAAAGCTTAAACTATCTACAATGTGAGTGTTCTTTTACGTGTTATATATTTGTAATTCTGTGTTCTATTGTGCCGTCCAAATGTTATATTGCTCTCGTGAGTACTTTCACATCATCGACATATATATAGTATACACATACACACACACATTCAAACACGAAATCCCGCCATACGGCGAACAAATACTCATTCACATAGAAATAGATATAAAGAAAGGGAATAGGAACACACATGAAGGACGAACACAGGAGAGGTGGGGAAGGCGGAATCAAGCAGACCGCTAATGTAAAAATACTTCCTCAACGGGGACTTGAACACCGGATCTCTCCACCTGCTGGGTGGATGCTCTAACCACTTGATTCCGCCTTCCCCACATCTCCTGTGTTCGTCCTTCATGTGTGTTCCTTTCCCCTTTCTTTATATCTATTTCTGTGTGAATGTATATATATATATATATATATATATATATATATATATATATATATATATATATATACATATCGCAATAATCTTCAATGCACAGAAATACTAATTTCTACCTTCAACATAATAAAGAAAATTTATAATTAAGGTATCTTGATCATATTCTTCCATTACTATTATTTTCATCGCTATTTCATTTTTATCTAAATTACTTATCGGTACTCAATTTGATTTAAAGATGAATTGAGCCGTCATCTACCGTTTTATGGATAATGATAGTCTTGGCACAAGTTTTTTAGATCAGCACCTATTTCAAATTTATTCACCGTCTGAGGGATCCCAAGAGAGAAGACATTTTATTCGTCATCTAGCTTCGCGTTAAGCGTATTAGCCAAAATTGGAAACGAGCAATATCTACGCCTTAATTCTCCATTCAATTAGAGATTCGTCGCAAACGAAGTGTAAACCATTGGGAAAGGAAGGAAAAGGGGATATGATTGATTCTATGATGGACGCTTTCCCTCTCGTTTGATTCCGTGTATCCATCTTCGCCCTTCCCAAATCATTCTCCTCCCAGATCTAATCCCACCCTCCTTAATAAATACCAACTAAGTTCTGCGTCCGATTTCAAATCAGCTGACTACACCACGCACGATTGTGATGATTGCATTTTTTTCCGCTACATTTTCCATTTGTCCATCCAAGAGATAGGGCTAACCTTGATTAATTTGGCCAACTCGGGTACAATTTTATAAAAGAAATAAACAAAACTACGTAATAGTGTTCGGGTACGGAGACATCAACGTAATCTGTCGACAAAAATAAATCCACGATAGTAATTCACATGCTAACACCATTATAGCGCTCATTAGAAGTAGCTCAAAGATACTGATGAACTTTCAAAATATGTAAAAAATGCAAATGGCGCCTTTCAAGATATAGATTCTAAAGATATAATGTGACTATTTTAAAATAATATATTGTTTATATTGAGAAACAACCATCTTCTTATCATATGTAATATAATATTAACTCTGAAAAACTTGATACTATTTTACCACAGTTATCAACTTGACGATTGGTTTGATAGATGATGGTTGAACTCGCCTGGTACAGCTTGCCCAGGGCAAGTGAAATTCACAGATTAGGGTGATAATGGGGGCGAGTTCTTATCCCTGCGCCTCCTGCGGTTTCCCAGTATGATCTGGTACCTGAAAACTCACACTGCTTGGGTGAAGCTCAGGATGCTCAGAAGTATCCCTGGGAATCGCACTCGGGCCCATCAGTAGTCCAACGCAATTCCCTATGGAGTGCTACGTCTTGTTATTGTAGAACTAGAATGATGTCATAAGACGATAATGCAACCAGTATTGTTCGTGAAAATATTTCCGAATATCAACCATTAATCTCGTCCACTAAATATTTCTCGAATTCACTTGACGATATTCACTTTTTATCATCATCATCACCACCTATCCATCAACTTTAAATTTATTTCGACGCAATTAAAAAAATGAAAAAATCCTTATTTTATGGCAATAATCGCATGGAACAAAGGTTGTACTTCTAGGGGACTTGTAAATTGCAATTTTATTGCTGTAAATAGCAATTTTCTGAGCAATTGCAAAAATATTACGGCAATTCGTTCCTCTCTCCCCACGTATTAATTTTCCTCCGCTCCTTTCCCTCTCATAGCCCTTTCATTACCATCGACCCCTGTCCCACTCCCCTGTAATCACGTCTCACCCTCTTCATTTCCCTTACCCCTCCTTCCCCTCTCCCCTCTTCCGTGGCTGCTCTGCCTCGCTCTTAATACCCTCCCGCCGCCAATTTCCCGTCACTTTCCCTTTTCCCGTCAACTCCCCCTTCCCGCATCAACCCGACCTCCGCCCCATCACGCCCCCCACACCCTCACCAACGGCTTCCAACTTTTCCCACAGCTTCCTTCCTTCCTTCCATCTCCACGCCCCCTCTGCAGCGGCAGAGGGCGAGAGAGGGAGGGAGTGAGGAATGGCTAAATGGCTGGGCTACATATATCGGCAAGGGAAGTGATCCCAATCGCGCTTGCAGACGTGGGATGAAGCCGAGGAAGCGCGAATGTCGAGTGTTAATGTACTCTCTCCATCGCCCTTCAACTACCCTCTATTCTGTTCATCCTTCTCGATGCTCATCTTGATTGCACGTTGCTGCCGCCAGCGGACACTTTTTATACGCCCGGAGGAAGTTATCATCGTCTCTGTCTCTTAAAAGGCCTTAGAAGTAAGATATTAAAGAATTTTCCAAGCAAAGTTACGTTTCTTTGGTATCCACTAGAAATAATTTTGAGAGTAGTTTAATCTGGAAAGTGCCAAAGAGAATATATTGTGTCTAGCAATTTTATTTAAAAAGGTCGTAAAATCATCCACGTGCATGTAAGTCCTATGCGTGATTAAAACTAGGTAGAAACCGATTATGCGTGCAGAAAATCATTCATTACTGTCAATTCTAAGAATACCTTCCCTATGAATCACCAATTATTATCTACTATAAAACTCAAATAGAGTTTTTCCTATGCATAATGAGCTGTTGTCAACTATACTTCACACAGTACAATGACGTTATAGCATGAAATTAAATGTTTCCACAATAAACTATGCGAATAAAAATGTATGATCCCCCTCTATTGAACAACCACTTAATAAGTAAATTTCATATGTTGCTAAAAGTCTTCCCACACAATCATTTTCACGAAAAAATGTTCTTTTCAGGCAACGATATAAACAAAACATAAATCATAGTCAGGCTCTATAGTCATTCTACCATCCATTTTCAAAAATGATGAAAAGGATGGGATTTAGTTTTCATTTGAGTCTACTTAGTCCATATGACTCAGTGCGTTAAATGCTTTTTCAAACCAACCTTGGAGTGTATGACTTTGGTTTTGGATGTACTTTCTCACGCTGTGGATGAATTTTTGTTCTAATCAACTAATGACCTTTGTATTTTTTCTCATTTGCAGAGAGCATCCCAGTCCAGCTTACAGCTTCAACTGGCGCCATCATTAGAACATCAAACTGCTGCAATGCTATCGATTCTTGAAAGATACAAATGGCACCAATTCTCCATAGTGACCAGTCAAATAGCGGGGCATGACGACTTCGTTCAAGCCGTTAGGGAAAGAATTCTCGACATGCAGGATGTTTTCAAGTAAGTAGTAAATAACCATAAGGTGTTATCTATACCACTTAATTTTTCTTCGTTTTCAAGCGACTCTCTCAATGAAATGACAAACTTTTCATCGCCATATGGGATATCTTCACTTTTCTTAAAGGTTTAACATGAATGACGGTCATTAATAGGCACAAATAATCTACAGCAAATTGCATAATAATAAAATATTATGTCGACTTACATCAATAGCAATTTTATCGAGATTGTTGAATCACTATATCAAATTATCATATCGACAGCCTTGCATCACGAAGCATTCGTAACGTTGCAACCGATGGAGTAAATAATACAATTATCGTGTTTAATTGCACAATGTTTCATTTCACTTCGCCAATAATCCGACTCAGTTGCTCATCCCCAAGTAGGCCGGGCATGGGGCACCTTGCGACCGATGACGGCCTCCGCCCCTTCTCCCTCCGTCTCTATAACTAGCATCAGAATTCGACAACATTTGGCCGTTGTGACTTGCGGTAAATACGCGTTGTTTAATGTTTTTGCCAGGCTGCCTCAGTTAAACTACTTTTTATTCCCGCTTTTTATTACGAGAGATATGAATTCATGTTTCTGAATTCATGTTCATATATTTATACTCTCTCTTTTCAACATTTCGCTCATCAGAACACTTCTTAACACATGGATTCTAAATAGATATAATTGAACTGAAAGTCAGCAAGGTGATCCATGGCTTAAATAAAAGCCTAACCGCAACCCTACGGTTTGAAGACAGTGATGAAAAGTCAACCAGAACGTATAAGGACGTTAGACATTGTTCTGGCTTATCTCCAGTGTCTTTTAATTTAATAAATAAAAAAGAATTGAGGAATATAAACAGAAGTTTTTATAATTGGACAGTATCAAAGCATCAACATTTGCTGATGATATTGATTTTTGTTAGATAAAAAAAATTATAAAGAACCCTATACAAGAATACCAAGAGAAGTTTGATATAAATATAAATAAAAAGCACGAACTTACGTGCCATAACAAACAACACTAAACCATAAAAACGATAAGAGATTGAGTCAAACAAAATCAAATAAACATGCCCATTTTGGGAGCAAAAACAAATAATATGGAAAAACTATCACAAATATAAGGTATAATCTACCTCAAGCAATAACTGCTTTCAAAAGTAAAAAACGGTAATGAACATGTAAAAACATTAGCATAGAAGCTAGAGAGAAGTTTTTAAAAATCTCCATATGGGGCAGAGCCTTGAAAGGAACACGGGCTAATGGTGAAAGAGAAAAGAAAACAAAAGATGCCTTTGGAATGTGGTGCCGAAGAAAATAAGAAATAAAGCAGCTATGGAATACTGTAAGAACAAAGAAGAGAGGGCTGTTCAAATGTATTGAGAGAATCAACGAGGTCATTGCCAATTTAGTTGGAGGAAAAATGAAAAAAAAGAGGAACAGAGGTAGACCAAGGACAGAATATATCAAAGAGATTACGAAGAATGTCGGCGAACAACTTTTAAAGGAAATGTAAAGATATAAGATTGACGACAAGAAGAATTTTCAAATCCGAGTGGATATTGCTTAAATCTTCGGACTTAAACATCCGATCCACTGCTAAATGGTCAAATTCGAGACCTTGTTCTAATAATTATTTTTAATACGGTCGAGAAGATCTTGTAAGGAAAAAATTTTAGTCTCTCTGGCGGGCCACATGCCAGACCGCCACTCAAACCTTCCATATTGTTTTCCAGGTTTACGATTCTGAACGCAGTACTCGTCACTAAGCCGTCGGATCTCTCCGAGCTGGTGAATTCCGAGTCACGGGTCGTCTTGCTCTACTGCACTAGAGATGAGGCCCTTAGGATATTGGCCGCAGCTGCCGACTACAAGATAACAGGAGAGAACTACGTCTGGGTTGCTGCGCAAAGTGTGATTGAGAACAGGCAACCTTTATCACAGTTTCCGGTCGGAATGCTGGGTGAGTTTTACAATATGACCGTTTCCCTTCCCGTTCTTTCGTTTCCTAGTTCAAGTCAAGATGTACGCCGCTTCTTCTTCACTGCCCCTGATCTCCTCAGCCCCATAGACCAGTTAAGCCATAATTTCTAATAACTATGTAATTTACATACTCCACACTTAATTTGAAGCTTAAAGAACCTTTGGCATTTAACTCGATCACAGTTATTCCAGGATTAACAGTTGGCTTTAAATTTAAGATTTATACTGCCAATAGCATGTCCATAAAATATTTAAGTGCTAATAATAACGCGATTCCAATCAAATGCCTTCGAACCGCGCAGATTTTTGATCAAGTTGACGGGTTTTTACATCCAATACAGCAGATCTAGATTAATAAAACCGTTGATAATGGGCAATATTTTGACTAGAGCCAAATTAAGAAAATAATGCGATTTCGGAAAATGTCACCAAAAGCAGTGAATTATCAATAAACATTTTGTTTCTACAATATCTGTAACAATGAGTAACACAAATCGTTTCGAAATATCAAAAAATATCAATAAAATAAATGAGGTCCCTTAAACAACGATGATATTCCTTATCAGGGTTACAATTAAGAAAGGTATTCAGCCACCAGTGAAATATTAAGAAAATATAAAAAAATATTAATTAATGGCCATATTGACGTGAAAAAATACATTAATGTCTAATCATAATACTAACCTATCCATTAAATTTCCTCCCCCAGGAGTCCATTTCGACACAAGCATGACCAGTCTTGTGAATGAAATAGCAACGGCAGTCAAAGTGTATGCATATGGTGTCGAGGATTTCGTCAACGATCCCCGCAACGAGAAACTATCGCTCAACACTCAGCTATCCTGCGAAGGTGCTGGCGACTCAAGATGGAAAGTCGGCGACAGATTCTTCAAGTAAGCATAGTTGTTGTTAGTCGACCGAAAGATATGCGATACATCCAAAAGCTACAATCTTCGAAAAAGGTCCACATCTCCCTGACTCCCTGACAGCATAACTTTACACTGGATAATTTTTATTTAGCAAATACATTTTACTTTTGTAAAACTAAGCAAAATGTAACGTGTAATCAAGGCAATTTTTATTTTTTTTAATGTCATAGTAAAAGCACAGAGAACAAGGTATATTTGGATTCATTTTTTAAACCATGGTACCATTATAACAAATTTTCAAGCTATTTTTAACTTTAAAATTTTCGTTCAACTACCTATTGTCGGTGCATAAATTATGTGCCCTCGCGTTTTTTCTTTCATATCGACAGAACCCGAGAGCCAGTTTTTAAGTTAATCACATCTCCTATGAGATAATTACAGTCCTTTTTTTTGCTGGTTAAATATTTACTGACGTTTAAAAGTGACCACACCACTAATTTCAAAATAATGCATTGAAAGAAAGAATTTCAATAAAAATATACGCCGGAAGAAAAATATTATTATTCTCGAAATGTGAATGTTTAAGAAACCATGTCACATGTTTATGATTCACATAATAAATAATCTTTTATATATTTGGATGAAACGCAATCAATTCTATTTTCTAGAGTGAAAAAATTCCATATCCACTCTTACGTCTCTCAACTTTATTTCAAAGAGAATCCCAAATGAGGGCGAATGTAAGAGAAACCTAATCGTCGGGAACGCTGCCGGAAGACTATTTGGGGAAGCGTGACTGAACTCTAAAGGGCCTAAATAATTCGGATGAATTGCAAGGCAGACTCTCTACAGATGCCTTAAATGTAGCCCGTGCATCAAAGTAGGTTAACAAAAGTGCAGAAGTCACGTCTTGGATAAGTTGGAACAAGTCCAACTTTTTCTTCAAGATGCGACTTTTCCCTAAGAAGGATCTGCGGCGCCTTTAGGAAAAAATCGTTTTCATTTACTCACTCATCTCTTGGTAAAGAAAAATATTCCCACCATACTTATTTATGTTAACTAATATTATAACCTCATGCATTATAGCAAATTACACATTCACAAATTTCTGCTTAATTAGTTTGAAGTTATTTGTGTTGCATGCATACTTACGACTAGGTAACACTTGAAGTATATAACAATACCCTCTGCTTTTGTGTCTTCGCAACGATTTTTCCCTAAATAATGTTTTAGACATAACGTGCTGAGTATTTTTTATGAGGTTACTTTCGGTTTTTCCTACAAAAACGTCGTCCGGATCTGAAAATGTTCCCATTAGGAAGATATTGCTAGCCGTTCTAATTTTTAATTTGCACTAACAGTATATTCCCTCAAATGTTTTCGTTAATTTTTCGTTAACCGCGGCCTTAGCCGTATTTCTTTGGTTGAAAAACTTGATGTATTAAATAGGGTACACAATTGAATTGCATTGCTTAATTTATTAATACTAAAATTCCTTAGTGACTCCTCCTTAGTCTCTGTAATAAATACGTCCTTTTTTGTAAAACAGATAAACCATCCATCTCCAAGCATAGCAATTAAGAATATTTAATGGTCTAAAGAATTTACATTAGTCAATAGCATAGAAATCTTTTATCTATATTCTTTCTTTTTCGCGTATCTTTGCTCAATGCATGAATTATTTTCAATGAGATATGTCCAAATTCCTTGCATTTATTACTAAATTATTCCGTGGTTAAAAATGTTTTCGTCATATCGATGAGCATGTTCAAAATACATATTCGGATCTATCAAAGAACCCTGACCGGTAGACTTTATCAATGAAAATACTCATCTATTAATGGAATATTACATTCTTTTTAATAAGTATAATTAAATCGATAAATGATGTTAACTTTCCTGGGGTTAAAAATATTTATAACTTGAAAAAATAACATGTGTCGAAAAATGCTTATTTTATTTTAAAGGTACCTACGAAATGTTAGTGTTGAAGGGGATCCTGGCAAACCTAACACCGAATTTACTGCTGACGGAGTTCTCAAAGCCGCCGAACTGAAGATTATGAACCTAAGGCCTGGAGTGAGCAAACAATTAATATGGGAAGAGGTGAGTGCTAAAACTAAGCCTGAAACTCAGGAATCATTTTTTAAGTTTATAAAATGCAGACAGCTTATTGATTCCAAATACTCGTATACCTGCCATCTATTGGTTTTAGGACCGCTTAATTTTTTTCCGGAAGTTCTAAGGCACTTTTTCATATATAGCAAGTTTCATAAGTTTTAAATGGAGAAATGTTAGACTTAGTGCTATAAGTCATTTCTGCGAACCATTTAGACTTTATAAACAACTCTTATCCATTCTAACTGTACAGCCTAAACCTTATTCACCAGATGTGACTTTTTCCAGTAAGGTTTAAACGCAACTTTTTTCCCATCCCTAGTAAAAAGATATTTTCCCAGCACTTTAGCATTTTAGAAATGTCAGCAGTTTTCCATGATGAGGAAATCTGTTTACCATCATTATTATCCTAATTTTGCAATAAAGAGAAAAATAAACTCCCCACTTTTATTTTCCAAGAGAATTTAAAGGTAATTATTTAATTCATATTACCTTAATCCTGAAAACTCTTGTTGAAAAAGGAGTGATTGTGGTGCACTATGGGACTGCAATAAGTTGATACTTACGTAAACCAGCTACTCATTGATTAAAATAGATCATTATATTGAGAAACATTAAATATTACTCTTTTCTGCGCTTAAACTAAACGTGTTTGACGTAATTAATCGTGAAATGATGCTCATCGACTGATTACAATCGCTATTTCTTGAGCAATCTCAAGATGAATGACTTTATATTACCTAAGATTGCTATGCAAATAAAACTAACCATCACATTTACCTTCATGTGCATGGCTGATTGGAAATATTCCCACATAATTAAGAATATCAAAAATATTAAATGTTTTCCGGCCAAAAACAGCAAAATTGAAATATGTAAGACGTAACCTTTGAGAAATGTTCATTAAAAAAACAAGATTATTGCCCCAAAAATGTCTTAATTTTTAACGTATTTGCGCAGTTGTCAGCACACACAAAACGAATTCTATGTTTTACATTATATTTTACGATGCCACTCAATGGCTGGCAGGCATGTCCGTTGCAAGAGTTCTACGGAGACTTAAAAAAATTGGAAAGGAAGTGAAAATTTAAACACTTGAGGTAATAGATTCCCATTAATTCAGTACAAACAAAACTTTTCATCAAATAAGATTTAGAAATATATTTTTCTCTTAAAGAATTAGAACAGTAGGATACTCAACTTCCGAAAAAAATCCATTTGAATAACACAGCGACGCCGCCATCATCCATTCAAGGGCTAATTTTGAGCATGACTCATTGCGAAAGGCGCTCAAATAGGGTAATTATTCAACATAATACTTTGAAGTTAAGGAACAATATAGCGCCTGAACGCTTCCTCCGGTCTTTAATGAATTAGACTTCATTTTGGCTCGTCTTGATGCACCTCGTAAATCTAAACTGCTCCGAGCGACGTAAAACTATCGCAGCCAAATTGACTCTCAGCCACTCTGGGACAACATAATAAAATATCCCCTTCCCTAGTTCTCTGTGAACCAGACTTCCCACACATTGTTAAAAATGATTGGATCTACCTGCTTAGGTATCATTATTTTCTTTCACTTGTATCCTGGAGGGTTAAATATTGAGTAAAGTTATCTCGTAAAATCGTTGAGGAGGAGGAATAGAGAGCGGCAGAATCATGAAGATGAGAAGATGACGGATTACATGTACTATATGTTTGAGAATTTAGGAAGTTCATTATGTCTTGCATTTTTGTATCTTAGAAGAGTCTTCTAATTATTTTAATAGAATAATGGTTCCGTGGGAGTTAGACACGAAATATTTGGTGTCTTTGCAGAATACCGACAAACAAATAAACGTAATTTTTAATTTTGTACTCGTATAAGTAATCACCATCATGGGTTGAAAATCCAAGGAACGGTTTGTAACAGTTCTCATAGGTATCCTGTTCCCATAAAATCTATTCATCCATTCATTCTTTACTACCCCCGATGTCCTTAATTAAGCTGTTTCTTTTCTTGCTGTGCTTTTTTATTCATTCTTAGTTTTGCTCTACGATCATTCACCTCTGTTAATTCTAATTTTCTTCACTAAACTACCGCTCAGCAATTCAATAAATCGGTATTCAGGATTTCTTACCAATAGTTTCTCTTTCTAGTTTCTTCCGCAAGCTCATCTCTTCACCCACGTTTCGAACTAGCTCATTTGTTAATCGATTCAACCCAGTAACAAATGAAGAAATAGCAATATTCCCCATTGTCACTTCATTTATGACGTTTCCTATTTTTTTTATCTCTCATCGCCAATGTCTCACATCTACTGGGAACAGGAAGGCGCAAAATATATTATAATTTTAAATACTTAAATCTAGAAAAAAAAGTGGCAAAAGGAGTAATTACTTAAGAGCCCATGTGCAAAGTGGATTTATCTACTCCATAATCATGCTCAGTCGAGCTCATGGTTTTAATCAATTGTGAGAGCGAGTGAGAGGTTCCCTATCGCGCACAAATAAGTCGTTCACTAATCAAATCATCATCTTTACAGATTGGCGTATGGAAATCGTGGGAGAGAGAAGGACTGGACATCAAGGACATTGTTTGGCCCGGAGGCAGCCACACGCCGCCACAAGGGGTGCCGGAGAAGTTCCACATGCGGATAACGTTCCTGGAGGAGCCGCCATACATAAACGTGGCGCCTCCGGATCCCATAACGGGAAAGTGCTCAATCAACAGGGGCGTTCTCTGTCGCTTCGCCGCCGATTCCGATATGAGTGGGTGAGTGCTTTAATTCCGCTCGGAAAGGGCTTTCTCAGAAACTACCCTCAGAAAATGCCGAGACCTTAGGGATATTTTTCCTGGAATTCCGAGTTCATAGTAAACACGGTAGCTAATTTCCGTTTCCGACAGTTGACGCCTAGACAAAGAAACTCTGTGCTACTGTTACGATGTGTACAACCATGTAACTTCCTACCTGGATCAGATACTCTTCAAGTACATAAAATGATTGCAGGGAGCAAAATCCTTCTGATGGTGCAATATTTCATTATTCCATATTTACAACGCATGTGATAATTTATATTTACCCACCTACTGGGTTAAGTGGCCGGTAAATGTGCCCATAATGACAAGCTCCCATCTCTCATGCTGAAAACTTACAAATACATAAAATATTTCTTTTTCAAAATAAGTATGAATGCTATTAATACATTATTAAAGCTATAGGCAATTATTTGTACAAGTATAACTAATTTTTGAAGTAATTTCTCGTGTAAATAAAATATTTATGACATATTTTACGGGAATTCGGCATTGGACAAAAGTTAGGAAAGACAGAATGAGCAACGAAAGAAGGTAATTATCATTTTTGAGAAATAATTTAGATTTCTTCTTTCGAGAAATCTTTCGGGCATTTGCAAATACGGAACACTGGTACTGATCTAGGAATCAAACAAAAACATTTTATCACTAACGATTGATTTTAATAAATTATGTTAGATTTATAAACCGACCGACCAAAAATTGGGGAAACAGGACTCTTTTAAGTATGTTCCTGAATTCTAATGGTGTCCCTAGCTACTTTCATGATTAACATTACAGCCGTTTCGGGATTGAGGAAGTGGATAGGATTATCATATCTTACCACGCTTCGCCCTTAAAAAGATTACTCACTCTTTCACAAATCTTTAGGGTCTGAATAATTAATTATACTACTTTCAAGCATAAATCAATTTTGGTGGAGTGCATAATAATTAGTTTTTATGGATGCGTTTTGTAAATTATAAGAGTAAAATAAATTTTATAAAAATTGTCAACCATCATTTGCACACATTTCTATTCACTGTCACCATTCTACGCATCGAAACTTCTAAGAGTGAAACGTGTCCAAGGGCACACAAATAATATTTCGAGGACATCTTCCTTGGGAGAGCGGCGTTTGAGGTGCTCTTTTCTAATATGCAACCAGAGACATTGAGTCTACGGTATAACAGTAATTCACGCAGTAAGAATGACGCGTATGAGTTAATGAATCAGAAATTAAACAAAAAAACAAAGCCATTTATTTCTAGCTATAGCCCAGAAAGCACTATGACTATATTTATTCGTACACACCTGTATTTAGTACCATCATATTTTTGCAAATAAATGTGAAATTTCTGAGTTCGCAACAATACTTTTTAGTAGCTTCACAACAGTTACAAGAATATTAGAGCTTGTATTTTGCTTTCAATACAGCGTTACTGGACAAATTACGGTACCACTTTCGGTAGTTATTGCATATGCAATGAAGCTACTGATTAAAAATAGCGCCCTTTCCCAAAACTCAACCTCTTATTGGTCACAAATTCTATTTAAATGTATTTACTTCTTAATGATTCCACTGACGTAAACATTACGTATTCGTAAGATACGTAATTCGATATTCGTGAATATTGCACGGCATGTTGCTCAGTGACACCAAAAACTGTTTTTCAATATTGCATGTGTGATATTTTAACGTAATTTATAATTAATCTACCCTATAGGAAAACAATTTGCACATGTCTAAATATAGGTTGGTGCACTTAATAAGCATGTTGATAAATTGTTCTAAGCCACTTTAGTGTCAGAAATGAAAAAATTATTAAGAGCTATTTCGGAGTCAAAACGTTCAAAATAAGTAACTGAATCTTGGAACAGCGTTCCGTGAAATTCAACGGAAATCTTTCTTGTGTGCCATTTCTAGGAGTACGTACAAAATGTGCACTGTTCGAGCTAGCAATTTAAAATTGTGTTTTAAATTTATCTCCCTTTAAGGCCAACGTTCAATGAACTCGCTGATTACCGTCGGGTGTCTACTTTTCAATTTTATTTTAACATAAAAATAACGTCCGCTTCTGGGTGGCGGATTAGCTTAAAAATCGTACACCAAGATTACTGCGCATCAAAGATTAAAACAGACGCCCTGAGTACCTATGCGAATGCGAATAAATTTCACGTGTTTGAATTTGGCACGATGATTTTATGACCGCCGAAAATACTGTCACTAAAGTGATATCAGTGATCTAATTAGACTACGTTTTGAGATTAAAAAACAAATTCTGCAAATGCGTGATGCAATCCATAAATATCATTTCACTTCCCACAAATATTGTCTTAGGTGTAGATATAGGAATTATTTGTATAGACACTAACTTTGCTATCGCTAATAATTGCAGTAGCAGAGATAACTGGTGTTATTAATTTAAATAGAAACAGAGCTAATTGTAAAATCATACCTGTTTACATTTATTCCTTAATTAATTCCATACACTATTAAAATCCATAACATTAACGAAAAAACACTAGAGAATAATAGTTTATAACCTTGAATTTCCATTATTACCGATCAAATTACCATTAGATCTTTAACATATTTAGTCTCTCTTGTCTTTCATATCCAGGGTGCGACAGCATAACTTCCTTTTTTCAATTCAATTTGCATTGGAATAAAGGCAGTTATGTTGCCGCATCTTTTATTATAGAAAATGAAAGTAATGGCCGGTAGCAGTGTATTAGGGATTTTGAAAAAAATGTACATCGCACGCGATGCTTGAAGAAAAGCTGTTTCGTGCCCCATCACATTAAACGACTTAACTTATGTAGAACAGACAGAAAATTTCAAATTTGATGCTAGCTAAAGGTTAACACACACCTACAAATGAACCAAGAGAGAACTATGGACAACGAACCTAACATAATAAAGAGCACACCTTTCAATTTAATCTCAGGAGTTCAAAAATCTATCCACGCCAACAAAAATACTAGTAAATGACATAATGAGTCAAACATTTCAATTACTTTCCATCCCCCTTCTTCTCCTATCCTCCCACCCCTCACCCCTTCTCACCTCCCCAGACCCACTAAACTTGAGCACCTAACCCATTTCGAGTACCTGAAAGCGGACTGACTGCACCGTCGTCTTGCCGGTGTTTCCAGCCCTTCCTACAAGTTTCCCCGTTCGCCGTCATCTTTGCTGACCGAAATAGCTTCATATGTAAATCGATATAGAATATTTACACTATTTAACGTTATTTTTATACTATATACCCTCCTTTTTTCCACATAAGATGTTTACGTTCTCTGGGGTCATTACGATGGGGGTCGTAAAAACTGAAATAGAGGTCTTAAAAAGTGGACGAGGCTTTTTGCTAATTCAATCTACATAAATTACTCCACGAAGGCTAATTTGTCATTTTTACAGCTTAAACGTAATAATTAGATAAATGGAAGCCGAAGTGTAAAGTGACCAGGCTGGGAATACTAATAATTCGACTCGTGACTCACGTGAAAATTGATTTTTCTCCGAGTGACTAACGAAGTAACACTATATAGCTTCCTAATTTTCTTCGAAGGAGCTACGTTACAAAAGAAAAAAATATTAAACGTGAAAAATCAATGTGGATTATGTAGAGAGGGACAGAATAAAATGAGCATTATAAATACTTTATATCAATTTACTACGGTGATCTTTCAATTCCTTGGTGTCACTGAAGTCTTTGCCTTTGGTGCCCAAATTTAGACTTAATTTTCCACCCTTTTCGCCATTAATAACAAAATACCAACGCATCACTAATTAGGGATCATAATGTCCGCAAGCCCTTATGAATAATTAAATAGCTACTATCAGTGCAAAAATACGGAACCTCAACTGACGATAATGTATACGTCACGTGTGATATATTTAAGGCATCCAGCTAAATAACTCAAATTTCCATTTGGTCCTCCGCAAGAATATTTAAAATATATGTTAAATAAAAAACCAGAAACCTTTCCGATGAAATAATTTATTTTAAGCACTAAAAAACCATATGAGTACAGTAGTGGACGCAATAATGTGCTTGATAATTGCATTAGGATTCAATTAGTGGTCATATTCATGCTTGACGAATTTTGCAAATCCCCACTGAATCGTTTCAAGAGCACACAACACCATTCGTGTAAGCCTCCTTCCGTCAGATTTTGACTTATCAATTAACTTAGAAATCACGCCGCTTCCCGAAGGTATTAAAACAACGCCGAGTGACGGAATATCCGCACTGTGCTTGAAATGCTCTAATTAGTCGGCAAACTTTTCATTTTCTTGATGAGGGAATATTCCGATTTCCAAGTAGTCTTCCACGGTAGAACCGCAAGAAGATCAAAAGATCCGCTCAAAAACCGACTCCAACCCATTTATTTCCTCGTTCCCCAATCTGCATCCTCCCATTTATTAATTAGCGCGCTTTCCTTAATTGACTGCTGAGAAAGATGAGAAGGTAGGACAATAGCCCAATCAACGAGGCACCAGAGTTAGATCAACTGAGAGAGGTTTCGTTCTCCTTCCGAAATAAATTTTACCTAACCAAAATAACTCAAATTGGCGGCAACGGGGGATTTTGGCGTGTTTTAAAAGTTCTCATTTTTAATCTCCCCTTGAAGTGGCTAGTTTGAAGAAGCGTGCAGAAAGGAGTGGAGGATCGCTGTTAATGGATAAATGAATTGGTTCAGTCTTCAATACACAGAGAATGAGGAACCAATTGTTGTTTTCTCTAATCAAGGGTCCTAGGTGCCGACAAAAAATCTCCAAAAATTAGTGGAGTTTTTTTTACCTTAGGACACTTGGGACACCCCTTGTTGTGATTTTGTGAAATAAAAAATTCCGATTTGAAAGGAGGAGCAGTAATAAAAACGACCCTTCATTTTTTTCCTGCAAAACGTGACCTCCTATTGAAATCCCCAAATTCCTCCATTTGAAAAGTATGTATAACCTTAACAAAGTTAATTCTCCGAAAGCCTTTGATGCATGTCGGTACAATTACAAAAACGGTTAAGAGGAAATAATGAAAACGTAGGTACCGACGTCTTTCTGAAGTCTTTTGGCTGCTTTCTGCCTTTTCATTTTGATCATAATGTCATGCGAGTCCGTGATTTTTGGTCGCGCTCCAATAAATGTTTACGAACAATGCAACAGTAACGTAGATAGTGACATCGATCGACAGTTCTAGATAAATGCCGCACCAAATGCCATAAAAAGACAAGACGATGTAGCGCTACGTTATCCTGTCCATCGACTGCAAACAAAAATGTGTACAGCCATTGGAAAAGAAAGCGTACCACTTTTATGTATGATTGAACCATTAGTAATAGCGATACACTATATAAAGATGATATAAATGAGTTAAGTACTACAATGGCGCTAGATCGATAACTAAGCTAACTGGTAACGGTTTATATTCCGACAGAATATGAAATGACAAACTCTAGGAGTATGACTTTATCGAAGAAGTATTAAAAATATATGCAGGGTGGATAAAATCTAATTAAAGTTGAAGATTGGAATGAAATGGTTGGAAATGGCCACGAAGGAAAAAAGTTAGCAAGGTCTAGGTAAACAAAATGGAGAATAAAAGCTATTTGAGTTATGTGGATAATACAAATGTATGGAGGCAAACAAAACTCCTTCGGAACAACTCAAAAATATGAACAAATGAAAGATGCCAGAAGATGTACGATGATACCAAACTGACTCAATATTTTTTTGAACTTTGGGAATATAATGAAGGGCTGCAAAAGCTGGGCAGATGCCTACAGAGACTGGTACTAATGAAGTCCTAGCTCAAATTAAAGATGACAAAGAAAAGAAAAAAGACTCAACGGCAGTTCGATAAATTGAAGCCAATGGTTTTCCAATGGAAAGCCGAGATCAATTAATGAAAATCCGCTGCAAATAAATGCAGGATAACCTTGTTCAAGGAAAAGTTGAAGCAGTTCACAGTGCTGAGATACGGCTTCAGTGAACTGAGAGCAATCATTAATGCAATTCGGCGATTTCGCAATTGCGAAATTCTTATTCACAATTGCGAAGCTCTCTACTTTACATCAGCAACCATAGTTATTGCAGTACCAACTGGAATTAAAATTTTCAGTTGGCTGGCAACCTAACATGGAAACCAATTTAACTATAGGCCCTCACTCCTATGAGCTTTAGGATTTGTCTTCCTATTTACAGTAGGAGGACTAACAGGAGTAGTTTTAGCTAACTCTTCTATTGATATTGCAATACATGACACCTACTATGTAGTAGCCCATTTCCATTATGTGCTCTCTATGGGAGCCGTATTAGCAATCATGGGGGGTTTAGTACACTGATTCCCTCTATTCACAGGGATGTCAATGAACAACTTAATACAAAAGGCACAGTCTATTACAATATTCGTAGGAGTAAACTTAACCTTCTTCCCCCAACACTTCCTAGGACTAGCAGGTATACCCCGACGGTATTCTGATTATCCAGATGCTTATACAGCATGAAATATTATATCAACTATTGGAAGATCAATCTCAGTTATAGCAGTAATTGCTCTACTATTTATTATCTGAGAAGCATTAGTATCCCAACGACAGGTACTATCACCAAGAGCTCTTAACACCTCAATTGAATGATATCAAATTTAAATAATACATGCATTCATGACGGAAAACGATTTCATAGTGGAAGAAGAGGATCCAGTTGATGATGACGAGAAAAGAAACGTCCTCAGGGCTGCGTTAGGCGCAAATGTGAAGAACTTAACGATAAACAAAGCACCAGAGTTTGACTATTTACCCGCAGAACTAATAAATAAATTCATGGAAAAAGATTCTGGTACACATATAACCTAATAAGTGATATGTATATGAGAGGAGAAATACCGATGGGTAGAATGATAAATGTACTCCTCCATATACCCTAAATGACAAGTTCAAGCAAATGCGAAAACTCAAAACTAGTGAGACTACTGACGATTATGATAACAAGATTATGAAAGTGAAAATCAACCGAAGAATGGAAATGAAGAGGAATTAACTGTTAGTTTGGGTTTAGAACGTAGGAACAAAAACATCTCATCATGCTCTCAGACTGACCGTAGAGGATGTGGAAAGGTCACCGACTAATTATATTCGTCCGTCTGAGAAAGTTTTTGATTACATAGAATAGAACATGATGAATTACAAAAGAAAGGTGAATGAATTACAACGAAAGGAGAATGATACATGCCCTGTAAAGAGAGCAGGCGGCAGTGATTAAATGTGGTGAAAACTGAGAGGAAGGACGAAGAAAGACTTATTGATTGTCGGATTTCTCCATTGGTGCCCTTACATGAGGGGAAGCCATCGTGTCCTTCAAGTAATAATAGCACAAATTTAACTGGTTCAGTGATAAAGCAATTAACGAGATCAAAGCGGTGGCGCGGGGTACGAAGAAATGAGAAGCATGCTAAGATTTGCGGCCGACGTAGTTATCCTTGCAGAGAAGAAAGAAGACCTGATATTATTTCTGGCATATATAAAGAAAGATACCACAACTTTCGACCCCGAGATATGGACTATAAAGAAAACTGGAATAATGGCCTGCAGTCGAAATAGTTAGGAAAACCTCCAGATATAACTAGAAAAAGACAGGCCGGAACAAGTAAAATATTTTTACTATATAGCCAGCAAGATTACAAGCGATGGAAGAATCAATGCGGATATAATTTACAAATAGAAATTCTTAGAAGACGAGCTATCAAAAGACACAACTAATAACGGCAAATATTACAAACAAGGAAGAGATTGGTTAAAACTTATACATGGAATTCATTTTCTATGAGTGTAAGCAGTAGTATAGAGAAAAGAAGATTGGGAGGCAATGAAAATGTGGTGCTACTGCAGCATGTAGCAACGCAGAGAAAGTAACATATAAAGTTTTACTTCAAAGAGTGTCAGAAGAGCGAAACTTAGGAAGGGCTCTAAAAAGAAATGGAATGGAAATCAAGTAGACGATTCCTGAGGCATCATAGTATACGAGACGATTAATAAAGGTAACGAGTGGGAGGATAACCACAGAAGAAAGCCATGGATGAATTACGACAAGCGGACGATGGAAGATGTGAGCTTAAGGAATTATGGAAATTTCAAAGGTTTGGCAGGTACGGAGCATAGGTTGTACCTACAAACGATTTCTCATTTGAATGCTGATGATATTGATTAATATCTTCCTTATTCAGTTTACTTCAAGCGCTCAAGATAGAGGAAAGCAACTGTGTATGTATTCAATTTTCAAAACCATAAAAACTACAAATACTGACATCACATTTTTTTAAATCAACAACTTCAACGATTTAGGTTTGTTGAGAATAAATCATAACGAGTGCATACCGTTTCAAGTCATGGGTTTGTTCCTAAAGTGTATATAGTATTTCAAGGGCATCTTTCTTAAAAAGTTAAACACTAATTACGACTCTCTACTTTCGTGCCAATTGTGGTAGCAGAATTTTTTCGATCGCATTGACGATCTTTTCTGAGAAAATTATACAACAAACTCAATGGGTATCTCACTCTTTTTATGTCTTACATATTATTTCTCTCTTTTATTTAAGTGATTCCAGTTATATATCTATTTACTGCTTTCACAGCTTTAGGTTGCCATTACATCATTCCAAATATTTTTCACCACGCTATGCTTACATAATCAGGTAACGTATTAATCATGTTTCCCAACGTGGAATGCATCCAATTTCTGGCTGTACGAGATATTCCGACAGAGGCTTTTAGACACTTTCGGTAATAAAATACATACAATGATAAGACTGCTCAATTTCATACCCCACTCCCTCCTACCTACGATTTGTAATTACGTGGAGCAATAACGTATCAAAATGGGTACTCCATTGGTGTAAAGTTTAGGAACGTCGGCTCGAAATGAAACATTCCACTTCTGCAACAGTTACCACTTCCTTTAGGAGAGCTCTTCGGCTGATGAGTCTCAGGCAAGCCTTCTCTCACGGTCGGCAATTTTCTCCTTCCATCATTCTATTACCCCTGCGTTGACTAGATTTATAACACTCTTTCATTCACGAGGGAAGATTTTCCATGATTCACACTGAAGCAAACACTGGAGAACAGTAGAACTTTGCCCGGATTGAAAGTACAAGGCTTGTGTAGAAAGTATTGGTAATAATTTTTTTCTGACGTGTGTGAGTCGACGTTCAAGGCATGTCCTCTTTGAAGAATTTTGAGACATTATCCGAAATTAAATTATTTTTCCAAACTTTTCCCGATACATTTTGCACAAACCATGCATGCTGCTAAAACAACAAGCTAAGCAGAAAGTGAAACGAGGATGGATTAAAACATGTTAGCAACTTTGTTTTTTTTTAATTCGAGTCAAACGCATGATAAATAAACTCAGCCAAGCCTCATCGTGCAAAGAATCACAAGGATCATCAAGGGCTTTCTATGTAATGAATTAAAGTGCGTATTGGGAAGAAATTCACTGTGCACATTCGAGGAGGCATTACCGAGGAACTCCTGGTGAGTAAAACCACGTCGTTGGACATTAAAGAGAATTCTTGAGCTTTGCAAAATTGGAAATGTGCTGCTGCTCTTCAGAATTACGGAAGAATCCCGACTAATAAGCGGAGTAAGTCCAAGTAAAATATACGTTTGTCGATTTACATTGCTTGTTCTAATAGTTGTTGAGAAATATAACATTCTGAAGCCACGATTAAAATTCCCCAATGGAAGGAGAATGGACACAGAAAAAAATCGTAGATTATTTAATGAGATAGTCAGTGAATAAAGTGTCGTTGTGTAACCCTTTAAGCGGGATGCCCTGAAGAAATCCCGAATTTTCCAGCTTGCAATAGTGTTTTCATGCAATGGTTTATCACGTATGTAGGAGTAACATCTCCCGCAGGATAATAAATTTCTTCTTCTGAAGAGGAGGGGTGGAGATTAGCTTGGGAAGGAGAGAATAAAACCAGCGAGAAATTCCGTTTTTCTTGGGATTGGGAAGGTTGGGGAGCGGAGCTAATGGAGAGCGGTGGATTTAGGAGGCGAAGCGGCGGAGGGACGAGAACTATTGTTGCAGGGTTGGCAAAAGCCGCCAAGTATGAAAGACTGGAAATCACCGGTTAATGGGATGATGAGAATCTGACTGATTTGAAAGCCTAGCAACTACGTAGATGGCAAGGTGAACCTTCTTTCTGTGCAATAGTGTAGAAGGTACGTCATGAAACTTGGTACAGGCAACCAGACCGGTGGTTTTGGCTGCATTTAACACAATTGGGTCCAGAAAGTAATGATTCTTGGTGTGCTTAAGACATTACAAAGGGGCGGAGGATCGCTTTCAGGGTGAAAGCAACACCAATTCTACAGAATTTTCTTTTCCCTGTTTTTTACAAGAACATTCTTAAGGATAACCGACTTACTGGAATGACTGTGGGAGCAAAATTATAGACTGAGAAACACCAACAAACTATATCAATAAAAATTTCATTCAATTTAAATTATGAGTTTCACTCATTTTCTTTTATAAAAACATTATAAAAGTATACAAGTAAGTAAGTTTCTTTTATAAACTTTATACTAAATAAACTTTTATAAAAACTTTTATAAAATTATGAGTTTCACTCATTTTCTTTTATAAAAACTACACTCATTGTCCCTTAAGGTCTGAACTTGTCTTTGATGACCTGAGGCATCACAACACAACCATATTCAACTTACTCCTCCCCATTTCCACCCCTGGCAACCCTTTTCTGTAATTCTTGTAGTTCCATAATATTTGTCTCCCATGACTCTGAATGAATAATTCCACCTCCTCTTCATCGACCTCCAGTCATAATAAAACTCATCAAATCTATATATGATTATATCCTGTGCCAAATTACTGGCACAGTTTGTGACACTTTCACTTGTCATCAATAAAATAACCTAAGGATGAGGGTTTCCGGGTAATGCCTGCCCTCGTTCAATGAGTTATAATTTTTTATACTTGCTCCAATATCTTTCAAGGGGATTACTTTCATAGTGATTCTGTTATTTGAGCCTCCTTGGGTGTAAAATTTAGTTGTTTTGCCTATGTTTAATGACACACAGCCATGAGCAAGCCTAGATCCTAAAATAATTTATGTATATAGTAGATCACAGTCCTTTATGCTTAATGTTACTTCCTCCAGATAGAGTGCATACACAATTGAATAACATTGAAGAACAGTAAAAATACCTCCTCTTTATAATCATTGCTGTATTCTTGTGTCTAAATCACATACATGAATTTTTTTTAACAAAAGAGTATTTTCTAAATTGACAAGACTCACAATGATTTCACCATTTACTCAATCTCTACTATTACGTTATTGGCCATTTTCAAAATTCTTACTCTATTGATAATGTGACAAAATTTTCTTCGAAAACTCAAGGCTACCTATCACAAACGCTTAATATTACCAATTTTTACAATTTCTAACATTGCATAATGTATAGAAAAATAATGGCAAAAATGTTACTTCACTTCAAAGAAATACATCAGAACAATAAATTGCATAAATTCTGGATTTTATTTCATGAAATAAAGTTATTTTCTCCATAAAAAATCAAATGGGTGTATTTAGATGCAGTCATTAAAAAAAATTAAGAGAATATACGTGATTTAATGGGTTTAAATATTACTGTTTATTGTGATGAATACGATATATTGAGAAGCTTCTATGTATGCCTACAGGTTCATGTCTCATCCTAGCACACTTGTGTGAATGAACATTTCATAAATATTTTATAAATAATCTTTGCCATTTTTCTTCCCCAAACACAATATTCAGTGTTTACAAAGAGAAAGGATAAGTTATGGGTTAGTTTAAAACAAATGATAAGTCAATTTGGATATGGCATAGCTAACAAAATCATGTACATACTTATATTATTCTCTCAAATTTTTCAAAGCCAAAACTCTGAAGAAAGTGCATGGCGGATTTACTCCTCTGATTGCTTTCCAGTTAAGCAGAAAAATATCCTTTTTTTATGACCTTAAATCTTTACAAATTAAATAAAATAATTGATAATGTACTTACATTACATTAGAGTTCCAAAAGGCTCATGATGTGAATTGCCTTCTCTGTTCATGGACTCCATCATTCATACATCCCAATACACACCAATGAGTTCACTGTAAGAAAGAAATACAGGGCTAAGAAATGCAATGGTAGTAACTTCCAGTATAAAAATTGAAGGTGAATGAAATAAGTGAATTAAGAAAGAGAAAAGTCTGAAAAATATAAATTAATAAGACTCCATAAATGCCTAAATTTTTAAATTTAAATCATATCACTGAAAGTGGAAATTCCTGTTTTATTTTTCCTGTAAAATATTAACCCTTAGGTTCAGGGTATCCAGTTATTTTTCATCATATTATATTTCAGCAACATTGTATATAGAATAAACTGCCCTAAGTGGGGAGTACTTTGGTCATACACTTCCAGCATGTGTTAAAAGCTTCCTTGTCAAACTTCCTCACAATACTATGTATACTTTTTATAATATATTATTACAAACTCTATATTTATCTGATAATCCTTTTTATTAATTAAGCAATAGATATTCTGGGAATAACCTATGAATGTGTTGGTGGCATTAATAATTTATTCAATTGGAGATGCCATATAATGAAGTATAATGTTCTTAATAGAAAATATTTTGCTTTTGGGTAACAGTTTAGCTTTCACAAACGCTATAATAGTTAGTCAATAATGAAATATTTCAGACAGTAACAGACTCATGTTTCTAACAGTTATGCAAGCCATATCACCTATGTCAAAAGCTGAAAAAACGGTTTTCAAACGAGCCATGAAAACTACTTATGGTGAATATACTCTCAATAGTTTGGTAAACATGCATTAGACTGTTTTACTATCACAGAATTGCCCATAAACATATCTTCAAAAGCTGAATTTATTAATGAAAGTTACTCTCTTCCTTTAGGTTGAATGTTTCCCAGGCTCATCGGAATGCTAGTTATTATCGGTGCTGCTCCGGATTTTGTATTGACCTCCTTGAAAAATTTTCAGAAGAGCTTGGCTTTACATATGAACTGGTTCGTGTGGAAGATGGAAAGTGGGGAACTCTGGAAGTAAGTTCAAATGATCCCATGTAGTAATTTTGCCTCAAGCATCCATAGCAAGTTGATATATTCTGGCTCAACAGATTTTATAATTTTACAACAGGAACGACATTCACAACAACTTGAAAAAATAATTTGCATTCAATTAATAATTCTAATAACAAGTTAAAGAAATGCAGTATAATACGTCATACATGACAGAACCATTACCATTACAAGGCCTACATACTCAGGGATGCTAAAACTAGGCTGTATCTGTGCACCTGTTGTAGATGTTAAACTCCAAATGTGAATGCATTGCATGAACAAATAATCTTGAATGCATCTGCAACAATTGAGCTCTGCTGAATATCATCAAGTTCATTCTTTTAGCCACAACAATTTGCGGGAATGAACTAGCTTCAAGGGAATTGTATGTAACACGAGTTGTAGGATTTATAGGATACTGCATTATATGCTCAGGGATTGAACTTGTGTAACGATCAAATCTACTGGTAAACAGAGTACTTCCAAATGAGCATGAACCAGATTGATTGATTTTCATATATTCAGTAAAGGGTAACCCATCAAATTGAGGCTAAAATATGTACAGTGAATAGGAAAATAGAGGGATGTGGTAGCGTACTGGACAGAGTACTCGGCCATGGATTTATGGTTCCAGGTTCAAATCTGAGACAACCTACCAGGAATAAAAGTACACAGTGGAATTTTCTTGTGACTAAAATTTCATTGGAAACAAAATGATGGCCCAGAGAAAGGTATTGGCCACCTACCCCCGTAAATGTGTACATTTCAGATGCTTTAGCAAGTAAGCTTGAGATAACCTCTTCCTTCATCTGTTAAAGTCATCCTACATGTTGGGCCCTGGAGAAGGATAGGTGTAAGAAATGGATTCTGCCGGATCCAAGGTCTTAAAAAACTCCAAATGTGACTGGATTGTATTGGGAGTGATGAACACACACAATACGATGGATTGGTACATTGCTAGCTATACACCAGAATTTTATATGAGATATCATCACCAAAGCCCTTGCGCAGTCATCATGCACACTCATTTCACTTGATAACTTGGTATGAGCATGAGATATTCTACTGGAACAGTAATTAATTTGCTATGTTGATAGTTTGTTCTCCCAGGTTGATAAATGGATTTTCTTATTGGTTCTATATGAAAATGAAGTTGTCAGGATATGCAAGTTGGAACATGAGAAAATTTATATGGAGATTAATGTCCTCCAAAAAACTCATTCATCCACTGTGAATCTCCTCTTTTCATATTGTCCAATTTCAAAATTAGACACTGTACATGAATATTTGTACAGAGCAGGTAAAAAAAATTATGAGTCAACACGCTATGAAAGGACAGAGCAATGGCCCTGTATCATACATATTGTAGAATACAATATATTAGTATTCTATAAAAACTATAATGATGAACTTAAAAATAGGGCTATATTAATTTATTTATATTAATCTTGGTTATTTTCCTAACACTCTGCAAAGATGGAATTTCCCTTGACTAGCATCAAGCATAATAGCATCATTAAAAACAATTTTCCTTATAGCTCTAGCAGTTGTGTTGGATGTAGTGCAGTGATCAAAAGGGGATTACCGGAAAACTTAAAGAATAATCTCATGATTGGTTTACTTTTAGTTGGATTGATGCTAAGTTGAATGACTATTTACTGTTCAAAGTCAAGTGCAATAATTGTCATAAAGGATTAAATTTATTAAAGAAATATATCATGATTGTCTTAGAAAAACAGATTATTTCTTTTGCAACACTAATGCATATGCAGTGTTTAAACTAAAAATACAGAATGCATATAGGAATCCCTTCACCAAGAAAAAAATCTTTGAAGTTGAGCAATTTGGAAAATTTGTTTTTTGGAAACATAAATAATCCCTGTTGAGCATTTTAAAAATCAGAGAGACTGAAGAAAAAATTCTTCCAAATTACTTTCCAATAAGAATGAACCATCACAGAGGTTACCAAGATACAGGACTTGCCCATAAACCAATGCTCAATTTATTTGAGCAAAGGGTCATATAGTTGGTAGGAAATTAATTTAAATATGGTAAAATAATTAAAATTAATGGTAAGTGTTCTCAGTGGTACTGAAACACCCAGTGGATGGTGAAACTGAGATATATGGAGGCTTTAAATTTTGACTCCTCTAGCCAGCAGAGAAATGTGGAAAATGTTGTAATATATGTCACTTTGCTTGCAGAATGGAAAATGGAATGGCCTAATTGCTGACCTGATTAACAGAAAAACAGACATGGTAATGACGTCACTGATGATAAATTCAGACAGAGAAGCTGTGGTTGACTTCACCGTACCTTTCATGGAAAGCGGTATCGCCATTGTAGTTGCAAAGAGAACTGGGATAATATCACCAACAGCTTTCCTAGGTAAATCAATGCTTTTAATTTATTCATATAAACATTAATATTTGATCCAATATTTTTTATAATAACTTTCCTGTCTTAATTTGTATATAATTTAGCATAAATTTTGTAAAAAATTTTGAAAAAATCACTTAAGTTTTAATTGTAACATGTACTCCATAACATATTCAATATCCTCAGATGTAAAAATACATGACAATGGATGTATTCTCACATAAACAGTAACTTACATTAGCGGTTTCAAAAACAAATGGCATTTAATCCTTTAAAGTCCATAAAATTTGAGAGTGTAAGAGGATGCCTCAGTAGCCTTGACTGGGATCCGAACCTGGATCCTTCGATGTCCGGCCAAGTGCTTTAGCCATTTAAGCTATTGAGAAATCCTCTTAAAAAATGTCAGAGTTCCTGAGGATGCCTCAATAGCTTAACTGGCTAAAGCACTTGGTCAAACATTGAGGGATTTGAGTTATATCCCGGTCTAGGTGAATCATTTTTACAATCTGAAATTGTTGCATTTAATAAGGAGAAGGTTATGCGAAGTAATAATTTAAAGGTAAAGAAATTTAATTTCCATCAGGATTCTTTGATCTAAACTTTCTTAATGATGTTAATTCTATAGTGATGCTAGATTGACAGAAATAACTGGAACCAACTGATTCTGTATAAAAACAAGTTTCTTTCTACTGCAGCATGTTTCTTATAACTGCTTCTTTTTTATTTTTCCAGAGCCATTTGATACGGCATCTTGGATGCTTGTTGGTTTGGTAGCCATTCAGGCTTCAGCTTTCACTATATTCTTTTTTGAGTGGCTAAGCCCATCTGGGTTCGACATGAAGGTGAGAGGGGTAAAGAATCGCTCCAATTGCAAACAGGGCAACAGGTTTTTCTTTTCTAAATTCAAAATTTGGTCACCAAAGCATGTATTACTGCACAACAAAATTTTCTAAAAAATTTGACTTAAAACCTAAAATAAGTTAGTGGCATGTCATTTAACACATTCACTGTTAAAAATGTTCATCAAATATTATTTCCCATTCATTAATTCACTGACATTCATATTTGCTAATTTTAAAATGAAATGGTGAATTTTGGTATTGAAGCTATGTATCAGTAAGAACCAAAATGATTATCATATTTGACAAGGCACAAATATGTGTAGTCAAAATATCAAGTTAATGGTTCTATGTCTACCTCTCCTATTTCTGTACTCCATTGGGAAAAAATTGAAGGCAAGTTAAAGGTGTTTAATGTTAATTTTCATGAAATGTTGGCATCCATTGAAGGAATCACTGCAAATAAAACACACTGTAAAGAAATTCTAACATTCAAATGCTTTACTTGTTAAACTTAATTTTTGTCTGTCATTCTTCAGCAGGGTTCATAAAAAGGTTTATGATAAAAATTCTAAACTGAATCAAAATTAATCAGCCAACAATATTAATGCATTTCTCAACATGTTCGGATGTAAATGGCCATTTATTTAGAAATTTCCAACTTTTAATTTATTCTCAAATTGATACTAGGATTTCCAAAAAAAAGGCTGATTTAATGCCCCAAGTACGTGTTAACTGGAACTCCTGTAAGAAAAGTTGAAAGTTCCACCATTGCTTAAGTTTTCAAAAACAGCATTCACTTATTACCATATTATCTTTAAGGAAGTAAAACAACAAGAGCATAACCCAAGTACTTTCCGAGCATGGCAAAAAAGTTACTGATAAACATATTGCCACACTTTCCAAGAGTTAATCCCTTGAACCAAAATCAAAATAAAGGAAAAAATTAATGGGAGACTTCCATTAAAGTACATTTTAAAGACAGGAGGATGACATGATGCTTTAAAATGAGAATAAGTGAGACAGTAAAATGGTATTTACATTAAATGAGAATGTGTAGACATTAGCAGAAAACTCCAGACTTCTACTCAACAGACTTCTACTTCTACTTCTACAGACTTCTACTAGACAGACTTCTACTCAATTGATGAAATTCTGATTCTTCAGGGAAACATAAAACACCTTTAAGATATTTTCATTTTAATTTAGAAATGTGAACCTTCCTTTATTCTTCTCTTAATTTTAGTCTGAGGTGTTACATGGATGTAAGTGGGCCTTCCAATTCTAAAGCTGTAAATAAAATCATACTCCTTCAAGTATTATTCATATTTATAATCCCTATCAGAAAATATGCTGTTTGAAGCCTTTACATTTTTACATAAGTTCATACTAAATATAGGAACTATTAATATTAAGTTTCCATATTTTTACTAAGATTGAGTAATGATAATATACCCATTCAGCATGGTTAATGCCAATCATGATGGCCAAACAAAAGTGTCATTTCATTAAGCAATCATCATTATTTCATTTATCATGATCATAAATATCATTAATTGTCACTAGCAGTGAATGTGTTATCCTGACACTCTAACCCTTGCCCATTGCCTTTAAAATGTAGTCAAGCAGAAGCTTACTAACTATGTTGGTAAATAAATAGGGCATATCTCACATCATATTTTAATATTATGTGATTAATGAGGAAATTAACAAATATATCTAAATCAAACATGACTTTTCAATGCTAAAAATATATTGGGCATTGTGAAGTGTTGAAACATTTACATAGATACAGTAATGAATATTCAAAATCAAATGATATTAGAAAATTTTTGTCCTGAATTTGAAAAATGTGTTGAATCAATATTCTCATGCATCAGAAATTGAAAATATAGGTATGAAATATAAATACCCTACCATCTATTTTCATTTTATATTTTTTGTATGGAATGAACAACAAGTTTATAACTGAAGACATTACTGACATGGTTGGTGAGCACATGCTTTAGTTATTTAGTCATCATTTCATTCATAACTTAAGCAGCCAATTCTCTGTTTAACAAACTCTGAGAGCATACTATCTCATAGATAATTAAATGAAATGCATATCAACTTTACTCATTATCCACAAAATAGAGTAATAAGTTATGTCACAACATAACATTTATATGTATCACTAAGAGTCATATCTCCATATCTCCTCATACGATGGAGATATTACTCTTAGTGATACATATAAATGTTATGTTGTGGCATAACTTATTTATATTCCCAAATATAAATGACATAACTTATTAATAAATGTTATGTTGTGATATAACTTATACTGTTTTCCCAAAAAAATTAAAGATTACCTATTTTTTCATAAAACCTAAGGGCTATTCTTCTGGGGTTGTGAGGACTTAGAATTTTATTGTTATTCATTTTTTGGCTCACAAAAATCTAGCTCTTATGCCATCAAAAATGTCGATCAATGAGTTCCTAAATTTGCACTGGTAATTTAGAACATTAAATACTTTGCTGGTGTTCATCAAGGTACTCCTTAACCAAATATGTACACTGGAACTTCCCAATATTAGCCATCAGAAGGCCATGAAAATCGTTCCATATTAGGATGTGTGCTATTGAGAGATAGACTAATCTATAGGTATAAAACTTTTCCTAGCAGTGAAAATATAAAGACTGATTTTTCTAAAATGCAATTATCATTAAATGCTCATTTTTCATTTCAAAAGATCATACATTTTATTGAAAGAAAGCTAAAGTTTCCACAAGGCTGTCTTATTCCACCCAAAGGATTAAAGTTTGATATGATGTCTCCTGAAATTGCATGCATATTTGTTTGGAATAAATTAGCAAATTTTTAAAGTAATGCCTATGTTAGTTATTTAGATCGTCAATTATTATTTAAAGGTTCTAGCTCTATATGTGTACATCCAAACTATGTTGCTGGGGAATTATAAGCTATCCTCCACTGGAAGGTGTCCATCAAGTGAGGTCCCACTGTATTGTAATTCATTATCAATAGAGATGTACAATTGGGTGAAGGGCTTATCCGAAGTGAGTACCATTAGGCACTGATTTTCTCATTACCAAACTCCTTGCCAGTTTTCATTAATATTTTCAGTATTCACAATGAGTTATGAGTCACTAATACAATAGGTATATTTTAGAACATCAGGGGGATTTGAGGCTTAAATAGAAAATGAGTTTAACTGATACAGGGCAGAAGAGGTCAAAAGCGTCCTCTTTCTATCAAAACTTGCAATTATTAATACAAACAGATTCCTTTTGAAATCATTTAGTAGCAAAATAATAAATAACGATGAATACCTTAGCACCACATTCATATCTTTCAGGTCTGAATATTAGTAAAAATATTATTTTTATATAATTTCATCATTCAGTTACATTTGATAACTTATTTGAGGAAAAAAAACTTGTCCATTTTTTGTGTTAGCTTACTTAATTCATGGATTGTTCAAATCTTTAAAGAATGCCTAATTTTTTGCATGCAATGAATTTTGTTCAAAAGAGATTTGGCTGTGTATTCCTGCACTTATCATAAATGGTGACCATTTGCAGTAAATGATAATTTACAGAGTAGTTTTTCATCCTTACTTTGATACATTTTGATTCAGGTGGCACCAACAACAAATCATCGTTTTTCTCTGTTACGAACATACTGGTTGGTGGTGGCAGTACTTTTTCAGGCAGCGGTCCATGTTGATTGTCCAAAAGGTTTCACAGCTAGGTAAGTATTCCACTGGTGAACAACTATTTTTCTTGCACATTAAGCTGCAACTGAACAGTCAATTGTCATTAGGATATCAGATAATAGAAGGAGTTTACATTTTTGTTCTAAAATTTTATTGTAAATACACCTCAATCTGATTCTAACAAACTATGTAGCACTCCATTTATTTGTAAGTAGCAGAATTTTTATTATAATTAATTTTTTCCATCACTAGATATAGTGTAGCACTGGTTTAGCCATACACAATTGACACCAAGCCACAAAATGGAAGCTCTTGAACAACATGCTAACATCAAATGCTGCCAGCTGCTTTTTAAATCTACTTCAGTAACACTGATTGCATAGTAGGTGTTAGATGATGATACACTTTACTATATTTTTGTGCTCAAAAGCCAAATGGGGTTTGACTGGAGTGCATTGTGGTGAAAGAGGGATATTAGACAGTGAGAGGGATAGGTGGCCGATCGTCTTTATTTTGTGGTGATTCTACATTAATTAATCAAACTGCTTTCTGTGCTTTCTCAACATTGTTAGCTTAGTTGAGTTAGCTTTTGTAAACTGGCCTTAGAAATACAAAGAATATTGTTTTGTGGAAAGTAAAGCATAATGATTTATTACTTTGAAATCAGTTAAAACGATTTTATTTATGAAACAAAGGATTTTTCAGTTTTAGAATGTTATTCAAGGCCTTCATTCAGTGACGTATCTATTAGGAAGTGGTGACTTGTAGGCTGGATACTGTAGCAGCTGTCATTCTCTTCTGTCTAAAAACAATTCCCTACTCAAAGTATCCAAATGCTTTCCTTATCAGTTATGTGCTGATGAAAAACACCAACCTATATGTACCTATTTACTTAAAAAACAATCATTAAAAAGTTTAAAATCCAAGAATGAAAATTTAATATTGGTATATTGCTGCAAATTTTGCAGCACAATCGAGGCATATGTTTAGAGAGACAACTTATCCATCACTTAGGTCATCCTCAAAAAATGTAACTTTAATAATCAGACAATGTAAGAATGGATATTTCAAGTTTTTAAGAGATTTTGCAGCTCAATAGTCACCATGAACGGCATCTCCACCATGTGAAAAATTATAGGTAGGTACCAATGTTACTATTATTCAATAAAATAAAGGTCATTCCGGTTTGGATTGAATTTAATGTTCTTGTAAATGAAATGACCTTGAACTTGGTTGTAATACAAGTAAATGCTAAAAGTTTTAGCTCACTTGTAAAGTTATACCTGAAAATAAAGCCAATTGCAAAGAGTTAAACTCACTCTGATAATGAAAATTTATGGTAATTTGTTATATTCAATACTTCTACAACTCCAGATCTTCTACTCTGGTCTGTTGAATTTTCGTCAGTTACTCTGATCATCAAGCATTGAGGGCAAGCATGAAACTCATCCCTTTTAGTGTAAACCCCAAAGGGAGTAATAAGATTTTGTTTCTTATCTTTCATAGTTATAATTTAGGTGACCGTATAAAATGTGAACAGTAAAGATAGTCATTATTAACTATTTATATTACCAATTTTGCCTTAAAATAATATCTAACTGTATTACATGTATGTATTCATATATGTTTTAATAACATCAAATGGAATTACCATAATTTTAATCAGCGTGTTTGATATTACTTGATAATTTAAGAAGATTCAATTTCCTTCATATTCAGACCATATGCCTGATGAATTACCCCATCACACTCATCGACTTATCATTGTTAGTGATACTGACACTGTAATTTTTTATTGTATGAACAAAATACATAAATAAAACTTCCTAGAAGTTAACAATGAAATGTCTAACAGCATTCTGTTACATGTCAATTATGTATTGCATTTTCTTTTATATTTCATCCTTCACATATATGAATCCACAACCACTAACTTAAAGTGTGTTTAACATCCACCTATGGTGTTTCTTAGCAAATTTATATAGCTTTCCTGCCTATCAACTTCATTTGATGATTTTACTTCTATCATTTAACCTTGGTCCCTTTCCCCAAAATCCTCTTATTACTTGCATCTACTGGCTCATATTAACCCAAATAAAAATATATAAATGTGACCCCATAGTAAAAACTTAGAACATGCCACAGTAGTGTATAAGATTAACTTGTATTAAAGGACATGTTCAAATTTAATA
This sequence comes from Hetaerina titia, assembly GCA_037158775.1. Classification (NCBI taxonomy): domain Eukaryota; kingdom Metazoa; phylum Arthropoda; class Insecta; order Odonata; family Calopterygidae; genus Hetaerina; species Hetaerina titia. Next base: position 31,414,363 of record CM073768.1, on the reverse strand, counting down.
CAGTGATGTCATTCTAATATGACGATCTCAAATTTTCCATTTTTAATAATAACTTCAAAAGGCACAGAGACATTGATGAATTTATTCCCATGAAAAAATCTGGTAGGCGAGTAGTTTCATCAGTTTTAAGTAAAATAAAATGCCCAGTCTTAAGTCAATATCAGAGACAAAAATTAGAAGAAATATAACAAATATGTTTTAATGTGACTTTGATCCAAAATAAAATGGATTTTAAAAGGATTAAGCATGATCAAATTGACTTATGAGCATGAGTGTACATTCCCATACATTATCTTCACATTTTTACAGGTTCATGACTAATATGTGGGCAATGTTTGCTGTGGTGTTTTTGGCCATTTACACTGCCAACCTTGCTGCCTTCATGATAACAAGAGAAGAATTTCATGAATTTTCTGGGATTGATGACCACAGAGTGAGTGCTAAAGAAACAATATAATGCAATAGCTTAATATCTCCACATTATTATTAGGTCTTTAAACAATTCCATTTCAAAGCTAGCATAATCAATGCTATGTAAGCACCACACCTTTGAACTATGGAATACCAAAGCCAAAATACCAACATTGTTTTAGCATGTAGTCTTAGATGTAGTGGAAACTCAGCCATAAATTATATGATAGTAAAATACCTAATCTAAACATGGAATTTCAAAATAAAGCTCTGTGAAATAAATTCATAATCTATCCACTTATGGATTTTTTTCTAATTTTTGGTGATTGATTTCAATTTTAAATGAGTGAATGCCTATGCCAGGCAGAGGCTGGCAAGAAAGCATGGAATAAAAGATTTTGGAGGATTGGGTTATTTATTCTGTGGGTTTGAAGTTTTAAATGCATCTGGCAAAAACTTCACGATATATATATTTCATAATAACGATATTTCATACTAAAGAAGCGATCTTGACGATACTTCACGCAATGGTACTTCATCCAATGGTACAAGAAAATTTGCATATATCCCAGGATACCATGATAAGTGTTATGCCTATATCCAAAGATTGCACGTCGTGTTGCCTGCATTCAAGGATATAAAGGTGAGACACTACACACAAATAAAGGGCAATGGCTGACATGTCGATAAAAGCTTAATACAAAATTGATTCGACCGGTTTCAGTCGGAACTGTCCTTAGGAATAATTTTCTCTTGCATTTTTACCAAAAGCAACCCATCTTTAAAATCACAATTCTTCAGTCCCCATTTAATTTGAGTAATCCACGGTTATCAACCTAGGGCCCAATTCATCTAATATCCCCTGGGTCATCAAGCTTTAGTGATATATACTCATGGTGACAAGCTTAGTAGCTACCTTAACTACAAGCTAGTATTAATTTATTGTAGAAATTTGTATCATTGCCAGCACATTGGTAGGTTCACATGTGAACTGCTCACTGCAAGCACTTTCCTAGGAACTGACAGAGAAAAGAAAATATAATTACTAATTTGAAAAATCTTTCTTTAGGGGAGTTTTGGCCTGCAGTGTTTAATTTTGGCTCCAAACTTGTGAACTGTATCACAATGTGCATGACTTAGAATACTTATTGACATTGTATAGAGAGTAATTCATTAAAACATCTAGTTTCTTAAAAGACCTTAGAAATCCAGTGTAAGAGGATATCTCAGTGCCTTAACAGGCTAAAGCACTTGGGTGGGAATTGAGAGTGCATACATATCCCAGTTTAATCAACCATTATTAGATTGTGAAATGTTCACAATGACAACCTTTTTGGCTTCGTCTACCTTTAAATGAATAGTGTGAGGGGTTTTTAAGTATATATATATATAGATAAATTATCAAAGGTTTACCATTTACGATTTTTAACAGGCTATAAACAAGGATTCAGTTTGAAAGGAGGGCATTGTCAACTCATTATGTAAATAAGTCAACAGACTGTTAGATCATTACATTACTTCATGGTTGAGCATAATGGCTTCATGAATTATTGCATTATTGTAGCTATATAGAACTGGTAATGTATACCCACAATGTATGCCAGATAATTATAATTTATGATGAACATTCTCACTACTTATCACCTTGAGCAACTTCTAAGAGGATACAACCTACATCATTCTCCTATATTTCCTAAGTAAAACAATGTAAAGCCTTGGGAAAACTACACTAGTTATTATACCAGGGAAGTACAATTTACTTTCCTCTTTTACTCCAATTGTTACATCACTTTACAAGTGATGCTTTTCCATCTCCAAAATATACTTATGCTTGGTAGATATAATAAGTTTGTGATAGTTATATATTACTCGTAAGAGTGTGTAGCCATGCATCCATGTATATACATGTTTATACGCATGAATGTATACACTTACATCTAATCACACACAAGGGAATGTACATTCAGTCATACATATGTACATAAAAACTTCATCATCATATCTATAGAAACTTATTTGAAGGACAGATGGTGGTAAAAATGATTAAAGTTAAAAGTAAAACTTGTGAACATTTGAGGAGTGAAGGCAGCTCCTTCATTAGCAAAATCTACAGGACTGTTGAAGGGGTTGCCTTTAGGCTTTGAAACATCAATGAGTTTTACTTTTAATTAAAACATTTTGTTCTACCATCTATTCTACAAGCACATGTGAGTACATTTATAGTTACTTTAAAAGGAAGAAGAAATCTGTCCATAACTATGTTAATTTTAATGCATACAGTATTACATTTTTTCCTCTTGATTATGCTTTGATATGGTCACATACTTCCAAGATCTGATAATAGTTTTTGTTTATTTTTTAGCTCGCCAAGCCATTCAGCCACAAGCCCATGTACAAATTTGGGACAATACCATCTGGCCACACTGATTCAACACTAAAAAAGTACTTTAGAGAGATGCATGCATACATGAAACGTCATAACAGATCAGTTGTTTCAGAGGGCATTGAGGCTGTGCTCAGTGGGTAAGTGTATTAATTCATAGATCAGCTTGGTATGAGCTTATACCAGAAACATCAGAGGTCCACTTCTCAAAACTAAAAAACTCCTTGTAGTTTTTTTTCAAAAATGATACTAATCTTTTTTGACACAGACTATGTCTGGATTTACAGGTTATGAGGTTTTGAATGTACTTATTATTTTGTACGAATGATTGTTTTAGGAGGAACTCTGAATTGATCTGTATCTTGGACAATAAACCTTGTAGCAAATCATTACGGAATTGATCATAGATTGTATCCTTGTAAAAGTGTTATTTATAAGGAATGAAATATATGACTTCAACATATATGAATGGGCATATACTAATAGTGATCACAGCTAATGAAGAATCATTTAAAGTTCAAGAACGGAAAGAAAAAGCAATGACAGTTGGAGGAAGATTGAATGAAACTAAGCCAAGGATAGCATCCTAATGAAATGTAGAGCAGCAAATGGAGCGTTAAAATAATAGTGGGCCAATTGAAGAAAGCATGGTATGAAGAGTAAATAGAAAGCCATGAAGAAATCTTAGATAAGATAAAACCAATGAAAGATAAAACCGTTGATTACAGATGAAATGCTATGCTTAATGGAATACAGCATAAATATTCAAACACTCAGGACAAAAATATTACAAATGGATAAGAAATTAAATCAACTATAACAGAAAAAGGCAAAAGTGCATGAATTGAGAACCTATGTGAAGAATTGCAGCATAATTTAGTTCAACAAAAAGTTAAAATAGCTTATAGAGCCACAAGAAAATGAATGAAGGAAAGGTTAAACCCATTTGGAAGAGCAACAATGGCTTGTTCCAAATCTCTCAATTACATGGAATTAACACCCTAAAGCACCTTAGAGAGCTTGGTAATATATACATTTTCTACAATTGTTCACATAAATTTGGGTGACAAAAAAAATGAACTGCAGGCTGCATTTATTATACATAAAAATTGGCATTACATCAGCATCTATAAATGGCTTAGCAGTCAAAGTGTCCAATTGAAATTAATATTTTTCATATTAGAACTTCGTCATTCCTAAAAGAATGAGAATCAGGCATGTTAACTCTAAACTTCTGTACCAATGGAACAGGAATTCAGTGGTCTATTAAAATTGAAAATAATATATTGCTCAACAGTTAGTATTACTTTGTACTCATTTGTATTTATATGTAATATGTTGATAACCAGTCCAAATGATTTCCACTTTGATAAAAATATTTCTATTAACATCTGTAGGACTTCAGTTGGAGTCACTGAATTTACAGTTGAGTCAAAGCTGAGAAACACCAAAATAATTTATTATCATCCAAAATATATTCACTTATCAGACATTTAATACAGATAGAATTTTGATTTAGAATCAAAGTAACTTACTCTTTGGTAAGTACTACTTTAGCTTTATTGTTACATAACTTTTGTTTTACCTCATTTCTTTTTATTTCACAGTGATTTAGATGCATTCATATATGATGGCACGGTATTAGACTATCTAGTGTCACAAGATGAGGACTGCAGATTACTCACAGTTGGCTCTTGGTATGCAATGACTGGCTATGGGCTGGCTTTCCAGAGAAATTCTAAGTACGTTAGAATGTTCAACCAAAGGCTTTTGGATTTCAGAGAGAACGGTAAAATCATTTCATATTTTATTTCAAATTTAATCATAATGACAGATTGATATGAATAGATCTTCTAGATGAAGTGTTCATTTATAAAATTGATGTCAAAATTAATATAAAAAATAATTAAAGCTGGTTTATCTGAGTTTGTTCAATTTACTGATTATCAACAAGATATGAAGCAACTAAAATTATGTTCATTTTCTTTTTTCTCTCAGCAATTACCAGATTTATGTCACATAAAAACAAGAGGATAAAATTGAGGAGAGAATATTTGGTTTCATTGAAATTCATTTATAGAAAATAAGTTTAAGATCTATTTGCGGTATTATTGAAATTCAGTTCGGTTTGTTAGGTTTTATCTTGTGGAAAAAGTATTCCATGACATTATTAATAAGAATTTCAGCTAGTCGTAAATCTTTAAGTTGTTCCTGCAAAATTTGTTCCTTTCCAAACTATGTAGTATATTTTGGCTCATAGAATTCTTTGGGGTTCACATTTGATGATTTACTTTCAAACATGGTAAAGTGTGGAGAAAAACTACTAATAATGAAGCCAACCTGTTTCAAAATGTTGAGTTTTAAGGATTAAAATGAAATAATAATTACATAAACGGAAATGTCCAAATCAGCTATCACTACTCAGCACAATGAAACTATAACCAATGTATGACTTGATAAAAAATGAATAAGTTGCCAAGTGAAAAACTAAGAAAGGTTATTGATATTGACATTGTGATGAACATTCAAGTCTCAAACTTTGTAAATAGCACTGAAGATGAGTAATTTCAAGAAACTGCGGGAGATGCTACAACAGTAACTTTTAACGGAGTCATCCGCTACGTGTAGCATTACAAAATTAGCATTACACGTGATTTTTACACTCTGAAATTGTTGCATTGTACTGAAAATGAAATTAATTTATGTTCCAACACAGTTTAAATGTAGAACTTCCATTAGATCTTAAATCACTTTTATTTCTAATTTTATTCATAAATAGGTGATCTGGAGAGGCTCAGACGCTACTGGATGACTGGAAGTTGCAAACCTGGAAAACAAGAGCGAAAAAGCAGTGATCCCCTCGCCCTGGAACAGTTTCTGTCAGCATTCCTGCTCTTAATGATTGGCATTCTATTAGCATCTGCTCTTCTTCTTGTAGAGCACTTGTATTTTAAATATGTGCGTCATCACCTTGCCAGAACAGATCGTGGAGGATGCTGCGCTCTCATCTCTCTAGTGAGTTTACTTCAAATTAATGCAAGGAATTTTCAATCTTCATTCCATGAGTGTTATTTTACCATGCATTACTCTCTTTTCCAATTATTTGTCCTCTTCAAAGAAAAAAATTCTTTTTCTTCTATATGGTGATGCTTTAATGAAAAACTTCACCATCCCTAGTTTTTCTTGTCATTGACATTGCCCACATTGGTTACCAAAAGTTGCATACAGGTTGTCCCCACATTACAAATTCCTGAGATTGTCTTTAAGGCATATTTGTAAGTAACTCATATCCCTAATGAAATCTCTTATAAGGAGATAATCTTTGAGCATTAAAAGACTGAGATATCACAAGCAATTTGATTGCACTGTTTGAATGCAGAATCTTAGAGACTACTAAGAAAATTGGCTTCAGGTTTCAACGATTTTGAAATAGAAGCTGTTTAAACAATAGTGAGTTATTTTCTTGCTCATAAATCCCTAGTATTTGACACTAAAGATGTTTAACATATTGACTTGTCACGCAAAAAATCAAAGACACAATATTTTTAATATTATGTATCAAATAAATTGGGTTTTTGCAGTTTCTTGAAATAGGTCATATGTTAAAGAGTTTTTCTGAGATTCTCCAGTGAGGCTGTTTCTACTATTAACATGCTCAAAGGAAGTAATAATAAAAATAACAATATGATAATATATAAACTGAGATGAAATTAGTTATAACAATGACAATGGCAATGATAGTAGAAATTAAAGGTTAATTCTTATGATGCATTAATGCCTTGCTTACTTGAAGAAGCACTTTCTTTTAGCAAGAAGGTAGGCTAACAATAATCAAAAAATGATGATTGTGGCATTAATTTAATAACTGATTATAATTTATACTAATGGGGTACCTAAGGAGCATGTCATAAGTGTGGATTCAGTATTGGGTCATCTGTAACTAGGAGACTACTTGTCCTTCTGTGAATATCATGTGTGTTCTTTTTTACAGAGTATGGGGAAATCACTCACCTTCCGGGGAGCAGTATATGAAGCACAGGATATGTACAGAAATAACAGGTACAGAGGGCGAAACCCACAATCACAACATCCTGGAGGTCACCGTGCCTTCTCTGGTGGAGGTAGGACTTGTGGCTGTTCCTACTGTGAGGGTTTGCACAACTTGTGGGCAACAAGGCGAGAACTTGAGGCCTGCAGATTGAGAATCCGACATCTTGAGAAGCAAATGGAGGCTCATGGGATAAGGCCATTGCCCCCTCCTCCCCCACAATCCCTTCCATCATTATTACCTCTTCCAGGATCATCCCCTGGAAACAGAAGGTGAGCTTGACTGGTATTTTAAGTTTCAGATAAAGGTTTCTGCTGATCTGCTGGTACTTACAAAACTCAGCTCATGAATCAACCTTATGCCCCCTTAACTTCAAGAGAGTGACATATCTGCCTCCACCATCCACTCTCCTTCTGAGAAGTGGGTTTCACCAGATACTGCCCTTGATTTCTCTTTCAACAACCTCATTCATTAACTAAGCAGAAAAGTTACGGAGATAATAAAATGCATGCACCTGGATGGAAAGTGACATGATTGTCACAGGCCAGGCTAGCTAAGAGCTGTCTTCATAAGATACTAAATCCATATGTTCTATTTCCTACATTATTTTGCAATAACTATTGATCTAGCAAAAAGAAGCCATGTATTTAATGAAGTGGTTTTGTGAGGAATGAATAGCAGAAACAATGCCGTTATGTTGTACATGGATAAATATACGACACAAAAATGGCTAAGCACACGCAATGTTCTGGAGAAAATTTCTAAATAAACAATGTGCTTGTGAGTCACCATGCCCTGGCTTTGAATTTCATTATAGATGTATTTCAATTCATCTGTATGAAAAAGCAGGCAAAGTCCTACGCTTTGGTTGAAATTGCTCTTAGGTTCAAAATACACAATATCTAAAATATAGTGGGATCAAAATAAAAAGGTTTTACTGTACATACTCTTGTATTAGTAAGGCTTTAAATATTTAACATCAATTTTATATTATAGTGAACTATCAATGAAGAATTTCTGGACAAATGAGTTTTTCTTATTATTTATGATTGAACATTTAAAGTAATGCAGGCTTATATGTGCAATAGACTTTCAAATATTCATTTCTCACTTCATGCAATTTCAAGTATATTTTGAGCCAAGCATAATATTTGTATCTTTTCTCTGAATGAAGGTACATGAATGATGAAGATGCACTAAGGACACGTGATATGACTAGGAATCATGTTACTTCTACAGAATACTGTGGGCAACTGTACAGGTGTGTTAATTTATTGCTCATATTTTTCATCTTTCATTAGACCACTAAATATTAATGGCTGCCATGGTTTAAGATTTAGTGTTTAACCTATATTTCAAAAATGAAATAGTTACTAATCCCAAATATGCTCCAAATTTTACAGAATACCAAAAATAAAACTATTTCATTTTTACATATCAATAAAAACATGTAGCATACAAGAAAATGAAAAACGCATACAAATGACTTTATATCTCCTTTCTGCAATTGGAACACTATTATTCCATATACTTTTATTTTTCCCACCAAATTTTCTTATTCAAGCATGGATCATGCTAGATAGTAAAAATGTTGCCCCAGTATACCAGCAATCAATCTCTCTTTGATTTCACAACAAATCAACTCAAATATCCCATCATCACTCATTCATGTATTCTCAAACTCCTCAAAAAACAAATCCATCTCAAATCTAAGGCTGGCCAAATCTAAATTGAAGAGAGATTACAGTGAATTATTGCTTTTGGAGTCACATTTTCAATGGGAGGAAATGTAAAGAGAGCATATCCGGATCTGATGATAAGAATATAATGCGAAGCAAAAAAAACTTGCAACAGAAGTTCAAGAGAAGCTTGGGAGAATTCAATGTGGTAACATCATTAGAAATAAAATATGAGATTAGTGACTGTACACAGTCCAATATTACTGGGGTTGGCAACAGCTGAAATTAAGATATAGCATGGTGTTTGAGTTTAATGTGCAATTAGATGAGATAGCCAAAACCATAAGGATGAAGCTGATGTGTCAGAAGATGATTTTGGTGTTGGAGGATGAGGAGGAAAATAGGATGAAAGAAGATATTAGGATTGAGCTAGAGGATAAAGATATTATCAAACCAAGAAAATGTAGAATACATAAAGACAGAGCCCATGAAGCAGTCATTTAATGCTGAACCACTCAAGATTTCAATGACTATATTTTATGAGTTCCTCTCAACTTTAATCTAGATACGGCCTGATCAGGCAATCATTTGTTTTGGTGGCTATGTACTTATAATCCGTAGGACTTCATTTTGTTCATCAATAGGAACATATTGCACTTATGCACTGGAGTTGACATTTAATTTTCCCTCTTAAGGAATATCTCCTCAATTGAAAGGTATATCATCTAAAAATGATCACAACTGAATAAATCATTGTTCTCATCATATAAAGCACTAATTCAGTTGTTTCAGAGGCTCAGATAAAAAAAACATTTTCCGTACTCATTGCAACTTAAGAAGAATACACCACAGCATTGATCTGTGAACATAATAAACACAGTGCCTATACAATATTCAGCAATTTGATAAATAGTAGGAGAGAGCCGTAGATGGGTATGAGAGATTAATTTCTATTAGTACAGTGATCACCAATTCTGATGTTTAAGGTGTAGTGTACCAATCAATACAAAAAGTAGGTCAATGCATACAGGAGATACATGCTATTGTTTAATGGCAGCAGAAGAATTTGGGAAGAGATTAGAGAATTTTAGAATGTGAGGAACTGATTGCTGAATAGGAGAAAGAATAATTAACAAAGAACGATGACATGAAGAAATGAACAAGGTTAGCATCCATTTCATTTCAAAAAGTAGTTGGATTTTGGGAAGGTGGGCACTGGTGAAGAATGATGGAGAGACCATCAGAGCAGTATTTTACCAGGATATTAGTATTGTTTAAATTTTAAATTAAATGAGTAACAGAACTTTAAGAATATCTTTGAAGGAAGGGAAGTATGCATTGGTGCATGCATCATTACAATCACCATCCATACGTGCATGGTGATTGTAATTATCCATAGTAGAAGAAAATTGGGGGAACAATAATGGCTTATTGTTCATTATATTTAAAAGGGACAATGGTTTAAAATATAATTTAATTATTAATTCTTATGTTTGTGTAAAAAAACCATAAACACAGTAATCAACCCAAAGGTTGGTTTGGTAGGTAATTATAGAGTTCACCCAGTACTAATCCCAACGGCATGTGAAATTCACACATGAGGATAGGGGGCTAGTTCCTTTCCCTGTTCCAGTTATTGTTTCCCAAGAGGATCAGGTACCCAAGAAAATCACATAGCTTGGGTGGAGCTGCAGATGCCCAGAGAGCCTTGCCTGAGAATCGAAGCCGGATCCCTCAGTCAGTATGAAAGTTTTAATTGCATCCTTTCATTTTTTTAAATAATTAAATTGATATTTTCATTCTTTCTGGATAATCGTTGAACATCAACTGTTTAGATTATTAGTTTTATTTAGTTTTTTCACTCGAAATGAATATGGAGGATATATTTTGAGGGCCCATTACTGAGAACATGCAGAATAGTTCACCTACTTAGGAAGTGTTTTAAATGTAGGACGGCAAAGTGATATGGACATTTTAAGAAGAGTTGCCTTAGGCAGAAAATCTTAGACAAAGAGGGGGAAGTTGATGATAATGACCTTCAGTAAGTATCCTAATGAAAGATATGTTTACACTTTGATATGGAGCATAGTTTTGATAGGAAACTTAATCATTAAGTAGAGAAGATAAGCATAGATTAGAGCCTTTCGAGATATGGGTGTGGAGGATGAAATTGAAATAGAAAGAAAAAAAAATTGATGAAGCAGTGGAAAGAAGATGTTATTGGAAGAAATTCAAAGAAGGCAGGATGAGAGGAGGCAGAGCACAATGATTAACAATGGGAAGTTGAAGACTGTGAAATATGGGCGAGTGTTGATTATTTAAGGCAGAGGGAGGAAAAGATTAGGCATTTCAATTGATTTTAGGGAGGCTGAAAGTATTCCAATTTGAAGAATGTAGCACAGGGTGTTATAGTGTTTAGGGTTGTATCAGAGAGACATAGCAGTGTAATATTGGTTAGTGTCTGTGTACATGAAAAATCAACCATAGAGGGTAGAATACCATTAATAGTAATAATTATATTCTGTAGTATTTGTATATTATGTATTATATCAAATAGTTATGGAAATTATTGTATTGGCAAATACCTAAAAGCAACAAAGCATATCTATTCTTAAATTGATAAAGAAGAAATTTGGAGAGAATATAAATTTATCTGCTTCCAATTTTACTACATTTTTTCAATATATTTAATTGATTTTGCTAAATCATTCTTAAAATTTCTTCAAAACCCAGAACCTAAAAAATCCACCCCTAAAAGAAAATTGCTGTAATGGCCCTGGAAATGGAACCTCACTTTAAAAAGTCAGCAGGTATATAAGACTCAAGTTGAGATTTTATCCGAAGTGACTTGAGACAGCTCAGACTTTACTATCACAACAGACAATACTAGATGTATGCAGCATGAGATTTAACAATAAATAAACAAGGTGTCATTAAAGTTTTCCTTTGCCTAAATTAAGTAGTGAAGTATGTGAGATACATAGGTACATTTTTTGTTTTCATCACAATCAAATAAAACTCAATACATTAATAAAATCCATGTGGCCAAATAGCTATACTTGAGACCTTCATTTGAAGGACAAGTAATTGAACATACATATCCTATCTTGACAAAAATGGTGAATATAATCCACACATGAGGTAAGTAATTTTATCCATATAATTAAATTGAAATAAAATTGGATATTGTGAATTGTAAGACTGTGTGTAATATGTATTTATAATGTGAAGCACTTTCTTTACTAGGAAACATTTCAATTGATGGATCAGATAAGGGGTACAAATTAGAGACAGCCCATAATTGCCTTCCTTCCTTTCCTTGGCCTCTTACGAATAAAGGTAGTGGGTAAATATATTGCGTGAAGAACAGGTACTTCAACTTATCCTCAAATTAAGTTAAAGCTACATATTTCAGCTATGTACTTCAAAATCATTTAATTTTAAAGATTCATAGATATTTTCACCAACAATCGTTTCACGAAATATATATATATAAACTTAAATTTCGTTGATACATGTTGCAGTAGAGGAAAATGACTGACTGGATATAACCTTCATAGTGGATGTCAAAATCATTGACTGGGTTGTAAAGAAGAAAAACAATAATTATTAAGTTGATCCTATATTAACATGAAGCATTGATTCACCTTGGTAAAGGAGGGTCAACATTGATGTTTTTCGAATGGTTACACCTCATGAAGATGATGACATTAATATTTTTAGTGACACTATTACTCTTCAAATTGCAGGCCATGCAGGACAGAGATAGCAGAAATGGAGACGGTTCTGTGATGAATGGAGTCATATTGCTGAACCTCAGTCATGTTAAACAACCTGAAAGAAGGCAGCATTAATAAAAACATTTTCTGTGCAGAGAAGTCACTCAGTTTTTGTGCATTACCATGTTCCATTAGACAAGCACAATAATCTACATAAGCCATCCTCATAAAGATATATTTGAAAAGAATTTTTATTACAAAAAACTTGTGCACACATTGAAATGCAAGCGGACATTTATTCTATTTTTGCCAATCCATAAGTGAAATTTGTGAAGGTGAGTTGATGGACAGTCCCATAAAGATAAGAAAACTGTGAAAAGTGCTTATCTTTTTGAAGAGTGGTGCTCAAGTGCAAGAGGTTTAGGCAAAATGACACCATTTTAGGGGACATCATTTTCCTATACGTACAGTGAGATATAAAGTATTTTGACTGACTGTTCACAGAACCCACCTCAACTGGTTGGTTTGTGCTTGTAATGTGTAGATAATAGGTAAAATATGAACTGTGTTTGAAAAACTTATTATATATAAATACATATATAAAATATGTTATGTCAAATGTTTTATATGCATATATATATATATAACATTAATATGGAAAGAAAATTGGGAAATCCATAAGTGCTCAAAAAATCAAGATGGTGCTACCCAGGAAAAGAAAAACAAAAAGATTGTAGCCAAAAGATGAACATTTATAAAATTAAATACTTTATCAAAGTTACAGTACGCAAAGTGCCGCAAGGGCTTAATTTAGATGTGTTTAGCTAAGAGATGTTGATAGATAAAGAAAAAAATGGGTGTGAAATATTAATTGTTGTCTGTTTACCTGTTGTTAATTTAAACCTGCTGCTGCGTCTTCTGTTGTTAATTGTTTTTGACGCATCCTTCAATGTTCATGGCTACAAAATTGCATAAGATTTATATTACATTTAGAGTATAAATATGTATAAAATAGAAAATAACTTAAGCTAACATCACAAACAGCATGTAATGAATGCACCGAGACAAAAATCTTTCTCAACATCAAAAATGATATTTCTGTATGTATTAAATTAATATAAATATTTATTTTGGGAGTACAATATGAATCATCAACTTCTGGTGACTAAATATATAATTCCAGTTAACCCTTCCCAAGAAATTGTTCTCAATTTTCATGTTGTATTCTCCCCACTAGCTTTGCATGGCTACTCCATGCTTGACTTGTACTTCCTCAAAGTCCTGAGTGTGTCAGTTTATCTAATCATTGTAAAAAAAACTTACCTTTAAATAATATTACAATTTAAACAAATGGTAAAGTACTCATAGTTGCCCAGAGAAGAGTGATTAAATGTCAACTGAATATTTCATGTCATCCATTAAGAGTATTTTAATGTAAATACAATTTTAAAAAGTAAACAAGAAAAAATTGCTTAAAGCACACTTCCTGGTTCTTCATTTCCATGCCACATAAACTGCTGAGTAAATATTTAAAACCTTTTAAAGTGACCGAATAAATTCATTTCTTTGTTATGATAACAAAATCCACTTTATTTTACTAATAAGGAAAGTTTAATAACAATGAAATTATCAATAATTGCCTTAAAACAAAATAAAACTGCAGTACATAATTTTAACCGAGCACCATAACTGGTGACACTAATTAAGCAAGAGGAAAATTAGTCAAATTCCATTAATTATGTGTTTTTATTGCGTTTCATTCGTATTCCATTCTTTTAATTAATGAAAATTGAATCATAGAACTAATGCATATTTATTTTTTATTAGTTGTACAGGAATATTATACACAATTTATTTATGGATTACTTAATGAAAGTGAAAAATGAAATGGATGGAACAAAACTCTGCCCACTATAGTAAAGCCTTAATTAGCTGGCCCAAAACTAATGGCATTCAAATGCCACAGGCACTGTAATTGGTAATGAAAAGTCATGAGATAATTAAATAAAGCAAATATCTAATTAAATTTTAATAAAATCTGAAATGAGTGGCACACAAACTTTGGATGAGCAATTTCGCCAAATATTAATGCATTTGCCAGTCAATTTGTTTTACTCATCTACACGACTGGAATTAATCATCAGTCAGTTTGGACTTTAGTCGAATAAATATGAGGGAACACATGGGAAAGATGGATCACAGTGAGAGATGTTTTATATGTCTTGTCATACAACTAATTCAATTCATTCAAAATTAAAATGAGCAGGTAGTCACAAAGAAACCAAAGAATCTTGCAGATAGCCGTTTATGTTGATTTAACCCTCTAAATGCTAAAAGCACTGTGAACAACACTGATGAATTTTCCCAAAAATGCCAGCATATTCTAGGCAACTCTTTTCTCAATAGCTATAAAGATAAATAACAATGAATCATTCTTATTTTTATGTTTTATTCTCTTTTTTGTACCATATTATATAATTTTATTTACTTTCATAAAATTACTACATTTAATAATACTTTTTCAGATATTTTTCATTAACTTTGCATTTCTATTTTGAATAGCCTGGAAATTTCCACACAAAACTAAGCAATTAGACTTGGCACTCAAAGGGTTAGTTATTGCTTCCAGAGTTTAACAAATTTTTTTTTCTCAACATTAAGGATGATTACAACAGACATTCTTGGCTCATACAATTGTCCATCGTCTGTATTTTATTAAGTAATTTCTACTATATTTTTCCAAGATTCAATGGAAAACAGATCTTATAATGATGGCAGATGAATATGATTAAATACTTAATTAAGAAAGGTATGAAAGCAAAGGAAATTCACGCTGACTTTCAGAACACTGGGGGAATCTGCTCCTTCATATTCAACTGTTGCCAAGTGTACAAATGAGTTTAGGTTTGGTTGGGACAGCTTTCATGATGATCCACCATGGTCAACTAAAATGTACCACTGCCCCAGAAATTATTGAAAAAGTGGATAAAATGGTCATGAAGGATCGCCGAATGAAAGTTAAGAAATCACTGAATCTGCAGTTTTGTCATCACATTTTAACTGTGGAGTTGGATATGAGAAAATTATCTGCTAGGTGGGTGCCACGACTCTTTGACACAGGATCACAAATATATCAGAATAGAAATTTCCAAACCTCGCTTGACCCGTTTTAAGTGACCAACAAGATTTTCTCCGCTGGTTTGTGACCACAGATGAAACTTGGTCCACGACTATACCCTAGAGACAAAATAGCAGTCAAAGCAGTGGAAAAATGTTGATTCACCCCCACCAAAGAAAGCAAAGACAATATTGGCCGGAAAGAAGATGACTTCAGTGCTCTGGGATGCGAAAGGGATCCTGCTGATAGATTATCCCCCTGCTGGACAAACAATTACTGGATAACACTACCCTAACCTCCTGGACCAACTACAGCAAAAGATACAGGAAAAAAGGTCAGGTTTGGCAATGAAGAAAGTCATCTTTTATCAAGACAATGCATACCCACATAAACAAGTGTCATTGCCACAGCAAAATTACGTAAACTAAGATACAAATTGTTGCCACACCAGCCTTATTTGGCTTCATCAGATTTCCATCTCTTCCTCAAGTTCAAAATTTTCTCACTGGATGGAGAATCTCTTCAAACAAAGAACTAACAGCTGAAGTAGATGGGTATTTTGCAGGTCTGATGGAATCTAATTTTCAAGATGGAATAAAAACATAGGGAACATCGCTGGATCAAGTGCATTAGTGTACAGGGAGATCACATTGAAAAATAAAAAAGTTTCACTGAGATAAGTCAATTATTTCTATTCCATTCCAAGAACTTTTCAAATTACCCTTGTGCACGAATGATGGGAGGGAAGAGTGTGGTGTATGAAGAGAGCTGACTGATTTCCAGTACATTGTCTTCATATCCTAACTATATTTGTCATAATGGATTTTGGGTCTTCTTTAGTCAACAAGAAGGCTCAACCCTTCCTAAGAAATACACATTAGGCTATCTCCAATTTTGTTCAAAATCATACTGCAGCCATTGGAAGGTAAGATAAGAACTAAACCCAGGAATGAATAATTAGTTCATTGTTAAAATATGCACTCCTTTTGCTTTCCCTTCACTGAGTAGTTCCTGATTTCAATTACTAACCACAGTGGTAGTGTCCAAAGCCTAAACAAGGGAAGTGGACTGATGCGTTTGGTAATTTATAATGACTATATAAAGAAAATTATAATTGCTCCTGGTTGGGTAACCGATGCCCGATAGGTCAAAGGAAAAAAGCCAGAAAAAAGGAATTCCAATCATCATCTGTTCCTCAATGAGGTGGCTGCGAAGGCATCAGTGGAAAACGAAGATGACGAGATAACTGTAGAGGAGGAAATCATTCCATTTGAGGAAGCCCAGCATTCTTGGAGCACCGTCCAGAAGTTCATGCAACAGAGAAGTGGGAAGCCCGGTGCGATGCAAGTGTGCAATCGGCTAGACAACTAGATGCACAAAATCTGCCAAAAGAAGATCCACCAGTCTACAATTCTCGAGAGCTTTGGACTGATGGGTAGCTTAAGAAAATAAAGCCGTTTTTACAAACCCTTGTTACTATGCCACTCTTACTTGGTTGCGACAGGTGACATAGTTCCGAGATTTGACTGTGTGTGTGTATAAAATATATATATATATATATATATTATATACATATATACACACACATTCAAATTCGAAATCCACCATACGTTTTTACATTTGTGATCTGCTCAAATCTGCCTTCCCCGCCTGTCCTGTGTTCGTCTTTTATGTGTTTTCCTATCCCCTTTCCTTAAATCTATTTCTATGTGTGAAAATGGGTCGCGGTGGTCGAGTGGGTAGAGCGTTGGACTACTAACCGGAGGGTCCCGGGTTCGATTCCCGGGCGAGGCACTCTGGGCACCTGCAGCTCCACCCAAGCTAGTTGATTTTTCGGGTACCAGATCTTCCTGGGAAACCATAACCAGCACTGGGAAAGGAACTAGCTCCCCTACCCTGATGTGTGAATATTCACACGCCGTCGGATTTGGTACATTGGTGAGCTCTACCATCACCTACTAAACCGACCTTCGGGTTGATTATTGTGTTTACGGTTTTATATATATATATACCATCTATATCTATATAATCTATATTTGTATAATGTAAAAGCATTCACGAGAGCAATATAATATTTGGACGGCAGAATAGAACACAAAATAAAATAGATATACTACTACATATATATACTATACATACATATAGATATACTACTGTAACACAGATAACACGTAAAAGGACACTCACTCTAATGCGAGTTGTTATATATGTATATGTATGTATATGTGCGATCTTGTTATATACACCACCACACGCATACAAACACACACACATATATCGATCTCTCTCTATATATACATATATACATGGGCGGCATAACATAGATAACACGTAAAAGGACACTCACTCTAATGCGAGTTGTCCTTTTACGTGTTATCTATTTTATGCCGCCCATGTATATATGTATATATAGAGAGAGATAGATATATGTGTGTGTGTTTGTATGCGTGTGGCGGTGTATATAAAAAGATGCACCTGTTATATTTTAACTGGTGCTGCCCACATTGTTCAATTTGATTATTACATGACAATATTGTTTTATCCTATAGCTATGTACTTACGTGCGTGGTCATGCAACTCCACCTGGGTCAAACAGGGCACATGTTACGTGATGGTCCAGGAAGTTCTTTCTCTTTGAAAAAAGAGGAGAAAAAGAAAAATGATTTCCCGGAATATCCCGTGCGAATAAGGTACATGGTACACCTAGGCACTACGTACGCATTACAAGAGATTGCGAAAACAGAGTTTCTTACTTTACAACAGGTGAACTACTTTTCCAAGGGAACCGTTGAATGTTACTCATAATAGTTCAACTCTCGCTTACCAATAGACACATAATATGGATAATAATGGATGCATATAGTCAGTAGTCAATCTGTAGCTGTCATGCATTTTACGCTACTTTTCTAAACCGCGCCGACACACACTGTATATTCGATATTACTCGATATTCGATTCATTCGAACACAGTCGATATAACAAGATAATTTCTCTTTTTGTATTGGAAGGAAGAGAGAGCGAAACAAAAACAGGTGTTCAAGACGGAAGGAATAATGCTCGCAAATGGACCGTCAGCTAACATTATTTGAGGGATTGTTATTCAGTTCTCCAAGAGTGTTTTAATTCCGGTGAGTTTTGTAATGATCATATTGTTATCATTCACTGCATTTACATTGTTTATGCATTTTAAACACACTCATTTAATTTGCAATATACATTGGTCCAACTGTGGTCCTTTCAAATGGCTGTTGGTCTAATTTCGTTTTCTTAAATTATTTTTCCAGCCGATTTTTCTAATTTTTTAATAGATGACTGAGAAATATTGTCGACAGATTTTGAAGTAAACGATGTTTACAATATTTCCCAAGTACTCATTTGTTTGCCTGCAATGCTCACACAGTAAAGAAGATAAATGACATTGAGATACAGAATAATATTTTGTATATCCTTCTTTAATTTGGCTTGAATGGTACCGATAGTTTTCTATCGGTTTTCAAGGATGTATCAGCAAATAGAGCTGTATGCCATGCAGTATCGTAGCAGCTGTATTATAGCTGCCCCCTTAAACTTAAAATGCCGTTGACCATGTTTCATCATTTAGGTATTTTTTGATACTGGCTCTGTTGTTTTTGTCAGCCCAGATACACACCTCGACACACTTGTACACTCGACCTTTTTTGTTTTTTGGATATTGACCAGGAAATTTGTATCCAAAACAAACCCTCTGCAGAATCTAGAATCCCAAAAATGTCTCCCAATCAATGGTTTCTCAAGGTTCAGCCTGCCAAGAAATGACAAAGTACTCACAATATTATTGGAAAATACTCATTCTTATGTACCAATCGTACATAGATCTGTATGATGCAACACAATTAAAACCATTAATGCAGAAATTCTGTCACCAAATCAAATCCTCTTAAGGATGATGCAAAATTTTCTGTATCATCTCTCCTAGGGCTCCCTGAGTATAGCTTCTTGGCAGAGCCGGCTGACGGCATCATAGTTGTTCTATCCATCCAGGATTATAGTTTTATTGGTATATTGATGCTTCCGTTTTTTACATGAATTGCATGTTTTGTTCTATTTCTTTTGTTAAGCTAGTCATGCAGTCTTGCTCAGGAAAACATTCCAAAAGTGGAGTTTCAAATAGTAGAGGAGAGCGGTCAGATGAGCGATCTGTCCATTTGCCGTCCAGCAGAGAGCAGCAGAGAGATTACAAACATCGGCAGCATATTCCTTCCCTCTTTTCTGATTCAAGTGGTGATTCCTCAGGGAGTGAAGGTGCTGCTGCCGATGAATACATCTTCTTTGAAATGAGGCATCCATCAAAGGTATTTTTTCATCATTCTTTTCCTTCCAATATTTCTCACATTTCATCATAAGCAGTTGAATTATGTACAATTTTTTGTCAAGTGACAGTTATTTTGGCATTAGAACTTTTGGCTTACTCCTTTGTTTCATCTGGCAAGTCAATAGTTTTGCTGGTGTTGCAGTATTCATTACATATCAGAAGTAAATTCCAGTGAAATTTGGTGTTTATTAATGGGATTCTCATGAATCCTAGAAAGTCCAACATACAAGCCAAATTTCAGTGGAATTAACTGAACTGAAGATGCGAATTCAATGTCAAAAGAACTGCTAAATGAAACAACACAGCAGTGACCCAAAAACCCTGGCACCATCTGTCCATCATAGTGGGAGTCTTTTTTATACATTGTCACTATTATTTGGCCAGGGCAATGTAAAATATAATGATGTAAGTTGATTGTTCCCTGTTTGAGCTTCCACATGCATAATGAGTTGAAGCTGTTTTCCAACCTCATCAGGTCATTATTATAGCTATTGCTGGAAATTTTACGTGACACCAACATACTTATTTCACAGAACTAAACACAGTTACTTTTTTGTTTAACTATCTCTTAATCTCTTTTGAATTTCAGACAAAAGTTTACACTGTGGACATATATGTCATCAATATTGTGAAAACACTAATTTATTGACACAAAGTGGATTTTTAAATATTTCATTGCTTTATATATCAGTCTAATTAGGTTTGCAAAATTCATAGTTCTTTGAGTATATGATTTTCCAACCACCGGTTTCTCAAAAATTGTCTATACGTACATCATATTTTTCACACAGTCAGATGCTGCAGTATATTCTGCTTAAGTAGTGGACAGTGACACTATTTATTGATTTTGATAATACTAGGCTAATGATCCTTCACAGGACATTAAGACCTATTAATGGTCGTGACAGCATTTAAATATTCTTGAGTTGGTGTAGGCATTCAAAGTCAAGTCTGGTTGTTTTTTTCGTGTATCCCTATTTTTTGTGTATTCGTTTCCAAGAGAATATTAGGCTCTATTCTCTTGACACTGTATATCAGCCATCATTAGCTACTTAAAATCTCAAAATTTGTTGTTAAAGCCAGATCAAGTCTTGTTTTACTGAATAGGTTCAGGGGTCTGTCAATTAACTCTTCCTCTGTGCACTTAATAGGATATTGTTCCTCTTTTTCCTGACCACTGCCATTTCTTCTCTATTGAAATAGTGCATCAGCTCTGTTTGAATCTTTATTCTCAATTTGTCCAGTATGTGGGACTGCTAGACTACTTAGGAAACCAAAAGTTTTTTACTTCTTGTTGCCTTCATGCCCATGAGAAACTTAGGTCATTACTCACATCTTCTGACAATATATTTCATTACACTTCATCACTACCCATCAGAATTCCATCATCTGTTGAAATGAAAAATTAAAGTGTAGCATATGAAAGTAATTATGAATGACTTCTTATATCACTTTCTACACCAAATACTTTTCTCTTTTTCAGATCTTAGAACAGCAGTTTCATTCTTACGTCACTTATCTAGCAGCAACAACTTTCACATCTCAAATCAAAAACCAAACAAATACAAACATAAACTTTAAAAATAGAATTTTGGTTTAGAAGCTTAAACTATGCTACAGTAATTATCCCCCCATGACCTTTTTTTCATTCTTAGATTCCTAAAATTACATCTCCACTCTTACATGTCTTTACATTTACCAAAAAATAAAGTATCAACAATTGGCATCTAATGGTAAAGGGAGTAGGTGATATTTGAAGTTCAAAGATGGACAAAACCACATAAAGCCAAAAAAATTGTAGATCCAATTAAATGCACAGAAATTAGATTAGGTTTGTATCAGAAAGCTGCTGATATGCTAATTGAATTATGCTGGTTTCAAGAAATGTACCAGAGCCAGTACTTATGAAGCATCAAAGAGATTTTTTCTTATATGTCACTTCTGAACCTGTGGTACGCTGTAGCTTTTGTGATTTGAAAATTTTTCAGGGGGTAAATGTAATTTTCGTGCATTGTTTCAAACTCCAAAACAATATGAGTTTGACTTGGATCTGTGTGTTTCAATTCAAAGGTTTCTTGTTTTATTTTTACCAAGGTAGGTTATCCTCCACTTAGTGCTTGTGTTTTTGTTCATCCTTTTGTTATTTCAAGTGTATCACTCAGTGACCAAAGGCATGAACTTGGCTGTTTGGATTTTTGAATAAATAACTACGTGCTGGACAGATTGTCAATTTTTGAAAAAATCATTTCAGGTGCTTGGAGGTTTGGAAGACCTTCGCAGTGAGGGGCATTTCTGTGATGTTAGCCTTTCTGTTGATGGGCAGCTTTATCCAGCTCATAAGAGTGTTTTGTCAGCATTCAGTCCTTATTTCAAGGTTGTAAACATTTTTTAATTGTATTGTATATCATTTTAGATTATCTTTTTAGAAATTTACCTTTTCATAAATTTTATTAGTGTGTCATAAATCATTTGCGCATCTTACACTAAAAGTCATTCCATGACCTAGGCTTCATAGTGTTGGGATTTTCCCACTGATTTGTGCCATAGTAGGATTATGCTAGATGAAGACATTTTAGAAGCTCTGCGACAATTCAGGACTCATTAATTCTATGATTATGTCATGTGTAACCCATCAGATTATTGTCTATTGACATGGTGGTTACCTATTGAGAATATCGAAATTTGCCAATAGCATCACAGAAAGGAAATTGACAAATTTTATATTTTTGCTCAAAGCTCTGTAGCTTATGTAAGCCTATTGGTACATGTTTATACTATATATACAAAAGGTTGCAGGTTTATATATATGTGTATATATATACACACACAGAAAAAAAGAAAATAGAAATATATAATAATCGCCGGCCCTGGTGGCTGCGGGGTAACGTCCTCGCCTGCCAATCCAAGGGTCGCGGATTCGATTCCCACTAGGGTGGGATTTTTTCCACCTAGGGCTTGAGTGTTTGTATGGTTGTCACTGTTGTTTACACAGCTCTAAGCTAAATGCTTGAGTTAAACACCATGAAGTAACTCCTTCCCATATATAGCTTCAACCCAAGGCATGATGGTAAAAACAAGAAGTCTCGAGGTCGTTGTGGTCCATAGTTGGCCAAATTCAATTAAATATATATGTATAATAATTCTAACATTTGTAATGTTATCACTGTTTCCAGGTTCATTACATTTAAAATTTGAAATTGAGAATATTAATTTCTTGGTAAAAATGCAAACTTAATGTCAGTTAGTTGGTATTCTAGTGTTTAATATTTTTTTAAGATAATTTTTCAATAGACACAAAATGAACACTCCCACATTTCTTAGTCATGCCTAAAAAGGCACACCCAGGCAATCCACACTAGAATAATTCTTTTTTCAATTTCACATATATTCTACGTTCCTTCATTCCATTCAGCATGTCTATCCTTTTCCTTCCCATACCTCACTTGCATAATGTTCTGTATCAAATTGTTTTACATTCTATCACCAAATAAAAATGTCCTATATCAACTGTTCCTGCCTTCTTGGGATTTCAACCAACAATCCACTCTTCTCCCCACCATGCCTAGCACTTCCTAATTTGTTTTCCTTTCTGTCCATTTTACCTTTTCTAAAGTACTTCACACCCATATTTCAGAAACCTCTATACCAAATGTTTCTTCAGTGACCATGTCTCGTCACCACAAACCACACTCCATATGAAAGTTTTGTCTCTTCTGTTCTTAACATCCTTGCTCAAGAGCCCATGTCATCAATTCCTTCCTCTTTGTGAAAGCTTCTTTACCCAATGCAAATCTTCCTGTGTTCCAACTAATATGTCCAGCTTGGTTCTAAATGTTTGTCCTTATTTTCATCCAAAGCATTTACCATGACTCACACTCAGCAGTCCAGTTATTTATAAATTTCACAATCTAATATGTATTTTTATAACTACATAATTTATATGCATGTACATGAAATAAAAAAACCAGCCTGAATTCAACCAAAATCTGATATAAAAGTGACAGTATATTTAATTGCTAATTTCAGGATGCAAGAGTCACATTGCAGGAGTCATATGAGTACATATCTGAATCATTTCAGTGTATGTGTGTTCATGCCCAAGTTGTTTAATCCTTACTAATATTTTCATCTAAATTGATTAGATGGGAATTTGGTATTTTGAAGAAAACTTATGGATGCATTCGTTTTCTTGTCTTCAACATTGCCAGAATTCCTTGGCATTCTGAAAAACAAACACTAGAAGCAAAACCAACATTATCACTAACCCATTTGAGAAATTGGCTGTGAAATGGAGTTTCAAGAGCCTCATTACAACTCTCAGAATCTTGTTTGAAATTCCCTAAATAGCATTCTCAAGATATAAGGATATCAGATATTCCATTGCTCAACTAAAGCCATTAGTTGGGCTAGTCACATCATCAACCATCTGACATACTTGCTGTGTTTGAATTTTTGTTTTAGAGAATTGTGGTTATTGGAATTGGTTGCATCTGTGACTTGCCCAGCCATGTAATATGACAGTTTAATTACTATTAAGTTCCTCTAAATTCATCATTAGACTGTTGCTTGGAGTCTGTAATGATCATTTTTAAGACAAACTAAAGGTGAGCTGCACACTTTTCAGTTGAGGCCTTTTAGATATACATATTTTGGTTGGTGTTGATCTTTCCTTCATTGAACTTTCTGAAAAGTTATCTCCAACATTTGATTAATATAATGGACTACAGTCACTCCCTTCCATTTCCATCAAAACCATCTCATTCCATATAGTCTCATGAAAAGGTTCTCATGTCAATGGAACAGAATCATTCAATAGCAACAAAGTTTCTTCAAAGTTCAAAAATATTTTTAGTGTTAGAAATCTGCTCTGGTTGATATTACGTATTTGTTATGTTTTATTATCAATGTGAATCAAATTATTTATAATAAATTTAAATTAATAATAAATTCTTATCTGTCTATTAGGCAATGTTCACTAGTCGTATGGCTGAGTCCCGCCAGCAAGTAGTCACTTTACAAGGCTTAGATGGGCCAACACTTGCAATTATTATTGATTATGCATACTCAGCTGTTGCACACATAAACAGTTCCAATGCTCAGGTAAGCCATTCCCTGCCATCATATTTAAATTAAATTTCCTCATTAAAATTTATTGTTGAGTGCATTGAAGTTGCATTATAAAATAGAATGTTGTTGTAGAATTATCTACAAATTGTTAAGAGCATGAATTGTAACAACATGCAATAATATACAAATCTGTGTATTTACAGTATCTCTGATTTTTTTGCATTGTATATAACTATTTGAAATAGTTTAGGAGCATTATTTATAGTTTTTACTATAAATTTTCCAAATCCCTAGTTTTTAAAAAATTATATGCACGTTTAAACTTCTTTGCTTATTTAAGTTTACATTTACATTAAAACTACATTTAAATTTAAATGTAGTTTCTACTTTATGGATGCCTCCCATATTTGATTTTAATTAATTCAAAATTATGTAGGATTTGGTGTTTAGTGTCTTCACGGGTTCTCCTCATCAAATTCTTCACAGGCTTTCCTCAGGGTCAGATTTTCAGCGTGGATGACTCCGTTAATAGTTACTGTTGCGGCATCTCCCGCAGTTTCTTGAAATGAAGAAATTTCAGTGGCTAATTAGGCCATTCTGTTTAGCGCATTATACTGGGTCATCATTTTTGCTGCCCTTATATATCCTTTGTTGAGGGTTTGTCACTTTTGATTGGCTGTTGCCCATACACTCTCTCCTTCTTCTTACCATCTTGATTTTGTAGTGATTTTTGAGTTTGCCACATATCATGGAAGCCCAATTTTCATCTGATTCTCTCTTTATGTATTATAAAGTTGATGACCTAAAAGAATGTCCAGTAACCTTAAAAACCCAGGGATCTTTTTCTGACTGAAAAACTTAGGGAAATTAAACCTATTTGGGTAAAAACCCAGAAAATATTTGGCTAATGTGCTTGGGATATTGCCAAGATCTCTTTGGTTTTTCTATATGCTATTGATGACATGATATTTAATGACGACTGGTGGGTTCAAATCAATAAGTAATTGATTCATTACCTCCAAATTGTGTGTGCTCCTGTTTTAAGGAAACTCTTGCAGCGAAAAGGGCTGAGGAGAAAACCTTGAAAGAATAAAAATAGGGAGGCAGCTTTGAAAATGAGAGAGGTGCAAACCAAGAAGAGTAAATATCTCAAAACCGCTTGTCTAAGATGAACACATATCTGTGCTCATGACTGCATTAACCTTGCGGACTCTGGCACAACATACTCAACTATGATTACATGGTGAAAATCTCTGTATGATAACTCTTAAGAACATCTTGTTTCTTAAAAGCTCCTCGAAAATTACAATGGGAGAATAAAAAGAGACGTTTCAGGCATGATATGGTGGAATATCATGATTAATTAAATTGCCAATTTTAATTAACAATGGGAGAAGATGCCTCATTATCTTGACTGGCTTAAGCACTTGGCCAGGGAATCAAGGGATTCAGGTTTGAATCCAGGTCTAGGCGAATGCTTTATCCCCACACTGAAATTGTTACATTTGTTTAACTATGTTCATATCTCATGATGAATATTGTATAAAATACATTAGGGAGTTGTTATTTGCATTATTTAGAATTCCTTATATTAGTGTATTTCCCTTTATTCATTGATCTTTTAATTTTTAGGCTTTACTATCAGCGGCAAATCTGTTTGGAATCCATTCACTACGTTCTGCATGTTGCCGCTACCTTACACGCCACATGGACGCATCCAATGCCCTTGGTGTTCTTTGTTTTGCTGAAACCCATTCATGTGCACGAATGGCAGCAACTGCTCGGGCGTTTGTTCACAAGTGAGTTTTTTTTTACATTTCAATCCTTTAAGTGGAATTTTCACCTGTATACATGTACTCCCTATATCTCTCAGTTAAAAAAGAAGCACATCTCTTATAGCTGTAACTTTCCCAAAACTCTTTCACATGAAAACTTTGTCTCTCCTCTGTCTAGTTTGAAGTTACTCATGAAATGTTTTCTAATCATGTCATGATCACAGGTCATCTGCCGTGGTCGGCAGGTCTATGGAAATGTATATCTTGTTTTCTCCATCACTCCTCTCATGTTTTGTAGTTTTTTAAACCTTAGGAGAGTTCTTGCATTCCTAGTTCCAATTTATATTCCTTTTATCCTCCCCTTTTCTTTCTTCCTACATGCTGTCTTTGTATACAGCCCCACTGGAAATCCAAATGAGGGGCTATTTTACTTCGGGAATATTTCATATGCGAAGAAGATGCCTAGTTGAGGCCACCATTACCTAGAGAATTCTTAGGAATTTTTGATTTTGTAGTTTCCCATTTCTTTCCACATCCATGCCATGTACAGTATTCTCATTCACTCAACATTAAGAGGAATTTCTCCTCCCAAGGGCAACAGGGTGCCCTTGCCCCCACTTTGTGTTCATCCTCTCTACAAATAAGCTGCTGACACTTTGTGGGGTGTGACTCCATATCCTGGGGACCCCTTGGTCACCAGAGCCTTGTCAGTATGAACAGGTTGTGCTACAAGAAGGTGAGGATGACATTAAGGTTGAAGAGGCTATATGAATCACATTCAAACCCTTGCAACTCAAGCATGTACCATCCAATTTTCTAGAAAATATTGATTAATGTGCATAGAGTTATTCTAAAAGTTTATTTATAAAAGGGTGAAATGTGATTTGAATACCTTGGGGGCCTACTTCTCAAGCCTTCATATTTCCTAGGTATTCCTTTAGTAAAATAAACTGCTCACCTAGAAATGCAGATTTCATAAGTTCGCTCCATTTATTTCAATGATAGTGACTTGTGGGAAATAGGAGGTGTGTTCAAAAAGTAACTGGAATTTTGAAATTTCACATTGTGCATAATTCACCATGAGGTCATGTCACACAGTCAAACGATCAATAAAGAATACTACTTAAAAGTTCAATGCTGTTTGCATGAAACAATACGAAAAAATGCCCATATTAGTGATGAAGAAATTCATGGCTTTTGCACCACCATGATTATGCACCTGTTCACATTTCTCAGTACTTGTTCATGAATTTTTAGCCAAAAACAGCCGCATAATAATGTCTCAGCCTCCATATTCACCTGACATGGCCCCAGTGTTTTTTTTCTGTTCCTAAATATAAAGAGAATCTTTAAGGGCCGTCATTTTACAAGTATAGCTGCGATTAGAAACACATCACTGAGAGAGCTAAAAGCTATAGCAAAGATCTACTTCCAGAAGTATTTCTAGCATTGGAAAAAGTATTGGCATAAGTGTATAATATCTAATGGGGACTATGTACTTATAAGGGGATAAAATGAATTATTACAGGTAATCTACCAGGTGAGGTAGGCTTTGGATGGACACAACTACCAAATAAATTAATATGTCTCTTCTAACAAAACCAAACCTAACATCCTACTCTACATCAGGTCCCTATTTATCTTTGTGTACTTCCTTTCTCCCTTCATTCTGTCCAACATCCCCATCCTATTTCAGCACCTTCCTTATTTTCCAAACATTCTTCCCTCTATCGCAGTTTTCAACCCCTCATTACCAAACAATATGCCTTGCATCCATTATTCCTTTCTCCTTGTGATTTTTCACAGCAATCCCCTCTCCTCACCCACTGTACCCACCAATTTCTCATCCACTGTACCCACCAACTCCTCTGTTTTTCTTTCTGTTCACTTAACTGTCTCCATCCTTCTCCACACTCATATATGAAAAATCTCCAATCCACGCCTATCATTCTGCTTCATTGATCATGTTTCCACACCGTACAAAATTATGCTCCATATCAAAGTTTTAACGAGCCTCTTCTGAACATCCTTAACTAATGTCCCTCTCATCAAATCCCTCCTCCTCCTTGTGAAAGATTATTTGCCTGATGCAATTCTTCTCCTTATGTCAGGGGTTAGGTGGTAGAAGAGACTCCATAGACTCCATCTTGCCCCAAAATAAAGACAACTATCTATTTACCGTTTTGACCATTTTGGCCCAAAACACTTCCGAGTTACGTAAACTGTTCCACCGACTCTAGTTTTTGCTCTCCTATTTTAATGTTTAGTTTAGCCTTTTCTTTTAGGAAAATCACATAACCCTTGTTTTATTAATATTGATTCTCATCCCATATTTATTGCACTGAACATCCAATTCACTCAACAATGCTTGTAACCCCTTGACTGACTGACAAACTAGGGCTTGGTTATCAGCTAATCTAACTGATTTTATGAATTCCTCCCCGACTTTCATTCCTATTTCCAGTTCTTCCCATGCCTCTTTCATTTCCCTCTCATATGCATTAAACGGCAGGGGTGATAATAGACAACCCTGCCTTACTCCTCTTCCTAACACTGCCCATTCAGACTCTCCACTCCCCACTTGCACCTGAGGAGTTTGAGACATGAACAGGTTGCAGCTTAGTCTCCTGTCCCTCCAATCTATTGCTATTTTCTGCAATATAATCATTAGTTTTTCCCCATCCATGTCCCATCCGACGGACGTCGTACTCACTCAAAGTGCTCTCCACAAAGCACCTCAAGTAGGCATCGGGATACCACTGAAAAATATTTGTTGTCCCCAGGATTTGAACCCGGGCCTTTGCAGTGAGAAGCCTGTACGTTAGCCTCCGCACCATCCCGATCCCCCTCTTTGTACTTCCTTCTACCTAACTCTGTATTTACATTTTTCCATTTCCTTTTCTCATCTATCTTTCTAATCATCTCATCCATAATCTATGGTTTCCTCGTCCTTTTCCTATTAACGGTTCCTATAGTTTCTTTTGCAGCTTTCACTATCCCTTTTTTGAAATATTTCCATTTTTCCTCAATAGTACTCAGCTCCTTTTCCTCACTCATTATTAATTATACAACCTGTTGATATTCCTTCCTTGTCATTCCAGTTAATGCTTCAACATTCCATTTTCTAACCCGCCACCCCTGACTTATCTTTTTGAATCGTATGTCACACTTCATGACTACTAAATTGTGATCAGAATCCGCATCTGCTTCTGGGAAATTGTGCGTATTGATCATGTTGTTTCTAGATCTGTGCCTAACCATAATATTATATAACTAATACCTTTATGAGTCACCTGACATTTCCCATGTATACCTATGCTTTTTGTGGTGTCTAAATCCAGTTTTAGTGATAATTATTACCTGTCTCCTGCAAAACTCAATAGCTTTCTCCCCACGCTCATTCCCCATACAAGGTGTCTTCAATAAGAAAGGTGACTTTCAAATTTCACAGGCAACCTACATTCAATTTTCAATTTTTCTGTTTTATTGTGTTGGTACACATGTCCCAAACATTTATTTACAGTTTCAACAATATAGCATATTTAGTTTTTTATTGACAGTTAAAACTGTTATATGGGGGTTGCTATTTATATTTTCAGCATAATAATGAAAAGAGTAATTTGTTGTTGAAAATGGTTTCATTGTTTTTCGAAATATTCTCCATGATAATCAATACACTTTTGCATGCGCTCAAATTTCCATTGCACTTTTTCCACTCCAATTGAGGTGCCTCCAAAACCTGGTTTATGAATGCATCAACGGCTTCTTTAGATGCCGAAAAACGTTGGTCACACAATTATTTCTTGATAAACGGGAATAAAAAGAAGACATTTGGTGCTATGGATACCACTACTTGGGATGTGGGATGGACTGTGGGGAGGCAGAAAGTATGCAGCATTGTGGAAAGGTTTATTGTAGTGTAGGGTATTGTATTGTGTTGTGTTAGTTGAGACTAAGAAATGTAATAGTGATGAAGAGATGAGGTAATAGAGATGAGTTAGGGTGATGTCGACCCAAAACCTAACCTTACCAGTAAAGTGTTATCAGTATTTTTTTATTTACTTTATTTTAGTTTAGTTTTTAGTTCACTAGTTTTAAATTACATTCCCTAATCCCAAGAAAACTTTGGAGGGATTCCACCCTGGCTTTCATGCCTAATATTTTTATTCAAATCTTTCTAGGAACTTCCGTGATGTATCTGAGCATGAAGAATTCCTGACACTCTCTCCAGCAAAATTACGAGAAATTTTATCCAGTGATCACCTCGTAGCTGATTCTGAGGAAGTAGTATTCTGTGCTGCAGTGCGGTGGCTTGAGCATGATCCTCAAGAGAGAGCCAAAGAGTTTCATAAGGTATGTTTTTCATTTTGCTGAGCTAATAGAACTAGTTCTCTCTGTCTTGCTATGGAGACACAGTATTGGTATTTTATAATGCAATTTCGCATCATGTTTGAGTTTTTAAAGTTACCCTCTATGTAGAGAGTTTGTCAAGTTTGCTAGTTTAAATCTATTTTCCCTAAAATTTGGGGAAAACAGGAATTTTATGGAAATTTCAAAGTTATTCTGTGAATTTGTGAATTATGTGATAGTTTGCTGTTGAAATTGGGTAAATTCTTCCTGTTTGGTGTAGACTTTATGTTGTGTTTGCCAGATGTCATTAAATGCTAGTAATTTGGTTTGTCAATTATATTGCTTGTAGCTTAGTATCAAGATTTAGTCTACCTTTGAGTCACTCATGTATTTTCAGTTGTACTCTGTATGCTTGGCTTGGTGTGTATCATTTTACAGTATACTCATTATGCTGAGTTTTTTCTTAACTAATTTAGTTTATGTAAATAATGTATCTAGTCAGAATGTCAGATCTAGCATCTCCAAAATTATTCATTGACTAAGTGACAACTTGTAATTGCATTCAACAATTCATTCATCCTATTACGAATCACCAGCTCTCTTTTCTTTTTTTAATCTGCAATTTCAATTTTGAACCATGGTCTTCATTATTTAAACCTTAGTGTTCCTAAATGTGATCACTTTGTGAACTGTATATCCCAAGTGATGATAGAATTGGCAGGGATTAAAAACTTTGTAGTGTGGCACTACCCTGAATTACTACCAATACTCACTTAAATATCTTCATAAAAAATCACCTTATTGATAATTAAAATTGGCTGGAGTCATTTGAAACTAAAGTGAAGAAATCTCCCAACCTTTTCCAAAACCCTCAGTAAATGGTATTCACCCCTTGTGTAGGCATGTTCTGGATTTTGTGAAAACCACCTAGTCTCATCATCAGTAAAATATAGTGCATTTTAACAGTTTTATTTTTCATAACTAGTGGTGTGCATTAAAGAAAACGGTGGGAAGTGGGACCTTTTATCTCATGGATATCCAACACTTCCATTAATTTGTGCCTTCCACCATTAACTAACCGATTTCCTGCATTATGTTGTGAATCAATAAAAAAGTAATATTTAGATATATCTAAAAGTCAGTTTACATGCCGTAATATTTTATAACTGAATTGATTTTTCACATATGCAATTTAAACTTTCAAATCAAGTCTTCTCATCATTGCTCAATTTGAAATTGCTGCAGTAATCTCTTTATTAACTTGTATTGTGCACAGTGTAAAAAAGGTTAAGGTCTATTTCTTGTGAGATAAACATGTAGTGCTGTCAGTATTGATTCTTTCCTTTCAGAAAGGATTATAGATTTTCCAAAAGTCTTCAATTTCTAATATAAAAGTTTTAAAAAGAAAACTGAAAAGGTTAAATTTCAAGAAACTGCAACAGTAACTTTAACGGAGTCACCCGCTATGTGTGCATTATAATGCAACCATTTCAGAGAGTAAAAATCATTCCCGGTCAAGGCGAATGATTTTTACTCTCTGAAATGGTTGCATTGAAAAGGTTAATTTTCGACTCTATCAATTTATTTGTAAATGATTTCATCGTATATTTAATTTCAAGTATGATATCCCAGGCTTTTTGCTCTTCCTCTGTTTTCATTATCACCCTACCAGTTAAATGTTGAATGGTTATCTTAGTTAAAACTCAGCTAAATAGTATTAATTATGTTCCTGTACAGGTACTGGAAGTTGTGCGATTGCACCTTCTCAGCCCTTACTTTCTTCATGACTACCTTGAAATGGTCCAGTGGAGCGGCATCTTCCCAGTTGATGAGGAAGAGGTAACCGAAGATGAAAAGGGGAAGGTGACAATAAGAGAGGAAGTAGAGATTGCAGATAAGCCAACTGCTGAAGGTTCAACTCCTGCTCAAACAGCAGTGAAGCAGAAGGAAGTTAATGAAAGTGCGAAAACCTTAAAAGAGGAGTTAGCAGGAGCATGTGGTCCTGCACTACCTCAGGTTTGTTCAGGAAGTTTTCCTATCAGTTAGTTCACAATTTGTGATGGATGTCTGAAACATAAAGTAAGAGCATGCTTCTAATAAGATGGTGTAATGGAGACTAAATGGCAAAATGAAATTAAATAATATTGGATTAAGCTACTTACTGTTTAAACATTTCCTTCTTTATGAGGGTCCTTGTGATTGAAATACTTAGTAAGTGTGAGTGATTCTGTGGTGAAAAAAAATTAAAATCATAGTTAATGCATTAATGTTGAAGTTCATATCCTTATTATTGTAGGTAGTCTACCAAATAGAAGTACTTTATGATTGGACCCTTGTAACAAATGCCATGTATAAATAAACTTTAAAAGTGTTAAGTTCTTAACAACTTAGTGCTTCTTAAGTTCCACACAATAAGAATAGATTCTGAATTACACTATAAGATTAACATTTTAAAACTCCTCTTTTTGTGGTAGTTTTTATTAGCATTGACTTTTGCTGTATGTAAAATTAATGTATGATCTAAGAGTCCACACATGCTTTTTGCTCTATTTTGGAACAGGGATTATGAGCACTGATCTAATTAAGCTTACCATACAACCTTTGGAACTTCACCCTTATAAATGCTTTACATTATGCTTTACAATGCTTACACATTAAAAGTAAAAAATGTTCATAATTTTCAGAGTGCAAGTAGCAGTCAGCCAATGACTTCAGGGCCCCCTCCTCAGTCTTTCCGAAAACCTGGATCAAATGGCTCCAAAAAGGGTGATGGTCTTCATTGCTCTTCGTGTAAAGGGCACAAGCCTAAGGGAGCTGCAAGTGTAACTTCACTTGCCACATCTCCTCCTCCTCCTGCAGAAGGGCCTATCTTCAATAAGGAATGTGTG
Source organism: Hetaerina titia (assembly GCA_037158775.1). Classification (NCBI taxonomy): domain Eukaryota; kingdom Metazoa; phylum Arthropoda; class Insecta; order Odonata; family Calopterygidae; genus Hetaerina; species Hetaerina titia. The sequence goes on along the minus strand of CM073768.1, from coordinate 31,380,574 downwards.
CAGCTACTGAAGGATGCTTGCCTTTATCATCTGCTTCCTGATAGGCGCTCTGAGCTCCCCCATCCTGAGCGTGCACGATTGAGAGCCTGTGCAGATACCTGCCAGGTGCCACTAATTGTTTCTTGATTTTTAAAATTATCTTGGTATCTTTGATTAGTTGTATTAAATATGGGATTAGCTTATTTACTGTGGCTAGCTTGTTAAAATAATTGTAGAGATTGAAATTTCAGTATAATTTATGAAATACTGAAGGGAGTAATAGGTTACAATTACTTGTATCATACTTTACTTCCTAAGTGATAAATTCACCTTATTATCTTATGTTTTGATTATACATTGAGTTTTCCATTAGACGATTGATCATTGAAAATCTATTGTACATTAAATCCCAGGATGAATGTCTTACAATGTAGTAATTTATGGACAGGCTCTGGAAGTAACATGGAAAATAATTCTTGAAGTTAGTCATAATTGGTAGGTTAAGAAATCATTGGTTTTACCATTAAATTATCTTATTGAATAAAAATGTAATAAGGAAGTCAAAGAGGATAGCCAGATGTGAAATTTGCCCAACTCTTTGGTCTCTCAGAAAATTTTTCCACACTGGAGTACATTAATCTGCTCCAGGATTAAATTGTTAAATGATATAAAACACATTAAAAACCCAATTATTTCATGTAAGAAAATAATTCTAATGGAAAATCTAGTTGCTACCTTTGACCATTATATTCTCATTTTAATAAATTTTAGCTCAAGGACATATTAAACAATTTTCTTATCCTTGAATACCCACAGGGAACTCATTTCCAAAATCAAAAAAAATAATTAAATGTGCTGTAATAAGATGTTTATCTTGGGTCACTAATTAGAAGGGCATCATGTCTTTTTGTAGTCTTTCATTAATATTTATTCATTTTCCAAGTAGCATTATGGCACCTTTTCAATAAAATTGCAAATTCAATATAACTTTTTAAATTTTATGTACTAGTCACTAATTATGTATTCTCATGACTTAAACTGTATTCAAAATGGATATTTTGTCACTTTAGGTTGTTCTTGCTGTTGGGGGTGAAGATGACAAGGTTGTTCTTCGGACAGTCGAGTGTTTCTCACCTTCTTCTGGAGAATGGAGAGCCCTTGACTGCCTACCCTTTGCTATCAGGTACTTCATGCTATATAATATTTCTAGTTTAGTAAAGAATTTTACATTTTTGCTTAAAAATAATGGGTTGGTGTTTGGGATTGGATTGGGTGTTTATAGGATTGGAATTAGGATTATTTTACTTGTATTTTGAATGAAAAATTCTCACATGAGAAAATGCCCCAGCCATTTTCAATTTTATTTTATTTCCTATTTAAATTGATTTACTCTATGATTTTATGTTCATGGCCTATACATTTTATACTGATGGCTACCAGAAGGTGATTAACAAATAAAGTTGGTTGTTTTGGTGATGTTAAAATGTACATGATGTTGAAATAAAAAAGATTGTAGAAAAAACTGTGACACAAGAAGACTAGGAATCAGAAGTGATTACTGCTGGCATAGCAAGTTATGAATACTGGACAGGAAGTTCTAGTGACCAGTATCAACTATAACCAACCAGAAGTTTGCTTTAGATTTTCCCCAATGCACTAACCATACTTAATAAGGCAATTTGAAAGGTTTCAGATTTATTCCATACAACATTAAGTCAATCAAATAAGTTAAAGGTATTATACATGTATGCAGGTGAATATGCTATTGTATTGTTTGGGAGATGATGTTGAAGTACTGCGAAAAATTCATGGAAAGAAGTCAACAACCTGGGGCATTGATTGATGGTTTTAATTTAATAATTTAAATTTATTTAATTAATATCTGTAAGTTATCAGAGATATAATAATAATATTATTAAACTCAAGGAATAAATTATGATAGAAGAAATTCTCTTCCATTCTTATTAACAGTCTTTCTGTCAGGTACAGAATCTAAACCACCTTGGCTGACTTCGAGACTTATGGTTCTGATACTGAAAAAGGAGAATTTTTCAGCATGAAAAACTACCACCCCATAATCTGCCTCAACACTGTATACATGGTGTTCACCTGCATAATGAGCGACCCTATCCTCTGCCACATTCAGCTAGGGAGGGAGGAGGTCTGAAAGCAGAGCAAGCTAGGACAACTTGATCATTTACAGGTGTATGTGCCAAGGTGTTGCACAGTACAGTCGTAGCTTGTCAGTGGTCAGAGTAAATTACTGCAAAATATTTTACACCTTTTTACAACTTAGTTGGTCATCATCATGCTGAAGTCATTGAAAGTCCACTCAGAGGAGGAAGATCTCTTTCATCCAACTCATGCCACAACTCTAGAAAATGTGCCTGCCATTCCATCTAGCAAATGGATATTTATGACAGAGTTGGTAGAATACCACTAAGACATATTTCAAGTTGATAGCTTGAGCCAAAAATTATTTTGTATTGTCCCTCTTTCCTCTATTGCTGAAGCTTAAGCATGTATGGAAGACAGTATCTGAGCGGCATCCCATTGAAAAGGAAGCCCAAGTTCACCCATTTATTTTACATGAATGACCTGAGCCTTTATGCTTACTGTGTGAAAATCTTCTGTTTTATACTGGCCACTCTATAGTTGGGGTTCAAGTTGGGCAATGTGTAAGAATCCATCTGGCAAAGGGAAACGCTATGGCCAACAAGAAAGATATGCAATTCATGGGCAGATACATCATGTATCAACTTCATGACGAGGAGATGTATGAGAGGATTGAGATGGTGCAGTAGCTATTGTACTGGCTTCCCACCCAGAGGGCCTGGGTTGGAGTCCCGGCATCATCGAATATTTTTCAGTGGTATTCGATCCCTACTTAAGGTGTTTTGTGGAGGGCACTTTGAGTGAGTACGACGTCCGTCGGATGGGACATTAAGCTGTGGACCCCTTGGCGCCTTTCGTTAAGAGTAGGCTAATGCCAGCACTGGGTTTCTCTACACCCTTCATTCTTTCCTGTCCATCCCTAATGGTGCAAATGACCATAGCTGTCGGTTGCCTCCCCTAAAAACTACTACAACTAGGAGATGTATGAATATTTTGGCATTCCCGAGCATGGTATACAGGACATCAAGCAGTGAGGAAAATATCACTGCCAAATACCAACAGGCTCTCTTATGCATCTGTAGTTCTGAGATATCTAAAATGAGTAAGGTTCTAGCCCAAACTTATTTATGGTTCCATAATTGCTCTAAAGCTGTGTCTGTGTAAAATGAAATGTTTGAAATGTGAAAAGTGAAATAATGAACGGCTTTGCAGACCCTCAATTGGAGAATGCTAACATGGATGCAACAGTGATGTAAAAGTGGACAAAATACCAAGATTCGTACGCTGTTTCAAACTTTGACAAATGCACCCGGGAAAGTGTGTGTTTTACCTCAATGTTTTATTTAATATTGAAAAAGGCTTAAAATTTCAATGGAAGCTATTCATGAAGAGAGAGGTCATCTCATGGGAAGGTGTTTTGTGGCAATTTTTGGATGTCTGCAAGATGGAGCCAATGAAGTTGGTAAGATTGCTAGGAATTCCAAATGGGCATGGGTAATTTTCTAATGATAATGATTGTTAAGTATATTCAAATGAGGAAGTATGATTTTGAAAAACATGTGCATTTGATGAAGGGAATATAAATGAAAGCATTGTGATTGTGCCAATGAATTGGAGATGAACATGTGGCCACCAACTCACTTTTAATGCAAATGTGTCATCGTTTATGATGTGGAGTGCCCCCACATGTCCATGGTTGATTTTGAAAAGGCTCATGAATGTCAAGCAGGGTTTGGTTGTTCTCGTTACTGCTACTATGTAAGATTTTTTATTTTTTCGGGTTCAGTGGATGGTTTTCCAACATCTATGGGTCTCTTATTTTCATCTCATTTCGTCCCACAAAGTTTGTTCAGGATTTTTATGAGGTTTATGCAGTAGAACCTGGCTTAGCGAGCACCTCGCACAGCAAGTAATTCACCTCCTGAACAAATGTTAATCCCTAAAATGACTCACTTAACGAGCAACTTTTCGTATCATAAGTGGTGAGGAGAGTGGAATCCCTGGATTCGTTGTACACCTGCTACTGCCATTTGTCTCTAGCACTAATTCTGCTGGCATTTGTGTTCAAACTTATTATTAGAGAATTTTTTTTGTGCAAAGTTTAATAATATTTTTTTCATAGTTTTAAAAACTGACCTCGAGGAAAAATCCATATAAAGAAAGCCATAAGATAATAAAACTAACAGTAGAAATAAAATGTAAAATCATTGAAAATTGGGAACAAGGTGTGAGCGCAGCTGATCTAGTACACACATCAACAATCAGTTAACATCAACGATTGGCCTTTTCTTCAAGAACATGGGCAAAACTAAGAAGATAGATGCTTCTAATAGAGTGATAAGAGTATCTGCACAACTTTTATGTATTCTAAATGTTGTTGAAAGATTAATTTTCAAATACATAAATGAAAAGCAATTGCAATGTGGCACTATTAATGAGAACATCATTTGTGAGAAGGGAAAAGTGATTTTTGCCGACCCCGTAAATAAGATGTCAGGATCATAAATGGCCAAATAGGTATTTAAGGAAAGCCATGAGTGATTTGAGAATTGAACGAGAAGAACCATCATGCATGGCGTTCTGAGGCATGGTGAAGTAGCAAGCTCTGAGTCAAAGGCAGTAGAGAACTTCATTGGTGATTTCAAAAAGCTCGATGATTCTGAGGGTTATGTGCCGTAACATATTTTTAATGGTGATGAGATGGTTCTCTTAGAGAAGAAGATCCTGAAATAAACCTATGTTTTTTCACATTGCAGTAGAAGAGAATGCATTGCCCAACCACAAAGCAATCAGAGGCCATCTCACACTTTTATTTTGCACAAATGCAAGCGGCAATTTAAAAATCAAACCCGTGCTTGTTTACCATTCAGAAACTCCATGAACCTTCAAGAAGTTTTAAGCCATAAAATAAAAGGCTAAATGTGATGAGGAGGTTGTGGGAAACTTTTGCTTTATGCCATGTGTATGAGGCATCACCCTAACAAAACAGTGGTGATGCACGCCATAAATGTATTTAACAATCATTCTGAATCGCATTTGTACCAAATTTTGAAGTGTCAGCAAAAACAAATGTCTTTAGTCAGCTTTCTAGTAAAAAGGAATTACATACATTGCATAAATAATTAACAATTTATCTTGATTCTTTTTTGCTTTTACAAATTGAGTATGCATTCCCGGTTGCTTAATTCCATGATAGAAGAAAAGGCAAATGTGATCCACAATCCTAAACAATGTATACATTATTTTCTTTGAATAAACCTTGTGCAAAATTTTTTTCAGCATGGAATGCATCATTGTATTTTACGTTTACATTTATGCAAAAGTTGTTACACCGAACACGTGTTTTGCTGTATTAGAAAGATCACGGAACGGATCATGCTCATATAATAAGGTTTCACCGTGCATTGCAAATTAAATGTCAGCGTAAATCTTTCCTACTCACAATAATATTCATTATTGTAATACCATGCAGAAACTCACTCTTCATCTAATTTACTGCAATTTTGTATAAATTCCAAGCAAACCATGTGTACACTATCATTTGTAATAACTTGTAAAACTAAGTTAAATTATGAACCACACATATTAAATTGGAGAAAAACCTGAATATCCTGTAAATAAAACTCTATGAAATTAAAGGATTGCTTCCTAGTTAGTATACTTATTAATGTAAGAATTATATGTTTGACTTGTTTAGTCTCTGTTGACCTTGAATAAACTAATAAAATGATTGAATTGAGTGGGCTATTGACTTATGACCATTTTCATCATTTACAGTAAACATGGTCTTGTGTCTTCTGGATCTTCCAACTGGGCATATCTCTGTGGTGGAGAGTTCCCTGATGGACGACCCTCTCCTACTGCTTGGCGCTATGACCCATTCTTGGCTAATGCTTGGAATGAAGTGTCTTCCATGACTACACCACGTTCAGAATTAGGTTAGTTTTTCACAATCCCTACCAGCATGTAACATTTGATGACTTCAAAGGAATTTTTTTCTTAAAAAACATTACTGCATGGAGTTGTAAGCTTTCCCCTCAAATCATACCTTTTGGCATTACTTATCACCACAGTGCAACCTTAGTCCTGCACAGCAGCCAACCAAGTGCAAGGTGTGTTAAAGAAATATTTAACCTTAATTTTTCTTTGTAATACTGTATGCCACAAATGAATGGACCTGTGAGCAGTGAAATCATGACACTGCACCCACCCATTCTTTGCAACTAATTCAGATTTTCTTAGCCAAATATAGCATTTCTGTGGTTAATTAGGTTTAATACTCCGGATATAACTCCATATGATTTTTAGCTATTCCCTAAGCTGAAAATTTCACTGATAGGAGCCTATTTTGAATCAAGAGAAAACATAATTCAGAAGGCAACAGCCCACATGAACACTATTTCCAAAGATACATTCCAGAAATGTTTTCAACAGTGGGATGACTACAGAGAGAAGTGTTTGTATTCCAATGGGACTACTGTGAAGGGGATTAAGGTATCGGGCCTCGAAATGAATAAATGTAATTTTGCAGACCAGGTTTGATCTTTTTTTAATATACCTTCTATAGAGTTCTCATTAATTAGGATGATTTATTACCCTAGGCCTTAATAATCATCCCTATCATTGATTTCATGGTTATAGTAACATTCTACATAATCTTCTATCAGGTCCTCATTTCTCTGGAAATAAAATTAGTCTAATATAAACAATTTTATTAATAATGTGTAAATTTAAAATTTCACACATTCATATCTAATGTCATAGTGTCATTTGCTTTCTGGTTCTATGCTTTATGATATGCTCTTTATTTCCCTGTTCTCCAGTTATGTGGTTTCATGAACCACTGCATTACAATAAAGCAAAAGGGAACGTACTACGGCCGAATGAATGCAATGAATACAAATTACCCAAAGCCGTACTCTTGGGGGCACTAGTTAGGGGACACGGGGGAGGGTGCAAAGAATAAGGATAACAAAACTGCACACACTCTCTCACTCCGGTATTTGCAAAACCCCTCGCCAGGGACCACACACTGAGACAAGGCAAACAAAACCACACGCACTCCTTCACTCCGGTATATGCAGTACAAATTGACCGTCGCAAGTCGCAAACACACACGCACTCAGGGTTTACGGGGGAAAAAACCCCTCGCCAGGGACCACACTCTCAGACAAGGCAAACAAAACCACACGCACTCCTTCACTCCTGTATATGCAGTACAAATTGACCGTCGCAAGTCGCAAACACACACGCACTCAGGGTTTACGGGGGAAAAAACCCCTCGCCAGGGACCACACACTCAGACAAGGCAAACAAAACCACACGCACTCCTTCACTCCGGTATATGCAGTACAAATTGACCGTCGCAAACACACGCGCACTCAGGGTTTACGGGGAATTTAACCCTACGGCAGGGACCCTTCACTCAAACAAACTTAAAGATAGAATAAGTAAAGGAACGGCACGCACTCCCTCACTCCGGTATTTACAGAGCAAATTGACCGTTTGTGAGTCGCAAACACACACGCACTCAGGGTTTACGGGGAATTTAACCCAACGGCAGGGACCCTTCACACAGACTAGGAATACGGAAAGGGATGTACACTGTGATGCAGTGTATGTGGGAACGTACACTGCATCACAGTGTACTTCCCTTTCCGTATTCCTAGTCTGTGTGAAGGGTCCCTGCCGTTGGGTTAAATTCCCCGTAAACCCTGAGTGCGTGTGTGTTTGCGACTCACAAACGGTCAATTTGCTCTGTAAATACCGGAGTGAAGGAGTGCGTGTGGTTTTGTTTGCCTTGTCTGAGTGTGTGGTCCCTGGCGAGGGGTTTTTCCCCCGTAAACCCTGAGTGAGTGTGTGTTTGTGACTTGCAGCGGTCAATTTGCACTGCAAATACCGGAGTGAGAGAGTGTGTGCAGTTTTGTTATCCTTATTCTTTGCACCCTCCCCCGTGTCCCCTAACTAGTGCCCCCAAGAGTACAGCTTTGGGTAATTTGTATTCATTGCACTGCATTACAATCTGATAGAAATTTGATTAGAGCAGGTTTTCCTCAGGTAACATCAGACAAAATATATTCATTGTAAACTAGATACACGCCATTCATCCACTTAAGTCATTACTGAGTTTTAAAGATCATGAACTGCATGCAGTGAAACCTCAAATGTACATTTTTGAAGGGACCAGTGAAAAAATGTCAATTTCATGTTTATATTAATTTGAGGTTGGGCAGAAAATATATTTTGAAAGCAAATTTTGGTATTTCATATAATAATACATATCAAAGGATTAAAATACAATAAAGATTGTGAAAACCAGCTATTTGTTTATGCAACTAGTAGGAATTTTCAGTAAAGAATCCTAACAATAAAACTTGGAAGTGTAACTCTTCAAACAGAGACAAGAAATAATATGGGAATATAATATATTTAGATAAATGATCTACTACCATGAGTTTATTGTCAAATATTCTTCAGAAATGACAATGCATGGTATTTATAGATAAATTTTAAAACATGCAGGGCCTCAAGGAATGAGCAAACATGTTTTACTTTTCCATTTTCATATTCACTATTATGCATGTCAGATTTCATTTCATTGCATTGAATGGCAGAATGTCTAGTTTCCAGGAATTTTAGAAAACTGGGAATTGTACAGGGAATTTATTTGCCATGGGAAAAACCAGAAATTCATATCCAATCTCAGAAGTTCAAAATTTCTCTTCATTTGAATGATAATCATCAAATATGATTTGAAATTTAGTGTGGTTATTGCTGTGTAACTGTATCACTTAGAGAAAGAATCATCATTCCTATTCTGCTAGATTAGTATCAATGTGATGGTGATGACCAGCTCATGGCCAGTAGGAAGATTTTATCCTCAATGTCCACCTTGTGAAAGCATTCATCATCCTTGTTTTTAAACTTCATAAATTTAACAGTGAAATGCACAAATATAGTCGTATGAGTAGAATAAATGTGTATTTCCATGCACAGCATTATTTTTTTAACTTGAACTGTGTAATGTTAAATTCAAGGGTATTAAGAAAGGATATATGGGCAAAAAATGGAATTTAGGATCTTTAACTGGGACAAAAAGAAGAAGTAACAGAATTCAGTCAAATATTTATATTATATTCAATGGGATACCATCACTTCTATGGTCACACAACTGGGTCATATATCTTAAGAGACAAATAGAATAAGGATAAGAAATCAATTAGATTGCTTGACCAGAGTCCAGCTGGCATAGGAGAAGAATAAAAATATTTATCCTAGCCCAGTATTAATCACCAACATGCAGTTAACACATTTCCTCAATTCTCTCAAAGATTTCTATTCACTGGACCCACTCCCACATCACTCACCTCCCACCATAATATTTAACCCCTAAAAAATTTGGCTATTTTGTTAGATGATGATTTGGACATCATTTTTAAATATACAGGATTAGCAATGCTGGATGGCTGTGTATTCGCTGTTGGTGGTTGGGATGGTACATTTGGATTGGAATCAGTAGAGCGGTATGACCCCTGGCGTAATCAGTGGTATCCTGTTGCTCCAATGCCTCATGCCTTGACTTCTCCTGCTGTTGTCTCTCACCATGGTTTGTTATATGTTACAGGTTGGTTGAAACTGAACTCTTTAAATATCAGCTCATTCTCAACTGATAACAAATAATTCAGTAAATTTCCTTATGTGAATATGGAGAGCAATTAACATGCAAAGCACAGCCTGCTTATGATTATCAACAATTGTTAAGAACTTGTGGATATTTATTTGGTGGGAGAAGAAATCTTCTGAGTGAGGAATAGAAGTGAAGGGGCACTTGAACTCACCTCTCTCTTATGAGGCCATCATTACCTATTTCAAATTAGTTATTTGTTGCTAAAGTTCATATGAGACTCCTTAAACCTCTCCATGTGAAAAAGGAATGCTCGTTCTTGGTAATGCCTCATAATCCAATGACAAGTACCTGTCATATTGCGTTCATTTTCCATATTGCCAATATTGGGTGGAATGCTTAAAAAAGCATTCATGTAGTTTTGTATGTTTTCAATTAGGTACATTTTGTTTGACTGGAATGTTTCAATTTAAAATTTTTTTTTAATCCATTGTCTGTATAAAAATTGTATTCATTTCAGCCTCTAATTACTAGATGTTGAGATTGTAATTAATGGACACATGTCATCCTGGATCCATTCTTAGGTGGTTCAATTCATCAGGAAGGGGATGGCATTGATCTGGTTCAAAGGTATGATCCACGGTGTGATGGGTGGCACACATTGAGAAACATGCTGATTCCACGTTCAGGAGCTGTAGCTTGTGCTATTGGACCATACATATATGTCATGGGTAATTTAATTTACTACTTGAACATCTATATCCATGTTTATGAAAGATCAATTGGCCCATTTGGTTATAGCAATTATAAATGTAATCATTTGATAAACATAACAGTTTCACGTTTAACTTTGGGAAATACCTTCATGATGAGGGTAAAAAAAGAAACTTTGCACCTCCATATACATGGTTTTGATGCTGCGCATTATCATGATGGGACATACATAAAAAATTTTTCAACATATATACCCTGGCTCTAAAAGGGAGGAAGGTAGGGGGAGTAAGAGAGAGGGGGTAGGTTGAGTGCAGGTGCAGCAACCTATTAGTGGGCTAGGGGAGGGGGAGGGTATGTATTCGAAGGTTTTTGTCTCAAACTTATGTTCATTAAATGAAGAACACAGTGTAACACTACACCGTTCTTAGAAATAACAACAGAAAAAAACACATTGTTCTACATTTAATTAGGTGGATGGTTGAATAGGATATCATCACTTTAGTGTATTTTTGAAAGACCAAAGAATCTGGACGATTTGGGATTCATTTGAACTATTTTGAAATTGTCACTCACCTTTAACAACACTTCACATCTGGCCAAGAAAGTCTTGACATTTCTCGGTTGTTCTGCAGTGGGATAACGAGGAAGACTGACTATTTTATTAGACATAATGAAGTCTTCACATTTTTTTATATAGGACTCCTTGTCTAATACCACAACTGTATTCCCCTTATCTGCTTTTGTGACAATGAGCTTATCTTTTGAAATGGACTGTTTTATGGATGAGACAGCCGTAACTTCTCATGAGCCTATCTCACTTTTGGAATTTAAGGAATTCCTGTCTTTAGCTATTTCCCTTGAAACAAACTCTTTGGTCCTGAGTTTCCATTGCCAAGTGCCAAATCACAATCTACTCCAAGATTTTTTAGATCCTTAATGGTTACTTGGACGTTGGGACTGTACATGAAGCCTTTCTGGAGAAAACTCAATTCATTGTGCTGGAAAGTGTGGTTAGAGAGCATCATAACACTCTTGTTGAATTTTATGGTTTGAAGGGGCAGTTCAAACTCAAGAAAGACCGCAGATCCCAAATTCACCAAACAACTCTTGGAAAAGAATCATACCAGTAACTTCACAGCAGACATTCTACACACAGAAATAAAAGGACACAGGTTGAATGCTTTGGAGGAGTTGGAAATTTGGCAATCCCTTCAGTTTGACAAATTTGAGGTGGTCAACGAAACAATGTACCTCTCTCATACCCCCCTCCTAAAATTCCTGAAAGACTCCAGTATCTAGCCGCACCAACCCCACCCCCACCAAGGCAGTGATGATCATTGACCGTCCCTTAATGAAAGTCAAGTCATTTCAGACAAACGCCCCCCTAATTAAATGTAGAACACTATGTGTTTTTTTCAGTTGCTGGTTCTAAGAACGGTGGAGTGTTACACTGTGTTCTTCATTTAATCAACATAAACTTACACAAATTTGAGCAAAAAACCATCAAATACATACCCTCCCCCTCCCCTAGCCCACTTATAGGTTGCTGCACCGGCACTCAACTCATCCCCTCTTCCTTACTCCCCCTACCTTCCTCCCCTCTTGGAGCTAGGCTATATATGTTGAAAAATTTTTTATGTATGTCACATGATGATGATGCGCAGCATTGAAACCATGGTCATGAAGCATTAAATCTTTATGCGGAAGTGCAAAGTTTCTTTTTTTCACCCTCATTGTAATCATTTGAGGTAATTCTACCATGGGTGGCTAAAATTTTGGTTGTAGAGGCTCATTGACATTAAGTCAACATTAGTAGAGTGATAGAGCATTAACATAATTCCTTTCTTTTTCGTTTTGTATTTTCTGTGTGATTGACAGGTCACTAGCATAGGAGAAATCCTTGTAAACCATAAAAGTGTGAGTACATGTAATTCACAAAGGTTCCTGTTTCTAAACAAAACCTGAGTGATTGAGTGGATGGGTGAGAACTTGTGTCAATCAATTTTATATTTTTGTATTCATCTGTGTGTTTGATGGGTCACTGGCATTGGAGGATTCCTTGTAAACCCTAAGTGTGTGGGTGAGTGCTGTAATTCACAAAGGTCTAACAAACCTGATTGATTGAGTGACTGTAAACGTTAACTTGGGTCCTTTCTTTTTTATTTTATTTTTAATTAATTTTCATCCCTGTGTGAGATCAATGATTTCCTGGCATAGAAGATATCCTTGCAAACCATGAGTGTGTGTGTGTGTGAATGTGATTCATGAGAGTGACTGTCATTCCTTAACACACCCTAGTGATCTAGTGGTTGTAAGTATCTTTCCTTTGTTTATTCTTGCATTGTTTGTGTGTAATTGAGGTACACAAGGGTCACTGTTTCCCAAACACACCCAAGTGGCTGAGTGTGAGTTTTCCATTTTCCTCTGACTTGTCACCTTGTTTTTATCTACCCCCTAAAACAAACCCAGTGCCAAAAAAGTTACAGTCTTGGCTTTTTCGTTTTCCCACATTAGCTTGTGGACCTAATATATTATATAGTCTCACCATAGTATGTGGCGTTATAATTAAACTTATTGAATTAACCCTGTTAGAATGTATATAATTCTGATTTTGTTTTCTACGTGGACAAATTTTATAATTTCCCTTTAATTATTCATTCAGGTGGTTGGCATGCATCAACTGAAAATACAAATAAGGTGGAACGCTATGATGTGCGCAACAATTGTTGGGAATATAGAGCACCGATGCAAGAAAAACGGTATCGCCCAGGTAATTATTACTTAAAAATGTATGTTATCATTTTAATATTAACTGTACAACTCTTGAAATAAGTTTTTAAAACCAAAGCAATTGAAAGCACTGAATTTGATAACCAAAGGCTATCCTGTGGAAGCTTACTTAACTGGAATTGTATAAAATTCACTGATATCTAGTTAGATCAATAATTTTTCATGCATAGTGGTATGCATTTGGTATAAGTTATACTTATTATTGGATTAAAGAGCAAATCAACTAAATTAATAACAAACCATAGGAGCAAAATAAAATTGCTGTAGCTGGTAAACATTAATGTTACTAGAAAATACTCCCTAACATACATGTATAATTTGGTAAGTGTATGTACCTGTATAAAAACATTTTTTCAAACTAAAAATGCAATTACAAGTGTTAAAAGTACTTCATTTCATAGTTGTTTGTGGCTTATCAGATGCCAAAAAATGGCACCTTTCCAGTGAGGTTAGGAAAATTGGAGCACTTTAATGTCATTAATGAATGGCTGACTTTTGACAGAATTCATTTTCATTACATATTCCATTTTATTCATCAGCCAAGGAACAATTTTCCATTAATGATCAAAGAAAGTTGATCAAACTTAGGTTTTACTTTGTATATTGGCCATGGTGCATGGCTTTATTTTGTTAAAATCCATTGGACTAAAAATTTTATTAATAATTTTGTGCTAAGTATTTTTAAATAAAACAGTTTCTGGCATAACTTGGTGGAAAATCTTCATATTGACCTTTGAAAATTAAACAACTTGGCTTCTGATGATGTTATACAATAACGACACCTAGGTCGTGATTTTTAAAAATTTTAAGTGGAAAAGCCAAGTTGTTTAATTTTCAAATGTCAACTAAGTATTTTTTTCATATATGAAGCTTTTGAAATCTGCATAAATTTTGCTCTACATCCAAATTGTCCAGATGTGCACATGTTCAGATTCACTTTGAATTAAACTGTTCAAATGGTGAATTTTTTACATTTAGAATCTTACTGTGAGTGATTTGAAAGTTTATAATGCATGTAGATATAGATGATGTTTGATAAATGAAACCTGATAGCCAGCATGCCAGTATGCAGATGGTGTTGTCTAGAGTACCTATGGAATAATGAAAAATTCTTTTTTTCTTGTAAGATATCATAAAAGAGGAACATAATACAATGTACTCTGTGAGCTGCATTTTGGTTCAATTACAATATTTTTAGCTCAGTTTTGGATATTTAAATGTGTTAATGGAAATTATACTACTACAGAATGTACAGAATATTTTTGCTTCCGTTGCTCATTATATCAATTGGGATTTTTTCTGTGTTCACTTGATAATACTTGAAATGCTCAGTTGAAAATTTTAAGTCACTATCTAGGAGTAAGAATTCCTAAGTTAGGGTCAATGAATGAGTATGTCAGTTGTCACATAGTTATAACATAAAATTATAACTTGTCTGCTGGTGTAATGAACTTCACTGGTATTCTTGTAAGGTTTTGAACATGAGATTTCTGTCCCTGAATTCATAACTGTTGATTTATTACAGGTGCAAGTGTTGTGGAGGGGGACATATATGTTTTAGGAGGTGAGGGTGGATGGAATATGTACCTGGAAACTATTGAAAAATACTCACCTCATAGGGACACATGGGCACCAGCTGGGGAAATGCCCACAGCCCGCTCATGGCTCTCCTGCATAACTCTCCAGGTAATACTAAAGTCACTTCAGGAATGCATGCACATATCTGTTTTAACATTTTGATTTAAAAATTATCTACAGTAACAAAAATTAGTAATTTAAAAAAATGGGTCTTAGTATACTGTATATTATCCTTCTGTTATTTAGTGAGTTTTGCAATTTTTTAACAGTTTATATAATTACTTTCATAGAAAATTATCATATGATGGTAAAATCAATTGTAAGCTGACCTTTCTTCTTCTTCTTCTAAAAGCCCTTTCCAATAATAGCACATGAATAGCACAGCACAGCATTATCTTAAAAACTATGGAACTACCTGCAATACACGGGTGCACAGTTAAACTAAATTTGTAGAGAGATGAGTTCATACAAGTAAAATATTTTTGTAAATAGGTGTATAATCAAATGAAAGTGAAACTCATGTTTTTATGGAAAAATTGTTATAGAGAAAATCACCATAAAAAATGGGCTACATTTAAAAATGTAATGACTTAGTATCTAGTAGCCTGTTTCTCATTATTAGTTAAGATTTTTCAACCTAGAATTTAGCAATTCTACATAATGGAGTCCTTGCTTCTTCCCTAAAAACAAAATCATCAAAGGAGAGTACATTAGTAGAGAATGGGTACTCCAGTTTTTACAATTTAATATCAATGAATAATTTCATTATTTAATGATATATGATGATGATTAATGATTAATCAATAAATCTGGAACTACTTTCTATGATCAATGTAAAAACATCCAAATGGCATGAGCTGTTTGTTAACACAGAACCTTTAATAATCAAAGATTAGATAATCCATTTTACCTTAACTTTTTAATTCAATTATCTGTTTGCCATTATGGTTTTTATAATTTTTTTTTGTTGTATAAAGCATTAATCACATGCAAGCCCTGTTAGTCAGGGATATCTGTTTCGCACAAATCTTATTTATAGATTTTATTGAGAACATATCTTCTCCATAACTTAGGGACCAAATGTACATATATCCATTTATTAAGTAAACTTGAATGATGTCTATTCTCAAACATTACGAATGATTTTTACTCTCTGAAATTGTTGCATTATAATACACACATAGCGGATGACTCCGTTAATAGTTACTGTTGCGGTATCTCCCACAGTTTCTTGAAATTAACTAGTTAAATAAGCTTCAGTTTCCACACTTCTGTATGCTTGAAAAATCACATTGATGAATAGCCTTAGCTGTCTGAATGGTTCTAGAGAAGAGTTTTAGGTTTTTTTTTCCCATGGTTTTTTAAGAAAATCAAAGAATATCTTTCATTGGTATCAGCTTACAATTGATTATTTACAAAATAGACCTATCTGGCAAAAATTGAAAAGATTCTAAAGGTTTTATTTGCTTCACAGTCTAAGACTTCCATATGTTTATTTAAAAAATCACATAATTTAGGGGTTTATATGTAGATAAGAATTAAAGTCATATTCATTCCTCTGCTACATTTTCTAATGTAAATGGGCCATTCCAAATTTAACCATTCAAGAAGTAATCTTTTATTTAAAACAATTCTATTTCCATTTTTCATTTCATTTAGAATTAATGTTATCAAGTTACAGCTAGATAATTGTAAAGATTTTACAAGATTCATTGCCTTAAAGTTGATATTGCTCAGAAAACACGAAATGTTTTCATTAACAATCTTCCTGGCATGATCAGTGTGGACACATGATAAATATAATAAACATTAAATAGTTGTGAATTTATGATTATTTCATCTAATTTTGAGCTGATACAGATGTTAGTTTTATTTCACCCCACAAGCATAACACAGGTGGTCTACTTTAAGCCATAAAATGTGCTTTTTCAAATGTGTTTATCATTTCATGTTTTCATTATATTTTAAAGTGCAATAGACAGCAGCTTGTCAACAAAATCCATTGTTGGCATCAGAGGTAAAAAATATCGCAGTTTATAGTCTGTCATTTCGGCAATTCAAATTTATCTCCTTTTGAGAATCCCTATGGTGCAATTCAAAGGTGATCACACCCATCAAGATAACTATGAAAATGGCATTCAGTAGTGTTAGAGGATCATTACAGTATTTAGTTGTCTTAGAATTTATTAAATTGGTGTTAAATATACTTGATCTATACCAACACATCAAAGACTTTATTTGCATTTGTTATAGTGTAATTCCTATCAAGGCGAACAACTGAGTCATTAGTTTTTTTGTGAAATGGAAATCCCTGTAAAATTTTCTCTTAGAAAAAAATATGAAGCATGAAAAATGAGAATAATAGCATGTGCAGAAAAATATATTCATTCCTCCATACACTAAATGATACATTACCATTATTAATCTTGGCTTATTATTTAGATATATTATTATTATGTAATCTACTGGTTCAGGTAGGTTTTTGGATATTTAGATTTATTCTCATCAAAATAATTGAAGGGATGCATGACTTTTTTGTTTCATTCACATTGTTTCTCATGCTTCTGGATGGAAGAAATGCTTTTTTTGAACCCTCAAATTCAAAGTAAAGTATAGTTTTTAAGCTTAATGTTGTCCTATGATCTCTGAAATCAAGTTCTAGTGACTTTTCACTGTAGTTTAGAGAAGTTTGATTTATTTATTACTTTTATTTTAAATTTTGTTTTGGTAAAAATCTCTTGTCTGATGCAAATTTGCCCTAAACACTTAATATCCATAGGCCCAGGTGTCATTGAAGTGGAAAGGTTTAAAGTACACTGCACTAGCTAAAAATTCTCAATGAGAGCATTTAAGTGTAGTGTGAAGACCCAAATATGAGATAAATTAGGATAAATATGGATATCTACATAAAACTGAAATGCCTTGCAGTTAATGTGACAATTTTGCTCATATTCTTAAGTTTGCAATTTCCAATGAAAAAACTTTTCCCAAATAAATTTCATACTGTGTAAATACCAATTTTGTGTTTTATGCCATTTTCATTGGTGGAGGATTTTTTCAATTTCAAGCATTGTAGAATTAGTGCAATATCCAACAATATGTTAACATGAGATACATAACATGCTCCACCCACACCCATCTACTAGTAATGAATATATTTCCTAAGGTTATAATGGAGTTCTCTCACAATTATAAATTATGCTATGAAAAAAATGAGCAAAATCCTGATACCTTAGAAATTTTAAGTGAAAACAGACAAGGACAACATATTGTCAGTGTCATATTGTACCATCCTAACTCTTTACTGTTCAACATTCCACACCTGAATCACTGGAAAAACCATTCCAACTTTCCCTCTACATCTTATTTGGATTTACCAAACTTTCAAGTAAAAACTAACATTGACCATTGAACTTTGAAATTGGTTAATCTCTAACCAATGAACTTCTCTCAACTTACTTACACCCTTTCTTTGGTATTGCCTCCTTTCGTCCCTTTTCTTCCCCCTCAAATATTGCTCTTACCCCCCTCACCCATCTCTACCTACCTTGTAGAATGATAGGTGGAAGAATTTCATGATTGCACTTGTTAATGACAATCCTTTGTTTATAACTAGATTTTTTTATTTTGGTGAGTTAAGGTCAGAGTATTCTGAGCAGTAGGCCAAATATGATCTAACAAGATATGGGTCATGAGTTCCCAAAATTGATTTTCCATTCCAAAGACTTGTTTTTATTACAAATACTGGATTTTTGCTGCTTTATACTGTTCCTTTCTTATATTTCATCATCATATGTTCATATCTTTTTTACATTTACATAATCTATAGGACATCATCGATTCATTGCCTTACTCTGTAATTCTTATCATCCATATTTCTGTTCATGATTACCTTCAGAAAAACTTATATCAAACACATATCCACACAGATTTAGATATAAGGAAAAGGGATAGAAACTAACATTAAGGAAAAACACAAGGTTGAGGTTTCCATGTTTTCAGGCTTAATTTTGTGGAAATCCATTATCACTGAAGTAAAAATAACAATGTATCTTTCCACTCAATTTTATTCGGTGCAACTAGTTTTGATGCATCGGCATCATCGTCAGGTACAGAGTTACTCATACAGGTCGGTTATGTATATATGGTGGAGGTGAAGAGGGTAAGGGTTAAGGGGGTGGCTGAAATTGGTTGAAGTTGGTGGGGGTGGTTGAGGGAGGCAAGGGCGGTAAAAAAAACCCCAAAAGAGGGAGGCAACAATTAGTTGGCAATTACAATAAAAAATAGAAATCCAATTGCATATTGACTAATTTAATGGCAATCTCTTCACTACTTAAGATATGTATTAGAATTTTAATTAGCCCTCTTATGGTCCAATGTTTGTTCAAAGCTTAAGTGAATAAATTATCATAAAATTTTCCATGTATATTACATTTATGCTTAGCAATATTGTGTATTTATGTCTGGTACTTAAAAAATTATTTTAAATTTTGCAGACTATTCTCAGCTAATGAGATATGATTTACATGCTGCACTTGCTTTTGTAGTTAACTACTTTAATGCAATGAATATGGCCTGTAGTCAAAGAAGTTGAAATTTTTCTAGATTTCCCTATTCACGGAAATGGTCACAATAATCATATCATGACGTGCTTTCCCTGTGTTCACAGGTTTTTTTTTAACTCCTGTTTAAAACCTCGGCATCAGAAATTTAAATGGAAGTGTAGTTTATCTTAAAACTGTTTAATTAAATGCTGAATTAATTTGGAGTATGTGCAAATATGTTCATAGTAAAAAAACAACTGATGTAATCACAAAAGCATCTGATGTAATCAAATATGACAAGACTAACAAGTCAGCTGAGCTGTTACATCAAGATTGCAGAACTTCAAAAATAATAATTATACTTTTTAGTATTTCCTTTTCATTTAATTATTGGTGTGGTGAAGGTTAGCCATTTGTTAACCATATAACCTGTATGCCTAGTAAATCTGATGTGCTTAGGAAGTTTTTCATTTGATATAGAAATTGACCACCACTGATTAGGACTGGCCTGATGTGTACCAATTCCTCTACTTCTGATCAAAACAATGCCTAATTTTTATGGTATTGGGCAATCTGATATGTTCGTAAATCATGTGTGTATCAACTGAATTTCAGTAAGGTAGACAAGATGAAAATGTATGGAGATAGATTTCATGCTCTTTTACTTCCTGTTTGCTAAATTGAAGGAAAGCCATTCTTAAAATTATCATTCATTGGGCATTATCAAATATTTGAAGTTTTTAAAGTTAGGAAATTACGCAGTATGCAGTGGGTTATAATGTCCCATTTTTTTATATAAGTATAATTATAACTGCTTTCAAAGATTCATGCCACCTTATAACTGCTTTCAAAGATTCATGCCACCACGCAAGTATTTTTAGGTTTTCAGTGTAGACTTAAATAAGATGACCTTATGGTTGTTCTCATAACCCTCACTCCTTTTTCCTTTGATGGGAAGTGAATAGGCATAGTTCCTTCTTGTACTTTGATGTTACAACCGGATATGTACTTGGCCTCTAAATCATTCCTGTTCTTGGTAGAAGTTAACTGGTTTCTGCTTCCCTCTAGTTCCTCATTCATGGCCATCATTTCTTTTTATTTGCCCTGATCACCTTGTTCTTGTCCCTCTAGTTCTTCATTTGTAGCCATCTTTTCTTTTATTTGCCCTGATCACCTTATTCTTATAATCTGCATGCAAAGTAAACTTCATTCAATTTTGTAAATCATTGTTATATCTTTACCTCCATCTAATGTCTAGCTGAATCCATGATTTTATTTATGTCCAATGTTTGCTTCTGAGTGTCTCCTGATTTAATTATTTATTTACATTGTTTTATGTTGTCCCTTCACAACATAATATAAAATGTACATATTTATAAAGTATATTTGGCTCTGAGGATAAATATGTTGCTCTTAGTTTTATAAAATAAAAAATACATTCTGTTTGACATTATATCATTCGCCACTTATTTCAAATGGTCTGACTTACAAATTAATTGGAAAAACAGGGTACTCTATTGAAATGCAGTCACAACTTCACATTAACCACTGACCAGTTAAATCAATTCATAGATTTTTTCACATTTTCTCCTGGAAGTGGGGGTGACAGAATTTTTCTTAGTATTTTCAACTACCGTAAGTGTCTTCCCAAATTCATAACTTTGAAAATGTGCTCATATTTTTGACAAAATTGTCCGTATTTGTATTGATGGTATCCTTGTTTTCTAGCAGTCCAGACTCAAGAAATATTCACTTATCAATGCTGTATATTAACACAACAATGCATTGAATACCTGACATTTCAAACACTAAACAAGTAGCATATACATTATCTAACATTATACTTTCAATGGTGTAGAAATAGAAAATGGTTGGTTAAGCACAAAAATACATATGCATCATAAGTGAATGAGTCATCTTAAAAACTTATGTCTTCACCTGGCCTATAATGAGGCTACATTCTGATGTTTGCTGAGATTTTGTTGAAGTGCTTAAAAAATGTTTTATTCTTTGCATCAACTTATTTTTAAGTTTTTACAATGTGGCTACATTCACAGTATTTGAGACCTCTGGAAAGGTGAAAGCTCACATTTTATTATATTTTCCCAAACTATGTCAAGGGATCATATTTTCCCAAAAAAATTAGGTGTATCATGTGATTGTCCTGGGTTACCTACTTACATTGATGTTGAAGTAGGGTCAGTACAATTTCTTCCAACTTATATCTTTTCAGTTTGATTAAAAATATCAATTTACCCATTCTCACAATATGAACTTTTTCTTAAGGAAGTTGGATCAAATGTGACAAAGGCATGAATGTTAATAAAGGAAATGAAAGAAAATTTTATTGAAAACTGTAATGGAAGGGAATACAGAATACTGCATTATTTTTGTCACATTCTTATGATGATCACAGCTCAAGAGATGATTTGAAAAGTATATAAAAAATGTAACTGTGTGGCCCTGGGTTGCACCTACCACACCTGCCCCAGCTCTTTGAAGTGTATGGTTATGATGGTATAAGTGCAACTATTAAAAAAAAACATATTACTCTAAGTGATAATTTCATATCAAAATAATGGGTGTAATAAAGTGTTAATTGAATTCAAGAAAAATTACCACCAGACACCAAATCACTGAATTTAAATTAGACTGGAGGAGCCCACAGTTCATTACCAAAGACAAACACAAGATAAACTTAAGAATATACATATTTCATTAGCATGTGGTTCATGAACTACATTGGTAAGTATTACAGAGTGGTGAATCATTATTTGCTAACATGTGTCTTTTATGTTTTGTATGCACCATCTACTCTTTGAATGGAAATAATCTCCAATACGGAAGATCACACTTACCTCAGCTAACCTTACAAATTTTTATTTTGAAATTTGTGTTGCTGTATGTATTATTTTTTTCTATGTGGATATGATCACTCTAATGCCTTTGACATAGTATTTAGATATCAATTTGGTTGGCCCAGAGCATTGAGTGTATTAGAGGGAAGAGTGGGAGCCCTGTTCACTTGGTTCAATTTTATCACTTGTTGGCCCAAAACCTTGGCATATGAACTTGTTCATTATTTTTGTCTACTTGTGACCACTTGCATTCTTCCAGAGTGATCATATTCTTTTATTTACAAGCCTAATATATTGCTTTCTCTTTCTTTTTAAAGATTTTGGTAAAGCTTTTTCAGCATGGTCCCTCACAAGAGTTAAGCATCCACCCCATTGGTAGATTGCCTTCCTTCCTTTTCATAATCAGATCAGTACATAGTCCACCAGATATACTGTACTCCAGCATGCACCTATTTTATTGCTGGAACACTTATAAGCTCATTGCACTTAAGAAATGCACCAAGCAATTTTGCAGCATTCATTATTAATAGTTGCCAATTATTTGTTTTTGTCAATTTCAATAGTTGAGTAGTAGTGCAAGAGAATGTATTAAAAATGTCTATAGTATTCACATATGTTTTACATCCATACTCAGAGAATATGTGTTACTACATTCAATGAATGCAAATTCAAGTTTGGTGTTAACAGTATTGGTATGAATCCACAGTATCAGTGTTGGTATTCAATTATCAATATCAGCTTTAATCTAAAAAAAACACTGGTATCACACCAGCTCTAGTAGGTTCAATTAATATTTATTTTTAATGTTACAAACTTTTTAGTTCACGGTCATTATTTTTCAGTTGCCAGTTTAGTTTTACCAATCATATTGAAATAATTGAGTGCCAGTAAATTATTTACTGGTGAAAATACCTAAATGCAATCATAAATAGAAGAGTGGTGCATTGTTCATATTTGTATCCATTTTCCAAATGTTTTTGCCTTGTTAATCGATGGTTCTTTGATTTCCCTGTAGTTAAAGTGACTTGTTCCCCGTGCTTTTTGGCATGGGTGATGTATATGTGCATAATTTATTTAGTAATTTGAATAATTGTCAAAGTAATTTGAATAGTTAAGTCATGAAGGTTAAATTTTTTAAGGTTGATTTTTCTTATGTGAAATCTTGGAAATTATCTCAATAAGAGGTGCGAATGGTCTCACAACTCATGAGCAGGTTCCTTCTCGTCCTCCACAGATAAGCAAGAACTTGGAAAACAAGAGCATCCCCGTGGATATAGGAAATTCTTTCTTTAATGGCAGAATTCTTCAGCCAAATGATATTTTAAGCTAGCAGTGCCAGAATTCATATGTCAGCCTTTTTACAAACGCTCTTACCAACATATCTCCAGACCTTTATCCTCCAGATGCCAGGTGTCTTTGGCATTGAAGTCAGTGATATATATTTTCTGGATGTATTTCATTCAAGACATCATGAAGATTGTGACAATATCATTACAGAGTTAGAGGTGATATTAGAATAATTTTTTTCATGATATGTATATTTATGTAAATATGTTATGTAGTTCTTATACAAATGTGAACATAAATTAGTCTAAGTTTCATGTTACAGTGAAGGGATGTGGTAGCATTTCTAGATATTTATAATAATTCACACATTGATCATCATTGCTGTTAGCAAATTCTTAACATTAGCCTATTCCTTCAGACCTTCCAAGCAATTGTGCACCTAAGGATGAGATTTAAAAGTACAGCTGAATTTTCTGGGTTCATGAAAGAGGATGGAGTATTACCATAGGGAAATATATCAGTGTTTCTGCTATAATTATGTGTATGTTGGGTTGTAAAAGTATACTCCCAACTTAAGTCGTTAACTGAAGTATAGCATTCAGACAATTCTAATGGATAAAGTGATTCTGTAGGTTATTCTATTTGTATTGAGAATCAGTAGTGTGAATGAGATTGTTCATTGAGTCAGTTTTCCTTAATGGGTGAATTCTGCCTGAAGTTTCATGAAGAATGGAATATACATGTTATAGAAACATATTGAATTTTTTTATTACTTTTGAAAACTACCTACAGAGATGTAAGATGCATCTAGTGCTCAAAGTTATACAATTTATTAGTAAAAAATCATGATTAAATTGGCTCATTTTCTCTTTCATGGATTTGTCCAATGTGAATAATAATTGCTAAAATACCTTGGGAGTAATGAAAAAACACTTTTCCGGAGAAATTTCAAGAAACTGTGGGAGATGCCGCAACAGTAACTTTTAACGGAGTCATCCGCTAACATGCATTTCATTGCAACAATTTCAGAGCGTAAAACTCATTCACCTTGACCAGGCAAATGATTTCTACACTCTGAAATTGTTGCAATGACTTCTCCGGAAGTTTTACTATAAAGTGTTAAGTGCAGGAAAAGTAATATTCCTATCCATTGTAAATCAGCATAGCTACAAAATTATGAAACATAATTGTGTCTTTGGATATCAAACAAGTATTTTTTCACTTGATGAGCTAGTAAGCAAGTTTTTTGTCGCATTTGTTGTGTTATGTAAATTCCATGCTAGAAGTCAATGCTGGTTCACTCAAAACTGGGACTTTCTTCTGTAATGATTTTAAGTTTCAATGGAAACTAAGGGTTTTTTAAAAATAAAAGAAATCAAGCTCTATGGCCTCGTAAACTAATAAAATAAAATACAAATGCCAATTGCCATAATAAGTTAGCACTACTCATTCCACAATGAAAACAAATTAATTTTTGTGATAGTTTTTGGGAAAATAAATTGCACAACAGTGACCCACCACACCCTCTCAACCAAAGCACCCTTATGTAGTAGTTTATGGGAAAGTTACTTCCTTGCCAGTGACCAACTACATACCCAAAACTCAAACCCAATTGGGATCATTCACAGGGTATAAGGGACTCCGTTATGGATACCTGGGTTTATGAACAGATATACACTATCAGTGACTGTTTACAGGAGTTGTAAGTTAAGGTTATTCCCACAAACAATTACAACAAAAATTTTGTTTTCATTGCAGGATGAGTGGTGCTAACTTATTACAGCCAAAGGAGATTTTATTTCATAAAGGGTTTGTTTATCAGATGTGATTGATGACTCCTAATAAAGAATGTGTGATTATTAATAGATTGAGAGTAGTAGAATCAGGATTGACTGAGTGTTTCAAAGCTAAATGATTAAGCATTTAGGAGCTTTCTGATAAAGAAGATAAATATCCTAAAATTTCTGCATGGAATTCTTTTGAAATTTCTTATGTAATTGAGATGGGATTTTTTACTGCTATTTGAATGTTGTGAAGAGAAACTCCAAAAGCATCAACCTTCAATGCAGAGTATACTTAATGAATACAGTGACCCTTAATAATTATCTGTAAATATTAATATTGGTTCCATGTTTTCTTTTGCCGAACTGTTGTCAACTGAAAGTGTTTACAGTTAAATGTGCTACTCATACAAGAGAAAAACAATAATAGTGGCTATCCAAAATTTAAATTTAGCTGATAATGATAATTTTGTATATGCATTTTTGCAGCAAAGTTCCTATTGACTTCTGGTATTCATCTTCGCAGCTCATAAACAAGTGCAAAACTTTTTATGCATAAATGAATGCAATTGTTCTGACATGTTGACAGAAGATCTGTTGAATTGGAAAATGTGCCATGTTGGTCAGTGATGACAAGACAGCTTTCTATTATTGTTGTTATTAAAAATCATTACCTATTATTCTTATTATTTTATTTTACTTGTCATTTTTATATTTTTTGAAGAAGTTCATAGGAGATACTCTAGTCATTTTACTCTGTTTTTCATGATCCAGTCCCATTACATAGTTCCTACTTCACCTAGACATTTGTTATATTATGACATTTTCCACTGAATGAGTATCTTAGGAAATTGTATAGTCTTTGATACAATAATGGTTAAACTTGCACTATGCAACAATCGTGTGTAAGATAATGGGATTGAAATGAAAAGAATAATAGGTTTTATTTGATTTATACAAGATTTATTGTCCATATATCCATATATGCACTTTTTTAGCAAGTACTGAGGTTTTTTCTACTAATGAAGTACATGCATTTAATCTACGTTAATCCAACTGCTAAGTAATAAATATGTATGATTTATGTTAATTCTCAATTATTATTTTGAATATTTTGAAAATGTGTGTAACATAATGTCATGTTCTAAATTATATTTACCATTGAGTTTTACATTTTATTAAATTAAGCTTTAACAGTCCAATGATGGGGGATAGTAATTAACATGCAGAAAGATTGCATTGAAATTGTGACAGTTGGTTACATGAAGTGTTGGGAAAATTAGATCATCATTTTCTAGGTATTTTAGCATGTTACTTTCTACATGCTGCAGGTGCCTTTTTTTAAAAAGTTGTTATCAATAAACTACCCATTGCTAGTAAAATAATATATTAACTTAATAAAAATTAACATTATGCTTCACCAATGGCATTGTTATCACTTAGCTAACTGCCCCTATAGTTCACAAAATTCTCAGAGAATTGTTGCCTGGGGAAATGGTGCAATAGCCTAGCTGTTATCATCTCATACAGTATTGTCTTATATGCTACATATGGTGAGATAAATACACTCAAATAAAAATGTGTTAAGGAGACCAGCTGTTGGTTGATATCACCACACGCAATGAGAGAGAGAAAAGAAACTAATGGTGAATATTTCTTATTTCCATTCCTGTCATATTAGCCTGTCTTAGCCACTTGAAGCAATTCCTGCACCTATTGAAATATGTCAAAATAAATACGATCATTATCATGAAATGCCTTCTGGAAGGCATCTGATACCCTTCATATCTTCTCTCCAAGGCCATCTTTTCTCCTTCAAACTTCTATATCCCTCCTATCCTTTCAACTCATCCAGTATATTCCCTCTTCTTCATCTATTCTTGTCCTTTCCTTTACTCTCTCCTTTGCTGCTTTATTATGCCTTCATGTCTTAGAAAGTGGCCAACCTAGTTCTTTTTCCTTCTTTTAATTATCTGTAACGGCCTTCTCTCCTCTCCTACCTGTTTTAAAACCTCTTCACTCTGTCTGTCCATTATATTTCCCTCCATTCTTCTTCATGTCCATTTTTGAAATGCCTCATTTCATTTCTCATGCAATGTTCTCCATTTTCATGTTTCTGATTCTTACAAAAATCACTCGAAACATAACATTTCATCAATATTTTCTATAGCCTCTTGTCCATCAGGCATGCATGAAATATTTTCATCCTGTGGAATGCCATCTTTTTATCTCTATTCTTTCCATAACCTAACTCACTTCACTCACTCATTCTTTCTCTAACCCTCACTTTAACTTTATGATCCATGCATAGCCTAGCATTCAGTCTTCTCTCTCTACAGCCTTCTGCTTTCTTTTACACAATCTCAATTAATTCACTGTTATCAAAATGTTTTTCAAGGTCTACAAAGCTAGGGCATAACTCTTTCTCTCTCTCTAGAAATTCCTCTCGGGTTATTCCCTTCCCTATACCACATCTCTTTCCCTTTCCAAAACCAAATTAATCTCTCCAATATTCATCCCCATCTTGTTTATCATACTTTGACTTTGTAAGAGATGAGGCTAATATTCACATGTTTTTCACACTTGACTGAGCCCATTTTCTATGGTATTGGCAACATAATAACTTCCAGAAAGTTTTTTGGCCATGTTTCTTTTTCGTGTACTTTATTCCAATAGTCCAACTAGATTTTCCAGGCCCCTTTTCATTCAAGTTTCTTATAAATTCTGCTGACATCTTCTCCAGTCCTTTTGACTTCTCCACTCTACATTTCTTCTATTACCTGTTTTAACTTTCTATTATTCTGTAATCAAATTTACATTACTCGTTTTCTATCCTTGTCATACAGCTTTTCAGTGTACTCTTTCCAATGCCTTCTCTCCCATTAGTTCATGTCCCTCTTGCTATAAAAATATCTCCACTTCCTTTCTTTCCTTTTCCTGTATTTACAAAGTCCTTTAATAGCACTGTGAGTTTTTCATTCAGTGCCTTCCCATTCCCTTCATCATGCAAAAGCGATTGACCCTTATGGACTCAGCCACTTTTAAAATCAATTTCTCACCGCCTTGGCAATGAGATGCCCCAGTCTTTACCCAAACATCATACTCATCCTACAAGAGCTTGTTGACACTGGGTAGATGATTTCCTTCTTATTCAGGAAGTTACTCCATCATTATTACCTAATAAGTAGAAATAGGTTGCAGCATGTGAAGGGGAGGTTAACATTTGAGCAATTCAAGTCTATTTGAGTTGCATCCCATCCCTTGAATTGCAATCTACATGAAGAAATTCCGAATTTTGTGTCTCCTTTTTGCGTGACAAAAGCAATAGTCATCAACCTGTAATCAGTTTAATATACCCGAGTGGGCCTCATCTTATGTCATACTCAACAGCAGATTAATTTGTACATTCAGTGTAAAAGGGACCTGTTACTGTCTATGTATTAACCTAATGTCTCTGAGAGAAATCCAATAGGTACTGAGAGACTCAGTGTGTGGGCTTTGCTTTAAAATCATTCAAGAGGGAGAACAAGATTTTAAGTTTTTTGATTACTGTGGGTGTGCAAACCAGAGCACTGAGTGCCGCACTAGGCCTGTAGACTGGAACACAGAAGGCCAAGGAAAATTGGTGGAGAATAGCTACTGGGATGATAGCTTGTTATAGTCAACTGAATGAAAAGCTGCGTGATTGCTCAGTGATTGGAAAACAACATATGGAAAAATCTCTTTGCCCTGTCACTAGTAGGGAATACTACTATTTAACTGTAATTTTTTTGGTTGTGCATGGCTCCAGACCAAATCAAAGGTGGCCAAAGGAAAAATATTGAATTTATGGAATAACCACAGTGATTATAACTTTTCAGAAATAAAATGAATGAAAACCTTTGTGTCCTCATAGTGCCAAAAATAATGTTAATGGGTGAATATTTTTTTCCTATTATTAGTATAGGAGAAGCAGCAAGGCAAATTTACTTACCTGGGTTTTTTAATTCCCAATTTCATGGCCTATTTAATTGCAATTAGGTATTTTTCATAATGTATGCTAATGTTTGTTGCTTTCTGTCAGACACTGGTTGCTTCTGAATCACATGGAAGCAACTTTGTCCAATTTTCTGAGTGATGCACTATAGTTTCTCAATCTGCACCAATTTCAAGCCTGTGAGAACAATGTTAGTGTAGATATTTGGTTTAATATTTAATTGATGCAATATATATATAAATTAGAACAATTATTTATGCACCTAACACCAAGTCTTTAGCAGTGAAAAGAATTCCGTACTTGTTTCTTGATGCTCTGGTCTTGCTAAATTCATCATCTAAAGATTTCTAAGAAGTCTGACATGACATACCATTCAAGTAAGAATGCATTAGAACAATTCCAAAATGCCATGGCATGCTCTTTGTCTTCCCACCTTTCCATAAATCACCAATGTATCTCGTCCCCATGTTCATCTCATCATGGATGTAGTGTCCATTGTATGTTTTTTGTTCCCAAACACAAACCATAGATCTCAAAATTGTCTTGTCCTGAAATCCTTTGATGGTATGGAACATGAGATAAAAGTATTACAGTATCTAGCTTCGATAATTTAAGGAGTGTCTATCACATTCTTCCTATTTTCAATTTTTTTTTTTATTTTAAAATTTTATCACGATTAAAATATGCTGAATTCTCAATTAAAATATTTGATGGTAATGAGAGATGCTGTCATGAGCGATTTCCTAGGCTAAGATACCATTTTTAAGTTTAACTCAATTTTTCTCACAAGTTCGCATATATATATATGTAGTTCAATAATTGTTTTTTTTCCTGTGTATTTAATAAATATCAGCTGATGTTCAGGCAGATGAGGTATTAAGCGACAAATTATGTAACAACTTTCGTTATCTAATTCTTCCAGAAAGTCATGTAACCTGTTGTTCGAGTCTTTGTTTAAAATACATCAATCTCAAAGAGTAAAAATCTTTCACCTTGACTAAGGTGAATGGTATTTACTCTTTGAAATTGATGCATTTTATTTACATTTGAGGATAGTTCCATTTAAGTTACTGTCACGATATCTCCTACTATTCTTTTAATTTGTCAAGTCTTGGTCTGAATCTATAGGTTCATCTGTAATTGGTTGACCTTTGATTGAGATGATTCCTTTTATAACAAATATTATTTCCCTTAATCGTGTGATAATTGGTAGCATATTTGTTGACTATTAAAATTAAATATAATATAATTACAAATTCACATACAACGGGATGCCATAATTTACTGTTAGAAAAATTAAAGTATTCCAAGTAAATCTGAATTTATTGCGGTAAATTAAAAATTAATGCAGAAAACATTTCAAAAGGGCTACTTCCCTTTATGTCATGGACTCACAATGCATTATTAGTATTGTCAGAGAAGCATTGTGTATCATGAACAATGACAGGTTTGTATTCAAATTGATAATTAGTATATATGAATATGATAACACCTTCAGGCTAATGTGTCGGATATTGTTGAAAAGATTAAAAACATACATTTTAAATAAATGGATAAATTCAGTTATTTCAGATCTCATCTTGTAACACATAGTAGTTCAAATAAAAGAATGGTCAACTTAAGTAGTAAATTGCATTCAAATCATAATTATAGTTAGGTAATTCACCTGTGATCTGCATAAATGTCCCAAGATTTTGTTCTGAACAGCTTCTCATTAATTGTTTTGTCTCTATATTTAAGAAAATCTTTTTTGTATTCCTGGAATTGATATGCAGTAGGTGATTCAACTGTCATCCATTCTCTCAACATGACCAAACCAGCACAATAGCCTTCTTTCATGATTGTCTATTACCTGTGCATCTACTCAATCTTCTGTCATAACCCTCTAATTCTTCTCCATATCTGTCTTATTTTTACTGCAATTACTAAGTATGTCATACTATCTACATGTAGTCAACATTTTTCCTTATCCTGCCATACCTAATTTTCTCATCCATACAATAATGTGAGGAGGAATATAATAATATACTAGTACGCTGTATTTTTGCTGCCTTAAAGGATATTCATTGTTCATATGTATTTGTACTCCTCTCATTACCATTCTGAGTGGGTATGAAAAATCACATCCCAGTTCAGTTATTTTGTCATTTATCCTCACTAAGCAATCATTATTCTCATTCTCCATGTTAAACATAGTAACTAGGTACATACTCTTGTATGGATTAACCCTTAGTTTCATACTCTCTGAAGTCAATTGGCATGATAGCTCATATAATTCAGTTCTTGTCTCTGCACTCAGTCAATAGCAATCAAGCAAATAGCTAAATGGGGTGAATTGCTATCCTGATTGGGGTCGCTGATTTGAATAACTTGGCACTCCACTAATTTCTGAGAAGTGAAACTTTCACTTCATAAATTTTCATTTTCTGTTAGCATTTCCAGGTAAAATATTATTTTAATTCAAAAAGGTGGTGCTTTCTTCATGAAAATCAGAAAATCATTATACTCTCACATTGATTATATTTGTGCCATTAAATTTTAAATTTGATTCATGTGGTACCCCTACTTTTTGCCAGCTAAGCTACAATATGCAGTGTCATGTCATATGTGGCAATGAGTCTTCATGTATCTGTATTGATTTTAAATCATGGTTATACACTGGAAAGATTGTTTTAAATATAATTCAATGGAAGTCATGTATCACTTAAGGTATTCTCATTGAATTGAAATGGCCCATTGCACAGAAAATGTTTTTGCTTGCCATCTCCATCATGTAGAGTATTTATGTCATGTTGTTTTCTTGGATATCAGATTTTGGAATTTTTTCATTTTTAAATATTTGGCGCCCTTTGATGTTGTCTCACAATTACTCATATAGAACAGTGTGTACGGGATGACCTCATTATTTGTAAATTCAAGGGCCTGAAAAAAAGTAGGCCTCAAAATAAATTAACTTTAAAATTTTTCTAGAAGTGCCTAGACTATACAGGAAAACTGTAATCTTATTTATTTATGCAAATACATGCATGAAAAATGCTACCTTATTGATTGCAGTTGCATGAAAGCTCAGATATGGCAACTTCAGGGATCTCCATGATTTTTTTTCTATTTCTAAAAGTACTGTTTGGAAATTAGTGGATTATAAATAGACTAAAAGTCACAAGAGAATCTGTTACATGTGGAAGTTCATTTGTTTTCCTACAATTCTCTCAATTTGATAAGTTCACTTTCCTCGGAGAGTCACCATCTTACGTTCAGCCACATAATGAGAGACACTATTTTTTGCAGTGGACAATATTTCATGAGCAGGTGTGACACTGTCAAACTAAGCAAGTACACATACACAACATTATTACCTTTGAGGGACAATTAGGGTGTTGAGTGATATTTACCATGCCACATATTGTGACTGACTTTGGTGCCTCATACCATCTCATACCGCACAATAAAAGCTATGCCTTCAATAATAAATATGCTAAATATGAGGCATAAAATCAGGTATACCTTTTAATTAGGTGAAAATCAATATTAATAGGTGAAAACCATGTCCAGTTTTTGGACATAAGTTTACGTGATCATCAATATTCACTCCTTTCATTGACCTTAAGTATATATTCACATTAAAATTGGGAATGCCTTACATATGAAACATTCACATAGTGGTAAGGAAATTTCAAATAATCCATTAACATCAATGCCAATGAATCTGGCCTGTGCAGGCCTGGTGTGAGGATGAGTTTCGTGGGGTACCCCTAAAAATGTAAAATTAATGAACAGTGATCTGAAATCTGAAGGTTGCGAATTTCTACTGGGGACCAAAATTCAATCTTTGTCTCTTCTCTACAGAATACATCAATATGACACAGCCTGAGGTCATATCATAATTTATAATAATGTACATTTTTGTGGCCATCAGTCATTGTAACATATGACCATCAGAAGTTATTGGCATATCACTTTTCCTCCATTGAGGAATTTATCAGAAACTATTCATTTAGAGTTTGATGTTAGACATCTGTTTTTTGAGCTGCATTTTGTATTACTTCCATCTACACTTTTGTAATTGTCTATGCATGGGTAGCTCATGAAAATTAAGAACCTGTCGTAATTTTCATTACGTTGCTCAGCATTCCAATTCCATGGAAGTTAACGAGATTCTAACTGCTATATTCTAAATTATGATTACAATTTCTAATTGTCAGCATCCAAAGTTTGAAATTGTTAAGTGTCAAAAGTCATCTACTTTGAACGTTAACATGGTAATTTCTTGATAACTGTAATCACTAAATGTAGTCATGAGGAGCACTGTTCTAGGTAGGTGCATGAAATCATTCATTTGATTAAATTCATTGAATAATCAACATTGATTCACCTCAAATGCTTAGATAAACCACTCTAGACGAATTATTTATCTTAATTGACTCCTTTCTTCTGAAAATTATACTATTATTTTTCAGCCTGTGAGAATACTTGTTTAGGCTGAGATTAACATTCAAATTGTTGGTGCTCAAGCCTTTGCTGTGTCAATTTCTCTTCAGCATGAACCATAATTTAAATTTGATGTGGCTATATTTGCTTTAATGCTTTGAGCTCATGTATGTATTTGTAAAATGGCCTCGCACACATTTATAGATATGTATATGAATGTCTGTTACTCCATGTCTGAATTCCTGCCATTGCCAAGGTGATTATTTCAAGTACCATTCTTTATCAATATTATCCTTTATTTTAAAGTTATTCACCAATGTTGTTCCTCTATCCTGGTAAACTCTGTGGTATATAGTTCTGAGGTGTTTTTTTAATATGTTAGTCAGTATTTGCACTGGCACAGCAATAAGTATATAAGTAATTTTATAAAAATCTTATACATAGGTTTATATACACATTGAGACAGTAAGATGTTAATTATTGCTGGGATGTTTGACTTCTGCAGTGCATGATAGGTATACATGTGTTCAAAATATGTAAAATTTACAGTGCAATAGCATATCTCAATTTCTTCCCCAAAAATGAAGATGAGGAATTTTGTCATGTCAGAATTGTTAGATTTTTATCAGGAGAAGTCACTCATGTTCTGGCCACTGTTAAATTAATGTATTATAAGGCCTGCTTTAAGGTAAGAAATTTTCACCATGCATATCTTTGAAATCATTAATGATAATTATATGTTATTAAGCATTTGAATTTTTAGCACTTTAGATTTCTTCAAGTCCAAATTTTACTTTTAATTAGCATGATAGATACCTGCAGTGGAAACAATGTAATTAGGTTTATATGATCATAAGTTAAAATCCATTGGAGCCATCTTGCTCAGACCAAATGAGTCTGATCTAAGAAGAGAGAACAAAAGTGATAGTAATTTAAGGTGACATGTTTTTCAGGCTACAGTAAATTGTTAGCTGTTTCAAAATGCTGATATCTGCTAAATAAATTTCAATTTATTCAGAGTGGCTATTATTGAGAGTATAGAAGTAAGAAATTAATTATGAAAGACTTAAAATTGATTATTTTTATCAGCTCTAATTCAAATGTTTGACTTTCTCATCTACTGTTTTGTATGAAACAGTTCTAGTCAACGCTTATGGTATGTATTTGAAAAATATTTTTGATTTTAACAGGAGTTTATTGGAAAGGCACATGATCCCACAAGAAATGTGCCATGTGAAGAGAAAGTTGTTATGACAGAGTGATAATCAAAAATATATTTGGTGACTGTTTGCTTTGTGATTTATGTATGGCTTTGAGTGTATGCATATATTCCTTGATCCCTTTGTAGTTTTTGTCATGTACATAGATTTGAAGGTTAACTTGCTCAAATGATTGAATTGAATCGATTGCATACTATATTCATGTAACTAATTTATTACCTATGTGAATGCTGTAGCTTCAAATTTATTTGTAACAAAATTCAAGATGCTCTCTATTTTATTTGAATAATGTGATTGTATATAATGTTTGGTCATATAAATTTTAACTTGATGAAGGAAGTTTTCAGTTAGCTTGAAAAATTGCTGATTGAAATGTTTAATATTTTGGCCTGCAAGAATGTGCACTATGGCGATGAATGTTAAAGTACTCGTACATGTAACTTTCATTGTCTTAATCCTTTTCATAGTGTGATTTTACAAAATTGTGATAAAATCAATGTTATTTTTCAATAAATACACATTCCAATCGAATGAGTGCTGCTTTCAAACTATTTTCAATTAAATTCCTCCATATTTATGTTCCCTACTTAAATTCATTCCATATTTAGTTGATCTTATGAAAAATAATCCTTTGTGATGAATGTCCAATCGAAAACTTAAAAATTGTTTGCATAGATATGGTGGCATTGTTCTGTAAAAAATGTCACACCTCTTGCAGAATGGATGAGGGATGTAGGGTTTCAAAAGGCAAAATGATATTACCATTCTCAGAACAGTTTCAAGTTCCAGTTAGTGTAACTGTATGCATGGTGAAAATTGAGTTAATTTTCAATGAGGAAATGCAAAAGCATTAATATTTTTACTTTTCTTCATTGGGATGCACATAAGATCAAATGTAAATACATATTAGCGTGTTTGTATTTTTTCAGAAATTTCAGAATATATGTTTAGCACTTGCAGGAAGAGAAAGAAGTGAAAATTAAATTTTTTTAAGGAAGAAAAGTTGGAAAAATTAATAAGAATCCAGAAAAAATGGAAATGTGCTTATACAAGTAGCAAAGGTGAACCAATGTATCCTTAAATTCTGGAGGGACTAGTGTAATTCTGTGTATACTTGTGTATTTCATTAAAATAAGTCTATATCATATTGCCTTACCACATGCAAACTTTGGTTGTTCTACTGGAATAAAATAATTGTTGATTTTTGGTATTAATTCTTGCCTACGTAATAATTTCATATTTAATCCAAACCTGAAATATATCTTGTCTTTTATTCAACTCTGAATCATTGAAGATGTTTGAAATAAAAAAGAAACTTGTGTACGAGTACAGAGGAAAAATGGACAACATAAATTGCCTTCCAACCCATTACTCTTTGATCATTATTTCTAATAGACAATATTTAAATAGAAAAAATCTCAACAAATGACATAACATCCCATTCTAGACCTTTTGCTGTGTAAGAGTGCAAAACAAAAGTTGTCATCAGCATGGTACGTGGTCTGTGCAATAAATGTGTGAACTGCTGCAATCTGACTTGAACTATAGCCCCTATGATTACATGCTCACTATGATTACATTCTCCCTCCATTCCATCCAACAGTTCCATCCTTTTCCTATTTCTACTTTGCATCCACCCCTATAACAGAGTCTACAGTATTCCATCACCAATAAAAATACTGTATACATTTTTCCTGTCTCATTTGGAATTGTCCTAACTATCTCTCCTTCACCACCATACCTGGTACTTCTTTGTGTATGTTCCTTCCTGTCCAGTCAACCTTTTTCATTCCACATTTCCATCATTTTACTTCAACAACCATGTTTTTGCACTGAAAAATACCACGTTTCCTCACAAAGTTTGAATGAGGTTTCTCTTCATATCCTTGCTCAACATCCCAGCCATCAATAACTTTACTGTGAAAGTTTCTCTGCCTAAAAAATTCTTTTTTTTCCAACTAACGTGGCCAACATGGTCCAAAACACTTCTAAAATATGTGCATTGTCCCACCTGCTCTAGTTTTTTCCCTCCTAATTTAATTTTTTACTTAATCTTTTTCCTTTTCAAAAACCTAATTATCTTTGTTTTGCATACATTGATTCACATCCCGTACCTATTACATTGATTTGCCAATTCATTCAGCAAATGCTGTAACCCTTGGTGAAGAGGTTAAATTAAGCTTGATCATATGCAAACTTAACTGATTTTATGACTTCTTCACTGACTTTCATTCCAAAATCTTTCCCTTTTCACTGTTCCTATTGTTTCGTTTGTGGCTTTCGATATCCCTTCCTTGAAATGTTCCATTTATCTCCTATTGTATCTGTCTCTCTACCCTCACTCATAAATTTTTCCAATGCCTCCTGGTGCTACTTTCTTTTTGCACAGTTAATGCCTTTACTTTCGATTTCCTTTCCATTCTTTCCTATTTTATCCTCTTGAATCTGATGTTACACTCTTATTCATTGTGGGAAAATATTTAATTGTCCTGCTTTAGTTTTCATTATGTCTAAAAGTGAGCAATGACAATTGGTTCAATTTAATTAATTTTCATAATCAATATAAGTACTAAAGGCTTGGCACTAAAATTTTGAAGCTAAGAATTTTTGGAACATTCAGGTGCAATTCAACAATGAACTATTTCTAAAGATTTGAAAACTTCAAGATTTAGAAATACATTTTCTTGCGAATAATGGGAATATTAACTGGAGTGTCTGGAAAATTTAGACCAATTTGTTTACTTACTGGGTTTGTTCCGAAAGTAATGCAATTATTTTTTTAAATGTAATTTATTGAACTGATTTGCACAAACACTTAAAATTCTTCAAAGTACTGTCCTTGGGCTTCTACACATTTTTTCCAACAACTCTGCCATGGCTAATGCATTCCTTTCAGGGCTGCCTTAATCCGAGGGAACACAAATAAGTCTGCTGAGGTGACTGTAGCGTTCCACCTGATGTTTGGTCCGGAACTTGCAGACTCATAGCATGTTGTGGCAAACGCCTTGGGCATGAGCTTGGCACACACTTTCCTCATCACTAAATCTTCTGTAACAATGTGAAACACAACAGTTGACGACAACTTCAGATCATTGGGAATCATCTTGGCACTAAATTGATGGTCAGAGTCCAACAATTGTTGTTGGTTTTGCTGGTTGACGGCCACCCAGAGCGTTGTTCATCATGATTATCTTCCCGGCCCTCCTTAAAGGCCTTTAACTACCTCGAAACTTGTAAGTAGGACAGAGTAGAGTTGCACAAACTTCACGAATCATTTTTTTAGTCTCCCCAAGAGATTTTATCAGTTTAGCACAAAACTTAGTAATTGCAGAACTGGCCATGGTCGGCGCACAAAGATCTACAATAACTGACGTCCTGCTACTTCCACAGCTTGGAGAGAGCACTGAAATCGGTTCTGCAGCAAAGCTTAGCGTCCCCCCCCCCTACTCCAAGTGGTTCGATCCCACTCCGATCAATAGGAGCAGCATGGGAAATTTAATTGCATTACTTTTTAATTACACCATGTTTGCCATTGCTTTGAAATATTTAATCCCTGAATTTCTTCCAGTTGTATGCTTTACAGAAAGTGAGAGAAAGATTTACATAATGAGGATGCATTCATTTATTATCATTCAAGTAAATTTGGGAATTATTACCATTAAACATTCTACTAGAAGGATAGAGACAACTTTGTTTTCAAATGTAATGCAAATATTGAACAAACTATTCATGTTCTACAGACACATTTACATACACTACCATTTACCTTGAGCCTCAAAAACAATAAAATGTTTGCTTAGTTTAATTAGTGTGCCCATTTATGTTATATGATAGTTATACGTTTGTAAAGGCGGCAAAGCTTTGGTGAATTACTCTAGGTGCATTATAATTTTTTAGGAAAAAATTGTAAGATACAGGTTTATTTCAAAGAGTTAACATTAGTAACCATTATATAGAGATACGCTTTCCTTGCGAATATATTGAATTTTAATGCCCTCCATGGTTAATGTGTGGCTATTTTGATTATAGCTCGTTTTAAAGCTCATCATTACTTGACATGGAGGAAGGCAATGAAAGGAGAGGAAAGTGCCAATGGAGAAAGGAAATTGGAGGGGATGGCATAATATCTGCCACAGGTGGGTGAATGGAGCGAACAGAGATTATAATTACTTTTATTTACAATCCATTTTAACTGCAATTCTTTAAAATAGTCTAGCTTAACCTGGAAAACTGCTGTTTGTGGATGGGCTTTTAATTGGGCTATATGTGGTCTGCCCAATAAATGGTGCAATCTGGTGGACTATAGCCCCACCTACTAGTGGTGCTAGTTGCCTGAGATCCAATGAGCCCTCTGTGCTTGACAGAATGTCGAGCTGTGCATATGGTGCCAGTTAAGTTAGTTTCTGTTGTCCTTGTTTTTACTCTTTGTCAAAAATTGAAATTGATGAATTCACGGAGCAACGAATCAACATCAAGTTTTTTGGTGAAGTGCGGTAAAAGTTATCAAGAATTTATTGAAATGTTGACAGCTGTTAATGGTGATAATGCTCTGAAGATCACATGCGTTTTCAAGTAGATTAAACATTTTAAAGGCACCACGGATGATGCAAGGCCGGCATGACCTTCACCCACCCGTGTTGATGACAACATTGATCATATGCAGTCCCTTGTCCTTACCAATCATCAAAAAACTGTCCAAATGATAGCTGATGAACTGAATTTTGGAAAATTAACAGTGCACACTATTTTAACCAAATATTTGGGTTGAAAAAAAATGTGTGCAAAAATCGTGCCCAAGCTGCATTGATTGTTCGCCAGTTTCTGGAAAAAAATTTAATCACCACATCTCAACCCCTGTGACTTTTTCCTGTTCCCAAAATTCAAAAATATGATGAGGGAACATCACTGGGAAGACATGGACACAGTGAAGCAAGAAACGACAAGAAAACTAAAAGGCCTAGCTGCCGAGGACTTCCAAGGGTACTTTTTAAACAGTGGAAAAGAAAATGGAATACATGCATAGCAATGAATGAATTCTTCCGGAGGAATTTTAATTAATGCTATTCCCATACAAAGCTTAAAGAGTTAATAATTTACAGTGGGAGTATTTTTGCTTTTCCACGATATTATTACCCATCCTAAATGAGCAACACAACTATTCACTGATTTGCTGTCATTGGCATCCATTGCAAATTAACTGATTCCAAATCTACATGTGCATGGAGTGGGATAACTGCCTTCCTGAAAATCAATCACATAATCCTGAAAATACCTCAATGTTTTCCTTATCTTCCTCCAATTTCTTTCTTTGGGATCATTTTAAAATTTGCGAGCTGCCCCATCCGAAAATGTAGGCTAGTCAAATTTGTATTGCCCCGAGAGCAGTCTTATAGCTTTTTGGTAAATGTCAGCATTAAAAAAGGAGAGTAGCTTAGATATTAGATAAACATTAAACCATTGAAGATTAACCCATTGTGTTTAAATGCTGGTGATTCAACAGCCTCTTTCTGCCTTAAGGTAAAGTGTAGGAGAATCATTAATCCAGTTGTAAGCATTTATTGTTTCTGCAGTAGATGAATGAAACTGTTGTAATCACTTTAAATACAAACATGCTCAGCAGCCAAATATTAAAAATAAATTTAAAATGTTTAGAAAATTAAATAGGAACTGGGAAGTAGAAATTCCATGGAAAATTAAGAGTCAATAAATTAGGGGTACCAAAATCCAGTTTAGAAAAAACAAATTATTTCAAAGGGGCACAGAAAAACTGGGAACAAAATGGATTATATATGACTAAGCCATTCAATTATTCACTGACTGACTCCTTTAAAAAATGCTTTTAGAGGAAAATAGGGTGGGTGGGTATGTACAAAAGGAAGTGGAGCTGGGAGAGGAAGGTGCCCAGAAAGAAAGCATTATTGCTTGGTGCGTCACAGCCAGCTAAGTATACAAATACATGTATATGTATGCTTTGGGTTAACTTTTCATTAAGCCTGTTTTTCCTCTGTCTCCTAAGTTTCAGGTGATGTTATTCCTCAGTAAACATCTATTTGCCCTACCTCAGTTGAGAGATTCTTACCATATAATGCCATTTTTTATTTAATGGAATCCTAAGATTCAGAACACTCATGAACCAGCTGCACAGAATTGGATTTTCTTAGCTATAACAGTAATGAAGTTAACAGACCACTCACTTAATAAGTATATCTTGCATAGCCTCATCAGTTATATGAAATTAAATTTAGGCAAAGTTATAGGAAGAGCATCATCGATTTCCCTGGAGCAGAAAGAGTGATCACAACAGAGTTCATCCTGGGGATGGGGAGAGGGAAAGTTCCACTGAGAGCTGGAAAGAGTTATTGGTTCGTAAAACTGGCAGAGTATCCCTGAGGGTATATGGCACCTTTCTGTAGATGGCAAGAAGATCAAGCTTATTATAAACTGATTACCACTTCTCCTCCACATGCATGTGAATGCAGGGTGCAGTTTGTCATAATTACTGTCATTGTCATATCTACTATCATTGGCCTAAGGTATCAGTGTCATTAAGATGCCATCAGTAAGTGATTGAGTTAAAAAGAGGGAGCTAATGGGTAATTTTCTTCACAGTACTCCTCAAGAGCAAAATACGATGCAAGACAGTAAACAAAATGGAGAAAGTATAAGAAAATGGAATACAAAAATTGTAACTGGGCTCAAAAGAAATACTTGGAGGAAGTTGATAAAATCCTGAATGAGGAAAAGAAAATAGTTAAAGGTAAGGATTAATCAAAACAGGATGGCAAATCCTGAAAAAAGACAACTGGAAAAATATCTAGGAAAATGTTTATGAAGTAGATTGGAGAAGAAATGGTTATATGGAGAGAAAGAAATGGAAGGTGTAAACCCAGAATTAAGAAGAAGAAAGTTGACAAAGATTTAAATAATACACCAAGGTACCATAAATACAACTAAGGTTAAATAATACAATTAAGAGAGTGAAAGAAACTTTGTGAAAAGAGCAATACAAAAGTAAGGAGAGTTAACAAAGACTGGGTGAAACGGATGCACTGTAGAGGAAGGGAAGGCAGCATCTATCTTTCCTACCCTACCCTCATAACCCACCTATGGCCTATAAGTAAAGGATAGACATCCTGTGCACACTGTTCCATCCCTATTAAACCCAATTCCTGACTTTAGGACCCAGAGTTCCCACTGAAAAGTGAATAGGATCATGTGGGGAATGCAGCTGATGATGCTGGAAGGTTGGGAGTCTTGTATGGCTAGTCAAACTCTAATGTAGCAATTGAAGAATAAAAATCATAGACTTACTTGTTCCTTATGAATCTGTTGATTGGATCCACCCAATGCTTATTAGCTAGCAGGGTTCATTCGGCAAATGTATCTAAGGTAGGTACTTACTACAAAGGTGTGATACTTTTATTATCATGGCTTTAGGTAAAAAGGTGATTTTTTGCAAGTATTCATTTTCATGAGTTAGCACATACCATGAGAAAGTATGATCATGAGTTAGCATTGAGGTGTCCAATGAGCTTTCAAAATACTCTTCTATTAAAAAAAGGGGCTTTTACACTGTAAGTAATTGTTTGTGTAATGTTTGTGTAGTGTATTACATTACATTGTAAGTAATTGCTATAATGTCTTGGTCCATTGGAACCTCATATTGATTAAAATTTCACCAAATCCTGGCAAGTACATGAGAGAAGATGATTTTTTGAACCAACTGTACCTTGAAAACAATTTTTCACTTAGTTCACGTTGGAAAATTTGAAAGCCTGCAACTTCTGAAGGACTTTCCCAATGCTGTAGATATTTTTTCTTTTTTAAGTTTTACCTAATAATAAGTTGGTAAAACAAATTTTGTTTTACCAACTTATTGGTGTAAACTATATGAAAGTCTTGAGACAGCCGGCTACATGATTTGACATGGAATGACCCTTTACCAGAGCCAGAAGGTCCTATCCAAGGAGTTGTATCCTTGCTAGTAAATTGGAAAGACTTTTCTTACTCAGTGGACTACTTGGATATGTGCAAAGTGTCATTATAAATCAGTGTAACTCCTTCTTAAGGATTGATTTCATGTTACATATTATTTTAAACAGGTTTATTCATGAACTGCATGGCACTTCCCAGTTAGTAATTGAGATGAGGAAATGATAAATACTGATAATCAAACTTTTGGCTCATAAGATGGAAAAATAAAAAAGGTAGAGACTGCATCCATCATCATACTCCAAAATATGTAAGAAATAAAAGAATTGTTTCTTTTATTGCAGAATTTTTATAATAAAGGTTCAGTGACTGTACAATGTCTTTTGTGAGATAAATAAACATTCAATAAATTTTAAATGCCTATAGAAAATGAAATTTCATTTCATCTTCATCATCTTCTTCTGCTGTTGCAGGGCCGAAATCATTGTACAACATTTCTAAAATCAAGGAAACACAGTATGAATAAGCCCAATTTAGGCAAGAGAAACTACAAATAACATCTAAAAGAAA
Organism: Hetaerina titia; assembly: GCA_037158775.1. Lineage (NCBI taxonomy): Eukaryota > Metazoa > Arthropoda > Insecta > Odonata > Calopterygidae > Hetaerina > Hetaerina titia. Next base: position 31,337,178 of record CM073768.1, on the reverse strand, counting down.
AATGACACAAAAAAGTTGAGTGGTGAGTACATGAGAAATTTAAGCCATTTAACCAATCTTTTCTCTTCGACTACTAATTCAAAACTTATTTAAGAACTGAGTAACTTATATGGATTGAAAATTAATGAAAAGATTAAATCTTAACAAGAAAAACAACTTGGCATTTTCCAGAGGGCACTTATTTTTATTTTATTTCTAGTACTGTTGGCCAAAAGGGTTTAATTCCAATCCATCCAGTCATCCTTAATAATGATTTCACAGCTGAATTGTTAATAAAATTAAAATAGTTACCTATGGAGATCAAAGGTAAATTTTGTTTGGACACAATACACCCTCAAATTTGTGCTGGAAATAATTTCTATAAAAATAGACTAATAATGCTACTTATTTATTTATCACTCACCTTCTAAGCAAGTTTCCAAATCTAACTTATTCTTGTTAACTTCTTCTGCATCATCAAAATGAACTGTTTCTTGAGAATATGGGTCTTGATCCTCATTTTTACAGCTTTTTTCTTCATCAAGAGGCTTTGACAATTCATTCATCTCTTTCTCTCGAATATTTGCAGCTAGTTGAAGGGCTTCAACCTTAGTAAAATCAATTAGCAAAATAAATGTGGGTTTAAATTTACATAATCAAATATTAAATTTGATACCCATTAATAAAAAAGTATTAATCAGTGGCTGAACCAGCAACTATTATTGAAAATCTCTAGGTAGGGGGCCATTTTCATACATGAACATAAATAATTTTTTGATCTGTTTTTCTATAAAAGAAATTCGAAATCAGGTAAAATTTGAATATAATCTCCTGAAATTGAGACCAAAATGCCCACTATGGTAGACAATTTTATTCTTGTGTCACCAGCTGATTTTTTTTCTAAAATATTATTGAATGAAATAGATTGGGGAAATATTTCGTAAATGTGAAAGTTTCTGCTCTAAGATGCAAGTGAGAGCCAGCCAGGATGTTTCATTTTACTAAGTATGGTTTTCAAGCAGTTTTATTGAAGATACCTTCTGTTATCCTGACAGCCCTTTATTGTTATTTTATGAATAAGAATTATTTTTGCAGTTCTTAACGTGGATTGAATGATACCTTCTTTCAATTATTAATTGATGAAATGTGTAAAAGGAAGGGTAATTAGAGGGGTATATTTGGTCAACACATGACGAGGGATCTCATCAGAACTAGATGAGTTGCAGCATCAGAAGCCAATGATGCATGGCCTTAAGTTGGTCTCATCAGTTATGGAAAGGAAATTTGAGAGGTAGCAGCTCTCTTTGTGATCACCAGAAAGCTGTTTGAAATTATGATTGGAAACACTTTTGGGACTCTTACTCTGATGAAATGATTGCAATACCCTAGAAACCTAGAAACAGATAAATGTGAAGAACACAGAGCATTGAGCCTGACTTCTCACACATTGAAAATACTTACTCAGATGATCAGCCAACGAATAAATGGAGAGGTAGAAGAAAGCCTCTTGGAAAACCAATTCGGATTCAGGAAAAACCGAGGAGCAGAGAGGCAATACTCAGCTTCGGGGTACTTGCCTAAACATTGATCCATGTAAACAAGACATTATATGTTGCATTTGTGGACTTGGAGAAGGCCTTCAACAATGTTGAATGGAACAAAATGTTCAAGATACTAGAAGTCCTTGGAATGGGCTACGACGACAGAAGAATAATTCATCACCTCTACAAGAATCAGGTAACAACCATGCAAACGAAAAATGGTAGGAAAATAGTATCCAAAATAAACAAAGGAGTTCGACAAGGATGCAACCTCTTGCCAGCATTATTCAACATATATCTAGAAGAGGCAATAAAGGAAGCACAAGAATTGGGCATCAAAGGAGTCAATGTGAATGGTAAAGAAATTAACATATTGTGGTTTTCAGATGACATAGCAGTAGTAGCAGAGACACAAGAGGTCCTGCAAGCAAATCTGAACACTATGGACCAAGTACTTTGGGAATATGAGCATCAATAAGAATAAAACAAAAATCCGTGTGCATGGAAGAGAGAAGCTGAATGTAGATATCATAATTCAAGGAGTGAAACTAGAGCAAGTGGAATCCTTCATCTACCTGGGCAGCAGCATAACATGGGATGGAAGAAGTTCGATCAGCATCAAACGAAGTATAGCCCAAGCTAAGAATGCATTCACGAAGAAGAGGCAACAGCTATGTTCAAAGAACATAAGATTGCAAACAAGTAAGCAGTTTGTCAAAATATTAGTGTGGAGCATGGCACTCTATGGATCGGAGACATGGGATATTGGAAAAATGGACCAATGAAGAATAGAAGCATTTAAAACATGGTGTTGGAGGATAATGCTGAAGGTTAAATAGACAGACAAAGTGAGGAACAATGAAATATATAGGAGAGCAGAAGAGGAAAGCATCATATGGAGAGCTCTACGGCAAAGAAGAACTAGATGGATTGGACCTACCTTGAAGCACGATGGATTAGTTCAAAACATGATAGAAGGAAAAATTGAAGGGAAGATCCTGCAAGGAAGGCCAAGAGACAAGTACATAGGGCAAATTAAGAAGGACGTAAAACAGGGAACCTAGCAGAAGGTGAGAGAGTTAACATTAAATAGGGAAGAATGGAAAGCTGCAATAAACCAATCTTAGGATTGAAATACTTATGATGATGACCCTGATGAACTTTATTAGAGTTAGCAGCCGTCAGCATTGGGAGATCAGTTGATTTCCAATGTTCAACATCTATATCAATGAGAACTGCTGGCTCTATGCATTAATTTGAAGGGACAAGGATTGTGATTTTGTGATTGTGACTTTTTGATATTGACTTACTTTCTATCTCACCAGGATCCCTCAAAAAAATGTTATTAAAAATATCTGAAGAATTTTAGAATGCTAATTATTGCTATGTGGATACCTGTACATGTCAATAATTTGTTCCAAATGCCAGTGGGAAAAGTTTCTTAATTGATGCCACAAGGTCTAATTAATAACTACTACTGGCATTTATCATTTTGTACCATCATCTTGCCTGTAACAAATACTATATTTCTAATATTCTGTTTCCATTTTTAATTTGAATATTATTTAATATTGATATTTTGTCTACATTAATTAACCTAAGTATGTATATATGTATACCTTTATACCATCTGAAAATGTCTTTCATGTGATGCTAATCAAAATTCTTCTTTAATTTAAAATTATATGCCAAATCTCAATAATGAGAATGTAACTTTCTGTATTTTGTACCCATTTGTAATTGTTTTCTTTATAATTGTGGAACAAATATGTTTTTTGCCTTTCTTTATATAAAAGGGTTATCCCCGTTTAATAAATACATCAAATTTCTTGGTCTTATTCAACTGAGGATAACTACTATATACCTTGTCACTTAATTCTCAACATAGAGGCTTAAAGGGGATAAAATTTGGGAATAGAAACCACCAAAATTAAATTTTCTTTCCAATTCACATTTTGTTTGGCTATTATATCCAAAACTACCCTATATGAACCTCCTCACAGTCACCAATCCCAGAAGCACATCCTCCCCTCCTTTATCTTGCCATTCAGTCATTACCCTCTCCATAGCTCCCAATATCTGCATGCATCTTTTTATGCACACCTCCAAGAATTCTATCACCCTCCAATATGTATGCAAAGAAATGTATAGTTTTCCATTATACAAATTGAGTTTAACTTTCATGTTAAACCAGTGCCTTGGCAGAGGTTTGGTGTGTAATTTGATCAGACATCAACTAGAAAAAGTAGTATTTAATTGAATACCTTAACATTTAAAAATTCTTAAGTAATAATAATGGATATCTAGACAGATATTTGCATGAACAAATTATTTGGTAGCGGCAATCGAAGAAATGTGACCGCACTATTGTTAAATTTCATTAATTTTAAGTTCAACTGTATTATTTATCTATTTTAACAGAATATATATCTATTTCATTTAAATTAAGGTTTCCTTCCTTTGCGTTGGAAAAAAAGCAATTCCTCCTAAGAGAGTTAATAGTTGAATACATGGCTAGAAGGTGTCAGGTGAATTTTAATAATATTATAATAAATATATATCTTCCCATGTAATCATATTGATTACAGCTGTCATTTGTGCATAGTTTGTTGTAATCGTCCCTAAAAGTTTTGAAGATAGATTTAAAACTTAAAAAAACAATGACGAAAATCTGCATATCTGGCAACTAACTGAAATGCTTTAAATGAATTTCCGGAATGACTGAATAACGATCCTAAACTAAGTAGCATCACATTTGGTCTTAAGGTAAATTGCACAAGTGGAGGCCACGAAATATATTTGGTTGATGTACGAGGGTAAACCACTATGCAAATTTACTCCGCTTTATAAAACCTACCTAATAATATAATTTGTATCATTAGCTAGCCAGAAACTTGAATTTCCTCGTTAAACTGTAGAAACATGATGACTTACATAAATTTATTTATAGCATACATAAAAGATATAAGGCAAGTCAAAAATGCAATTGATTAAAGATAGATCTTCAATGCATTGTCAACTAACAAAATATATTAGCATTGTACAGTCAACTTGCAATTCATTCTCCAAGTACAGCAGATGACATTCATCCACGTGATAACTCACCTCTACTTTCAACATTTGGTCAGAAACAACGTTTTGCATCTTTTTCAGGGCCATTTCCTGCTTATCATACATAACCTTCTTTCTTTCTATTCGTATCATTTCAGTGGCTACATTATATTTTTCTCCAGGTTTTTTATCGTTAGTTGTGTTGCTGGTAATACGGCTACATCTTTTCGGTAACCCTTCCATTGTCATCAGAAAATAAGCCAAACAGCAATGAAGTAGAGAAATCTACGAGGTAATTCAAATGTTAATCCACTTTACCAAATACTTGTGATTACGACTTAATCTGAATAACCCTTACTTAAACGGCAACGTCTGCGTGATAGTCCAGTATAATGCACTTCTTATGACTGCTGTGTCAATGTAAGAGTAACGATTCGTAATATCACTACCTTCCAATGGTAACGAGGTTCAATGAAACTCTTCCACCTCTATGTTTTCATGTGTGAACGTGTAGTGCGTAGGAAATTTGACCAATCAGAATAGTGAGGAATGTGTTAACGGAATTAACACCGCACCAAATGCATAAAGCTAAATCCTGTCTTTTGTGTATTATTATTATTTATTCTTGTTAGACGATTGGGATATAATACAACAAGAGATCAATTGCACATGATGTAAGGCACGTTACGATCATTATATGTTGAACGACCCAGTAATTCACCGAATTAATTCGCGAAGACACTTCACACGAATTCACAATTACTTGAGAAAACATAATTATGTTTAGTCATTAATGTATTCCATTCTTAAAAAGCAACCTGAATATATACTAATGTGAAGTATGAGTCTCTCCCCAATCTTTAGTCAGATACTGATGGCTCATGTGGATATATTTATTTATCCTTGACAAATGTACTAAATTCTGGAGCATAAAGAAAGTAATTTACGTTGAAAGCTACAATAAAACTATTTTTATTACAGAAAATATACCTATTCACAAAATTGTTTTGAAAAGGCCGCTTTCAAAAGGATAATTCGCGTTTCAATGTTGTATAGAAGAGACCTCTTGTGAAGATCTAGATATAGCTAACTGAAACAGAGGAAAGTTGGTTAGCGATCCCATTTTTCTGCTCCTTTGGTGTAACACAGAACGTTGTAGTAAGTGTGTATTTTTACTACAATTGTAATTACTAATCCGTTTGTGTCTTAACTGTGCATTATTTGGTGTTCATTTTCCAGAAAATGGCAGGTGATTCCCATGCTAGTGAGTCGCAGTTTACAGGGCTTTCTAAATATTTTAATGGAACGACAATGAAAGGCCGTGCTAATGTAAGATAATATTCTAATTGCAGTTATGGAGTTTTCATTTATCCTTTTAGTGCTTGATGTCTCATTTTAATATAAATTGTGAAGTTCTCACAATCGCTACTAAACCACTTTGTTTGGATTGCTAATGAGGACTACCAATATGATATATTTGATAAAGTATAAAATATTATGTACATTGTTATCTAATTGTTCTAGAATTGTTGAAGAATACTGACTCAACATTTGTTTTTATTCTGTGTAGGTGGCAAAGGCGACGTATGCGTCTATCGGTCTGATCATTCTGTACTTCACAATGAAACCTAAGAAGAAGGCGGCGACTAAATAGTGCTTTAATATGAACTAGATTAAATTCCTTTGGACAAAGAAAAATGTTTTCTTTTGTCTCGTAGATGTGAAAATTATTGTGTTATTAAAGTGATCAAATCCAATAAAATGGTGATTTAACCGATTTTTTATTTTTGTCCAATTTAATATCTGCATTTATTTTATGACATTATACGGAGTGAAAGGTAATAAGCGTGAGAGCGGTGCATCTCACGAAATGGTACATTTTCTTGACAAAAAAATATCTGTTAGGAATGTGGTGGCTTAAATGACTGGGAGCCACTTTGTAGTTGGCAAATTGACCACCTCACAATTCGGGGCAGCAGTTACTGGACAAGGACGCGATGTAAACATCCTCCACTTGGAACGTTAGCACTACGCTCGTGAGATTACCTAAATACTAAATTTGCACCGCTTATGGTTTGAAAGGAGTGACTTCTGGTTTCTTGTGAAAAGGTAAATGTAGAGTATTTTTTTGCAATGTAGTACCTTAACATTTCACTCATGCTATTGCGGAAGCACATGCAGGGTATACCGGCGTTAGTTGGGCATTTAAATAGATCATGACATTCGGTAAAAATGATTATTTAAAAGGAAAATAGAATCCACGAAATATTTCGGATAACTGCCACTGTTTGGAAAATAACGTCGGCTTTTGCATTTTGTCATAATTATTAGTAGCGTACAATATTAAAAAGTAAAGAACTGAATGGCCAACTTTTTGGGTCCAACTCCCCATATGTCCTATTTAATTTAGATATTTTTTAATCGACTGATACCTCTGTTAAATTTAACTGTTAGATATAGTCATATTTTACCAGTTTTAATTATAAATGTGTTACTGCTTCACGTCTCAATTTCATCCAAATTGTATTTAACTTTTGGCCGTTAATACATATGACTCTAGCTGAAATCTGGCTTTATGAGATTTACTGTTCAGGGAAAAGGGCAAAAATTACAAATTAACTTCCAAAAAATATCACTACCAACCTAAGGAAAACGAATGAAAACGTTATCGATACAAAATTATTGCCATGAAATTCCCGGCTTCATTTCATAAGAGGTATTGGCAGTAAAATTGTGGTATGACTGGTTTATTTTTTGGACTTTCCTCCATGTGATACTGTACCGATAAAATATCCATCACTCTGGATTCATTTATTCTTATTTACTTGATCATGAATTGAGGTTTTAATGGGAATCATATATTACCATCCGGTCCACAGTAATCGACCCGAATTTTGATTTCCTAGGTGACGATAGCCACCGAATACTAACCCCGTATCGCTTTCCAGGAAGATTTGGTACCCGAAAAATTAAACAGCTTGTTTATTACCATGCTGATCCTCAAAAAGGTTATAGAGGCTGCACACATTTTTTCTATTTGGAAACTTCTTATACGCACTTCTCTCCCAGTTGTAGCTTTAATTTCAACTTTTTTATCACGATACCCACTACTTAGTGTCATTTATATGCTTCAGTAAATTGGCCATACTTCTGGTTCTCGCTTGTACTTGATTTAAGGCATCTTTGATTGTGCTACCTTTTTGTTTTCCTTCTTTCAATAGTACCACTTTTCACTCTGGCTCGTAATATTGAAATCATATTTTCCTCAGTGCATGAGAATTACTTGTGTACCACGACATTTCTCTTTCAATCTATGATTGAAACCAAATACACTAATTAACCGAATGTTCGCATTTCTTCCGCAAAATTTTCAATTACCTCCAATGCACAGTTTCATGCAAACAATCCAATAAGATTGCTCTTAGAGGCAAAGAGACTGGTAGCTCATGAAAACAACGTGCAATGAAAATATAATTAGCTGAAACTGGATTTTGAAAATCAAAAGAAATGTAGATTCCCGGGATTAACTGTGACGAAATATATCGTCCAGTTAAAAGAAGAATCATGATGAGATGTGATGTGGGACCCCCTTCTATTTTATATCGAGTGCTTACCTAAATAGCAAAATAATGCTGAAGCTTAGCAAAACTGTCTGTGACCTCGGTCAAGTGGAAAAGGATTTTGGAAAAGGCATAATTGAAAATAATAGTATTAATAGTTTTCCTTGTTTCCAGAGCATGTGATTTACATGTATGGAATGTGTCACATGAAGGTGGCACACGCACTGTGTAAGGGTACTGCATACAAGACCTTGGTATATTTCACAGTTAAACTATGAGAAGTTTGAGATAGCCTTAATAGCCTTGGTAGGTAATTATAAACCTTCAAACCGGTATATATTGTGTTATTGCTAAAAATGAGTGACTTTATTAAAATATTTAGAGGTACCGACGTTGTATTCATGAAAATTACCCATTATTTTAGTGCCAAACCATTTTCTGTGTTGATAAATACAAACGTTTGTGAGAAAAATGTATAGGCCTGTAAAAGTCAGAAATTTTTAAATGGACCTAACAACCGTTGTTTCCGTGGATATTACCAATAATCCTAATGGCCCAATTTTAAAAATAGTCTACAAAGTATAATGAATTGGTGTGAATGGCGCCAAACCATAATTCCATCTTTTAGACGACTACATGTTTTAACATTAGTTGGGAGTTTATTATGTTCAGGTTAGCTGACAGATTTGCTTGTGCTGGCACAGGGTTGCTATATATTTCCACATTGTCTGTTTACAGTTGACAATATTTGAGTTAGAAGAATATTCACTTTTATTACCTTTACAGAATGGCTGTAATTATATATTTACAGGTAGGATTTTTCATTTTTTTAAATGGGTCAATCATCTCGCAGAATTAAACAAACTGTATACACTGCACTTTCAGAAAAAAGTCTGTGGAAAATTACAAACTCATTTAATCTGGGCATGAAACAAACTAATTGCTTTTGGATTTTGTTTACAAATCTCTACTGGACTGGGTTTCAGGATCCCTGAAAGAGTACAGTGTAAATTGTATACTTTTAAATCATACCATTTTAAAAATCAAGAAGAGCATCAGTGGTCACAATGTAATGGACGGTAATAATTTCCCTAATTTTAAACTTGTAAGCATTCTTATGAAACCAATTTTTAAATTATAATGACATGAAAGTGAAGTTAATCATATCAGTCAGCATATAGAATATAACTAATACCATTGGTATACATATACACAAACTCATTGCTGAAAATGGGTATTGGTAGCAGAGGATCCTTTTCTCTGGAAACTCTTTCTCCTCATGCTAACTACCCTTTCATCCATTTTAGGAACTTGAGACCTTCCTTCCAAACTGGCCTAACTTGCTAGTGCCATAGGCATAGGTTTTGTATGTGCTTGCTGACTTTTGTTGGTTATTTATAATATTAATCCATTTACACAATGGCTACTCCATGAATAAAACAATCTGGCTTAGTTTCTTGAGTAACAGGCAGTGAACAGTGATAGCAAATGTTTAAGAGTAATCAAAAAAATAGCAGTCAGCTCAGGCTTATTGTCATGAGCTGTTAAAATATGTTTAGAATTTGCAAAAGAAGGTAGAGGTGGATTGATGTCTCTTGAAAGCATCTTGGAAAGATGGTTCTGCATCCATGGTGTGATTGTATGAAATTGAGAAATTCTCCTAATCTCATGTAACATAAATGGTTCTAAAGTCAATGCTATGGAACAGGCTTGTTTAACCAATTTCAATTATGACACATATTTAGACATATTTCGGAGTTGACACAAGAACAAAATTAGGAATAGTACATGTGTTCCAATGGATTTTCAAAATTATTAGTTTAGGGTGTGTTTCTTAAAAATCAAATGACCACAGCCATACTTCACATTTTTTATCACTTTTCTCTTCTCCAAAATGTGTATTTCATCATGTCTGAATATCACTGTGCACACAGAAATAGGACATGTGTATCTCATCTCATTTGAATTGCATCTCTTAAATATATTTTTGCCATTTCTGCAAATAAATAGCACCATGTTAATTTGGAGGACTTGTATGAGTAATGTTAAATAAAGGCTTTATCATTTCTTCTACAGAAGCGTATACTGTTCAAACCTGGAACAGTGTGTGGAAGGGTACACTAGCACAAATGAAAAGGAAATTAGAAAGGGATTTAATGGATTGAATTAAGAGTGGGGATCGTTAAATTGTGAGTGTCAAATATTAATAATAGAAATAAGCTGAGATATAAATCACAATATTGGTCCAAGGTTCTTGCATCTGCTGCTATAATTTTGATGATGAAATCATTAGGGTGTTCATTACTAAAATGTTGACCATATCAGAATGACATGTGAAAATATAACGGGTATAATGACAAATAAATTTACAAAATTGTTCAGAATCTTAAGCCTCCTAGCTTGAAACACATATTAATATAAACCTTATGTTTACTCTTTGAAACTAATTTTTGATTGTCTCTTTCTTTGAAACTTTAATGTGACTGATGTAATATTTTAAATTATTAATAATGAAGTTCTTTCCAGGTCTGAAGTAAATCTGACTGTGTGCTACAGAAATGGCTATGATTGAATCCTGAATGTGAAAGAATTTCTTTGGATACTTGGTGGAGTGCGTTAAAAACAATTAAGATGAGTGCTGATAGATCTGTTTGGCGTGATAAGAAGGTGAAAGAGGAAGATGAATATGATGATGATGAAGATGATGATGATGAAGAGGTTGAAGAAGAAGGGGAGGGAATCAAGAAGGTAGGGAGGAGAGGTGGGGGTGGTGGGGACAAAGTTAGCAGTACTCTCATTGAGAAGATCCTGGGTGAGATGAAAAGTGAATTCAACCGGGGCCCTGCTGGTGTCTCAAGGGGTGAGTCACAGGAATCAGAAAGACCTTCGCGTCGAAGCACCAGCAGGGCTTCAAGACCTTCTGGGGGTGGAGTTGAAGACACCTCACGGTCCAGGATGGGGAGGTCAACGGAGAGAAGATTGGGTGGAGCAGACGGTGATGAAGACACAAATGGTCGACCAAGAGTAGATGAAGTTTCCTCGGAAGCAGCTGATAGCAGCCCTCCAGTACTTGTTCCAGAGGTGGGGAATGAAGATGTGGAGGGTACACCAGGTGGGCAGGTTGGGAAGATGGCACTGAGGAGTAGGGCCAAAGGAGACTCTGGGGAAAAAGCACCTCCTCCCTTGCGGTAAGACTTCTCAGGGACATGTCTGTGTAGGTCTCATTAATTTGTTCATTTCTGACCAGCAGATTTTTTCATTCACATTTGTCCCAGGAAAATCGGATTTGTTCCAATTTTGGTTAGAATAAAGTGTAATTTGTAAAATGCATGTGATGCACATGAATTATACTATTCCTGCCAGTTTGTCATAATTATTATTATGGTTTACCATTTTTACTATAATTTTTTAATGCTGCAAAAATTTTATTGTTTAAAAATAAGGAATTTGTGAGTCATAAACGATTGTACTACCTTTGATTCTTATTCAGAAAAACTTTGCAGTTGAGTTGTTGAAGAAATGTGGGCATTTTATTCAAGTTTCTGTGATTAACCAAGGTCTGCATATTCTAGGCCTACCCCAACTGTAGAGCGCCCTCGAAGGCTAGATCCAGTTCTTCTCGAGGGTGCTGCATCAGGGCTCACTCTTGCTCATCAAGATCTCAAACGCTCAGCACGAAGGTCAAAGGACACTGGGGAGTCAGTCTTGCAAAGTGCAATTGCACGGAAGGAGAAATCATTTTGTGTCAGGGGCCCAGAAGAATATGGCCGTAGCTCATCCAGCCGAACTGAAGCTAGAAGTCAAGGATCCAGTGGAGGAGGAAATTGGAAATCTCCTCGGCAAAGTTCTGTTGGAAATCAGGTGAGTTAATATTTTTTGCTCTTCAGGTTGAATTGCTACAATTTTAGAGTCACATGCTGGTTAATCTGTCCTATTACACTCTTAATCACTTTAATGAGTAGGTGTAGCATCCCATAAACCCATTGCATATTACAGTATAACCTTGATTAAATAAAATCCAAGACACTGAAAAAGACGATGTCTAGAGGCTTGCTATTAGAAGGTCAGTCAAGATTGTTTTTACACTTGGTCAGGGAATTCTAACATTTTTGTATGAATAACAATCCATTTTGTTTGTATGCTAAAGATTAATCATAATAGGTCCTTTAATTAAATAGTTAACACAAAATAAGTGTTTTTCAGCAGAATAAAATGGTTGAATGACTTGCTTTATGTATGTTCTACTTAGTCAATTTGTGCAGCTAAGGATTAACAAAAGACCTCTTACATCAACTTTATCTTGTGTTTTTACAGGCTTTATACAATTAATAATTCTTGATACAAAATATTGAGCCACAGCTAGGAACTAGGAAAGAATGAAGAGACAGGATAGGATTTGGAGTGCTGCTACAAACCAATCCTTAGATTGATAAAGTTTATGTTTATAGTACACATGTCAATTGAAAGATTGGTTGGTAGCAGGCCTTCAAATCTTTCTGTCCTCATCCAATCAATTAATTCCCCTTTAATTACACATATGATAGCAGCCTTATGTGTGTGTCTAATATCTACCAGTATTTTTTAAGGAGTTGTAGTATATTTCCCTAATTGTTAGAATAACATATTTTTGTTTGGTTTATAAGGCTTTATGAATATTTAAAGTAATTATCGTATCTAATTTCAGTGTGCATATGTTTCAGTTTATATTCATTGTCAGGCATGAAGTTTCCTTGTCCTTTAGTTCATTTCCTTATCTGTAACTCCTTACCCTAGACTTGGATTTTAGCCTATATATTCTTCTGAAAATAAATCTTTGAATTTCACTTGAGTCATCTAATATATGAACATTATTGATATTAATGATTGCATAATGTTTGTACCGTACTCTGAAATCAACCATGCGAAAAAATTTATCAAGTCTTGTATCAGGAATTAAAAATGAAAATTAAATTTTTGAATTTTCATGGTTTCAATATTTGTGTGAAGAAATTTTTTCTTAAAAATTAGAATATCATTGTATTTTCTTTAACCACTATAACAAATAGTTTAAACAGATTCACTTCCTAAATCAGGAATCTAAATAGGAATCTAAATTTGAAAAATATGAGATTTGACCCATTGTCATATTAAGTGTCTGCTTAAATTGACATTTGACATAGTAATACCAATGTTAAGGGTTTCTTAATTATAAATGCTGAATCAGGTTAAATAAAATTAGAAATTTTGTATTCTTGTGTGTGAGTTGGGGTTGGAGTTTGCATTTTTCATGAATAATGGAAGAAAATGACAATTTTCTTTAATAGTTTTATGAATGCATATTTAATGGTAATTTTTATGGCTTATGGATGGTAATTTTTGTCTATGTGCTGTTTGTACTTGTGCAGAGTACACCATCAGCATCCAAATCTGGAAAAAATGTCAGCAGTACAAATGTAGATCCTCCACCGACATTAACACGGAATGTTAAAAGACGACCTCAGGCACGAACTCCGCGCTCAGCTGCACCTCCACCCAGGCGACGCTCAAGGGTCAGCACAGTTCGTATTCCCAGGGATGCAAGTTCAAGTGATGGATCTACAAGGGGTGAGGCAGAACCAGATGAGCTTAAGGTGGAAACACCAGCCCCCGAAGAAGAGGATAACACTGAGGATGTCCCTGTGGAAGTTCCAATGAAAATGGAATTTGAGGAAGATGTTCAAGGGAATGCCATTGGGCGACGTGAGGGTGCACAGCGAAAGAATTCTACGTCATCATCCTCCTCTTCATCATCTTCTAGTTCTTCTTCTTCATCATCATCATCATCTGATTCATCTGGATCATCTTCCAGCTCATCGTCTTCCTCTTCTTCATCCTCATCTTCAGTATCTGTCAATATTCCTGAGGTTCCTGAGGAGGTGGACGTTATTCCAGCCATTGCAACTATTAGGAGTTTAAGCCCTGCTGTTGGTGATGTTGTGGACAGGTTGGATCATATTTTTTGTCTACCTAGGATAGGCATTACAGTATAAATTTATACTTTTGCTTGAACAGATTATCTCGTTTCCATAATATATCTGCTCATTGAATCATTCAAACCAGTCATGATTTGCGTCATTGCATGTTTTGCGTTGTTCATCTTTGTGTGCTGTATTTATTTATTTTTTTTGCAAATTTTATATGAGATCATAATGAATCATATTACTCATAGTCATGCAAGTATTCATAAAGATCTCATGTGACCATCATCTTTTTGTTTTATTCAAATGGTTACATAGGAAACGAAGGAATTCTCGTCCTGAGGAGCCTGAGGCTGCCATAGCAGATGCAGGGAGTGCCAAGAGGCCAAGGAGAATGACGAGGCAAGGGGTACCATCCCCTGTGAAAGCAGAACCATCTCTCTCTTCATCTTCATCTTCTTCATCATCATCTTCTGCCGCATCTTCATCATCAGAATCTGGTGCAGCTAGGCCTGAGTCCACTGGCGTCTCACATGTGGTATGTACTTGTATCTGTAGGATCCTGCAATCTCTAACTACTGCGTATGTAATTATTTTATATAGATATTTGTATACATCATATAGATGTTTAAATTTTATATTCACCTCTATGATACCATATTCAAGGTATAATTGAGTACTTTGTACTTTGGTACTATTTGAGCTTTGTAAATTAATTATATTCACCAGGTTATGTATTAAATACAGTGTCATCGAATGGTATTTCAAACCCTATTAACTCTAGTTGTAATTGTTGTTTTATGTTTTTATATGTTAGGATAGTTTCCCTCTCTAGGGTGTGTTTTGGACAAGATGGTCAAAGTAGTAGGGACATAAGAGGAAGAATTTCACTAGGCAGAGAAGTTTTTTCTATGACAGAACTAATACCAAGGACATTTAGTAAGAATGGTTTGAAAGTAATAATAAAAATTTTGATATAGAGCATGACTTTGCACTGATTGAAATTTGGTTGTCTGAGCAAAACGATAATAGTCATAGATTGGAGAGTGTTGAAATGTGGAGAAGGATGGAAAAGGTAAAATGAATGAAAAGGAAGCAAATGGAGAAGAACAAGGTAGAAGAGGAGAAAGGGTTGTTAGAGGAAATTTTAAAGAGGTGGATTCAGAGCATTTTGATTGGTAATCAAATTTTGAAGACTGCTGGGCAGTTGGCTTAGGGGAGGAAAAGAGTAGACATGGTGAGTGGATTAAGGGAGATGGAAAGCTTGTAGAAATGAAAATGGGTTTATTGTAGTTTAAGGAGTCAGGTTGTGTCTTATTAGACAGGTTTAGAAATATACCAGTGTTCAGTCTGTGGCCATTCAAAACCAACCTTAAATAGTTGACTGTCAAATATTCCTAATATACCATTATATTTATTACTCATCAGAAGTTGTGTACTGATGGACAGGAGGTATGCATTGTCAAATTACTGCTTTTGCTTTTGTTAACAGGCAAATGTTGAAATGGACATGAAATTCAATTATAGTGACCGTTGAATCCTGCTTCCTCAACTCCATTTTCTTAAGAATTTCCCTTTTATCCAAACTTTCAGTATCCCACTATACCTTTCAATATCTCTTCTGCTTACTTTTTATAATCTTCAAATATCCCTTATGAAATTCCTCATTTCTCCCACCATGTGTTGCAGTTGTTTGTTTTTCTTTGTATCAGACACATTTTCCCTATTCTGTACCATACTGATAGCTATTAATTACCTTTAATTTATGCTCATATTTTTGCCTCAAGACTAGGATTTTAGATTCATGTGGCTTTATGATCCATATTAGTCTTTACTTGGTTCTCTTATTGTTTCCTAAACATACCTTCTCTATGCAAATGCTTGTTTTACCAATCCGACTCTTCTCCTAATATAATTTATGGCTAAATTACTACCCAAGTGTGTGTGAACTGTTTAACCTGCCCATACTGTATTTTCTCAGTAATTATATTCTCTTGTGATGTCTTCATTTCATAATTGACACCCTGGTCCTGTAATGCATAATAAAAAAACACAGTAATCAACCCGAAGGTCGGTTTAGTAGGTGATGGTAGAGCTCACCCATGTACCAAGCCCAACGGCGTGTGAATATTCACACATGCATAATGTTATGCATAATGTTATCTGTAATTTTACTGTTGTCTAACAAATGCGTGATCATTCAATTTCAAATTCAATTGTCATAATGGGATCCCCACTCACTGATCAATTTCATTCCATACCCAAGAAAAACTTCCCATGCAACGTTTAACATTTTATCAGCATTTAAGTTAAAGAGTGACAGTGAAAATGGAGAAACTTTTCTTATTACTGCCCATCCTGATTTTCCTTTGCTAGCCATACTAATTCTATCATTTAATAAAATGTTAATAAATAATATATTAAATAATTGACATTATTCAATAACCAATAAATATTACCTTTAAATTATTTTTTTAGATGTAAAAATGTGTAGTGTTATTTGGATTTAAAGAATTTTGAAAAATCCCTGGGTTTAACTCTCTCCTTTTAAGATTGTTGTGTCATTGTTGGATGTCATATGGAATAATTTTTAATTTGTCTAATATACGATATATTACTGTTTGTAGTGATGGATTGGTTGAGATCTTTGTGTCCAAGCTCTGCTTGTTCTTAAGACTGAAACCAGAATCAAGTGAAAGTCCATCAGTCTTGGAACCAATATTTATACCAAGATTTTTCTCACCCACTAAAACCTTGTATAAGATCATAATATTCTCTGCAGAGGGTTATAATTAATATTTTCACTAATTTAATACTCATTAATAACAATTTTCACATATTGGATTTTTAAATGTGGGTGTAGGTAATACTGCTATGATTGAATGAAAGTTTTTTTGTAATAATTTGCAGGCTCAGCCATCTTTGGGCAGGATTTTATGCTGCTGTCGAGAGCGGAAAACAGTGATTGCTCATCTTGGGGGGAAAGTGGCCTTGCCCTCAGATAGCTTGGGAAGAAATAAATCTAGTGGAGCCAGAGGAAGTCGAACCCCTATGAAGGCTGTGACATCTTCCCTACAAGATGATTTAAAGACAAGACCCAGTTCACCTAGTTCAGAGTATTTATACTGCCAGGTGTGATAATGCTTCCAAATAATTGATGTTCAAATTAGCAAGTGCATTTCAATCTTATTTGTGCTACAAATTTACTTTAAAAATTAACTTTTAGTTAGAGAATTTGATTTTGGTGCTGTCTTTTAATAATAGTCTCACTGTCATTGATTTAAACATAGATAATCAATTTTGCATCATGAACAATTATACAGTGTGCGGCAACATAACTTCCTTTTTTCAAATGCAAAATGCTATCAAAAAAGCAAGTTATGTTGCCGCACCTTGTATGTGTCACAATGGTGTTAAAAACCAATATGTGGCATTTATATTGGTTTTAAAAACCAATATGTGGCATTTATATTGGTTTTAAAAACCAATATGTGGCATTTATATTGGTTTTAAAAACCAATATAAATGTCAAAATGTGCAGTAGTAAGTTTATTGTGACCTAATTATGATTTCTCACTAAACATGCAGAAAAGTTTATCATTTCTGTTCAAAGGGTGCTGTGAATATTTGGGTTACAGGAGGCATACTATTGTAATGAAAAATGGTGGGACATCTCATTTACACTTTATGGAAGATTAGGGTTCAGGTTAAATTACAGGAAAATGTATTTTGGGAAAAAGAATGATTCGCATCAGTTGGAAAAAATAAGATGATGTAAAAGGCTAGCTGTAGTAAGTCTATCCCCTTGATAAAATTCACCTTTAAAATCTTGCGGTGAATTACGTTGAAAAAAGTCTGCTTTTAAGAGCATCACAATAAAACCTCACATGTGCCACCATTCAGCACACTCTATTCAGCAAGGATTTAATCAGAAAAGAAACTGGAATAGTGATGACTGAATAAAACTGCTT
This sequence comes from Hetaerina titia, assembly GCA_037158775.1. Lineage (NCBI taxonomy): Eukaryota > Metazoa > Arthropoda > Insecta > Odonata > Calopterygidae > Hetaerina > Hetaerina titia. The sequence continues at coordinate 31,319,140 of CM073768.1, read as the reverse complement.
TTCTATGTGTGCTTTCTTTTTTTATGTTAGATCCAAGATAGTGGATGGTCAGAAAGCTTTTAATCTATCATATACTCACTCAGCTTATTCTTAATTAAATGCTGACTTATTCTTCTCATCTTCATTGAAATCTTTAGTAATGAATGTATTCTAAAGTTGTTGAAATTTCAGTCTTAGTTCATTTAGGAGCTTTTGTATGAAGTTTCCAAACCATGCTGAGGGCAGAAAAGAGAGGAGGTAAAAAATTGATGCTGTATGTACTGTTATGAATCCATCAGATTCTTTGAGATTGGACTATTTTCTGGTAGAATCTTTTAATACAAGATTATGTATTACTTTGAATATGTTCCAATCAGATTCTACTATGGCATTTTATTGGAATCAGTTTTTTTATAAAGTGAATCCCTGAAAGGCTGTGTAGATTCCAAATAAATGTGGTTGAGCAAGTATGGGTAATGTTGATATGATCACATCACTTTGTGGAATAGATCACAATAAAGTAGACTGAGGATTGTGTAATTAGCTGGAGTTAACTTTTATTTAAGTTTTGGGAGTAATTTTTCCTGAACGCAAGTGTGGGTTATTAATTTTAGTTTTAAATATTATAATTTATTCATTAAGCAATTTGAATATACTTCTTGTCTTGCAATAAGCATTATTCTCTTCGACAAAGTTGAGCTTTCTAACATTAACTATATTGATTTAAAAAGGACTAGTGTCACCTCAGGCAAATTTTTGCCACTGTCATAACCTTGTTGTTTCTTCAATATAGGCTGTGGATTCAATGGATGGTAGAGCAGTTGGTTGTTGTGGGCTTGTTCAAGATGGGTTCATGCGCAGACCATCATCTAGGGTGCCTTACCTCCTGCTATGTGAAGTCCATAGACAGCGGCTTGCTCGTCATAACTGTTGTCCAGGATGTGGAATGTTTTGCACTCAGGTAATCATTATGAATATGGAATTGTCTCCCATGCATACTGGAATGCAATTTCTTTTTTTTTATCTAAATAATTAATCATATCTTTTAAATCATCCCCAATGAATGAATGCCAAATAATTTTCTTGATAATTAAATGATAATTATTGTACTCTCTCAAGAATGTGTGCACTTTTGAATAAATATTTATGCATGCTCTACACTCTAAAAACCCCTTCCTGTAAAGAAAAACTTCTGTGACGTTTCAAATCCACTTTCAGCTTACAGGACACTGATCTGAGAAATAATTGTTTATGTTGTGGTTATCATATGACATAATTTATTAATATTCAGTTGTTTGATTTCTGATAGCACATAATCTGACTTTTTAACATGAATTTTAGGTTTGAGCACTTGAGTTTACTCGTGCATAATGTGTGTGTGTGCAATAATTTCTTACTGCAATGTTTTTTAACTGTTAGAAATGTGTTCTTTGCTTATCTGAGAATGAAATAGTTGTTAAAATAAATTTTTTAAATTTCTAATATATCATTCATCTAATCTTCCTACACAAAAGGGGCAGTTTGTGCAATGCGAGTGGAGTAAAAGGAGGCGAGGAGATGGTGGAGGATCTGTTCATCACTATCATCGAGAATGTGAACTCATGGTGGATGATGAAGCATTATGCCCTCATTGTGGGGCACCTTCTGTTCCAAAACCTGACGACAACTTGATATCTGAAACTGAGACAGCCAAGGAAATCCATCTCAGCCTCAGGACTCCTCGGAATTTAGTGTTCTTGCCAAAGCAGATACCTCCTCGGAAGCCGTAAATGAATCTTAAATTTTCTTTTTTTAACTTCTTTCAACACTTCAGCATGAAAATACTACAGGCACTACAACCACGACAGGCATGAAAACTGCTTCAGTATAGTAGTAGTGGAAAAAAATTCATCTCCCTTAGTTTTGATAAAAAATAAACTGCCACGATGCCTATAATTACTAATTTTGGGAAGTTTCATTAGTGAAATTTGGAAATTATCAAGTGTCTTTATATTTTAATCAATTTCAGCTATCATTAATTGATTCCAAGGAGGTGGTCAGTTTTTTTCTAGGCCTATTTAATGGTAGCTTAACTGGTTAAAGCACTCAGCTGGGAATTATCTGATCTGGGTTTTTGTTTCTGTCAAGGTGAATGATTTTTACACAGTATAATTTCTCCATTTAATGCACATTAGAGGTTGACCCCATTAAAGTAACTTTTGCAGTATCTCCTGCAGTTCTTTGAATGTATAATATTTGTTTAATTAATTCATCCAGGATGATAGATATTGTAATGACATTTTTATAATAGTATCTGGTGCAAGTCACATACTACATTAGTGATTCAATAAGTGTTTAGGAAAAATTAGCAAAATTATTTTTGGTAAAATTTTTTAGTGTACATCATAATTTACTATTAGCTTGATACATTTTCCCAGCGTTTCTTCAACTTTTTTAACCCATCAGAAACTTTGTGGAAGATCCTCAGAATAGGCATTTGTGTTGGTGATGACCTCCTTGTTCGATTAGACTCATTTTCCACTGAGCCATTTTTTCATGTTTGGAAATAAAAAATAGTCACTCTGGGTCGAATATGGTGGATGTTAATAATTGAATAATGGAATGGATAATAATTGAAACTGACATTCCATTTTGCCTTTGAAACTGTGCAGTGGTGCACCCATGTATTGTCTTCATGGAAGAGAATTTTGAGGACTTTTCTTGAATTCATCACTCAAATGATGCAATAGCAATGCATAAAACTCCCCATTTTTTGCTTTTCCTTTGCGTAAGTAAATCATGTAGATGATTTTGTGTGCATCTCAAAATATTGTGGCCATCACCTTGTCACCTGGGGCCCAATTCTATTACTTTTTTCTTTAGGAGAATAGATAAAATGTTTTCTTTTCAAGAATTCCTCTAACTAATTCTGTAACTGGCGTAAGTCTTTCTGCCAGCCAGAAGGTAGAAGAGTTCGGACCCAAAGAAGTTTATCGAAGATAAGAAGTTCTCATTGGAAGTTCGTTGCAAGCCAGTGAAATCTTTCGTTACCCCCTCTCAGGACCAATGTGAAATATTCTCCTGCCAGAGTCTCCTGGAAGTTGCTTCACAAGTTATAGACTAGAGCTGGGGGACTTATTTTCTCTAAGAGAGAATCATCTTTCTCCTTCACTAGAGAAATCTTAAGTTACAGACCTGGGTTTGGAGAATCAGCTGTTTTGGGAGATTTGCCCCTTTCTCTAGAGAAAACAAGTTTGAGACTTGGGACCCTGATTTCGCAATCTTTATCTTCTTTGCAGCTGGGTTTTCTTTGAAAAGCTCACTGTTTCAAATGTTCCTTGGTCTCTGGAGTGCATTAGTGTATTCATGTTTTGTTTAAGTTTTATATTGAGGCAAAAACTCATCACAAATGCAAAGTGCCAAACCTTTCTCCAAATCTACTGCTTGATTGCATTTTTTCACTCATCTTTCTGAGATTTTTCTGCCAGTGGCAAGAGTACTGTGCAAATAGTATGCTACAATTGGTTTACTGCCATACTGCAATAAGCAGGCAGCAGTAGTTTTTGTGGATAGAAAAAGTCAAATTATTAGTAAGTGGCAGCAATCACAGTGAATTTTGGAATCCAACCTTTTGGAAGTAAAACTCACTAATGAAATATTATTTTTTAAAATTAACTATAAATATCTCTTGCATATAGGTTGATGCTTGATTTTTTTTCTTTACAATTTTGTATTTGAAGGTCATCCAATCATTAATGGTGCCTTATTATTTTGCAGACCTGCAGCCAAAATGGGTTTCACCAAAGCCATTGCTTCAGATGCCCGTCATCCCTTCCCTCCACCACCAATTGCTGCTCCAGCAGTACAAATGCAGAAATTACTTCCCCTTGCTGTCCAGGCTGGAGAAATGGTGCCAATAGTGAACCGCCCTCCTCCTCCATCCTTGCTGCTCTCAGAAACAGAGAAGGAAAAGTTAGAGCCATTATCTAAAACGCTTGTTTATCTGTCTCAAAAGCCTGAGCTTCTGGCAAGGTGTGTTCTGTGTTTGCTTTGATCTAGTCATAACATCCATAGCTGTCTGACGGTACAACTGTAAGTGTTTGTTTTGATAATGCATATTACCAGGGGCATGCTATGTTACCGTCTTTGAATCAGTTGCACTTTCCATTTTTCATGCTTTGTGTGATTGTTATGCTGTGTGGCCATGTTACCTTTTTGTTATAGACTAAGTTGTTTGCATGTATACATGTAAAGATGAGAATACAGGTATCCCTCTTTTTTCCTTTTGATCTTTGTAAATGATAAATTTAATATTGTTATTTTAGTAGAATCTTGATTTATATATCTTGATTTCATGAAAATTTTGATTATACTCTAGAGGAGCTGTACTAGTCGATTTCTAAATTCCCATTCTTTTGGAATAATTATTTAAAGTTATATTATAGTAGTTATATGTAAAGCTGGTTGGGTCCATGGAAGATGCATAAAATTGGTTTTAGGAAAGTGAACAACTAAACTTATGTACTTTCAACAGTGATGGGAAGCTCATTCTGAATTAACCATTTTCATTTTTTTATGCCTTTATCATTTCTTTCATTCATTACAAGTTCTAATAAGCTTTTTTATTGTTACTCAATATGTTCTTATATCTGTAGAAAAAATTAGGTGCAACAACAATGCTGTTGTTTGCACTTGGAACATTTATAGAAGAAGCCTTGGGAACACCATCCACTGATCTCAGTGATGAACAGACATGCTTGCTCAGGGGCTTGGGTGCTGTCAAATCCACTGATTGCCTTAACTAAATATCTTAAACAAATGTACTGATTATATGAACAAGCCCATGCTTACAAACATGCTAAAATGCATCCATAATTCATGACTAAAAATAAATATTAAAATTAATTATTACTAATAGTGTCATTATTACATGTTTCAAATTATGAAATATGTAACTTTCTGGCTTGCAAAGTAGCCTGAATAATCTGTGGACCCTTTTCCGTGATAAAATTGATGGTAAGGATTACTTTTGCCCCAGTTGTAAGGAATGATTAGTGGCTTTTGTGATGCCAGAAAAACACTAAGCCAAAAACTCTGAAATATTACATCACTATGCAGCCATGAGCTTGGTAAATTCAGCTGCCAAAACTTGCCTTTTATGAGGCGGATTAGACACACTCTTTTCCCAAAAGAATAGCATGTTATCACTTCTGGGGGAAAATCCACAGACTGTTATTATGAAGAATTCATGAATACCTACTCATTTAATAAGTTCTGAACATTTAGAAAGTAAAATTTATCTTGCCATTTAACTGTGTATTTTACATGAGATAGTTTTGTTATTACCAATTAAGTTTATTTCAATGTGCAATCACTGCTTAATGATTTTTTAAATTACTATTTTCATCTTATGCAGTGAAATTGATGAATTTCACTGATGAAATTGGTGAATTACATTTTTGTGGTGAAATTTTAATTATAAAGAGTTATTGTCAAGGTATGTGTATACATGCATGAAAAACATGGCTCATTTATTATCATAGAATATAATCTTGGTTTTACATAATTTTATTTAGCGTAAAACTGATTATGAAGGTCCCCAGCAATTATGCAATGCCAAGATTCTACTCTACAAGAATATGTTCCTAAAATAGTGTAACCATTACATTAAATGTAGTTATTAAATTTTCTTTGGTAAATTATGCCATAAAATAAGTTTTTTAATATGAGCTTGTTTTTAACCTGAAAAATATGCACTGGCTCCAACAGTCAAAATTGATAGTACAGGACTCTGCTCCACATTGATACACATCATCAAGAAAATGTCCAAGCTAATTTCACTTCAAGTAGCATCTGCTTTTAGCTTGTTTGAGTGTGATCTAAATAGTTACAAGTAGATTTTATTGATTTTCGTAAAATTATGTTGTCAGGGCCAGGAAGAAGAAAAAAATTCCATTTTAAAATCCAAGTGGCAACAATAAACTTTGGGGGATTATAAGATGATTATTAGTGCTTTATTCAGTACCAACTTTTGATACACTGTCTCAAAATCAAGTCCATAGAGTGAATTTTCACTTCCCCTGTAGCATATGCATGGGTATATAGATTGAGGTATAGGGTGAGATTTTTTGGAATGGATTCTTCTTTTTCATGATGGCTGATATTATTACCTGAGGGGATGGGGCAATTATGATAGCAAACATTCCAGGAATCCTTTCCTCATGGCTGCTGTGCATATTACCAATTATACTTATAGCCCAATTAAAAGCCCATGCACAAACAGCAGTTTTCCAGTTTGTTACCAGTTTGTGTGAGACTATTTGGAAGAATTGCAGTTAAAATGGATTGTAAATAAAAGTAAATACAATCTCTCTTAGCTTCATCCACTAAATTCATTAATTCATATTAATAGAGTACTTTTCACATCCTATTACTGGTACTTTTTACCTGCTGTCACCTTGGGCAAACAATATACTTCTGAACTTTCCATGCAATTGTAACATAGTTTGTTATGAAATCAATCGACTGATTACTTGTATGACATTTAACTTCTTGCTGCATCTACTGTTTAAATTAAAATGAGAATTTTTATTGTTTTTGAGGCTCAAGGTAAATGTTAGTGCATGTAAATGTGTCTGTAGAACATGAATAGTTTGTTCAATATTTGCATTACATTTGAAAACAAAGTTGTCTCTATCCTTCTAGTAGAATGTTTAATGGTAATAATTCCCAAATTTACTTGAATGATAATAAATGAATGCATCCTCATTATGTAAATCTTTCTCTCACTTTCTGTAAAGCATACAACTGGGAGAAATTCAGGGATTAAATATTTCAAAGCAATGGCAAACATGGCGTAATTAAAAAGTAATGCAATTAAATTTCCCATGCTGCTCCTATTGATCGGAGTGGGATCGAACCACTTGGAGTAGGTGGGGGGACGCTAAGCTTTGCTGCAGAACCGATTTCAGTGCTCTCCAAGCTGTGGAAGTAGCAGGACGTCAGTTATTGTAGATCTTTGTGTGCCGACTGTGGCCAGTTACGCAATTACTAAGTTTTGTGCTAAACTGATAAAATCTCTTGGGGAGACTAACAAAATGATTCGTGAAGCTTGTGCAACTCTATTCTGTCCTACTCAGAAGTTTCAAGGTGGTTAAAGGCCTTTAAGGAGGGTCGGGAAGAGCTTCATGATGAACAATGCTCTGGGCGGCCATCAACCAGCAAAACCTACAACAATATGGCTCATATTCAATGATTGTTGTACTCTGACCATCAATTTATTGGTTTGATGGTTGCCAATGATCTGAACTTTTCATCTACTGTTGTATTTCACGTTGTTACTGAATATTTAGCAATGAGGAAAGTGTGCATCAAGCTTGTGCCCAAGATGTTTGCCACAACACGCTATGCATCTGCGAGTTCTTGACCAAACACCAGGTGCCAATGCTGCAGTTGCCCCAGCAGACTTATTTTTGTTCCCTCGGATTAAGGCACCCCTGAAAGGAACCCATTTTTGGTCCACAGAAGAGATCCAATGAGCCGTGACGAAGACCTTGCAAAAGGTCCCGGAAGATGCCATGCAGGGCCTGCACTAGTCATGGCAGAGTCGCTGGAAAAAATGTGTAGTGGCCCAAGGACAGTACTTTGAAGAATTTCAAGTGTTTTTGTAAATCTGTTCAATAAATAACATAAAAAACAATTGCATTACTTTCGGAACAAACCATGAATGCACAAAAATGGGTCTAAATTTTCCAGATACCCCAGTTAATATTCATGTTAGTCACAAGAGAAGCTTTCACAGTAAGGAAGCTGGGATGTTGAGCAAAGATGTTAAGATCAGCCTCATTCAAACTTCATGAGGGAATGTGGTATTTTACAGTGCAGAAACATGGTTGTTGAAGGAAAATAATAGGCACTGATTATAGGCTTCAGAAATGTGGATGTAGAAAAGGATGGAGAAGGTTGATTGGACAGGAAGGAAAATAAAGAAGTACCAGGTATGATTGTGGAGGAGAGATGGTGAGGACATTTCCAAAGGAGACAGGAAAAATGTATACAGTATTTCAATTGGTGATGGAATACTGTAGACTCTGATATAGGGGTGGATGCAAGGTAGAAATAGGAAAAGGATGGAACAGTTGGATGGAATGGAAAGAGAGAGAGAATGTAATCATAATTGAAGAACAGTTAATTGTAAATTGGACAGTCAGGTTTTGTCTCTTTAGGCAAGGCTAAGAAATGTAGGATCATATGGTCTGTATTCATCCTAAATCTACTTTAAACGGTAGACTACCTAATAAAGAATGCAACAGGAACTTTCATAAGCATGTGGAATTCACCTGAGTAGAATGTCTAAAAGTACACTAAAGGTTAAATGTATTACTGTATTAGAGAATCGTAAGCATCATCTCAGGGTGGTTCTTGATTGAATTACTTTCCTTTTATGGAAGTAAGCATGATTGGAGGGACACCTGTATTGTGTTAACTTAGGTCTTCCTTTTTTTCTTTTATTTGTCTGCTTTTTACAATTAGATTAATTTTTGTTATGCCATAGCAAAATTTATGTGACTTAATTTGGCTCTCTTAAATGTTGTATTAGACATATAATCATTTTATATCATTTTTCTCCATGTCTCTAGTAATTTTAATTTGTTCTCCTGAATGGTTAATAGAAAAGTATTGAGATGATTTAGTAACTAAAAGGCTTGAATGTAGTTGAATGCATTAATGTAATTACTTCTAATCATTGAAGCACCAGTAGATCAGTCTATGCAGGCAACTACTAATAAAGGGCTACTTAATACATGGATACTTTTTTCAAGGGAAGGACTAGTAAAAGTATGTTGCTTCCAACCATAATAATTATCATACCCTCTATTCCTAGATGATTGTTACTTTTAATTCCACCCAAGACATGACCCACAGTTACATACATATTCCTTTTTTGGTAGCTACAATATACTCCCATTAATAAATTGTGACTTGAGGCAAATAATTCTCGAGTTTATTATAAGTTACTACTGGCATCACAGAGGTTAATTCCAATTCCAAGAATTCACCATTAATTATGATACCTACTGCAAAGAAACACATAACTCTGTTACAAGTTTTTTATAATTTCCTGGAGTTTCTACCCCTATGGTAGTTCCTTCTCTACCAACATTAGTTAAAATCCTTTTCTGTCAATGATAAAAACTTTAAATATTGTGAACTCTAACTCTAACCCATCTTCCATGATGTTGCCATAAATTTTTTATTTAACTTTATGGCTTCTAAAATCATTTTATGGCCACTTTTTATTATCGCATAGAGTAAGGATAAATGTGCTGAAGTCAACCAAAATGTTCTTTTCATGTCTATGTTCAATCTATGTGTATCAATTGTGTGATGTAGATGTTTTGAAACTAACTGCCTTTACTTTTCATTAAATATCCTTTCAAAGGGTCAGTGTGATGTCTAAACTGTAGAGTTGCTTATTATCTTAGGGCATGAAAACCTAGTGGGTAGATTATTTTGCTAAATATACCTTTAAATAACCTAAATTTGCGAAGTTCACTCTTTACTATGGAGCTTCAAATGATGTGAGCTCTATCGTCAGTTGTCGTAGTGTCGTAGTAGCAGTTGTTCTTAGGTTTGGGGAGTGAGGATTTTTTATTATCATAGCATCAAGATTCTGTCCAAGAAAATCATATATGTGGGTCGTTCAATAAGTCCTTAATAGAAAAACAATTTATTTTGGGAAGACTTTTTTTTATTTTAAAACCGTCTCCTTTTGCTCAATATGCTTTTCCCGCATCCCTCATTCCAATATGCATTTCCCGCATAGTCAATGTAGGTTATTCTGTGCACATCCCAAAAAACCGTGGCCATCTTGTCAGCTGATTTAATCGTCTTTGGCTGCTTTGGAGCCAGGTCGCGTTTAGAAACACACTGTTTCAAATGTTCCTTTTCTCTGGAGTGACATAAATAGTGTATCCATGTTTCATCCACAGTTATGTATTAACGCAGAAACTTATTAAGATTGTGATAGAAAAGCACCAAACTAGCCTCCGAATCTACCACATGATTACATTTATTCTCCGCTGAGAGTAAATTAGCACCCATCTTTCTGAGACACCCAATTTTTTATGCAAAATCAAAAATACTGTATTCTGTGATATACTTGTGGCCTCAATGATTTTGCAAACTTTGTGATTTGTCAATTATCCAAAACTACATCATGGATTTTTTCAATCTTTTCAGAGGAAATCACCTCCACTGGCCATTCTGAACAATGTTTATCATTTATGGATGTATGACCAAGTTTAAATTCATTTACCCAATTGTAAACGGTCGCAACCTCAGGGGTAGATATGCCATGAACTTCATCCAACTCCTTTGATTTCTTTTGGTGTTGAGCCTTTTAAATAGAAATGTGTAATCATTGCTCAATACTCATTTTTCTAAATACACAGAAGTTTGTAACCTATGGAAATAAAATGGCGTGATGAATGTAGCTGAAACTTGAACAGCCTTCTAGTGAAACATGAGGCTTACTAAAAGCAAACCTTTTCCGATACTAAGAGTGCCATCTCTTGGATTTTATGACTTATTAAAGGACCCACATTATTGGTTTCTAAGTGTCCCTGATTGGAGTATAGTAATAAAAATGTCTTGTTGCTTCCAAGTAAAATTTATTTTCTCTCCTCCTTAGATTTCCATTGAAAAGTTTGCATCAAGCTGCCAGAGTTGGAGACGTTGAAAAGCTTCTAAATGTTCTTGGTGAGTATTCTCATTGATCATATTCAGATTTGTGGTAGAGTACCATGGTGATTAAGGGGAAGGCACTGGTGGACATTTTAAAAAGATGGACAGTAATCAGATAAAAATTCTGGGTAATCGGCCATATTTTTAAGGGGCACATTAAATACACCATATGTATGTGCTGAAGTGAAGTATGTATTTGGTTTTCAATTCATAATTTCCTTAATCCAGTTATTAATGCCATTCTTATTTCTCAGTATCAATGGTCCAAAAATGCATACCATTTCTGTCCTGATAAATTAGGCATTTAGAGTTTCAAATTTTTTACTTTGTATCTTTGCAACATCACAAAATATTTCAATTGAAAAAACAGTACCACTGATGCATTGATAAATGCATGCATAAATGTACCAATGAGTGCATTTATGTATTTGGTATTCAATAGTCATCTGATATTGTCTGCTAATGCTTACTGTCACTTTCCCAAAAGTAAATGAAAATTAGCAGAGAGCATGGTTTCTATTTGTGAATGCACAGCCATATATGAAGCATTTCCAATATCTGCTTATCCATTTGACTCTGGGATGATGTTGGCTAATAGCTTTGGGAAAAATGAATACCTTGACTCCTCTGTCAGCAGAGTTTGGGGGAACCAATAATCATTCTTTATAGAACCCCCAACCTCAGTCTTTCAAGAGTAATTTGATTTGGTCTAATCCCAGCCTTCTTTATGGATTTTGTAACATTCCTGGAAAACAAATTGAAAATGTTGCTGTTAAAAGTGGGTGAAGCAGGTTATTTTTCATCTGGTGAGCATTGAATGATTTTTGACTGACAAATTATCAAAGAAGGGGATCGGGATTGTGCGGAGGCTAACGTACAGGCTTCCCACCACAAAGGCCCGGGTTCAAATCCTGGAAACAGCAAATATTTTTCAGTGGTATCCCGATGCCTACTTGAGGTGCTTTGTGGAGAGCACTTTGAGTGAGTATGACGTCCGTCTGATGGGACATTAACCTGCGGACCCCTTAGCACCTTTCGCCAAGATTCCCACCCATCCCTGATGGCGCAAATGACCTTAGCTATCGGTTGCCTCCCCAACAAAAATAACTGACTAATTATTAAAGAACTGAATTAAATAATTTTTCCTGCTAGTCACATTCTTAATTGCCCACTATTATTTTTGGGTAACTTAAAATTGAGAATCACCGATTTAAAATTTACATTAGCATTGAATTTGTTATGCCTATTAAGAATATCCTCTCTTCTGCAGCTGTTGGACACAATCCTAATCATCAGTTCAGAGATTACAACCTTCAGACAGCACTTCATGTAGCAGCCGCTGGAGGTCACATGGCTTGTGTTCATGTATTGGTACAGACTGGTGCTCAGTTGGATGCCACTGATAGGGACCATTCCACTCCACTCATGCTTGCTGTGCGGGCTGGCCATAATGATGTTGTTGCTTACCTTGTAAGAGCTGGAGCATGTGTAACCCTAAAGGTTAGTCTCATTTTTGTGTCATGTGGCTGAAATTTCAATAAAAGTAGGGTCAATTTATTAGTAATTCTTTGTGGTTAAAACATGTGGTTCAAGACATTCTGTGCCATGAGGTTTCAATTTATGCCCCCGAGTTCCTTTGTTTGGGGCAGCATGACTTCAATTGATGACCATTGTCTTGCTCTCTTTGTGGTGGAATCATTTTGTCTTTTTCCCTACATACAGGCTCTAGTGTGTGTGTATGTGTGCTTGCATGTGTAATCATCTGTATTACTCCAAACCACCCTAAACAGTTTAGTTTTTTCTATGGTGATTTTCATACTTTTCATTTAACATCATGCTCTATTTATTCCCCACCACTTGAATGTTATGTTTTATTTTGGAAGTATTAAGTTTATTTCTTTATAGACTAAAGAAGGATCCTTTGAATATATATATTTTTAGAAGTCATAGACTTGTTTTTTTTTTGGTTTTCCTGTACAGGCTTGTAGATAAGATGTTACGTTTAAACATACTTTCATTTTTGGGTGAAATTTTTGGGAAAGTTAATACTGTTTATATTCCCTGTTCAATTTATTTCTTTTTTGTTAGAAAATAAAAATTTTAAATTCAAATAAAGCCAAATAGTATGCTTTTTAATCCTTATCCCAACTTATTCTGCAGTATAAGTAAGTGTGAGTTACTCAACAGACATAAAGAGCTGGAGTTTTTCATTAAATAGGTTCATTTTTAATGTATCCCTCAGGGTAGTGAAGGAATGACTGCTCTCCATTTGGCATCAAAGAGTGGTAATCTTGAAGCTGCGCAGGAACTTATTGCTGCGGGCAGCCCATTATCTGCCAGCTACAACCAAGCTAGAACCTCTGGCAAGCCAAGTTCTCCAACTCCACTTCCACAACCAAGGTCTTTTATAGATTCTCAGGATGATGGTGGTTGGACACCTTTGGTGTGGGGTTGTGAGCATCGACACCTGGATGTTGTTAGGTAAGCATTAGTTCCAATAACCAATTATGACCATATTCTTATTCTTAAATGTTATTCTGTCTTAAGACAAGGCGCATTACTTCAGGCTCTTGTGTTACTATTCTTAGGTTTCTTCTATCCAAGCGAGCAGATCCCCTAGTGCGAGATACAGAGCAAAACATAGCTCTTCATTGGTCTGCTTTCTCAGGCTCTCTTGAAGTCTCAGAGATCTTGCTTAATCATGGATGTTGGGTTAACTGTGCTAATGCCCATGGAGACACTCCACTGTAAGTCTAAATGCAATTTTTCTTTTATTGATTCATATTTTTTTTGGTTTCATTTAATAGCATGCAAACAATCTTTATGCATTCAGTCATGTGGCTGCACGTCAAAACAACTATGAAGTGGTTGTACTCCTGCTGGCAAGAGGTGCTCGCACAGATCTGCGCAACCGAGAAGGTGAAACTCCTCTAGATTGCTGTTTTCCACCGGGTGAATCAGCACCAGTAGCACCAGATGATTCCCAGATGACAGATGCAGCTCGAGCGATTCAGCTGAATGCCCAACTTCGTGCCTTGGTGGAGTCACCACTCCAGCCAACTCCAAGGATATTAACAAAGTTAGTTGCATTTCATCCCTTTGTCTCTATAAATCGTGTGTGGGAATCCCATTTTAAATAGTCTTTCAAATTTTCTAGCCACTCCACTGTCCTCACCTATTCCTTTTTGTGGTGAGAATATCTTTAATGTCTGTTATAAAGCCCACTTTAAGTATATATTTTGCTTTACCCTGTCATAATTACTTAGTATTTAAAAATAACAGTCATGACGCCTGGTTTGCATATTGTCTTCAAAATTCAGAGAGTTACTCTCAAAACAAAGAGTTACTCTCAATGAAATTTCCTTTGGAAGAAAGTATAAAAATGTAATATTTAGCTAAAAGCAATTTGAAACACAACTCAAAATAAATTTTTTGAAAAATTCACTTAAAAATTGAGCATAATTATACATGAGATCCTTGGAATCACTTTGCCAAGTGGATACATTATCAATTGGGACAATTTGTTGGGTTTTATTAATTTATTTTGCAAAATTCAACTATTGATGTGAATTGGAGTTTAATTATTATTAATTTAAAAATTTAACTTTGTTTTTTTTTAATTGGGTAAAAATAGGAGTTATGGCTCCAGATTGCCATGACATCTTTTTGGTTGAACATCTAATTGGCTTTGAATTAAGTAGAAGGATGTTGCAATGTCACAAAAATATTAGCCAAATATGTCGGTGTACATAATTTATGGAAAAAGTATGAGTCATTCAAATCACAAATTACATTTGTGTGACCCTCAGTGCATTCTTGAATGGTCTAACAAAGATTTAGACTGAAAAATATGTTGCCATTCTTCTTTAAACATGCCACATTACTAAACCATCACATACATACTCAAAGGGCTAGGAATGAAAATCTTGGGAAACAAAATAAAATTATTATGACTCCATAACTTCTGGCATGGTATTGGGTAATATGTACTAAGATATGGAGTTTACCCAAAGGTGAGAGAATATTTGCAGATCTTCGTGTGTATGATATTGGCAATTGCCCATTTGTCTGTTATTGTATGAATATCTTCTGCCTATCCAGACGTCCAGATAAAAATTTGTTTACCAGCCTACAATGACAATTTTATTTTTAAGAATATTCACTCCTAATGTTTTGTGAAAAGAATCAATTTCTGGTCATGAAACATGAAAAAATTATGGAAATACAAATGCTTATTAAGAATAGTACCATTGTTATATCTAAGTCCTATTCTAAATAAGCATTTATTTTTGCATAGGAAATTGATTCCAGTCCATATCAATTTTAATTATGTTGCATATTTCTTTCAATTGAATCATTGGTAATTATAGACTAATTTTATGGTGTCAATTCAATTTTATGATTTTATCTTTACATTTTCAGTGACATATCAAGAGGAAGAGAAGTCAATCCAGTTCAATGTGTTAATGAAATAGAGAGTGAAAACACAGATGAGCCACTTGGACCTCCTAGAGATTTCACTTACATAAGTGAAAACTGTTTAACATCAGACATCCGCATTGACCGATCAATTTCCTCGCTTCACTCCTGCAAGTGTGGTGATGATGGGGACAAATGGATGAATGGGGAAAAGGTTGAGGCAAGAAGTGGTTGGGGTTGCTGTTTGGGTGGTTTTGGGCAAGAAGGTGAAGAGATGGAGGATGGCAGTATAGATGGAAACAAAGGTTGTCTTTGTGCAAGTAGCAGTGTACGGTGCTGGTATGATGAAGAGGGAAAGCTGGTGCCAGAGTTCAACTTTGCTGGTGAGTGTGTTACCTAATGATTTGCATCCAAGGCACAATGTCTCAGTGCATAGCAATCAGATGTTTTATTAAAGCATAGGATTTTGAAATGAATGGGATCAAGTACTTTTTGATAGATAAATGCATAGTAATGTGATGGAATATCTACATGACCTGTTGAAAATTCCTTACTATGAAAATTATTAAAGTCTATATTACTACTCTGCAATATCTACTATATTGTTAAACATTTGAGTTATAATGGAATTTGAAATCTGTTAATATTGTTAATAAATTAAGTTAGAAGCAGGCTGTGCAATCTGGTAGTAACACAAGTTGGTTTACATTCAAAGTCAGCATATGCACACATTTCAACATCAGCAGAGGAAATGAAAATACCCTGATTAAAAGTCACCAGGTTGTAAGATAATCCTGGTATTTTAACCATTCCATAAAGCTCATTTTTTGGAAATGCTTTAACACACATCTTGGGGTTCATTTCAGTCTTCCACCCCTCAATTAAAGGAGTTCTTACCCCGAGGGGCCTAAACTGCTGAACTGTATTCTAGGATTGGTCTGACAGAAGTTTTGTATGGGAACTCTTTTGTGTCCCTTGAGCATTTGTTATGGGATACAAGTTGCTACTTAGTATTAATTCATGTAAAAATTTTGTAAGATCGGAATGTTTTACAATGTTAACTTTTGTATTTACCAAAGTTATAATGATATTTCAACGTTTATTGATAATGTTTTTTATTCTTAGGGTGTGGTCATTTGTCTTTACTTCATGCTATAACGAATGAATAATTTTAATTTCCTTCATTAATCATAACCTGTATTCAAATCTTATAATCGACGATGCAAAGGGTATTTAAGATGTTAAATGATAGCAATGCAACAAATTCAGAATGTGAAAATCATTTGCCTTGACCAGGATTCGAACCTGGTCACTGTCACGGCATCTCATGCAGTTTCTTGAAATTTGTCAAAGGTAAAACATCATTTGTGTTTAAAGTTGGCTTTAACCACATGGACTGTGATTCTTCGCGCACGTCTACAAATGCCTGTGATATTGTATGAATAGTATATCGTCACAATATCTTCTTGCTTTAAAGCCCCCAAAGTTTCAGAGTGTAGCCTTGGTAGCTTAACTGGCTAAAGCACTCAGATGGACATCAAGGGATTCAGGTTCGAATCCCGGTCAGGACGAAAGGTTTTTACCCTCTGAAATTGTTGTTTTATTATTCACATTTACTGGAAGACTCCATTAAAAGTTATTGTTGTGGCATCTCCTACAGTTTCTTGGAATATGTTGAATTATATTTGCAGAATGATATTGTAATGTTTTTCTATCTCATCATTTGACAATGAAAATAACATGCTCACAATTTAAAGCTCTTGCTCCTGGTCCTGAAGATCATGACCCTGGTATTTTTCTTGATTTGATTAGGTTAAGCAATAATTTTTTTCTATTTCCTAATGTAACACAACCAAGTCAATAAATGCTTTGTCCAAAATTATATTCGAAGAGAAGCTGGGAAAATGTAAACATATGAAATTACTTATTTCAGCAAATTTGGGAAAAAATTGTTTGCAATGAAAAAAATACTACCAAAATAAAATTCGGGTATTTTGCTGTTTTCTGTTACAAGTGGTGAAGTTTATAATTAATCATATGCATGACCATTCTTACATTTTTCAGATCCTCCAATGATTTTTGAATGCAATCAGGCATGCCTCTGTAATCGTGTGACATGTCATAACAGAGTGATTCAACATGGACTGACAGCTCGAATGCAATTATTCAGAACTTCTACAAAAGGCTGGGGTGTTCGTACATTGAGGATGATTCCTAAAGGAAGCTATGTTTGCGAGTAAGAAATTGAATTTTATTTCAGCATTCATTTGGTTGCACCATGCATGCTCAACACTTTAAAGCAGTATTTCACAAACTGTACTCTTGAAGATGTTATTTTATGTCTTTTAAAATTGTCTAAGGAAATCACAAACCTTTATTGTATGAAACAATATACCTTTGCAATAGTGAACCTTTGTCATGAATGCCAAGTGTAGGTCACGTGAGCCATGCAATTTATCCTTATTAATTCTGTTGAATTCATTGTTTCTTTTGTGGCATATAAAGTGAAACATTCCTGCATCTGTGGATTCAGTATGTGCAATTTCAGATTCCCACAACCCCTCTGACTTAGGAGTACTGATACAGAATTCCTAAAGTTAGCTACGCTAAAGTTTCCAAACACACCACTCTGAGTAGTGAAACCTTGCCCCATCTCTCATTTTCTTCAGAGGCATCCTAAACTGCTAAACTATTCATTGAACTGTAGCATTCTTAAATTTTTAACATTCATTGCTGTGTTAAACCAATCTGCTCCTAGATCACCTTTTTTTTTCTTGATTGTCCCAAAATTCAAAAGTAAGGACAGTAGTTCTTCAGAGCATGGAAGAAGCTATGATGTGCTCACCATCAATGAAAAATTTCTTATTTTCAACTAAGTCCATCGATTCTAGAAGAAATTTCAAAACTTTTTTCTTGCAGTGAAATTTTTCAACTCCAGCGTAAAACCAGTTCATACATTCTGCCTTCATAAAAATAATAAACCTGTAATTTCAACATATTTAATGTGATACAAGTGAAAACCTACTGCAATCCAACAAGTCATTTATTGACATTCAGCAGTTTCCTTAGTTTTCTCAGCAGTTTGCTGAGAGCAGGTAAGGAAGATAAGGGTGGATCATAATGTAATAGGTTCTTCCAAAGACATAATGCAACGAAGTGGGATTTATAAATTCAATGGTGCAAACTGCTATACTATATACGTCAAACAAGTAGGCCATTTGAAAGGACAAGGGAACACCAATCATGTTTCGCAAGGAAAAAAATAATAAATCATAATTTGCTAAACACCCATTCAAAAACAAACATTCCAGCAACTTCACACCAGATAATTTACACTCTGAAATAAAAGAACAATATTTAAATGCTTTGGAGGATTTAGAGATTGGAATATTTTTAAATCGGACAAATTTGAGGTCATTAATGATGTTGACCTTTCTTATTCCTCAGGCACCAATGGTTATTAAGATAAGTTATGTTACCTATCACCTCCTTTCCCTCATCTTCCCTCCACTCCTTCACCAGCATAAATAAGGAAACTTTGGAAACATTCTATCACTGGATGATAACGCATGTCATTGAGACTGTGTTTGTGTGTCATTAAATTTTTTAATTGAATAGCAGTGTGCTTTTTACTGTTAACTTGAAGAACTTCCTCCAACTAAAGCTCAAAACCTTGCCTGTAACTTTTATAGGATATGCATAAGATTCTGTAAGAAATAAAATGCAAATTTAATGCTTAAAAGTGATGCATGATCATATTAAACTCCAAACGAATGTTTCTATGCATTAATAATGTAGTAATTTAGCAAATATATATATTTTATGCACATTTGCTTTTACTTTCAGATACATTGGGGAAATAATTTCAGACTCAGAAGCTGATCAACGTGAGGATGATTCATATCTGTTTGATCTGGACAACAAGGTGAATTTTCATAGCATTTAGAACAGAAAACGTCAGTTAACAACATGGCATAACCAAACCCTATTTGATTGTTGGAATATATACCAAATTATGAACTTAAATTGTAATTTAAGCATTTGAAGTTTAACCTGCAATTTAAAAGTACCACAGGATGCAACAAAAAGCATTAAAAATACTCGACTCTCAGAGGGATTTACAACAGATATTTCAATGTCTTCAAGTACATGCATTATAGGCTATTTTGCATTTGCCACAATTAAGTAGTCCTTTCTATAGGTATCTAGGTTTCAAGATTGCTATTCATTTTAGTGATGGATTGCAAGATTACTATTCAAGTCACAGCAGTAGGAAGCACTTGAGGAAAAAGGAAATTTCAGAACCAAGAAATAAAAAAAAATTCAGAATGAGTTATATATGCTAGCACCACTCCTTTCATGGTTTAGAAAGGATTCTTCATATATTGTCAATTGTTCAATGGTTCCTCGTGGTCAACAGAATTATTTTCCAATTTCACATGCAAACTGCCTCAGAATACTTTGGTTAACACTGAACGTGAGATAGCAAGTATTATACTGTGTATTAAACCATTGTAGAAATACAATTTTGGTGTAAATGGGAGCTAAGAGTAAATCATGGGTTTCAAACTAATTTCATTGGTATTATTTAAATATCTTAAAAAGAAGTTCTTGACCACTAATGTACATCCCAACAATAAAAATCTTTAACCAAATATCACAATTTGAAGTGTGTCAGTTTGTGGAGTATTTTCTTCCTTTTTTAGGTCAAACATAGATATTTGGTAAGAATATGAACCAGATGAATTCTAAATGGTAGGTTTCAACAGATTTTAGGGTATAGATATAATTGGTGGCATTTGGCATTGGCCCTTTTAAGAAGAAAACTATGAGGCTCAGGAAAGTATGCCGCAAAAGTGGAACTGTAAATGAAGATTATCTAATTGACTGGAAAGAGTGCCTACATGTTCTCTTTAAAGATTGTATATTAACCAAAAAAACATTTACAATGTGCATGGTACTTTACTCACAGCTTCCTGATAAAAGTATTCACATTTGTCGGGAAGTTTGCAATGTGAAAATAAGTTAACATCACCTGATAGCTTTGGTTTGTGCAAATTCAGTTATTTGAAACAAATAATATAGGTTTTTAAAATGATTCCTGCATTTATGTGTTAAGCTGTGCTGTGTAAATAGTAACAACAATTTGTAAGTATTAGCATCATATGGTATTTATTGAGCAGTGTCATTGTTTATTACTGTTGTAATTTAAGTTATTTCATTGTATAGACTGAAAATTTGCTTCAATCTTAAGCATTTGTGTAGGGAGAAAAGTAATGACAGCATGCTCAGTAATATATAATAAAGATTTTAATATTTTATTTTTAGGATGGGGAAACATACTGCATTGATGCACGGCGTTATGGAAATGTTGCAAGATTTATTAATCATATGTGCACACCAAATTTGCAACCAGTAAAAGTGTTTGTTGAACATCAAGATCCTCATTTTCCTCGAATCGCATTCTTTGCCAACAGAGATATTTTACCTGATGAAGAACTTGGGTAAGTACTATATTTCCATAGTTAAGTGCCAGCAGTCTCATTTTTCAAAATGCTGATAAAATTTTTTTCTGAGATTAATAATATTTTTGTTTTTCACATTGTAGCAATATTCCATAAACGCTACTGTTTCAGTAAAATTATTACCGTCTGTCCATGGAAACAACCTTAAAATCATTTTGTGTCATTTTGAAATCCAAGTGTCCAAAAAAGTAGATGGATGGAGGTCCAAAGTAATCATGAAATTATTAAGAAATTAAGTTTTCATATCATGACATCTTATAACAGTAAAATCGTGATTTCATTTTTTATTGCTGTTTTATTTGTTGAAAAAGTTTTAAGTCATGTTGAGCCTAGATATTAATAATTCAAATTTTTTTTAATGCTGCAGTTTGGAGAAAAGTATTTTCAGTTATGATTAATAAGCAAAACAATTTACGAAAATTAATGCCTGCTTTAGTTTTCAAAATTATATTTAGTGTTTGAATGCTCATAGCTCAGGAGTAGCTATTTGATTTTGATGCTAAGCATACCACCTTAAAACTTGTTTTACTTTTTGTTCTGTAAAATGAAAGGAATATTTTACAGTAATTGAAAAATAATGTTATGGTTTTAGAATAAAAAATATCCCTATTTTTGGTAGGTGGAACAGTTGGCATGACTTTACCTAAATGCAATTCCACAACTATTTGCGACCACAATTCATTTTTGAATTAATGCAGAAAATAGTGTTCTTAATGTGCTTGATATGTTAACCTTAGGGCTGTTTTTTTTTTAGCTGTTGGTCATTTCACAAATTCATGTTATCTCTGCACATAAATGTTGTAGTGGAATGAAATGGAAACTGTTAGTTACATGTAAAAGTTTTTATTGTGAATGTGTTAAAAAGTTTAAATTGGTGAATTGTTTTATTTGATTGGAAATAGTTTTTGTTCCTCACTCCTCTTTTGGGCGGCATAAGTTCCTCTTACTGCCTTGCTCACATCAGGAGGTTCTCCATTCTGCATCCACCATGCGCAATAAAGGCAAGGCTTATCTTTCAACTGCTTAATTCACTCACCAAGCAAAAAATGTAGGGACAGAATAAAATGGTTGTACTCGGGTATGCTAATATAGCAAATAATATGACCAATTTCAATGCCTTCTAGCTAATAAATAAGTTCCATTATGTCATCACCTTTTTATGTTACACCCAAAAAACTCTGTTACATTGAAATGCTTAATGAAACAATTCTTTGAGAAAATATTTTGAAATAAACTAAAATATTCGAGCAATAGGATTAAATTGTGATGGCAACTTTCAATGTAGAAGTGAAGTGCTGAATATATTGTTTGAATTTTAATTTATCCATGCTAAAAATTATACACATTTTATGACTTTGCCTAAGTGGATTTGTTGTTGTAATTCAATTACATTCTAATTCATGTTAAGCAGAATTGAAATGGCAAGGTTTTTTTGTGCATGAATACTTATTTTTAATATTCAATTATCTACATCAGAACGACAAATGGTACTCCATTCTTTTTGTAAATGTAAATGTATTTTGTAATAATATGAAATGTATTTTGTAATTAATATAAAACTAAATATGATTCTCAGGTTTGATTATGGTGAGAAATTTTGGATCATCAAGTGTAAGTCCTTCACCTGCACTTGTGGATCAGAAGCATGTCGATATTCTGAAGCTACTATTGGTCACACATTGGAAATGTACAGAGCAAGACTTGCCATGGAAGAAGAGACAGCAGCATCTAACCTTCGGCTGGGTGCAGCTGCTGCTTCTGCACTCCAGCGTCAGCACATGTCATCTTCATATGTGCCCGTGTCAGCCTGAGCATTCATTAGTACTCAAGCTTTAGTTGGAACTTTTAAACATTTATTTTTAAGGAAATGCTTTTTTATGTGGTAAGTTCATAATTAGCTAATGAACCATGACATGCTTTGTGATAAATTGAAAGTGTTAAAAATTAAATTCCTGATTGATTATGTTATTATGCTTAGGAACTAGTGTCTACAGTAAATGATGTGGATCTCATAACAATTTAAGAACTTTTACCAATCTTCATTTTTCTCCCATTTTGGGAAATAAAATTGTGCATTATATGCATGTTAGAAAATGATTAAGAGCTGTCAGAACATTGCTTAATAATGAGATGATTACAAGTCAACATCTTTTTGGAATTAACAGTCCAGGAACATTGTCTAGCCAAGGTTCCTTCATCGAGTCCACATCACTCTTAAATTCCACCTCTTTTAATCAGGTGTATGTTACATTTTTTTAAGTTATTGTAGAATGATTGTCATAATTATCTCCGTTCTGATTATTTTTTGTCAGAAATTAGTTTTTCTGTGAAAAACTTAAAGTTTTGTTGAAGTAGTTGTTGTAGAATACGCTCAGCCATGTACCAATCTTTCCATATATTTCCTGATTGGAATGTAATTTCATCAGGTGAACTTGTAAGAATTAGACCGCAATCAAAATCAATTTGATTTTGTTAATGGTATTTATTTTGTTGAGTTTCAGTATTTAGTTGATGTGTATGGAAAATATATTCGAAAATTAGATGTACGATTGAATCTGGTTCAGAAATCTCTTTTGTAGTTTATAGATTCCAGCAATAATTGTTTTTTACATCATTTATGTGAATTTTAAAGGTGTAGATGTGTAATTGAGAAGGCCCTTAACTTACGCCATGAACACTAAAAAAGTACATTTTTAAGATTGTATTTTTGTAATGTTTTGTGAGTAATGGTTATTTATTTACTTATCTTCATAGAAGTAATCAGTAGCCCATTGAGTGTCTTAATAATGGGTATTTTAACTTTGTAAATAACACCAAAATTATCATTGTTCTATATGGTAAGCCAAGACTGAACTATAAATTTTACTTGCAATTCATTTTTAAATGAAGATGAATTTTCTTTTAAAAATCATGTATCATTGCACCAAGGAGTCACCTGAACAAAACGGTATGAATTTTATGTGCAAAATTTTATCCTCTGCCATTGCTATATTTTCTGTAAAGTTATGAATTACCGTACTGAACTCTGTCTTATTAAATTCACATTTGGTTAAAGAGGAATTCTAATGGGCATGTAAAGTGATGGAGTAGGTTTAAAACACCTTGAGGATTTTGTTGACGTGAGCAAACCTTCAGTGTGTAGTTGGAATCTTGGCAATTATTTAATATATTTCATGAATCTAATCATAGTGAGAATGGGTATTTCAAATTATAATAGCAGTGCAATGTGAATATTTAGGTATCTCTAGAAAGTCATAGGCCACAGAACATGTTTATTATATGCCTATGGTCTTAGGGAATTGACTACTTCATGCTTCCAATATATTTTGACTGATAATTAGAGACCTCCATACAACATTTTTAAAATGTTTATGATTGAGTAATTTAAATATATGCCCAAGGTAATGAAATTATACATGTTTGTTGTGATCAATAGATCCTTAAAATTACAAATAAGTCAAAGTAATGCAGGTTAGCCTCCGTGATAAAATCAGAATTTCTCTTAGCATATTTTTTGTATGTGAGTTTAAAGTTTCCTAACTTAATGACTCTGTGAGAATGGCAAAATACTTAGCATTCCAAGATGAAACAATTCAGAGTACCATATTTCCCAAGCCATAAGGAATTTTTTTTTCTCCAAAATATGATCTAAAATCAGCCTGCATCCTATGGGCCGGGGGTATACATGTATGGCATGTACTGTGGAAATGAGCAGATCACAAGTGCAAAAATATTTCCTTGACTTCTTTCCTTGGCGTTTTCCTTTAGGGAGTTGAACTAGGATCTTTCAACTTGCCAGGCCAATGATCTGTGTTTTTCTTTTATATGTGTTCCTATTCCTCCTTTTCCTTATATTTATATCCATATGTATGTATATATATATATATATATATATATATATATATATATATATATATATATATATATATATATATATATATATATATATATATATATTACTTATGTATATATGTATATGTGGGTCGCAAGGGTTCCAGGGGTAGAGAGCATTGGACTACTGACCAGAGGGCCTGGGTTTGATTCCCAGGAAAACCTCTCTGGGCACCTGCAACTCCACCCAAGCTATGTGTGTGATTTTTCAGGCACCAGATCTTCCTGGGAAACCATAACCAGCACAGGGAAAGAAACTGGCCAACCCTACCCTGATGTGTGAATTTCACATGCTGTGTAGAGCTTTGTACTGGGTGAACTCTACCATCACCTGTCAAATTGATCATTGGGTTGTTTACTGTGTTTACATATGTACATATATACTTGTATATTCCTGTGGTGCCTGTGGTTACCCTGATAAATCATATCGCTTGGGTGAAGCTAATGGTTCCCTGAGGCTTCACATGGAATAGAACATAGACCCTCTGTTTGCTAGCCCAATGCTCTACCACTGGGCTACCACATCCTCCTTCCTGGTTCACCTTCTTCTATTATTATTACATTTTGGATAAAGAAATATCATTTGAGATATCCATTCATCATAATTGTTTTGAATGCTCAAGAAAAAGTTAAGACATTCAGGATAGTGTATCATCACATTACTGTAATTGAATCATGCCATCATGTCTTTCCATAGAGTATCCAACTTAATCATATCTAACTTAAATAACTATTGACCTTGGAAAAAGTTGGTGTTTTTAACATGGCCATGGTTTTAACTTAGAATTCAACTTCCCTCTAGTCGCTACCTGGACCAGTCAAATGAATTTATATAATGGATCATGAAGTTTTTTTTAAGTTCTATGTGGATCATTCCCACCATGACATGCTTGAAAGCACCACTTTCATCTTCATTTAAATTTGGGGTTAGTGACATTTTGCTCACACATTGTCCGAGTGAATGTTCATGATTGCAGTCCACTCATAAATATGTTATTACCAGGCATTAACAGCAAAGATTCACAACTAGAGGGCACCTCACAATTACCAGTGCCCCCTGTACACATACTCTGAGGTACATTCCTCGCAGGTCAGGAATATCTCGCTTAAATTGTGATAGCATTGCACCATCTTGTCATTTTAATTGTATGATTTGAACCATAATATTGATCCTAAAAATATTTTCTCTTTGCCAAGTATGTTCTTAGAAGGTAAAAGCCAACGAGAGAATGTTTTTGTGTTGCAGGGGAATAAAGGGCTCTCTCTTCACTACATGGAATTAATGTATTGGGACAAATACTTTACTGTTGGCTGATAATGCTCATTGAATCCATACCCTTTGAAAGAGTGCCTTTTGCATCTTAATTTTTTTCATTCCTTGTGCTTTCTTAAGGACTGATTATTGGAATTGAATTACCTCCCATTAGTGGTGAGTGAATAATCTGTGACACATACTCTGTATCTGATTGTCAAAATGTTACGAAAGAAATTAAAAAGAAAATGTTATTCCATTGATGATTATTGAAGTAGTATTCCTTTTTTCAATCAACTTGAGCAGTTTGTAAAATATATGATATTATCATATTGTACAAATTCTATATGCTTGGTGTTATTACTTAATATAATTTGAATTTATAATGATATGTTCTATTTTTGTGGGGCCACTGAGAGCTGGAAATAATTAGATGAACATTTCTTGTTAAGTTAAGTAAATCAATACTGTATGTGCTGTGTCTGTTTTGTCATATTTTATTATGTGCATTTATAATAGATATTATATTGGTGCAACAATTAGTTTAAAACTTATGTTTTCCCAACTTGGGTGTGGTTAAAACTAAGGCCAATTCCACTGATCATGAACTAACTTAACTAATTAATAATAAGAGTTATTAATCTTTTGTAAAAATTAACTTATACTGTTAGTTTTGTAACATGTACCTTAACGAACAATCAATGAAATGGAAATTTTCCTATTGATTGTTATTATTTTCGCCTTGATTTTCCAAAATCATTTTGGTGTAGTGTCCGTGCCTTAATTCCCAGCCTCTTCCTCAATACAAATTTCTCTCCCTAAGTTTAGTGCTCTACTTTTTCATCCTTATAAGACTCATCCATATAACTTGCAAAACCTGAGTGAAAGACGTGTTAATGTATGCAATCATCATAATGTTTAGGTTTTAAAGTTTGATGTTGTTGTAAATCTGAAACTAATAAGTCTCACTTCTTACTTTCAGCGAAACAGTAATTATGAAAATGACTTATTTTTAGTCTCTGAGAATTGATTATTAGTTTATATTATTGTAGAATAATTGGTGATATTTACAGAGTCATGGATTTTAAAAATTGCCGATTCAGTATTAATTAATAGCAAATAAAAAAGAGGATAAAATGTTTCTAAATAATATTATGTAAATTATTGTGTCTAGACTAAGAAATTATTAATGCTTTTAGTGGATTCATATCCAATTTTCTGGCCGGTGACAAGACTTAATTTATTCTTCTTTATTTTTAATATCATCCAATGAAAAAATAGTGTCCCATGTTTTATATTCTTTGATAACATAAAAAAGAAACCCCTTCTGAATCAAAGTGTGTGAATGAAATGGCAAACTTAGGTTTGGTGCAACATGCTTGGATGCTGAGTGTCTTAATAATTTTCCAATACTCTTTTGTTCCTTTGAGACATCTTCCTTTTTCTTTAATGTCTGTAAACAGTTAGGCCTTGGCAATGGGTGAATATGGTGATGAAAGAGATATGCAGGGCTAAAGCAATGCTCAAATCCTCCCTCTGTGCTTGTGTGAAGTGTATGGAAAATGCTTAATCCACTCCAGGATTTTATCTTACATCACTCAAGAATTTTGCCTTCCTGTCTTCCTTGAATTGAAAGATTCCTTGAATAATTTCCCTGGAAATATCATGCAAGTGTGGAAAACATAAAAAAGAACAATATGAGGAGAGATGAAGAGGTAAGCAATGGAAAGGCTATGTAAGTGCTTTGTCAAAATAGTCCCAAGAATGATGGTGACGTATTAATATGCAATTAGTATATGTGATGCTCATTTTGTATTCTGTAATTGATTAAGTAGTAAAAATTAAGGAATAATAAACAGTTACATGCTTTTATGGTCAAGCTGCTAAAAATGATTAACTCAACTAATTACCAACATTTCTTGAGTATGTATCAGCTACATACTATGGATTATCTAAAATTTAAGTTTATGCTTAAAAGAGATGAGTGCATTCAAAGAAATTTTTTTCTAATGCATGCCGAGTTCCTGGCCTCTGAAGTATTCCATTTTATGTCAATCTTGAATGACATTATTTCAACCTTGAAATATACAGTTTGATTTCCTGGAAAATGGAACAGGATTCTTTTAACTAGGGCATAAGATTATATTATACCACTTTGATTATTCAGGCCATAGTTACATTCAAAAAGGCCATTAATCAGCTTTGCTGGCATTTTGAGGTTCACTTAAAACCTCTAGAGGGGTAATCTCGTAGTAACTCACTTTGCTGAAGATAATATGTGGCATTCAGGTGTTACTATCAGGGGTACTAACTAAAACCATTCACTTGAAGCAATTCCAAAAATATTTTATTTTATGAAAAAATGTGGAGCAATGCATAATATGATATGCCACCCACCATAACCCAAAGATTGGGTTGATGTGTGAAGGTAAACCTTTCCTCAAAAGCATGTGACATTCATACATCAAAAGTAGGGGTTCCTGTCCTTTTGCTGTCTTTGGTCTCTGTGGATGATTTGGTACAGTAGAAACAGTCTGGGTGAAGTTGTGGATATTTTATGTCACTGGGAAGTGAGTTTGAGCCTTCCACTCTTTAGCCACACTTTACGCAATAGGCCCTGATATCCCTAGTGCACATTTTAAAATTAAAAGGTTTAGTTAGGAGAGGTTTTCACCAGAGAAAACTGTGAGTTGGCTGATAGACCTTTTCAACCAAGCCATTTGGTGACATATTGGATAGTATTGAATTTTGAACAATTTCAACCCACAAGCATGAAATATTTGTAATGAATTGGTGTATTTTATAATTATAAATGTACTTACATTCCCAATTATCCTGATCATGTTTAACTTTGACTGATTTCAGTTTTCATGCTTTTTGAACAGGTATCTTGCAGATTATCATTCAAGTAGGAAAACATCTGAGCACTTTTCATTTTGTTACCATCTGGGAGAATTAATTTATTGTGTGATGACAATTGAAACAAAGTTGGGCTCTCCTTTCCTCCAAACTCACTGAAATGGTAAGTGTGTGTTGGTGTTCAAAGCAACCAAAACATATCAAGAAAGTAAGTCCAGTTCCGCATTAGCTGTATATGGATGTCAATACGGCCTGATAAAATAAAAACTCCTATAGCCGTAATAAGTTAACACCACTCATCCCGCAGTGAAAACAAAATTTGTTGTGATAGTTTGTAGGGAAAGAAATTCCACAACAGTGACCAACCACAACCTCCCAACCAGAACACTCTTCTGCAGTAGTGTGTGGGAATGTTAATTTTATTTTATTAATTTATGAGGTCGTAGAGCTCAATGTCTTTTATTTTAAGACTGCTTGAAGCAACATTCTTTTACCCA
Organism: Hetaerina titia; assembly: GCA_037158775.1. Taxonomy (NCBI): domain Eukaryota; kingdom Metazoa; phylum Arthropoda; class Insecta; order Odonata; family Calopterygidae; genus Hetaerina; species Hetaerina titia. The sequence continues at coordinate 31,289,993 of CM073768.1, read as the reverse complement.
GGTAGGCCTAGTTAGAGGAAAAGTCTTGTATGATTTGTTTTTGGGACTCTCCATCCAATCAATCCATGTTGACTCTAGGACAATCCCTACCTATTCCCAATTTTTTATGGTAAATTAATAGGTAGTCAATTTGAGTGTGAAAGGTTGAACATTTTTTGTATATTTTTGTGCTAAGAGTGTTTTGGCATAAATGATTGTTCTGTATTATACACATTTTATCTCTTTTCAGTAGTAAGCACTGATACTACTGTATAGAAGATACAATATTAATGCTAAACTTCAATACAAAAAACACTAATTTAAAATACATGTTTAACCATATTTTTAGTTATATAATGGAATTAAGAATGCCATAGTTTAGGGGTTTGGAAAAGCAGGTGTTGTCTTGTAAATCTTTTAGAGCATAAGAGTCAAGGTGATTATGTTAGGATGTGTTTGATGCAAAGGATAAGTGAATAAAGGTAAATATCATTGTCTAAATGTACAAGGTGAAGATAATGCTCTATCCCACCCAAACTTGTACCATAACACAATGAAAATTATGATAAAATGAACAACAGAAAAAATAAATAGACATTAAATTCTGAAGAAGAACATCTGCAGCCTTCCAACAAATTGGATATCATCAATATTAAATCCTGAAGACTTTACAGAAAAAAGATGAAAATGTCCCTGAAAAGGACAGGCAAAGACAATATTATCGAGGACAAACTTGTTACCTGTATGGTAATTCCTTCCGTGGCAGGTTTCTCAAAGTAAACTTCCTGAATCCTTACCAATTTTAATGTCAAAAAATAGTTTACATCTAATGAAATAGACTTCCTAGTTAAAACAACAACATAAATAAGTGAAAGGGAAGTACTAACTTTAACAAGATAGGTAGATAAACACTCCGCCGCTTTAAATTTTTTAAGCAATATAATCAAATGGGTCAATCAGTTTCTGACAAAGAACAGACTGAAGCCCACCCTAAACAAGAATACTCCCAGAAGCCTGGGGAAAGTTGATGAGTCTTAAAACGGTGGAATTAGCATCCTGGACCTCACTAGTGATAATTTAATGTGTACCTTTTGGCCTCTTTTTTTCCATCAGCAGTACATTCCTAGTCCAAAGGGTTCATGTTTGACTTAGCCTATCGACAACTCATGGTCGGAGAAAATATCTTTTCTTAGGTCCATTCTTATTAAGAATCTATCAAGTCCTATTTCTAATTGAAGCAGTGTGGATCCTTATAAATATGGCTGTCATAATCTTGGTTTCAATTTTTTGATGATCAGCCCTCTCTCTGACATAACCAATTCAGTTGTTTCATTTTGATCATTGGTTTACTGTTAAAATTTGATTACCACACTATTTATGAGTTAAGTATATGTGTTTTTACACACACACTAAAATATATACTCATAAGTATATATGTCTAGAAAATAATTTTGATACAATTTTCCAAGGTAAAAAACACATATACCTAACTCTTAAACGGCGTGATCCTTATTTATCTAGCAAAAATTGAAAAATAGTAAAGTTTTGCCCTTTTGCAAAGTATTTTTAACATGATAGTAACAATAAGGAAAGTCACAAACATCCAAATCTTATGTAGTGGTTAACCCACCTAGGTGTGAACCAAACTGGTGACCTCTGGGTTGGTATGCAAGAATGTTGGCTTGCCAGGGCCAGTACTTAATTTTTGAGTGGCATTAAAACATAAACAAAGTTCAATTGCTAACAAGAACAGTTATTTGTCAAGACACCATCCATGATTAACATTAGGTAATCTACCAGTTAAGGTAGGTTTTTGGATGGACACAACTATCGAATAAATATTTGGAACTCCAAACAAAACCCAATCCAGCAACCTAAACTACATCAGGTCCCTCTTCATCTCTGTGTACTTCTTTCCTCCCTTCATCCCGTCCAACATCCCTATCCTGTTCCTGCCCTTTCCTCGCTTGCCCAACGTTCTCCCCTCTATTACCTTCTTCAACATTCCACCACTACCACTCAATACGCCTTTCATCCATTTTTCCTGCCTCCGTAGGATTTCTCTCAACAAACCTCTCTCCTCACCCACCATCTCCAGTACTTCCTCATTTGTTTTCCTTTCGGTCCATTTCACCTTCTCCATTCTTCTCCACACCCACATTTCAAAAGCCTCCAATCTACGTCTATCCTCCTGCTTCAGTGACCACGTTTCCGCGCCGTACATAGCTATGCTCCATATCAGAGTTTTGACGAGTCTTTTCTTAACCTCCCTACTCAACGTCCCCGTCATCAACTCCCTCCTCCTTGAGAAAGCATCCTTGCCTAGCGCAATTCTTCTCCTTACGTCCCTACTACTTTGAAAATGTTGGTCGAAAACACTTCCGAGATGCGTAAACTGTTCTACCTGCTCTATTTTTTCCCCTCCTATTTTAATGTTTAGCTTAGCCTTCTTCTTTCTGGAAAATTGCACAACCTTTGTTTTATTAATACCATCTATGATATGCAAAGAAAATATTGGGGTATCTATAATTATTTTCTCAAGCCATTACAAGGCTGGCCCCCTAAATTTCCAACATACCTGGGTAGCCTAATTGAAAAATTGGCATAGATAATGCGGAAAGGATAGGATGATAAAACTCACAAATACTTGAGAAAAAGGAAGTGTAACATCTAAGTGATTCAACTTCCTTTGACCTTGGTTGCCTGACTTGTTTCTGTTCAGATGGAATAATATCCACAGCCAAAATTCTTCCAGGATCTTGTTACTAATATATCAAAATAAAAACATTTTTATTTTACAGTGGTAAATAAAAAACAGCCACATTTTATTAGCTACACTTTCCTTTTAGTAGATAAATCTGTATCTACTTAAATGCACAACATTTTAAATGTCACAATATAAATTATAGTTAATTTTAGCTGACTAAATGCTGGTATATTTATTTGGGTTTTGATTACAGTAAATCATTTTTTAAAGTGATTTCTGTGGAAACATGAAACTGTCAATTATTGTCTATCAAAGTAATGTTGTTTTCCTCCAGTTATGTTTAAAGTAAGAGAGGTGTTACCCTGCAACATTCATTCATTTGATTTATGGTGCACCATCTCCAACTTGGATTCGTAGGTATTTTTCCTTGTGCTCTTATTTTTTCACTATGAACTCACAAAATCCATTTTAAATTTAAATTTTGGTGTGTTACTGTGATTCAGTCTTTCATAACAATAAAAAAACAAGTACACACATCATAGTCATCCATCCCCAAATTGATAGGGAACATTGTTGTTGCTCTCACTTTGGGAATAGTTTACAGTCATTTTCATTTGCACAGCTGTCAGTGATGGGTGATTTTGTGTTGATCTTTGATTTTGGCATTTGAAAAGCCATCTTGAGAAGTGAAACTGCTGGTGCTTCAAAGCAGACGGAGATAAAGAAGGCAGCTACAAAAGAAGCCAGCATGTAGCCAAGGTAGATCATCACCTGCATGACAGAATCCATTAGTATATTTTGGAGTGAAGATTATCATAAATATCAGTACATATTAACTATCAATTGACGAAGAAATATCATGAAAGGTATTTTATTATGGGAATTAAATTTATTTCAGTCATTTGGAATTATGAATTATTGGGTTCATAAAGTTATTGATGAATTTGTAAAAGAGGCACGGGAGGAACTGGAAATAGATGGAAAATTTATTAACATTGTTTTATTTCCATTGATTATATAGTTGTAAAATCATTTAGGTTTGTAGATGGTAAATCTTTAGTTAACCAAAGGATAAAAATAATTGCTGAGGACTTAAGAAAATGAGTTTGATGAGAATACGTAAATGTAAAAAAGCAAAGGTTAGGAAGATTTTGAGAAATATTAAGTCTAAGTTAAATGTTGCCAGCCATGCTTGCCCGCTAATCCTAAGGTTGTGAGTTCAAGTCCAACTACAGACATGGGTGTTACGTCCCCTCTGATTGTTTGATCCCTGGAATATATGACAAGCAAGAGGCTTACTGGGATCTCAAAGGGTGAATGGACCACTAGAGGTGTCCAGAGTGAAAAAAAATTAGTTCGTAAAGTTGAGCAGGTGGAACAAATTACTTATTTTGGAAGTGTTTTGAATCAGGTTGATCTAAGGAGATGAGGCATAGGAAGAAAAATAATGCTTTAAGGAAAGATTTTACTAGGAGAAAGTTGATAGGGATGTTAGTATGAAATAAGATAGGAAATGTTGTCATGGACATCTTAAACAAGTGAATTTGGAATCATTATTTATGGTGGAATGATCAGCGACATTTCACCTATCGCGTTAAAAGTGATTTCTTTTCAAAACTAAAAACAGAAGGGGTGAAATAAAAGGAAATGGTAATTTTTCTGTGCATTTAAAAAAATGAGATGTAATAATAATGCACACACTTTTACATGGGGCATTCATTTGACGAGGAAAAACAATCAATATGCAATATTCAAATAGGGTCTTAGCATAAGCAACCTGAAATATAATCCATGCTGAATCAAATTCTCTTTGGTGAAACACAAACGGGAAGTATGTGGATAAGCTAACAAAAATTAGGATCTATTAGAAGAGTGGTGGGTAAATATGGAGAAAAGGTCAAAGAGAAATGTTCTCTGCTGCTGGTTAGGCATAATTTAGAATATGCTGCTAGTATATGGGATCCTCATGAAGTTGGATTAACTGTCGAATTGGATTGCTTGCAGCATAGAAGAACTAGATTTTTAAAACATTATTATGATAAACTTAGTAGTCTATCCAAAATGTTAGAGCAGCTAAATTACGAATTGAAGCTCTTGCATAAATTGGAAGGGTATCTCTTTACCAATGATGTTGAAAATATATTATAACCCCCACTGTACTATGATAGGAGAGATCCTGTCGATAAAATTAGAGAAATTAAGTGTTGAATGGATAGACTTAAGATGTCATTTTTTCAATGAATTATAAGGGATCAGAATAACATTGTCTGACCACGGTAGGGTAAAAATTAATCTGGTGCATATTCACCCCCTGCCACACATCCTAGTGGTGGCTTGCAGTTTACATAAATAAATAAAATTAGTCATGAAATTGACAGGGTATGTGTACGTTTATTGCAAATCATTAATGCTTTGTGTAGAACCCATATTTTTGGTGGCATTTCCATTTCTTCTTGATTAAAAAAGTAGGTATGTACTTATTATATATATGAAAATTTGAGGTACCTACTTTCTTCTAAGAACTGTGGGAAATGTTGGGACAGTTATTTTATTGGAGGAACCCACCAATGAGTATCAAAATGCATTAATTTCACGTGGTGGACCTCTTTCACCTTAATAAAGACCGACTCTATTTGCTCATTCCCCCTTGACTAGAAATAGATCCTGGGTCTAGAAGTTCACATTGATAGAGGATGCCTTAGTAGCTTAATTGGTTAAAGCATTTGGCTGGAATTTGAGGGGGATCTAGGTCCAAGTCTTGGCCAAGGCAAATAATTTTTACACCATGAAATTTCTACATTTTGGTGCCTACCTACCCATATTTGTGATTCAGAAAAGCTTTTGGAGTCTAAAACAATGCAAGGTACTATTAAAAACAATTTTAATAACAGGAGTCATAGTATACGTATGAAGCAGTCTTTAGTATATGAACTTACCACCACTGAATTCTCAAGGTGAAGAGTAGATTGCATCCTGAAGCTAGTGAGCATCATGACTAGAGGGTGGATGAGAAAGGCACAGTATGTGAGTCTGCTGAATGGTCGAAGGGATGACCAGCAAAGGATTCCAGAAATCCAACCTGCAAAAAACATTTATTGTAAAACAGTATTAATTTCTATTTTTTTTCTCCATGTTTGTTCTAAATGTCAAATCCAGAAGCTTCCACTAGTTATAGTGGTAGTTTTTAGGGAAGATGACCAACAACTGAGGTCATTTTCACCATTAGGGATGGACAGGAAAGGTTGAAGAATGGAGAGAAACCTGGCGTCTGCATTTGCCTGCTCTTAGTAAAAGGCCCAAAGGGGTCCACAGTGTAACGGCCCATCTGACGGATGGCATACTCGATCAAAGTGCTCTCCACAAAACACCTCAAGTAGGGATTGGAGTACCACTGAAAAATATCTGCTGCCTGCGGAATTCGAACTTGAACCCTGAAAAGTTAGCCATGAGGTAAATGAAAAGTAAATTTTGTAGGATTTTAAGCCAATATTTTTGTGTTTCTCCTTTCAAGTTCACATGCATACTGTTTCCATATCCTCTGAAGAAAGATATTATAAAAGGTATTACTACCAAATGCATTTCAATCTTACCAGGTTAGGTGTCTAGTGTTAGGCTTTTCACAGTGTATTTTGTTTTCAACACGATTGATGCCTAAAGCCATTCCAACGGAAAAATATTTCAACAATAGACTGGGGCAAATAGAGTAGAGATCACAGAGGATTTGTATGCACATGATTCATCATTTCATCTTAAGGTAGCATCATAGAGAAACCTTAATGTGAATTAAGGAATCTGAAGTTGATCTTCACAGGGTAGCATTAAAGCATTTTTTGTCAGACATGAGCGAGTTACCTGTCACTCTTAAGCACTATGAATATAATTTCAACTAGTAAGTTATTAACTAAATAGTTACTACTTGAATTGCATTATTATATATTCAGGTAATAAAGTATTCAACTAATAGGTATTTAAGAAAAAGCTTAGCTGAAACATCTATAAATGGTCAAATAAACTCATTGACCCTTTTTGGATAGTTATCGAAAGTGGTGGTTATGGGTTACCAGCCAAGGAAGTGATTAAGATCCTGTAATCTTTAAATCTTGATTCTTATGTTCACAACAGTGCAGACTATCAAATACATAATGCATTTAATGTAAATTAATAGTCACAAAAAGGTTGCTTGAAGTATACAAGCTTGGAAAATACTGAGAAACAGGTGACTATTTCCAATAAATTATATTGTAAAGAAGCAGATATTCAGGAAGTGACTCAATACCTACTATCATAACTGGTAATGGTGAATGCTCTCTTGAGCAAATACGAGAGTTTTCACTTCTCTTGGTCTCTTACAAAGTGAGACTTTGTATGAATAAATTTATATCACTGCACTAGAATGTCTGACTTGGTAAAAATACACTAGCCTCTAAAAGTCTAGCAATAAATAAAGGAGATTGGGATGGTATGGTGGCTAATGTACTGGCTTCCCACCCGGAGGCCCTGGGTTCGAATCTTGGAGAAGGCAGATATTTTTCAGTGGTATACCAATCCCTACTTGAAGTGCTTTGTGGAGAGCACTTTGCGTGAGTATGCCATCTGTTGGATGGGATGTTAAACTGGGGATCCCTTGGTGCCTTTTGTTGGGAGTAGACTAATACCAATGCCAGGTTTCTCTCCACCCATCCCTACTGGTGAAAATGACCTCGGCTGTTGGTTGCCTCCCCAAAAAATACTGCTGCAATTGATTAAGTAGAGGTACAATTTACTGGTAGACACTATATAGTTTTGAGATAATCATAAGGTTTTGGGACATGACTAAATGCTGCTATTCAATAGCATCTAAATGATGGGTAAAAATCCTACTGAATAATATTTGAACCCCAGAAAGATCTCTCTAATGAAGACTATCTAAGATTGGCTGAAAAGGGACTGAAGCTGAGTTATTGAACAGGCATCTTGAAAATAACACTAATTTATTTCTTGAAGCACCTTATTTTTTAATATGAAATTGGTAAAAATTGGTTGTGGATTCTTTTGTTTTGATAGACTTATTGATAGATTATATTTGATAGATTTTATTGGCAAAATTTTGAAACTGAAATCCACAGGAAGAAAATCTGCTGAGGGAGAATGTCCAAAAGGGGGTAGAATATCACATAAAAGTACATGTATTATTTACTTTGCATTACATGTTTTAATGACTATTTTTTGAAATACCTCCATGTCCAGTGGAACATGCAACCACAATCCATGCAACAGCTACGGCCCAAGCTGTATGACCAAGTGATGTATATACAGCAGAGCTGGTAAGTCCTAGCCCCACAGAACCATTCATCCCAAGATGATCACCCAGCAAGGCCACTCCATATACCAGGATGGCCATACAAGACAGAGAGAGGAACCATCCACTGAGAACTGCTACCTGGAAAGTGATTGTAGATAATTTCTTAAAGTCACACTCAGAGATTTGTAATGGAGATAGATGTGATTAAATCCTATCAATGGTAAGATTTTTTTGTTGCCATGGGCATAACATGCAGCAGAAAATAGAAAGTGAGCATAAGTTGCCTTATAGACAAATATCATTATTGCATATTGTAAGAAAATTGTTACAGTAGGAGTGTGAAACATCCAATTCACTCATAAAACTACTCCTCTCCCCAAAAAGGGACCAACTCTTATCTCCATGGAAGTTTGTGTGATATCCAAAATCAAGGATATGAGAATAATTCCATCATCTTGTACATAATACATCTAGTGAAACTCAAAAGAAATTTTAGCAATCTTTGAGTAATCAACCACCTTTGTAATTTTTTTCTGGGGGTAGATTATGAAAATTACCATTTACATTGCAATCAGATAGAAAGATAAAACCAGTTGGTCACAGCCTGAAGAAAGGGCAGAGAGAATGCCGATTTCAAACATGTATGCCCCTATGTTCATAAATTATGTGGAACATTCAGTTTTCCTCACCCTTGTAGCATTTTGTTCTTGTGGTGATGGAGTAATGTGTAACTTTAGAGGGATCAACCTTTCCCCATGTCTTTTATGTTATGGTTCAGAATGATTAGAATTTGTTTAATATTCTCGTTATTTGTAGAAAAGTAAGCACGTGAATATTTTTACACACAGCTGATTACACTTTTTATTGTTTTTATGTGACAGCATTGAAGTCCGACCAAACCCCAATGGTATAGAGATAACCTGGTGCCAGGTATTGAGACCAATTTTGCACTCCAGCATTACTGTCCTACATTGCTTAGTAAGTTGGCATATCAGATCCCGAAGGATATGAACTCCCTCCGTCCCTCTCCTTATACCTCTGCTAAGCTCTAATGGTAGAAAAGGCCTTTATAATGTAGCTTATAGAAAGATATTTTAATTTAGAATGGAAAACAAATTAACCACAACACTGATATTGGTGCTGCTGGTCAAGGTGCTAGAATTTTACCTCGGGTCTTAGGATTTAAATCAGTTTGACTTCTACTCAATAACATTAACGGTTTTAAGAAGCATTTTTTCCGCACCATATATGTGGGTATAATGAAATGGGATGTTTTAAATGAATAACAACTATGAAAATTATACTAGGTTGTTATGGCTACATTATTCAATATTATGGTGATACACCATTGTTTTCATCGTAGTTAAATGGCTGCAATTGCAGATTTCAAAATATCCGTTGTTTTAATTAAAAAACGTTTTTACAGTTCAGGGGATGACACTTCCGTTCCTGCGGGTAGGTAAAACAAATGTGGCACTTGGATCTTCTCCTTTAAATTTTAGAGCAGTTTTTATTTGAGATGTTCAAAATAGTGATTCAATGCTTCGATTAATACATGCTCTTGGGCTCCTTGAAAAATTATTGGTAGAACGTAAAACTACCTTGCTTTACAAATCTCACGTAGCGCGCGAATTCTGAACGTGGAACGTAGCGTCATCTAGCGGCGTGAGTGTGCACATCGATTACAAAAATGTAAAACTCGATGAGAACCGTAACTAATAATGCGGTAGATACAAATTTTTTTGAATCTAGACGGACGATATACACATGAGCCCTGGACAAGGTATAAAACTGAGACTATTGCAGGGAAAGGGCAAATAATGAACCTGTGTATGCGATACTTTTACATAGTATACAGCACATTATTAATCTACTGTATCAAAACGGTTTGCCTGTTCTTTTTGAATGTGACTTTGGAAGTGCTTTCCTCACGTTCTTGCTATTTACTACTGAGTCGCCATACGAAAAAATTACACTTGGGCATTTGTAGACTTAAGTAAGCTCTGCTCTAATTTTACTGAATGAATTTGCATCTTTAATTGTCATACCTCATTCATTTCATGAACATGTGTGACCTCATTTTCCCGAATGTATTACCTCATAGCCCCGAATGAAAAATTTGGTGCTCCTTTGATTTTACTGAAATGGAACAACTAAAAAAAGAGATTCCACATCCGCGGTGGACTTCTCGATAAACGTGGATAGGTGTTTATTTTTTCAATAAAGCCTCATATATACACTATCCCTTCAGATCGAATGAGCATCGGGTGACAACAAGTACACGAGTCACTTTTTGCTTCTGTAAGACTGAACAATTGTTATTGGCAAGCCAAAAAAAGAAAACGCAGGCTTGATCAACATTTAAAGAGAACTTTTATGGAACGATCGTCAGTCGACCCTTTTGACTGCTAAAAATAGGAGGTTAGTAAAATTACTTTCTTCAAAAATTATAACTATGTGCGAAAGGGCTTGAAAATTATTCGTTGGCGAATTAACGTTTTATAATGACGACATGTTATGCGCACGGATCTATACTCATTGTCGGGCCAGATTCAAAGATTTTATGTGTCGAATTATACGAGTGAGCCTCATCATGTTATGCTCAACTGGGACTTCAGGTTATGAGTTTTTATTCTTAACGATTTGTTTGATGCATGTGAGCATTGAGAGCAAGTGAGTCGAGACAAATGATTATGAATAAGAGATACTTTCCAGCATCACATTTTTCGTTGGACCTGATATTAATTTCCAGTTCACAGGCAATGAAAATACCTCCTATTGCACCGCTTTATTAATTTATAATTAATAAATGTTTCAGATACAGCTAGTCAACGCCAGCCTTCCGTGGTTGGTTCTGTTCGATAACTATAACAGTTTCGATTAGTATAACAGTTATAGCCACGGGTCAGCAATTTTTTTTATCGCCCCACTGATTTAGTTACTCCATTTCCAAGAGTGTAGTCGGGGAAAACTGAGAACAAAAAGTTAAAAATTACCAAATGAATTTCCTTAGAAATATTGTTGCATTTTTCCAATTGTCAAAGTCCTAAAATTCTAAACGTTTCTAATAGCAGCCGGCGAGTGATATGTGCCCTCCGTTTTCCCAACATTTGTTTACTGAAGCATACTAGTCAATTCTCACTTAGGGATGAAATTGAAAGATTCTACACCAAGACAAATTTTCCCTACCTTCGGCATTCTAATGTTCAGAGCCGTTCTGTGTAAAAACCACCCGGTGACCATTCCCACCATGTAAGGTCCCAGTCGTAGCCATGGTTTGTCATAAAGCTCGTCGAAGAGCGCGAACGGATCTTGGATACTGCAAAAGAAATCAGATGTGTATTATTTTCAGTAATTCATTCTATGGCAAACACTACTATCAATGAAATGCATTCCTTGGTACCTCAAAAGCTCAAGAAATTCTACCGAAGAAATATGTGATAACTTCAATGAGTATCACCTGACTATTAATTTTCCCGTAGTTTTATGAAAAAATAAGGCAATCTTGTTTTATAGAAATACAATTTAAATGTCACACGGGTCAAACTTTCGTTAATGTAACCCATCACTTCTGCAAGATAGCGACATTATTAAGCGAGTACTTATGCGATATATAAGTATAATAATATATAATTGGCGTTTAAAGGGTTAATACAAACTTAAAGCTTATTAACATAAGGGTCACGGTCTTATAAAATAAGCAGTCAACTAACTTATTATCAAGAAAAAATTTATCAAACCATATTTGTTTTCGTAAAAGCACTTGTTTTTTTCAGAAGACTTGGAGGTTAAAAGTTTGAAAAATATTTGGCGGATTTCCACCCACAAAGACGAAATTAATATTGCTAAAACAACTTATCGAACTTCCTGTTGGAATAAAAAAAATTATCAGCGTACGTTATTTGAGTTAAGGTTAATTATTATTGCTTACCTGACGTGGTACTCGTAGTGAATAGATATTACTGCTGTAGTTATCCAGGAGCTTATCACAAAGATTATTCCGGCTACTGTGGCAAATCGAAAGTACCTGCAACATTATTGGAAAGATTTTCAAATCATTTAAGGTAACTCTTGCTGTAAACTTTAAATAATAAATGAATCAAACATTTGATAGAGCTGTAATGCTTTCCGACTCCTGTTGGGAGCATCGAGTCTCGAATTGACAGTTGATTATAAACATAAATGACTGAAAGCTTAGAGAGAAAGGGATGAAAATAATGAGTGTATGTGTACTAAGACTTTCTCAAGTATTTCTTAAGTTCCAGGATAGAAGAGTGTTTGGGGAAACAAAATGTAAATGTGATAGAGGCTCTATAATGAGCCCACTCATTAAAGAATTGTCTGGTTACCAAATAATCAGCAGCGGGTGCGAAAAATGTATCTTTTAAAATAATTGAGCCAAAAGTCTTCAGAGCTGTTGTAAAATTACCGTGTTGCGAAAACTTCAAATAATCTGTTTTACGTTTATATACAATTCTGTACGTTTATGGTTATGCACTAGCAAATTTCATGACAGCGGGTGAAATTCAACTAGAATTTGGCTAGAATGGAAGACAAGAGGCTGTCAATGGGACCATAGGGTATGGTAAAAGACCAGTGGGAAGATCGCAGAAGCGCTGGGGAGATGACGTACGGGTTGATGAGCGTGATATTCTAGGATTGCGACTCTGGAGGAGAGGAGAAACAGATAGAAAAACAGGGAGGCAGAAGCTTAAGGGAGGTTAAAGCTCAATCTGGGCTGTTGTGTCATAAGAGAGAGAGAGAGAAGGTGGAATACGCCCTTACTGCCCCAATTTTTAAGGCAGTTCGATAGCTAAAAGGTTTTTGCTTCAGATTCTTAATACCTCTCCGCGACCCAAGTATCTCGACTTATCTCCTTCGTTCTTCCACTCAGCTCCCCTCTATTCTCACGAACTTGATTGCCGCCGCACCCACGCAGCCGACGGATGCGTTCCCAACTGCCGTAGCGTCAAATGTTGATCTCTTGAGAAATTTTCAGTTTTCGAATTGAAATAAATACGCTATCTTGTTATACATGTTGAATTTAGGGATATGACTACGCTTGTAACAAACTTATTGTTTGTACAAAAGAAGAAATACAATGTTCCAGGTCAGAACTTGTAAATTTCGTATACTGTCATATAGTTGTCATACTATAGTCATATACTCCAAAGTAACTTACCGTGCTGAGAGTAAAAGGAGCAAAATTCCTATCGCATAGAATTGGGTATCATTGGCCATGTACCAACTCCAGATCATGCACTGAAAAAGAAAAAAAAATGTTCTTCATTCACCCTTCACTCGTTTTGCAAATCAGTAAATCACTAAAATGTAGGGATGCTCATGCTTATGTATTCGGATAACATTGAAAATATCTATAAAAATATTAAGAGTTTTTATCTAACAAAGTGCATATTTAACTAATGAAATATTTTGTCTGGGGAAGGCCAGTTGACTCAGTTATGTGAGGTTGTAATTATTTCTGATGCTTCGGTTTTCAAAAGGTTTCTGAATGCAGAACTTTTGGGGCTTTGCTATGAGTTTTTGTTGGGGTCAGTCCATGTTAAATCAATCAATTGGGTACAATGACATCTCAATGAAGTTAAAATCGTCGGTGGACTACGTAGGAAGTCGCGCTCGACAAATGACAGCCAAACAACACAATTTAAGATAAATAATAAAATGACCTTATGTTCTTCTTACCATCTCTTTATGCGGGAAGAGTGAGTTGATATAGAGCACGTTCCTCCACCAGTATTTGGCGCACGAGTCGCCACCAACGAGGCGGGGTTCGAATACGGAATAGTTGATCGTGTAATTCATTCCGACATCGGCGATTCCTATGACCCACAGATAAGGAGGGGTCAGCCTGCGAAAAAATATTTAGAAAAGGTCAGGGAACTCATATGGCTATGTATAATCATTGCAGTGGGCTGAATAATGAGAGTAATGAGTGTTCTAATACATTTTCAACCGCTTAGATGTCCATAGTATTATATTTGTAGAGTAGGCTGAACTTCAAGGATGTGCTTTTGTGATTTTGTACATGACTCGTCCCCAAGTTAGACTATCGTGTCTGAAAAGCTAGTGAAATGGGTGAATGGGTACGCATAGAATGACAATGATAAAAAAACCCTTACCTACACAGTAACAGGATTTGAGTCGTAGTTTGAAATTCTTGTTGCCATTATCATTTTTTTTAATTTTGTAGATTGCAGGTCTTTGTTTAAATTTTCATGGCACGAGTTTTTACGAAGATTTGAATTCAGTTTTTATGCTTATTTATTTGCACAGCTTATCTAAAAATTCTAGTTTCCAAAGGTTATCTAATTCTTTTCTAGAGATGGATTAGATATCCCAGTCCACGTAGATCACTGCCCGGACTATTGTCATCTATTACAGTAATTAAATGAATTTCCAAATAAGTAAACATAAGTATTTCATCATGAAATGAACGACGCATACCTTATGCCCCCAAATTTACTTGTGTCATGTTCTTTCCCTCAACCGAAAAAATTACATCAAACCTGAACGAAGCGCAGTAATTCGTAGGGTTGGTGAAAATTGATCGTTGTAAAACAACAGCTAAATTGGTATCGCTCGTATAAATATGTACGGGATGGAATATATTTACGGAGCATTTTGTGTCAAACCCTACTTCCTATTGCCATGGACCAGCTGATACTATCGTTGATCTTCAGGGCATTACAATTCATAAATAAAGTATTTCCAGAAGATGTGTGGTCCTGTCCCTTTTATTCCTGGTAAGTCTTCCATCTTAATTAGAGCAATTGTATAAACATCTAGAAATAATTATAAGCATCTAAAAAGTAGATGGGTATCTCTTTATATTTTACAAAATAGTTTACTGCTCAATTAGTCAACTTTTGAAAGAGTAGGGTCCAATGTTCTCATTTTTTTCTTGATTTTCAGTTTTGCTCTTCTTCCCCCTTTCGAGTTAACACTCACAACGACGTAAAAATTGCTAAGAATATTAATGTTCTCTCCTTGTCTTATTGATACCCGAAACTCAAAACCTCAGCTGAGTTACTGAAGTTCACAGGTTCTAATCTATGCTACATGGTTAGTGAAGTTAATAGATTGATAATAATACTTAATGACCTCCGCCGCCGAAGTAACCAAGTTCTATTTATCTAATTCGCCTTCACGTAATCTGTTTCAAATTTCAGCCATTGCTCTACCGTACGCTTTGTTTCTGGACGGACTTGAGTGTTTCATTTGAAAATTAAATTGGAAAAACTAACCTAAATTGAGTTATATTTATTTCATTATGCCAAAAAGGATGCAAATAAAATGGGAATAGGTAGAATAAATTCACCCATTTGAAAAATTACTTAATTGCAGTTCTTGAAAACTGGAAGAGCTTTTTATGGGTTCCCATGGAAGGCTGAGTATTTGTCGAACAGGATTGTAAAGTAAGAATATTATTTCCAACGCCTTTATTTGCCTGTTATATTCTCATCCCAAAATTGCTCTTTGTTACAATTTACTGCGTGGAAATGTTTCTTGTTCCGCTGTATTTTTGTTATTCCAAATTTGTTCTCGAACTTTTCAGGTAAGCAAAAAGGAAATATTTTTACGCACCTCAAAAACCTATATGCTAACAGTTTGATGAAAACTAAGAAATTAGTGACGAAGGCGGCTCCGGATTCCTTGGAACATGCAGCGATCGTTGTCTTGGAGTTGGAGGGGTTGCTCTCCATACTTACGCCGAAGTTATGTGCTCCCTCCTTCAATTTGTCCTTGGACTTCGTTCGGAAGTATAGGTAAGCCACCAGGATGCCGCTTGAAATAAAAAAAAAGTGCGAATAGGAACGTCAGACATTTTTCTTTGGACAAAAAACGGTCGTCAGCGAATGCTAGTTTGGTGGAAAGTGTTTCAACTCGCGTTCAGTTGTCTTACGACATTCCGCACACATACGGAAGATAGACGTCTTTTCCTGTGCCATTCATGTTGGTGTCAGTATTATACAAAAAATAGTGCAACCAAACCTGTGTTATATCCGTATCACCCAGAGTGAGCTTAAATATTTTAGCATGGCGCCTTTCCTTAGCCAATTTGGCCGCTGCGTCACCTTATTGGTGTTGTTCTCGAAATAACCGCCCTTTGAAGAACAGTCGAACCAAAAAATATAAGCCAAATTAGCCAAGTGCGCGACCCGTTTTAGTTCCTGGAAATATTTTGCTAGAACTCAACGTACACTTTTTTGAAATTGGTTTATAAGTTATTTCTTTTAATTTTCTATGTTAACCATATCGAATGGTTGAATTAGATTGCTCTGAAAATTACATTGCTACGATAAGGAAATTTATCTGGTATGGGTCAATTAATAAAATGAATTATGTCCAATTAATTGTATGATTGAATCGATATTCTTTTTCAAGTATTCAGCATTTTCTAAATTATAACTACGAGTTGTTAACTTCGTACTTCAATGCCTTAAAAACATTCCTCTTTCTTCGTAAATAGACACCCTAACTTACAAACTATCATCCTATGTTAGTGTAATGCATTTGTGATAGTGCCTGGAGTGCGATATCCCGAGTTCTTTGAGATTTGGGTTTTGTCATTGAAGTTCTCACTCATCGAAAGAGATTATTACACAAATTTATAAAATAAGTTTGATCAATGCCGAGGTATGGCTCGAACTTTTGATTTTTGGTTCAGCCGTTGGTAGCGTTACTCACCATACTAAGACTAAAAATTAAAATATGAACACAATATTACACTTCTTTATTAATGATATCGTTTAAATAATAAGTAAAACAAATATAAAGAATAAAAGAATTTAATATCAAGCAAAACAAGACTACCGTGCACTTTCTACTACAATTGCCAGTATCCTTTTTTGATAAATCGATGATTTTATTTTCTCATTGGCTATAGATATTTCACATATTGCATTCTATTTATTCACTTTGGAATTTCGTTAAATAATGATGAAAATACTAACCTAAGACTCCGCTTTATCATTTATATACAAGGGTGGTTTGAAAAGTTTCCGACCTAACAAAGATACAAAACATTTACGTAAATATATATAAAGATACAAATGCATTTTGGGGATCAAATAAAATCGAAAATTTCCTTGCGTTGAAATTAAAACTTTCTTTTATCAATCGTTTTAAGATGAGGCAAACTGAATATACGGAGTAAAAATACTTGGATAATTAATTTTTTTCTTGATAGATAAAGTCGGCTAAAATTTAGTCACGGGAGGACATTAAACTCACCTGATCAAGAAAAATGTGTCCACAGAGAACGTGGCGTTCGATACAGTTTGGAACATGAGATTTCTCTCTGTCACAGACCGAAGCTTCTTGTTTTCTGAAAGAAAGAGAGCCTTTGTATTTAATAATTAAGTGGTGAAGAACGTTTAAATTTGAAGGTTGTAACTATATTTAACATATATATATATATATATATATATATATATATATATATATATATATATATATATATATATATATATATATATATATATATATATATATATATAGATGATGCGGAAGTACTCACGAGAGCAATATAACTTTTGGACGGCACAATAGAACACAGAATAAAACAGATAACACGTAAAAGGACACTCACACTGTAGATGATTTAAGCTTTCGGCCTACTCTGATGCCTTCTTCAGGTCAGACTCATATGTATATATATATATATATATATATATGTATGTAATTAGACACCAATAAGAGGAATATTATTCTATTGAATTTCAGCACACGATATTTGAATATATATATTTATTTATTTATTTATTTATTATCGACTTAATTGGGCGAGGTTGAGACTAAATAGTCCCTTCTTCCACCTAACCCTTACATTACATTGAAGACAATTACATACAGCCAAGCCCTGGATGGAGAAAAATCCACCCAGACGGGAATCGAATATATATATATACTATAATACGAATATATACATATATATACTATATATATATATCTTCAAATGAAGTCACAATTTTGGTTTTAAAGTGGAATTTGTTAATTTTTTGCGAACCAAAAAAATGTTTGTTCAGAAAAATAATAACAAAATTTTCCGCTCAATATGCATAAAATATGAATAATATAAAATTGTTTATTTATTAAAATGAAATATTAGAATGCTTAAATTTTTTTCAATATTCGTTTTTAATTTATCGATGAGTATTTTCCATTTTATTTATTTTATCACCTGTATTATTTAATACTTAGACCTCTAAATATGCGGTTCAATTAACTGAATAAATTCATCGGACGTTCCAAAGATAACGCATTAGGGAAATAATTGTTGGAGGAAATAAATGAGAGACATTTATTTTTACAATGATATTGAGAAAGGGAGGAGGGATAGGAATAAATAAGATAAATAGGCACTCACTCATCATGTTCTTTAAAAAAAGTAGTTATTATCACAATTTCCCCCTGTTTAGTGGCCACTTATTCTACTACGCAGTCAAAGCAAGCAAAGAAGGAGGCTATTAATAAGGAGTCGTCGAGAAAAAGAATATAGGTGTGATATAAAAATTTGTTAAACGGCTCAAGCAAGGTTTTAGGACCAAATGCATTCTACTCTTTCACGATGTTTATGCTCGTATTGACTCTAGCGAGGATACAGAGTGTGGTTGATGATAAAAATTTGTTAATGTACCCATAACGATAGTATAAGTGGTATATTTTCTTAGAAGACCACGGCATTTTGTAAAAGTTCTCAGGGTCCATCTAAAACTTCTGGCTACCAGTAGACTATTACTGATGTACATGTATGTATAATAGAATGTAAACTGACTAAAAGGAGAATTTGTGATTTAGGAAGTGGTACATATTTAATCGAATAGATAATAATAGGCATGAAACTTCTTCCAGCAGATCATAAAATTTACCATTGGCGGGAACGAAAAACCAGGGTTTGCCTTTGCCGGAGTGCAGCTATGAGGGTTGACGTTTGGAAGATGCTCGGAAAGACATTGATCTAAGATTCATAAGAATGGAAAAAAATGTACTATCCAAGTTGCTGGGCCGATCTGGTAAGTGCTTGGCGCGTTTGTACTTATACTCTTTTTAGTGTCTAACTAAAGGTTTAAAGCAATCCCTTCATTACATATGTTCGTAAAAGAGAGGTTCCACCAATTCGACTCTCATTATGGTAATTCTACTGAGAGAAATGGCTTATTATGTTTGGAAATCCTTTTAGGATAAAAACAAGCTTTCACGGAGATTTGTTATGAGACATTTCAACGTAATTTGAAAATCCGAGCTCTTTCCTCGTTCTTTTGAAGGCACGAAAAAGCCTTCAAATATCGTGTGCTGAAATTCAATAGAATAATATTTCTCTTATTGGTGTCTAATTACATACATGCATAGTAAATTTCGTCCCAAGTTTTGTATTAATTAGTATGTTAAGGTAAGGACCGAATTATTTTGATTCCAGAGTGGAAATTGAAGTGAACTAAAAGTGAACGTGCGGCTCCTCCTCGTCTTTACCGAAAGAATAATGGTTAAGCGAAATATAGGCAGGAAAATGATAGTCATGTTGGACAGAATGAAAAAAGAAGAATGTGGATTTGAAGAATGGTTTATTGAAAGCCGAGTGTTAGGATATTTAGTGCCGTTTTTGATGTGGTTAAAAGTATATCTGTGTTTAGTTCATGGATTCATCAAGATCCACCTTGGCCGGTGGATTACTCTCAATAATCATAATAGAAATATTATATGAAGGATCTCAGGTTTTCCCGGCGGTATTCTAGAATTTTTCTCGGGTTTCCCACCGGGTCAGGTGGGAAACCCGAGAAATATTATAGAAATTCAGCCAGGGGCGGAAATAGGTTAAGGGTCGCTCATTTAAATTTAAGGAAATTACCCGCAATGGCAAAGACCACCAGATACGTGTGCACAAGGATGACCCAGCCCATGCTAATCACTCTTAAACCATGAATGCAAGCGAGATTCTTCTCCCCGTCCTTTCCGTTGTCCTCTGCTCCGAAAAGAATCTTCTTTCCGTTTTGGCGAATAGAGAAACACAGCAGTAGTCTCAGGAGTAGTCCAGGCGAGGGATCTGTGGAAGTGAACGAGCGTTGCAATCACTTGTGTCGTCGAAACGGTTAATGAGTGTGAGAATTTTATTTGAAGTTATGAGATTTATTAATTGCGAAGATCTAATTCATTATAACATTGCACATAATACGATCTTAAACTAATGAAATGTGAAGGACTATAAATTTTAAATATAACTGGCAATAATGCCATAAATACACGTATTGGATCACGGGAATGACCCTCAACCCAAAGGCAGATAAGATTGTAGTTTTATTCGATATCACCCGCAGGTTACCTAACACATTAAGCATTATCTTTCATCGCAGCCTATTTTCCGGGTTTTCCATAGGTTGTGTCTAGTTATCACCTGGGGGATGCCTTTCGTGCTGTGGTGCAATGGATTCCATTAATTTATTCAACTATATTGAATGACACCAGGAGTGAAATAGCCTATTAAAATCTCTTTCTTTTTACCACCAAAGAGAATATCCGAAAGGTTGTGGTAAATGCTAAGAGCTAAACGCTGGAGCAACTCTGCGCTGTACATGTACTTGTACGTGTGCTTACATTGATAAAGAATTAATTAAATTTAACCTGGAACCATCTTCGGATGTACATGGAGGATTGGTGACCCAGGACAAAACATGATGAAAACATAAAAATAACAATATGAACGAAATAAAAAAAGAAGCGGATATTTCTATTGAGAAAAATAAAATACAAGGAAAATTTAATACATCTATTGCTTAGGGTTATTAGCTTCACCAGATGAATGGTTAAAGCAGGCGTTTGAGTCGTGTGTGTACGGAAATAAGATTGTACGTAGCTATCGATGAAGCTCGCCTTCTATTCGTAAGCATATCTTGTTAAGTAACACCAAATCAAAACCATCTTTAACCGCAAAATGGGAATCAAAAAATGCCGACTGAGTTATTTTAAGACGCATAGCGGAAATGTGACATCAAGGGAAAAATTATTATAGTGGAGAAATAAAGAGTAATGGCGTTAAGTTTGCCACTTTTTTCAGAGATTTACATTCTGGAAGTGAAACTCTAATCTCAGATTTGATAACTGCAACATATTTCTAATTAAGTAATGCAAATAAGGCAATGGCTTTGCTCGTGACTATGCTTGTAACAGCCCCGAGGATACACGAAAGTTGTAGACGCACAAAACTGGTTGATTTCGAGTCTGCGGATAACTTCGTCTCTTGAGCTTTAATTTGGGCCGTCTAGAAACACGATTTGGGCCGTACATTGGTTCACGGCCAGGTCTAAATGACGTCTGTTGTATGCATAGTTCAAATCTCTTGAATGACCGATCAAAACGTTTCAAGGTAAGTTTTCAAATAAATAATCATTATAATAGCTTAAATATTTGTCATGGAAAATGTTGATTTTGCTTAAGAAAACACTGTTTGTCGATTCATAAATACATAAATACCTAAACTCTCGTCCTAAAGTGCCCGTGCACATCGTAACGTTGGCTGCACTTATTTTTAAGGCTTGTGGTGTCATTGGTATCTTATAATGTTTGGTGCATAGCAGAAGAAAGTTAGGGGTTGAAAGGTCTTCGGGTTAATTTTGTGAATTCCTATGCACGTTTTTGATTCCCATTTTCATTTTTAACATTTTGGGATAGAGAAATGTTTCCTATTTAATTTACTATGGGGAATGTCTCGAGGAAGAATTAATATGGATAGGAAGTAGGGGGATCGCTAGTGTGTGTGGATGTAGTCTAAGTTATGTAAACTCTTCCTAAGTCGAACCATCGCTGATAGATATAACTTACTGGTGTTATAATTGATTTTTGTGCATGGGTTGTCAGAATGCGTACTTTTGAAAGTCTAATTTATCATCGTAGCTTCCTTCCAAAATTGATGGATGATTAATTTATACTTATTTTATCTCAGCAGTTACGACGGTAAACCATGAACAGAGATTAGAAATACATAAATTTATTATTAACATTTGAATTTTCGACGACAATAATTAGAATGTAGTAGTTATATAATTGGCCGTGTTCTAAATACGTCGGAATCTACCTTCATAGATACTACTTCTCAAAAATAAAAGACTTACTGTATTCGGGTTTCTGCCGTTTCCCAGGGTAAACAAATCTGACACCGGTTATTTGTATAACGGGTGGATTTACGTATAACATAAGTCTGTACAGGAGACATGTTTAATGTGCTAGAAATATATGTGTGCCATGCCTTCTTTGTAAACTGGAAATTGGCCGCCATTTAAATTACAATTAATCTCAATACAAGTCAATTTTAAACCTCTATGGTGCATGTAAAACCTACTAGTTTGCACTAGATCTCATGTAGAAATCCAAAATTGGTTGAAATTAGGTTTCTGCACATGTTGCGCTTTCAGAAAAAATTAACTACTGGCTGAAAGCATGACTTTAAAATGGTTCTAAGCGTGATTATTGTGTTCCTGATCTTCTACAAGTGAATGGGCAATTGTTAATTTCTAGCAGAAAAAAGGAGGATTTAAAATATGCATAATTTCGCATAGAAAAATGCTGTTTTTCATTTCACTGCAGAATTAAAGTAGCACATTTTCAGATCAACATAAAATTTTTTCTATGCCCTTAGGCACTATTTTGCGGCTAACCCCTTGTGCAAGTTTGAATTTATGAAGCAGCCCAGCTATTCTTTGACCATTAGGCTTTCAAATTATCGTGCCTGTGTTGCGAAATTCATAGTGGGCTTCATATTATGCACGAAGCCAATCTCCACCAGCATCGTTAAAGGTACCAGGATATGATACCATCTTTCGCTATAATTGCCATGCCATATTAAAGGCGAGATACCAACTTATCTTGATGGGAAACGTCCGGGTTAGGAAATTTTGATGATTTTTGCTCAAGTTGTCATCTTCAAAAACAGGAAATCTGAGAGTGCTCGCTAGACCCCCCAACACATTTCCCGCTGGCGAAATATACAGCACGCGTGTAATTTGGGATAGGGGTTGTTTTTTTCTCTCAATTTTTGACATCTTTCGCTCAGCTTACTCATATCTACCGCCTGCTTACAAAAAATCCTGTCATGTTTTCCTCATCCTGTCATTTATTCAAGGAAATATAGGTGATTTTATCTCTCTTCTGCTCTAACAAATGATTCCCATCGTTTGTCAAAGGATTGAGTAATGTTTCCGAGTAAAATGCAAACGTAACGATCCAAGTTGGCCAGTCAGACCGGTTTTCTGTAATTAAGGTTCAAAGACAGACAAATGCTTCGGAATCATGAAAAAAGAGGTTAACGCAGTGTGCTTCCGGGTGTGAAAGCTATCCTCGTTTTAATGCACAAGCGCTTTTATTCTGACCAAATGTGTATTGGGCGTAAAGTAGTAAGCAAGCAAGGGAGTAGAGTACTTACGCAGTTTACTTTCCGTAGGAAAGACCATTTGCAACTAAGGATCAAGCACCACCACATAAATTTACTATGCACTCTGTCCACAGGGTTAGGATCTCCCCATCAAATGCACTAATGTGTAGTATTTTGCCTAGGAATGCTCTGGCAACGCGTAAAAGATCCATTTTTTATAATCAATTAAACATATTCATATTTATTTTTATTGCGTTCAGTTAATTGTTCTTTCCTAACCTATAAAATACCGGTGTAGCTCTAACATGTAATAGCATATACATATCAAAAGCTGCATCACGTCTGCATTTAAATATTTTTTTTCAAACTACGAGCCTCCACAGGCATTAGTGCATGCAATGCTCAGATTGAGGGAGAGGACACCTACCGATCTTAGTCACATGGTACTTCCTTAGGTCCATAGATTCTCCGTCGTTGTTATTCCTTCCGACTTCCTCATCCTTCATCTTCATCTTAGACAAGACGCATTCCTCCTCTAGACCTCTTCTGCAATGTCTGAGGTAAAGTTCGCATACTTCAGCTAGAACCATCAGGATTAAAACGATAATGGTGGCGCCTCTGGAAGTAAGAAATAAAATAGGTAGTACATGTAAAACTCTACATCGTATACATTTTTATGCATGGCAGATAAAAGTTTCAGGAAGAGGTTCAAGTGGCATTGAACAACCAAATAATTTTGTATTCGATAGTTTTTGGTTCAACTTTGGGGAAGTTCATATTCATTAAATGAAAAACTCGATGTATTTTTCCACTGTTATTTCTTTTTAATTTGAAAAATGACAATCAATTTATTAATTAAAATTAATAAAAAATTAAAAATTAATCAATAAAAATTTAATTTTATCTGTTCTTATTTCCCCACCTCGCCTTCTCCCTTTCCCCCAAAAGAATAGTATAGAAATGGGCTTCAAAGCGTTGAAACTAGTAGTACCAAGATAAAGAACATTGGGAAAATACATTGTGTTCTTCATTGAATAACCAAATCGTTAAAAATCACGATTACTTTTTTTCATTTTATGATAAGAATAGTGTGGTATTGATTTGGTTTTTTTGAAGTACTGAAACATCTAAGATCATATCCTACCGTCAACTTCTCAGAACACATTTCTTTGCATGGCAATACAACGCCCATGTCATCAGGTCATAATCCTGTGGACACACTCCATTTAAAAGGCAGAATGTGGTTCAAAAGAGATGAATTAGTGAGATGCTACCAAAATTACGTTCTTACTTGCACCGATAGTATGAACAATTCTACCATCCCGCGTTTAAATGCACCTCAGTATGCCATCAATGAAAAAATAAACCCATACATGATTTGATTTCTTTTATAATTCGATTCAAAATTATATGAGTAAAATATCTTAAGGGCTTTTCAGCTAACATAATGAATATTCCTTCCTAATTTAGGTAAAACTTGAACCCCCAGCTCCACTCCTGCCAGGTTTGGTATATCCTGAGTCCTTTTGTGTCTTTTGTGTAAGTGACTTTAATTTGCTACAGTAAAAAAATTATTTAGATTTATTTATACGAGTCCCCTACGTCTATAAAATTCACAGCTATCCGAACATGAAAACATTGGACAGAGAAGCTCCTGTATGAATATATACAAGTGTGTGCGTGTGTATATATACATAATATTTGTATTGACTGGAATATGTAAGCGAATGAAAATATTTGTCTCCAGAACACTTGTTTTACCTAAGTGAATTTTTTATTTAATATTCATCATAATATTGTGACGTAACACACAAAAGTTATATTTCATCAGTAAATATATTAAGGGAAAACCTTTGGGAAGTTAAATATTACAATGAAATCGAAGGAAGTAAATTCAGGTAGATCTGGGTTAGGTTTTTAAATTTCCATTGTTAGATTTCGTTAGGTTTTATCCCAGAAATATTCACTTTTTTCCTTTTCAAGAAGTTTTCTCGGGTTTCCCACCGGGTCAGGTCGATGAAGTGCACCGACGTTTCGAAGGATGACTCTGCCATCGTCTTCAGGGTGAAGTGAAGTGACTTCACCCAGAAGACGATGGCAGAGTCAGCCTTCGAAACGTCGGTGCACTTCATCAACCTGACCCGGTGGGAAACCCGAGAAAACTTCTTGAGTACCATATGCCGGGAAAACCTGAGATCCTTCATTACTTTTTTCCTTTTAAGAGTGGATAAATAATTTCGAAGCAGTTCTACCCTGTAGGAATTCTCTGAAAGGCGCGAGAAAGGCACCTATAGATTTTTACGAGCGAAGTCATGCTCATATAATGCTTGATTGAATGGGGGACAAACAAATGGGAAGGGTGGTAGAAGGGGACGGGTAAGATAACTAATATGAGCGGCTGTCTCAATACCAGGTTAATTTTAGACCATTTACACATTCCCCATTCATGTGTGGACACGTTGTGTACAGTTTTGTTCAGTGGATGTTCATGCATTGTCTGTCATCTTTTTCCCATAGTAATACAAGCAGTTTCTTTTATGAGTGAAAAATAAATCAAATGTCAAAGTTTACGCTCTAAATATTTCTGTTAAAGATATGAAGGACTCTAATTGTAAGCCCACGGCTTGAGAATTAGTATCCTATGCTTTGTACGTGCGATTAAGGAAGGAAAGTGATCAGCAACAAGCTCTGCAACAGCATCAAGCCTCTCCTGCATGACATTTGGTGCAGCATTTTAGTGCACGTATTTTGGCGACTAAGAATAAAATTTTAGTTACATGATACACATATTCCATTGCATCAATATTTCTAAGCATTGCCAGTCTCTCACTTGGATTTTTGGTATTATTTTATTCCTCCCTCTTTCTAGGGTATGTTCATAACCCTCAAAACTTAAAAGAAAGATTAAAGAAAATATATTCCTTGTGCCAGCTGAATATTTTAGCTACGTCTTATGAAAGGCTCAGTGAGGAATCCTGGGGATTTGCCTGTGATACATATAAGCGACATTTGTAAAGGTTACTTGTGTTCATATATTGTGACGTAATGTATCCTCGACCTCAACCTTAGGCATTTATAAAAATAAAAATATATAGCCGGTTCAGGTTGGAGCAGTGTGATGTGAATGAAAATGAGCGAGTGGCACCGAATCGAGCATTTATGGTAGAAATGCGGAAAATAAACTGAATGCAGGTCAGCACTGGAATTGAATGCTAAACTTTCTCCCCAGGCCGATTTCCCGTTTCCACGAGTGTCACGTAATGTAGATCGTCAAGAATATATCATTTCTCATACTGCACTCCTTCGCAAGCTCACTGGAGACTTTTCCGGTATTTGGAGTCCAAATAAGAATTAGGCCTGTTGCTGAGTTAGTGCAGTATCTTGTTTTTAGTTTATTCTCTGCGGTAGAATTCCATTTCTATGAACAAAGAAAGCACCCAAAACATGATATTTCCCGCATTATTGTGATTTGTGGACATGTAATTTATGTTTCACAACGTTTCTTTTTTACAAATGAAGTTTTTTACAATTATGGTTGAATTCGAACTTTTGAGTGGACAGAATTCGAAATATTACACATGAAGTATATAGGCAGCTTGCAGTTTTCCAAAGAAAAGGTATTTATTTTCAACTCCTCGGAAAATACTTAGTTTATACGGTTCACTGTGTGCTCACCTTATGCTTCAGATATCGATCTGTGCTGCGTTGCAAAGACATTTCTCGAGTTTAATTAACGCTTGCAAAAAGATCTGAGTCTTCAGAACAACATTATTCCATTAAGGACCAGTGATACTTAATTCCGCCAGCCTTTTTTTCCACAACCTGATTTTAAATTGCCCGTTGCATTTTAGTTTTTCATTGTTTTGAATTAATCTATGTGAAATGATAACTTGTAGCTGCTATTATGAATAAGGTCCGAAAACTATTTCACTACATTTAAAATTGAAAAAGAAATTCAAAAATGAATTTTCACACAAGGTCGGGATTAAAATTTTATAATAATTAATTCGGTAGCAATGTAAAAGTTACTTATTCTTAGCGTTTTCTCGTCAATGCTAAAATTATGTCAAACCGTTTTTTCTACTGTTGCATCATTAGAATAGTTTTATAAATCTTTGTTACTGGCTTAGAGGAGTACACACTGTGTTTAAAATGATTTAATATTAAGCGTGCAAGCTTCCTCATGCATTCGTTTTCCTTTTGCCTTTGTAATTTCTGTAAAATAATCTCATGCAATGTTCATAATATTTTCCTAAAATCTACAAAAACTAGCTACGCTATCCCTAAATATGAAAAAATAGCTTTGTACATATTTATTCATACCATAAAACTTTTACAATTTCTATAACGATTAAAATCACATTAATGTTGATAAATAATTTTTACACGAGTGGTTACATCCTATGTCATAATTTATTCTTGTCTGTAGTATACTGATTAAAGATGGGTTTTGTGAGGACCTTTAAAACTGACGCATCGTGATTATCTTAAGAACTAAGTATTATTCTTCAACTGCACTTACTTTCTAACTCGTATTTTCTCCCTTTCAACCTCGCTTACTTAATACTCTTCCTTCTGTCAGCACTTTCCACACCATATTAACCACCTTTGTCTACTCCATCTCCATTTTTATACTTTTCCATTATTTCCCCATCGACTTCCTCTCTTACTCTAGCATTTCTAATACTTAGTTTATCTTCCTCTGTCCATCTCATTTTCCCCATCGCCCTACATCTGAAAAACATCAAATCTAAATGCACCCACTTTTCCCCCAATCTAGGTGTCAAAATAGCTTCGCCTCTCATTTACCAAGCCTTTCCAGCTTTGATATCAATTCATTCATCTTTGCAGAGGTATGTTTCTATTTATAATGCGATTTTTCTTTATATTGTTTACCTCTACGCTCATCTCTGACCAAAATACTGTTCAAATTGGCAAAGTTTTCTACCTGCTCTCCGTTATGCTCTTGAAATTTAACGCTTTTTAGATTTCGCACTTTTTGAATATCTCATCACTTTAGTTCTCTTGTACCTCTTACTTACCCACTTGTGCTGAAGCCATTCCTCCACATAACGGTTCTAGTCCATTTCTGGGATGATGATAAACTTAGAATACTTCATAGTATAACATGAAGCAGTCATATACAGAACTGAGTATGGGGCAATGGGGTATTGCATTAAAATTTGTTAAATTTGAAACAATAGAAGTCCTCCAGTTCCATATTTAGTTTTTATTTAGCAGTCATAGTTAAGCCAGAATTAGCTGAAAATCAATAAATTTAAACTATATTGGACTATAGACTATAAAAATAGCATTCGTTCCTTAGACTAAAGCATGAGCTAGGTAGATGGAAGGGTAAATAACAATAATGATAATGTCTTGGATTCAGTGCCAAAAATCCTTTCTTTTCAAATATCTAAATATAATTCGGAAAATTAAATCTAATTTCGGTAATAATTCTCGAGAACGTGGATTATTGACATTTTATTTAAATTGAATTTCAATGGGATAGTTTTCAAGTTTTAAATGGACAACTGTTGTGAAATTTGATTTCAAAATTGATTGTTTCCGTGCATTGATATTAAATTTTGTGTTCCGATTAATTTGCGATTTCACTATCATGTTCATTGTGATATGTGTAAGTAATATTGGTGACCACACGAAAGGTATGCATATGGATCATAAAACACTCCTCGTCTGTCAATCCTCGGCTTCCTCTTTATTCGTATTGACGAGAAGAGGGCGAAGTAGTAGGTTATTCGTGTCGAACTGTTGGCACAAATGCACAAATAAATTGCGATGCCATTCTAATATTCCAAATGGCCCCTATAACTGACACATCCGTAGTATAAACACTTCGCCCAGTATTTCAGTAAAATTGTTTCTAAACTGACCTATTCTGTTTCGTTTATTTTGCTCTTGGAGATGACTCTGTTTGTTTCACTTGCTAGCTGGAGACTCCAAATATCTGTGTACACAAAACGAAGCAAAAAGCAAGTTTTCTCAAGAATGAAGCAAATTTCGCTCACCAATGTGGGGCAATGATTTCCCGCAGAATTACTAAAAGGGTAAAAGTGATTTCAATTTAGAGGCGGTTTCTTTAACCTGACGGAGTGGCAATGCGAGGAGACCTAAAAACGGCCGATAAAAGGACGCGCATTATCCATTTCTCATTTATCGTCCATTTCTTTATTTATCACTTACCCGATGATGTACGTTTTAGGGTCCTTCTTCCAGTTATAGTTTCCAGGGACCGGGCGCACTCGCACTACATTGACCGATCGGCCCCTGTGTATTGTGGTGCCCTTAGGGACAGCTTGAGTGAGGCCATCTCGATCTGCCGCAGAGAGGGAGATGAGGCTGGATATCTCAGTAGCACTGCAGGAACGAGGCATGCAGACGCCAATGCGAATCAGACGAGGCTGTAGGGATTAGATAACTGAGAGGTGCTTAAAGTTTTACACGATTCAAGAAAACAAAATTTGAAAATTTGGACTTTTGAAATGGACGAGATTTGTCATTTCGAATTGGAGTACATTTCTCCAGTCGTTGAACGCATGAATGCCTTCCTTCGATGACACGACGTACATGTAGTCTTAACCCTTAGCCACGCACGCACAAGGTGTGGAATGTAGAAAATTAAACTGGAGAGGTTTTCACAAAAAATAATTGCCCGAATGGATCAGATGTGAACCTATAATTTTGTCCACTGCGAATCTCCTCCATCTATGTGTCCAGCGGCACAAGCTGAGACAAGCTTCCTATGAGACATTTTACGTAATTTTATCATTATTTAGTAAACTGTTAGTTCACCGACGAAAAATATATGCCAACGTCCATTTCAACTGGCACAAATCTAAAAAAGGGGCGAGGTTATTTATACTGAGACGCACTTCCTCAAAGGCGGATTGAAAGTGCATGCCAATATTTTAATTATTAACGCCATATTATAATTCCTGACGTGCGGCAGAATCCGTTTCCGAATTTTTCGCTCCCACCATCAATTGATAATGATAAGAAAAATTACTGCGAGTATTTATTTGCTGCCAATTTTAAGAAAAGAAAGGCGAGGGTCTTCCCAAGAAATGCCGGACCAGAAACACCTAAGTTCAGGGCTCTTCCCCAGGTTCAGTCTAGTTCTTCTCTTTAGCTTTCCAAACTCATGGTGAGAAGCGTAATAAGACGTCAACCGACTGTTTGCCTACACAATTGGAAGAATGAGGAAGGATGGAAACATCAGATATTCAACCCTGGCCGTCACCACGTTTATCGTAGCCGGATGGGTTGGTTAGGTGGGTTAGTGCTAACCCAAATGTTGCCGGTTCCAATCCCACATCGGGCATAGGTATTGTGTCAGCCCTAGTAGTTCGTTCCCTAGGAAACTTAATGGCAAATCAAAAGCTAATCGGGATTCCAATGAACTCACGTACCATCAGGTGTCCGGAGACAAAAAAAATCCCTCCCGATGATAACTGTTCATTTGAAATGAAATTGTAAGTGTAGAGAACACTCCTTAAGTCCTCTTCATTTGATGGTGAATGCAAAAGCTTGCATCACAGATCCCTTGCTGGCAAGTTCATTCATGAATCTTTCCTACATCATCCAATGAATTAGTACATGTCTCACGAGAACGTCGAGGCATATGCATATACTCCCATGTTTTAATTATTATATTTGTGTTCACTTTTTTCATACGGCGACTTCCACAACATGTAAAGATACCTTTAACAGAATGCGCTGTCCTGCAACTGCCATCATTGTGAAAGTTTTGTAATCTATTAATTTCCATATTTTAAGAAGGAACC
Source organism: Hetaerina titia (assembly GCA_037158775.1). NCBI lineage: Eukaryota > Metazoa > Arthropoda > Insecta > Odonata > Calopterygidae > Hetaerina > Hetaerina titia. The sequence goes on along the minus strand of CM073768.1, from coordinate 31,258,839 downwards.
CGTATGGTTCATATACTGTTACGAAAATAGACGGAACATGACTGCTGTAAACATTTACTATTAAATATTCGAAAGAAGTTATAATGTACTGATTATGATTTAAATCATGGGCCGAAAGGCATTTCTTTGCTTTCATTTCATATTTTGTTTAGATATTTAAAAAAATACATCCATTAGTTTCCACGTAGACCATTTTACCTTCGTCCATTTTACCACAACAGGATCAATTTTTTTTAAATTTAGTCAAAAATGATCAATTCATGTTACGTACCTTAGGCGATATATCAGCTGGCAATTCAACCGCTACCGAAACCACATGAAATCCCACCCTGAAGGGTGGGACCGTCCGGTTCTCTTTCGGCTGCGTGGACCTTTCGTCACCTTCACTCTCAGAGAGTTGTGCCGAGCGGGAACCATTCTCGTGCTTCGCAACGCGTCGGTCGAACGGGTCCGTGGCGGACCCGTTCTCGGCCGAGGTCACGGACGAAGGGGGTCTGACCATGGATTCGGCGTCCTCGGCCTCTCGCTTCTCGGGCGTCCGCCCAAACCGACTTTCTTCGGTCAAAGTCCTTTCCTGCACTGCCTTGTCCAGCTCTTGGCACAGCTTTGTGGATCCCAACCAATAGTCATTGCCGAAAAAGAATTGCGATGAATATCTTCCGCTCGCATCGTACACTATTGATATAAGGAAATGATTATTGTTAGCCGATTCGTAGTGTAGCCTACTTAGGCGATAATCTGCTGAAACCACCAATGACAGCCAGGATGCTTAAACTATTTTCGAGTGTTCCTGTTTATGGATCATTATGTACCTCCTGAAGACGCCTACCGGGACGCCGTCGAGTCACCATAATTTATTTATTTTCATCGGACTTTGGACATTGATATAACAATTTGATAATTCATACACCCAATCCCTAAGTGGAGGAGAACCACCTAGGCGGGAATCGAACCCGCAACCTCTGGGTTGGCAGACGAGGACGTTACCCCGCCGACCCCGGGAGCGGTCAATACTCAGCAACACTCAAAAGCCGCCTTAGCGATGCCAATTCGTTTCGAAGGTCTCCGGTCTAAAGATGAGTAAAACATTCATCACTGTTAGGTACTGCCCATCCAAAAGTTTGTGGGCCATCTAGCTCTTATCATGTTTATGTTCCTGTTTATTTTTATTTGGGAGATGACAGATTTATTCTTTAAAATTATAGTAGTAATAGTCATTTCCATAGGGCAAGTCTTCTACCATATTTTGCATAGCCTATTGGGTTTCCTTTGCATTTGAATATCAGCATTTTTAGCCACTCCCAATTGATTTTGTGTTGATTCAAGCTGAACAGGATGACATAGCTTTTAAAAAGAACTGAATCTCCTGAGAAGTAGCAAATCAGCTCAAATTACCTCGTCACCCTTAAAATTTTCGCACTGCTCTTTCCACTGCGTTACCTTTCCTTTTGAAGCCTCTGTTTAGTTGCTTTTTTAATATCTGTGCATTTTCCTTCAAAACCTCTATTTCTTTTTCTTTTGTTCCCATCTCTCATCCATCTTCGTCGTTATCTCTTTGGTGTTTTATGGATATCTAATTATTTTCTTTTCCAATTGTTTCTTCTCCCCCCTTCGTTATGAATACCATTAGATTTTTCCAATGGTCTCTATGATTCTCAGTTCTGTAATCCGCCCTAAAACTGCGTTCATTTTTCTTGTTATTTCTTTTTCTAATTCAAATTAAATTGCTCATATTTTATTTTGTTTATGCACATTTATTGCTCATACATAATATTTTTACCTATTTATTTCCGCTTCGAAAATAGTCAATTGGAAAGTGCCAATTGATAACGCTGTCCTAAATATTTTTTACGAATAATTTAATTTTATACTTTCCTGTGACCCAGGGTATTTCCCATGAATAACTGTAACTAGGGTGCCTCAGTGTTTTAATCAGGTCTTCTTCTTAAAACTTTCATTTTCATTGTAATAATAGAAATTCCAAAATGAAAAGTAACTTAAGATTTTTGAGAAATAATTTCCCTATTTGTTCATCCTAAGGCGTCTACATTTGTTTTATTTCAAGATAATTGTTTATATCCATTATTCTCCTTCTTCCATATACTAGGCTTTTCTTTTCAGTCACGTCTGATCTTACCAGACGTAATTGTTTTATAATTTTATAATAATTCCCATCGACGAAAGAGGAAATATGAGCAAGGACCTGATGGGGAGACTAAATGAGGCTGCTGTCACAATGCCAATTTTTCCTCAGTTATTATTTGCTCCTCTTTTAATTTTTTCTGAAATCACCTTAAAAGGATTTAGAGAGCCATCAGTAGCTTTTATGTTGAACTTAGTGAAAAGGGAACCTTTATGACAGATTTTTTCTTTAGATGTCGACATATGAAAATATTATCAATTGCAAAATCAAATCAATATATATCAACATAAACTAATTTGTAAACACAATTTTTAACTTTAAATATCGTTGTTTAAATTTCTGCTTTAGGTAAATGGAATGCCATACGTGTGCAGGAAGTTTCATAATCAGCATCACAAGTATAATTGATGTCATTTTATTCTTAAACTTCAATAGATTGATTCGAATTCATATAACCTTATAAAAATATCTGCAATTGATTTCTCAAGCGAATACTAAGGTATTTTGGGTTTTATTTTTATAAGTTTTTGAATCATTTATCACGAGGCTATATACTATTTGCTTGACGACTTAGCTCTTAAAAAGTCAACGCCAAATTTCTGGCGAATGGTTTCTTCCCCTATTGATGTGGAGAGATGTTTCAAGTCGTAACTGGAAATATGGGAAATGACGTTTTACAGTTGCCAGGGGGAATGAAAAACGAGGCTAGCCGTTTTCAGTTTCAGCGGCGTCACCAGCTTTCATTCCTTTAATAATATTTCCGGTTATACTTAGTCCGTGGGACCTGCTTTATGAGTTTCTAGCTAGGCAATTGATGCGTACTTCGGCAGTTAATACCTTTTGAGTTTTAACCAGACACAACTTCTCAATATGGCCACAATAATGCCTATGTGGTCACGAACTGTGATGGCATGAAATTTTAATATGCTTACATATGAAAAATTGTGAACAGTGACTTAAATTAAAGACATTTTATTCAACCATCTTAAAAAATACCTTTTAATATAAATATTGCCCTCTCCTCATGACATTTTTATCTTTTTTTATTCAGTTAGATATTTCCTTCGACGATATTTGATAACTACCTCCAGAACATCACAAAATATATTTCAAGATTACAAGGGAAAATAATGTTGGATAGGAGCTAACACGATAGTATTGCACGATGTGAATTCTATGCGCATTTACCATAATATACGTATGCAAGGTTCAAATTTCCTCGGTGGAACCTTTTCAACCAGCACCGCGATGGCTATTATACACATACCATATCATAATATTATACCCATGGCCCTCTTTGAAGATATTCGATCATATTTTATACTACACGTTTTCAAAAGTAAAATTTAATTCTCTCGGTATTTACATGAATTCTCTTCTTTTTCAAATGCTTATTTTGACAAAATTATGAGTTTCATATGAGTATTCTTTAATTGTATACTAAACTGAATTTTATAGGTTGGAACTTCATGCCTAAAGTTACCAGTTGAGTAGAAAGTTTCCCAACTAACCATTAACCTATAAATTTCCTTCACCTACAACCACATCTACACAATGCCCCGCAAATGGTTGCGAAGGCATATGGCGGGGGTTAGGGAACCAGGCATTCATCCTTTCGTTCGTGAATGTTAATACATCAGTTTATTTTCTTAGGATTAGAGTTTTCCATGGAATGACCTTATTGATCATCAATCACCACTACTACGCGGGTAAATAAAACCCATGAACATTAAAGAAAGTAAAGATAAAAAATTAGCTGTCAATACTACTACTTAGCAATTTGTCTTCGCATAAAATGACCAAACTTTTCCGGGTATTTCCTTTCCTAGGAATTGAGGACTTGATAATATCCAATTGCGATCCCTTGTAAACCAGAAAGAAATCGAATCCACCGAAGAAGCTTAATCCAGCTCCAATGCGGCACCGGGATTTCTCTCGTCCTTAGTGATTCCTGGTCCCGGTTGCCTATACTCCTCGCCCACCGGACCACGAAGGGAGAGAATTAAAAAAAAAAATAAAAAAAAACTCTCGCTGGGAGGTACCCGGACGAATACTTCCGATTGTTGTTTTTTTCCCTACGAATTCACGTTCTCTCAGATTGTTTGGGCTCTCACGCCTTCCCCCGCCCCCCTCCCCCGGGTGTCTCCTTTTATTTCGCAAACCGGTTTTTTTTAACACATTTGTTAAACCAGAACCGGAAGATGTCCGCTTAAAACTTTCCATTCAAAATTCCTACTAAGTGGGTCAAAATGTGGCCGTCAGTCAATTGGTGTTTCGTGCTGGCGTTGTGGTGGCCGGACTGTCCACCCTCTGCAGCAGCAGAGTCAACTTACGCATATCTGCCCACGCAGCTCCTCGCCTCAGTGCCTCCAGAAATAAGGAGACATTCTCAATGCAGGGGGTTGCGTTGTCATCCATCTCCACACCGTAGACTTTCCATCTCCCTGGGAGTAAAGACAAATACATTAAAGTTCAGTAAAATATAACTAACAATAATATATACTTCAGTTCATATGAAATGTCGGTTGCGGGCGCGCTACCTCCAATCAATGAGTGTTCAGCTTTCACGGTAGCTTCGGGGCGTATCAATCGCATGACTTTCGACTCATCATGGAAGATTGTAACAGATCGTATATTTTCTGATTGCGTCAACAAATTATTTTTATTTTTTCGCTTCAATACCGAGTTTACCACATGATATACGTTTAAATAATAAAAGAATATCAGAAGTATTTGATACCATTAAGTAATTTATTAGAATATATCGTGACGAACAATAATTACTGAACGGAAGATTCAAAATATAGAATTATGTAAGCTGCATAAAAATTTCTATGGCAAGTCAAGTATTTTTCGGCTGCAATTTATAATCTGACATCCCGTTACCTTATGCTGCACCTACTTACGACCACGTCAAAGGTTCCTACTTAATATTAATAACGGAATGTAGCGTGAGTAATAAAATAAAAAAAGTATATTGATGTTAATATAGGTAGTATAAGGAAAAAAAGGTCCTTAGCCAGCATATGCTGGTAAAAATATACAATTGACACGTAGAAAGGATGAAAAATTCGGTAAGTTCTTGCAATTATTCTTTTGTTGACCTCCGTAATTAATGCTATCTCCCAGTTGTGCAGCTATTTATTATATCGAATTTCAAGTCGAATTCTCAAAGTAAGACTTATTTGTTACTCTTTTCAAGTTTAACAAACATTTCAACGTAATTCTACATGGAAACAATTCAGTTTTAATGGCCGCAATGCATGTATTAATGGAGAAAATATCATATGATTGCTCTGCGATTTGGAACAAATATATATTTTTCGGAAATATCATGGTATATGGTGAAAGTCAACCAAATTTAAATAACTTTAAAACAACAAACATGATATTTTAAATCGATTTCGTGATTTTTACAAAATCAATAGACAAAAATAGCAATCAAAGTAAATATTTAATAAACAACATTATGAATGAAAATGCTAATGAAATATATAAAACATATTAAAACAAAAGAATTCAAAAACCAAATACACTTAATGCGATTCCCTATGGTTTAAGTAACAGAAGGATAGAATATAAACCACAACTTCATCTTATTCCATGATTTTCACACAGGTTTACATGAGAGACTTTAATCCTTTGTTATAACCAGCAGTTTCGTTTCATAACTCAAGGACAATTAAATATTTAGCGTTCAACTTTAACTTATCGAAAGAAATCATTAAGACTGAGAGTTCAAAATGTTGACAAGAAAGTCAAGACTAAATTTCAACTTTGGACGATTGTGCGCCAATGTGAAGGAGTACAAACCGGTATCATTACTAATACACGGCAATGCGTCCTACAACTTATTTAATTTGTTTCGAACTCTGCAAGGAATACCGATTCCCTTTTACCAGCTACAAATACTCATAGTTAGCGTTCGTCTTCGTAAGTATTCGGTATTACAAGACGAAATTACGATTGCTGTGGAAAATTTTATTCATAATTTCACTGGCTAACAAGTCCCCTAACTCCTCATCAGTACGAGTATTATGCGTCATAAGATACACAAGAAAACCCTAATTGCAACACAATACTTTCGCTCCGTTATGTTCTACACTATGGTTAAATGTGCTTGTGCAAAGAGGTAAGAAGCAAGGACAAGGAAACTTACAAATTTATATTCATCCGATAAAAAGACATTTAAACTGGAATTGGCCACCACTCGGGCCACAACAGTTAGTGACCTGGTATACTAAATGCTGATGAGGCGATGTCAGCTTGCCGAATGCAGATTCTGATGTGGTGGAAATTACAATCATCTTTATTTTACGATACGTTCAAACACTAGTGTAGTAGCTACGGAGGTAGGCAGCTCCGTTCTTGGTGACACTTTTAGTTTTTATCACAGTGGTCGGGGCACCGCGGTAAATTGCCCAAGGTGAAATTCTTAGGGCTTGATTGAAGCTCGATAGACATAAAAAATATTAAACATTCAGATTTAATTATAACTAAATTTAATACACCATTGTTTCTTCCGCTGAATTGTTGCTTTTTTACGCGCTGACAAAATACTGCGCAGAATATGCGCCTAAAATTGTTCTTTATTGCAGATATTGTACATATGTTGATGCAGTTGACCATCTCGAGCTCTCTTAATGAATTTTTCAACTCACAGTTTTATTATTGGATTTTGCTCTTTCACAAAGCAGCTTTATTTTCCATTTCCTTTCGGCAGTATGATTTCTTGAGTATAGAGAGCGGCGGCAAACTCTGGTTTTATCACAGGCGACAAACTCTAACAACGCAACTGTGTTCAGCTGGCTCAAAATGCATTCTTTGGGTTCTTTACAGGAAATGACAAAGCTTTCAAGAAGGAAAGCCTCTCATAAATAGGGACCCATCTCAGTATTCAAAAACAAAATAAACTCATTGATCTTGTTGTGATGCAATACTTCTCTCAAACTGCCATTTCTTTTTATGTCATCCAATTGATTACGAAGATGGATGCCATGTTAATGTAAAATCAAATCACGTTCGCTACCATCGCGATTTAAATAAGATGGGATGTATATAAATACATAGTTTAATTAGAACATCGTGTCATTATCATGAAGTTAGGTAGTCAACAATAATCGGTTTTTGCATTAATTTGTGTAATGAATAGAAAAAAATCTAGTGGCATGTGTTGTCTGATTAGTTCGGTTTTTCCAGTATGAGTTAAAATTCTTTGGACTTTTCATTCCAGCGTCTACAAATCAGACTATTAGTAGGGCTGCAATGTGGCGGAGTATGTACTATTGTCTGCTTTTCATTTGCTTCAATACAATATACTCGTACACGCGCACACTCATACGAAGGGGTTTCGTAAACTTTTATTTGTTACTGAAAAATAATCGAGATAGAAACTAAATTTTTATTTTCTATTCTTAAACTTCCACATAGTCACCATGCAGAGTTTTCCATTTCTCTCAGCGTTTCTTGACCATTCGAGGACCGTCAATGTTGAGCTCAGCAGATTTCGTCGACAACCATTGTTCCACCCCTTGAATGACGTCATTTGTGTTGTCAAATCTCCGACCCCGCGGTGGTTTTTGAGCTCTGAGAATAAGAAAAAGTCCCTTGGGGCGAGATCGGGATAATAGCACGGTTGTGGCAAAATTGCAAAGCCGCATTGCTTTCATTGCTGGTCGCGCCGTGGTCGCAATTGCAAGTCACGCCGTGTTTTCCTCCGAATTGGAGTCATTAGTCGTGGAACCCAGTGTGCTGACATCTTTGACATGTGCAATTCTTCGTGAATGATTTTCAGCCCACTGACATAGCTAATATCAGTCTCATTCATGACCATTTGGTTGGTTACTCTTCGGTCTAATAGGATAGAGCCCTCCTTTCTTTCTTCACGTTGGCAGCATCGGCCGTGGGTGATGGTCTTCCACTTCTTGGATTGTCTGTGAGGTAAATGTGGCCAGTGTGAACATTCTTTTCCACCTCGCAACTGTGTCATATTACGGGTACCATTTTCACGAACAGCTTTCATTTTATCGTAGAATTGTCGGTCACTGTAACATTTGAAATGGAGGAACTTAATCACACTATGAGCCACTTATATATATACACACACACATTTATATATATAAAACAGTAATCAACCCGAAGGTCGGTTTAGTAGGTGATGGTAAAGCTCACCCATGTACCAAGCCCGACGGCGGGTGAATATTCACACATCAGGGTAGGGGGGCCAGTTCCTTTCCCTGTGCCGGTTATGGGTTCCCAGAAAGATCTGGTACCCGAAAAATCAACTAGCTTGGGTGGAGCTGCGGGTGCCCAAAGTGCCTTGCCCGGGAATCGAACCCGGGACCATCCGGTCAGCAGTCCAACGCTCTACCCACTAGACCACCGCGACCCGCATTTATATGTATATACATATATATATTATATATACATATATATATATATTATATATACATATATATATTATATATATATTATATGCATATATATATTATATATATACATATATATTATATGTATAAATGCGATATCTCGTCATATATATGCATAAAATTTGTAATTTTTGCATAGGGAAAGGTGCCTCCTTACCCGAACAAGAACATCGGCAGCGCATTTTCTTCCTCAAACATTATATATTTCTATATATTTTTATAAATAAATATTAACTCACACTAACGAAAGTGTCCGGGAACACCAAAGATACGAAAGAAAGAGAGGTCACATCTGTGTTATTTTGATGTCACGCCTGTACTTTTGAATATTTTACATAGCCACGTTCGTGAGTTGTATATTTACAAACCACTTCAAATGTCGACTCCTGTTTCTTAAGAATTATTCACCCTTTCCTCCCACCCTGCCAGCCATGCCCTCTGGCTCCATGACTTGTTGCTTACTTGTTCCTCTACCGGATCCGAGGCGTAGAGATGTGAAGAAATGTCAACTTTTGTTTTACACCTTCCTTCTTGTTTAGGCTTGGAAGTCTAAGGCTGTAAAAATTTATGAAAACCTTTCTAGTCTTTTCCGGCCAGTTCAGTCATAACTGAGACCGCTCCAAGGATAAATGCTGCGATAATTATTTACGATAATCTCTGGATGTACAGCATTAATTGCAGCTTCGAATGTGAGGTATAGAACTACCGCCGAGGACTTTCACGTATGTTGGGAATTTGGAGAAAATATCTTACATCGTCATCATCTCATTCTTAGCGGGACGCACATGGAGGAGTACCATACGTATGTTCGACGTCCCATCCGATGGACTGGGCAGCCACTGGAGGATTTTGCCACAAATGGAGATTAGGATAATACGGTTCCCTTCAATACAGTATTTTTATAGTTGGGTTAATGAGAGATTATGAAAGAAAATGTTACGATATAATCAAAATTCACGATACCTACAATGTATAGATGTTTTTCGATCACGCTGAGGCATATTTTTATGCTTCAAGCCTAGTTTTTGTGAAATGTGAAAATTTTGATGCACGATGGAGTTATTGGATAAAAATGGGGTTATCAATTAGTTAGTTGGATCGGAAAATTGCATCAGAGAATAAATTTGAGACGAGATGCGGATGTTTGACTAAATATTTTTTTCTCATTATGTAGTTTTTCCTCTATGTGATATAAGTACAACTAGAAGAATTTTACGATATAATTCCTCCCCTTGAATGCTATCTCCTCGTTTGTACCCTATCTTTAGATAAGCCAAATTGCTACCTTCATAAATCCAAGAAAACTTTCGCCCAATTTAAAGGAAGAACGTAGCCGAGAAACTCGTATCTTAGTTGGATTTGACTCAAGGACTAACCTAACCATGGACTTGCCGGAAAACCGGCAAGTCCATGGTTCGGTTGTGAGAAGGAAGTCCGGATTTGGTACCGATGATGTGGTCATTAAATTTCTACAAATCACCGGTGATGATTGAGCAGGGAAATTGATTAACGCGAAATCAGTTGACGTAAATACTAGGTCTAAAATCAGACCGTCCACCTGGGAGGTGCCTATGTAGTTTGTGTCTTGATCAACGCTTTGATACCGTTTCTTAAAAAGATTGATAGAATAATAACGAGCATAGATGAAATTAAGATGAGAGCAAGAGAGTTCAGGCACCTCCTCAGTTTCCTCGAGGATTGTGGAAGGTCATAAAACGCCAGAAGCGTCTCAAGTGCGTGGGGTGCCGATGGTACCTACACCTTATGGGATACGCAGGTCACCCAGACCGAGGGCCATTTTTGGCGATTAGACTTAAACTGAGCCTCTGCCCATTCATCCATCAATGATCTCAAGGCATCCAATGTATATTTTTCGTTTGATAGTTCTTCCTAATGTGCCAAATCTCATTGTGTGGACATGTCAATGTGTCCTTTTTACGATGAATTTTATTGTGAAAGATATTGTATCCGAATCTGAAAGCAAACAAATTTGAAAATTGGAAGAACTTTTGCATGCTATCATTTCTTCCCCATATTACATAGTTCCCTCGTTGTAAATTATCTACTTTTCATGTAACATCAAAATGATTTAACTATAAAACCACCAGAAATGAATCTTAAAGCATACCTGAACTAGAAGGGCGTTACTTTTCATATTATAGGAAGGTATACGAGATGGAGGACCAAATCATAACCTGAGAGAGCCAACAAATTATCGTATCTTCTGTAAAAAATGAATAAACCTAGGCCGTATAAATTTTTTCTAAAAAATAAATAATAACAATGAAAATTATTTTTATGTGAAAATGCGGAGACGCTGCGCTTAGGAATCAAAACTATCTTGATAAACGTCATGATATAATTGCCCTTAATATCCACGAGACTTTCTCGTTGTCTCATATACCTACTTACGGCTTAAACACAGTCAAATATTTTTTAAATTACATCAACAGTGCTGAGGATCAGTCAGCTACTTTCATGCCACCCAAGATAGAAATACTTTAGAAAAAAGTAGGATAGTGCCTTCCTGATGACCTTAAACCATGGTCTTCAAACGACGATCGGTTCGCTAAGTGAGGGCATATTAAATCTAACTTAAAACATCGCAACATATGAAATGTACACTTTCATGGAATTGCGACCACGTCATATTCCTGTTACGCCTTTGGATTCTCTGCAACCTCATGTAACCGTTAAATTATTCAATTTATTTATATTAAAACTATATACTTCTTCCTGGTGAAGGCTTGCCAACAATTATTCCTTTTACCCGTGGAATGTTTTTCACACAACTTAAACATATCTTTCGTCCTCCTTTTATCTTTTGTTACTTGCTAACTTTCGTGTTCATAAAATTGTGCTAACTCTTCAGGTCCCTATTCAGTCTTCTTTTTTACTGCTTTCATCTCGGCTATGCAGGGATTTCGTGTGATAACTGCTGAAATAGTAGTTATTTTATCTTTAGGTGCTTTGAAGACTGAGATAATTTGCAGACTGGATGGTTAAGATTTGTCTCCACCCTAGATGGGAGTGAAACCTAGCATCCTGGTGCACTCTCTCAGCCCGGATTCATTATAAAATTTCTGCCAGGAATATGGGAAAAAAATCATGGCTTCCTTATGTATTTTTTATGCTTTTTTATGGTGTTCATATGACACCATCACTTTAAATGGTCCCTTCGCAGTTCTCGGGGAAGGTACGTCGTGCCTCTCATTTCATTTAATAAAAAAAATTAGAATTCTGCTCGTCAAACTCCCGGATTTTTTTACTCTTTCACTCTGAAGTACCAGCGTATTTGTATAAAACGTCATGTAGTTGGTTTCAGCTTCATTTATTCACTGTCAGGAATTAAAGAAATCATGCATCACAAGCATTGAGTTTAATACAGCGTTAATGACCTGATGTAATCGAAACGTAAAAAGAAGCTGGCAACTACATTTAATGAACTGGATTGCAAATATGACTTTACCTGTGGAGGTAGTACAATGTACCTACTCAGATACACCGCTTTTTGAATAAGTGGACATGAAATTCCTGCGTCAAAATTTCCTCCGGATTGAGAATATGACAGGAATGAAAAAAAATCTCTTAAGCGAGGCAAGCAAGGCGACAAATGCTATCTGGAGTCGCACACGAGAATAAAGGGAGAGAGGATGTTGGAGGCCCATGCTCAATTGTGGGAGAAAGTAAACGGCGGCGGCCGCACCGAAGTTACGTGACGGAGCGTGCGGTCACGGCATTTTCCCATCGGAATCTCGGAAACGGAATTCTGCTTTATTGGAGTGGGTGGAAGGGAAGGAACCTCCCCTTTGATCGGCCTATTGCGCGATCGCAATCGTAGGACTTAGTTATCGCGAGCGCTCGTGTAATTTTGGTTTCAGGACGATCATGCTCTAATCCCCGCCCCCCTCTTCCCCACTTTCGAGAATTTTCTATCCTTTGCACTCTATGGTGAGGGGTGAAAGTGTTTTTAAAAACCGGCTGGACCACTGCTCAAATTCGCTCCTGATGAAAAGTAACTTGCTGCTTTCCAAAATAATTTTTTTTCTCCTGTGAAGAATTTTTTTTCAGCCTAAGCGTCTTAGAATGAGCCCTTTTTACGGTTCCTAGGACAAGCCGGAAGCAGGAGAAATCATAATGTTCTCTCAGAGCCATTTCGGGAAGAACGGGAATAAGGGAAGAACGGAAATATAGTCCACGGAAGGAACCCGATCCTATGAATAGTTGAATCAAGTCTTGAAGCACCTGCTTTCATTTTGGTCCTTCGGTTACCTCTCCTCTACGGCTCTCTCGAGGCTTAAGTTCAGTCTATCTCGTAGTAGTAATGGTGTTCGTGTACTCTGACGGCCATTGTTATTTCGCGTCATAGTTTTTTATCTCGCAAAATACATAATCGGACAACGTAAGTTCCGATTCCCACCTGGCAATTAAACACCGCGAAAATTGGGCTCACCAAAGAGGGCGTCCTCCTTAGCTGAAATATTTCTTCATGTTATTGCACTGTTCGTCCAACCTTATCCCATCATTTTAAAGAGGTTAACAAATTTGTACTAAAAAAACCTTCTTTGGAAATATTGTCTCATGAGTGGACACCTTCCCATTTTAAATCGTAAGCTCACTTAGTCCCTCGTTAAGCAGCTGGAATCCCCTCGAAAGAGTCAAACTCGATGATGGAAGGGGTATGCATTTATGTAATCAATTGCCAAATTCATTTTCTTTGATATGTTTAATTGCTAAAATGAAGGAAGTTTCAATTATATCGACCGTCCACTTTTAATACGTTGGCTGCTATATTAACAACTGTAAACATTGTGGAAAGGAGCGATTGGATCTTACCCTTCTAATACTCTATCCTATCCACTATAACGCACCATGATCTGACATTTAATACATTTATTGAGCTACGTATTTGACTTTTACACATTAGACGATGAGCCTATGATTCAAATAAATCAATTTGTACACATGAAATTGTTTTTATTCAAGGTGATTTTTCGACCATTGTTTCCACACCACCATTTCTGGGAAATGAGTAATTATACCTTTGACATTACAAACTACAAGTGTATAAGATACTCACATTTTCCCTGACTGTCTAAGTATAGTCGTCGTAATTATGTCTTATATCTTAATGATGAACCTTATTTAACTTGTGAACGCGGCATTAAGCATTTTCATAAGTTTTTCGTCAGTAGAAATATCTCCTCTCTGGTTGAATATACGATTAACTTACAACATCCAAGGCTAACTTTGTCTTTCCGTATCTTTTTCTTTCCGAGTGTTTTGGACCCTCGCATGAAAATTGTGAACTCAAAAGAGCACGCTCCGTAACCTTAAAGCAGAATAGGGGAGTGACCTAACATACTAGAGGTTACGTAGGTGTTGTTCCCACATCGAAAAGAATCATCTTTCCCTAAATGTAAATGCTTCAAGTTATAAAATAATACGAAGGGCGCAATTAAGTTAATGCCATGGGCTATGAATGTACACATCCATGATTTGTTTCTCTCTCCGATAGCTAACTGTGATCTTTCTAAGACGCACCTCTAATATAATTTTCGGACGCCAGACCCATTCCGCAGGAATACTTTGCATTCCATGAATTTTTTCTGTGGCTGGTGAGTGAACAAGGGAATTAAGAAATCCACTTCAATATTTGAATTGCATTTATCACATGTTCCACGAGGCGCTTAAGGCGAGAGTGGTTTTCTTTCTCTGCTTAATTCAGCTGCGGGAGCACATACGTTCGAGGGATGGATGAGTTGGCAAAGGCTGACGAAATGTTTCTTATTTCAGATTCACTGATTCAGAACCAGGCGTCTTTCTATGCTTAGTTAATTTTTACGTCAATACGGAAGTTGAAATAGAAACTCCTTAATTTGTTCGAGTTATTATGGTTCATTTTCCGCTTTGAGTGAGCTTTCGATATATTTATACATATTTATACACACACACATACATACATATATATATATTTATATTTCAATATATATATATATATAATGTATGTCGAAGAACATATGTGTGTGTATTATTACATATATATTATATATACACACATACATATACGTAAAAATGAGGTAATCTACCGGTTTAGGTAGGTTTATGGATGGGCACAACTACCAAATAAATATTTTGTGACTCATATATATATTTCGAGATATATATAATACTACATTTTATAGGTACTATTAAAACATCAACTTCACCCCAAGAATGTCACTCTTCTTCGTTTCAAGTAGACGTAAAGAAAGCGCGAAATATTTAGTTGAGTGCCCTGTCTTATTTGTATCTTTGTATGTTGTAATAGCGCCAATAATACGAACTGTGTATTTTTGTTGCTCTACGTTTTCATCACTCACGAAAGCAATAACATTTTGACGGCACAATAGAACACAAAATAAAATAGATAACACGTAAAAGGACACTCACATTGTAGATTGTTTGAGCTTTCGTTATATATGTATACATATATATATATATATATATATATATATATATATATATATATATATATATAAATATGTGTCTGTAGAGAGAGAGAGAGAGAGAGCAATAGGATTACGGAAGCGGCCTTAAAATGATTTTTTTCACTGAGGTACTTTCAAAACAATATTCAATATTGTCATGCCATGACATCTCCAGGTCTTTGGTCAACTAGACCATGGTTAATAACATACGAGTATACCAAATTCTTAGAAGCGAATATCCTGACCTTTCATAAAATTACAGACCGAATTTTAACAAATCCCTGTGGGAAACAATATCTCCGGATGAACACTAATACAGTTGCAAAGCACATTTTTCTTCATTTATTCTCCCTTATTTCGTAAAAATTGTCCATGAAACCATCTATTAAACTTTTCTTTATTTTAATGAAATTTCGGAATGTTTGGTAATGGTGTGGCTAGCAGTTATACAGGAAAGGTTTGCTTCCGGAAACTCGTTCGACCGGATAGACAGGAATTACTAGAGTGTAATAATCACGGCCGTGGGTGTAATAGATGAACACTATTATTGTCGCTATGGATAACTATATATTTTTTGAGTCCCGAGTTTTTTTTAAATCTAGCTCCTTGAAAAAAATATCAATTACGCCACTGTTGAGAAGGATCCATTCCTCAGTCTCGGATTTATTTCTGAGAACATCACTTTCACCCGTATACTCCCATCCCACTTTCTCCACCATCCCCTTATTCCATCTCAATGGCACCACATGACAATAAAATTTCGCGCGACGTCATTAAGAAATCGCCAACAGGAATTCAACGGCTACTTGCCTGTATCCTTTTGTTTAATCAGTCTTATGTCGATATCTCATTGGTCACGTGGTATCTTGAAAACACATCAAATGCTGTGACTGATCCGTATTGGAACAGATCTTAGATCAGCGAGTGAAGAATGAGATCAATAACGTTCTGATGAACGATTTATTAATATTTCAATTGAAGAGTTTTTTTTACCATTCCTTGGACGATATATTCTACATCAAATTCGAGCCACACATTACCAAATGCATTACTGTTTATCATTACTGTTCCTATTATTTTACCTGTTAAAATATTCTAAAATCTTCCAGAAAGATTATAGAAAACTGTAGGAGCCACTTCAATCCTTTTTGGCAAAAGCGATTCTTAATAAGCGTCGCTTACCATTCAATTAAAAATATGGCATCCAAATGCACATATATGCATACATTTTGAAACCTTTGGCAATCGTTTTGGTCTTTGCACGGCCGTTGCTTATAAAAGTACAAGTGAAATTTTTAACGAGCTCATCCACCAATTTATAAAAAAAGTGTTGCGTAAAACAATGAAGTATTTATCTACAAAGAGCTCTCATTTTTGTGCGGTGTCCTCCTCATTTTGTAATCAATCTGGTTCCATATTTACCGCAGTATTACTTGTTTGGTCACATCTTGCGCGTAATTTTAACTTCGGTTATCATAATATAATTGACAAATAAATATCAAATTTCTCTTATATCTCTCAATCCAACTGGAAATATTAATTCCAAGGAAGTAGAATGGCGAAGAAAATCAGAATTAAAGCTTCTGATTATCAAAGATCTTACTCGTATGAACTAGCATTATGGCTGCCATGAACGGTGTTTAATTGAGCCAAGGAAAAAACAAACTTTCCGGGGCTCATTAGGAATTTGCACTTTTTGTGTTATTTTTTGTAACAAACGTAGGCCATGGGGTATAAAACAGTGATCTTGAAACCTTTTCTTACTTCATCCATCTTAAGGATATCTTCACAGCTTGGAATAATCCTAATACACATGTAAATTGTACGTTTCCTCCCGTCACACGCCCCTGCGGAATATTGCATAGATGTAGATGTATACGATATTTACATAAGTATT
Organism: Hetaerina titia; assembly: GCA_037158775.1. NCBI lineage: Eukaryota > Metazoa > Arthropoda > Insecta > Odonata > Calopterygidae > Hetaerina > Hetaerina titia. The sequence goes on along the minus strand of CM073768.1, from coordinate 31,241,901 downwards.
TATATTAACAGTCTAGTAGTAGTAAGCAGCTAAAATGTAATTATTAGTGGAGCATAATGTATTATCTTAATTAGTTTTCTAATATCCATTTGTACTATGTTATTTCTAGCATTGTCTTCAAACAAATAAATTTCCTCAGTCTTTCAATCCAAAGATATTGACCATTCTTCGTTATGCTCTCCCATCGGAGAGTATTAGTTATTCATTAATTGGGAATTTACCATCTAATTTCTCCTCATTCTTAAACCCGGCTTACTCTGTTCTAAAGCCTCATAAGCGGGTAGGTTCGTGTAAAATTCATCATTGATCTCATTTTAGCCCACTACATTCGCTTCCAAGGCTTTCAGAGCTTTCGTGCATAAAATTAATATTTGATCGGTGTGTTTTTTATCTTCAACCATCACACTCGAAGCTAGAGGACTAAATGAGCCTCCCTGCATAGAACATTCCATATCCGTATGCTGGTGAGATTTTTTTTCCCCGAGAACTGAGGAAGAAAATGAAACAGGTTACCGTTAAAAAGCGATGCTGATGAGATAGAACGTGTTTCTTCCAAGACTAGTTTCTTCAACTGGACGAGTGTGGACGACGACAAATCGTGCCATAGTGTGGCCCAAAACTTCCTTCGGATGAATGACCTAAAAAGGAAGCTTCCCCCTCTCCCTTTCCTACGGTTGACCTACCGTGATTTGATTTCAAGCATTTAGAGGTCAAGTGAAATTCACTTCGGTTCATTAGCGTCCCATGATATTTCGGAGTGCATTCAGGAATTATCACTGTTTATCTGAGTGGAGTGTGCATAGCAAAATCCTTTCTTAAGATAAAAATAGCCTCAACTATTCTTATTTACCAAGATTTGATAATTTTTAAGTTGCTCCAAATTTCCATTTCTCCAAAAACACGCGGTGCATCTCAGTGATTGTGTGGGACGATTACTTCAGAATGTATTCAAAGTCTCAGTAATACCTTTTTCCATATACCTCATCTTTACCACATCGAATTGCGTATTTAAAATTCCACTTCCGGATTCATCGCCCATCAACGGTTTAAATACAGTTATAATTCAAATAAAAAATAACTTAAAAGATAAATGTTGCTGAGGCTACATTAATTTAGTTTAAATCGCGTTCCACATTTAACGATCAATGAAATTCCAAGTCACTCAAAATATTGTGATTACTAGATTATAACGAGTAGTGTTTTTAATATCATTAGGGACTGCACATTTGCATCGTTTATCTTCTGGACTTGAAGGAGCATTCTAGTGGGCGTGGGAGTAGTTTACCGTTCACGAAATAATGAAACGTTACGAAAGATCTGGTACTCTCCCGGCGGATCTGTTGGGTGAAATCCTCTCCCCCTTAATCAATTATACTTATACGATATTGCATATGAAGTGAAATTCTGTATGTCCTCATATTAATAATTCCTTGATAAAGCTCTCATTACTCTTGCATTTTCTCAGAATCATCACTGCCAACCGCTTTCTTAATTTGTTTTAATGTTTAAAAGAATGAAGACAAATATTTACATATATATACATATACATGTATATATATATATTTATATTATAATATGCAAATATATATTATAATATGCAAAAGCTTATGAAAGGGATTAATTGAAGAAAATTTAAAAATTGCAAAGGAATACCAAAAATATAAAGGATATGCCAGATGTGGTGTATGAAGAAAATATATTGTTAGAAACTAAACAGACTCTCAGGAAAGGGTAAAGACTTCCTAGTATCAATTCTCCGGATCGTACCTGTAATCGTCACAGAAATTAAAATGTCATGTGGCATTATCTATCTACTTTGGAAGAAATTCACGGTCTTCCCTCGGTAACTCCAAAAGAATCGTCACGTAAAATAATCGCGAATGAAAAACTCATTGATAATTTTAAAAACATGCAATAATCATAGATTTTTGCTACATTTTGCTCCTGAGACAATGTTGTGTAAAAGAAAGTTTATTACGCTTAGCGTTTTATGAATTTCAAAAATAATCAATATAATTACTTCAAAACTGTCATCCAAAATTTCCAGGCTACCATGCATCAGAAAAATTAAGTTCGTTTCGATAAATTTCAGTCATGTTTCTGATATTCAGGTTCATTGTAAGATATGTTGGAAGGTTAGACATGTGTAAGTTGTAAGTCAAGGTTGGAGCGCTTAATGGAATATCGCGACAAAAGAAATAGTTTTTTCGAAAGGATTAAATTATTAATCTACTGAAAATCTAATTTCAAAACTAGTTATTTGGATTAGTTCTAAGTAGAGTTATGTGAGCAATAGTGACTTTTTTTCCCAGCGTAGACCATTTTTATGATCAGGTAAAATGTATTCTTCTATGGCACGGTTTAAAGGTATAAAATACAGTTTTATCATGAATAGTGCTATAAATACTTTTGCTGTATGTAAAAGAAATATTCTCTGGACTAGTAAACAACCACTGATGGAATACTAGCCCGCTAGGGATTCCCCTTTGCGAGTGCATGGTAAACTACTGATTGTAAATGTTAATAAAATGTTCCCAGTAGAAATGATCATTAATTGTGGATATAATAAACAAAATCTAGGGAAATATTGATTCACATATGAGCCTAGTGGGTAGAGCTTTTGGCTACTGAACTGAGAGTTCTGCGCAATGCCTGTGGACACCCCCAGCGCGAAGCGATTTTCCGATCACCATAATGTCTTAGGAAACCGGATGGTGGCTCAGGGAAAGGAACGTGCCCCCCCAACCTTTTTTGCGGTAATTTTTTTTCTTAATTATGGGTGGTGCCCTTACACCCCCCGCGACCTTAAAGTATGCATTTTGAAGCGTTTAAAGCGAACTCTATCCTAACGTTCGGGGTGAGTTCTCTCCTAATCTAAAGTCTCTGCAAGCATCTATTTCATCTTTGCTTCCCGTTTAAAGTTATAATCCAATTTCAGCGCCCTTGAAAGGTACTGAAGTAATTACACTCACGTCTACGCATTGATTTTTTGTGTACAGTAGAGTTATCATGATATATTATACCTGGACACCACAAATTTTCATAATAATACCGAAATCATCCGTGCAATTGGAAATTTTGGAAAAATGTGGTCGAAGATAGTTAAGCATTGGCTACAGTTTATCGATGAGAGCATCTCGCATGGAAAGTGATTATCTATTTGAAATTTGCATAAAAAAATTTGCGGAACGGATTAGGGTTATGTTAGCTTAGGCCGATTACACTTTCTTGGTATTTTTACCTTGTACTTGAAAAGAAGAATTCCTAGAGTGTAACTCTTTCGACAGCAATCGTTTACGGAATCCAGCGAGGGCTTTTTTTTGCATATAGTGAAAGTTACAAGATACGGGATAACAGGAAGACAGCATGGTTTGTTGACCGTACTTGCTAAATGGGTAAAGGGGTTATTTATTTAGAAACGTATTTGCTCGAAGTAAATCACGTGCAAATTATCTTGTGGAATTAGTCACATTTTCCCGAAAACTCGCTAAATGGATTTCGTTTGGCTTTTGACAAAATATCTTTCACGTCTTAGAGTCAACTTCCTTCTCAAAGTGACCGCACCTACACGTCTCGCACTGCGCTGGAATTAACAGATTCTGATTTTCTCTTGCCGGTGTAGTGCGATTCAGATTGCGAAACTTTCGGAAAGTAGTCCTCGCTCCATCGAAACTCAACGGAGGGATTCATTTAAGGCACTCGAATATTTTTGAGTCGAGCAGATTTTACTTCCATAATCGTGATCGGCACTAAGTGGGCGTGCGGACGAAGGAGGAGAGAGCCCTTTGCAGAATTATGAACAGCGAAGCGCGAGATTAAGGAAGTAGTAGGAAATAAATATCAGGTTGTCAGAAACAGGTGAGATCTCTCTTTCCATTAAGTAGATAATTTAGTGAAACTGTTACATTATATGTATCAACCGATTATATTGAAGCATTAGTCGATGAAATTGAATAATTGCTATTGTAATATCCTGCGAATTCAGTCCTCCGTAGAAAAACTAAATAGTGCTGGGTATAAATGTATAGAAACTATTTATCTCATAAACCCAAATATAGAAATATATGATTGATTAGAATTATTATATTTCCAACTAGAAATTGCCGGAATTTCGGTACATATGACCGGATGACTCCGCAAAAATAACTGCCATAGTTCCTTGAATCAATATTTTTTTCATTTTAAATATTTTATATTTTTTCATTCTAAATATACTGTATTTTTATATAAATATATATGTATGTATATATATATACGTGTGTGTGTGTATATATAGATAATATATGTATATATATATATATACATATATCGAAATATAAAAATTAATAACGCTCAAAATATAAATATCTTAGAAAAAGAACGCTCTTCAGGGACGACACAAACATATAAAAACTTTGATTAAAATACTAAAACCCTGTGAAAAGACATATTTAGTTTTGACGCTTCGACGGCACGGGCGTCATTATCAGATTTGATTCTGCTGAAGATGGCCGTCGCGTCGAAACGTCTAAACTAAATATGTAAGTGTCCTTTCTCTGTGCTTCTATGTTTAAATATTTTAATCAAAGTTTTTATATATATATATGTATATATATCCCGGATAAGGAAATATTTTTACGTTTGTGATCTGCTCAAATCCGCCTTCCCCACCTTTCCTGTGTTCATCTTTTATGCGTTTCCCTATCCCCTTTCCTTATATCTATTTCTATGTGTGAAATAATGTATATATTATTATTAGATAATCTACCGGTTAAGGTAGGTTTTTGGATGGACACAACTATCAAATAAACATTTTGTAACTCCCCACCTAGAAACCTAATCTATATCAGGTCCCTCTTCATCTCTGTGTACTTCTTTCCTCCCTTCATCCCGTCCAACATCCCTATCCTGTTCATGCCCTTACCTTGCTTGCCCAACATTCTTCCCTCTATTACCTTTTTCAACATTCCACCACTACCACTCAATACGCCTTTCATCCATTTTTCCTGCCTCCGTAGGATTTCTCTCAACAAACCTCTCTCCTCACCCACCATCTCCAGTACTTCCTCATTTGTTTTCCTTTCGGTCCATTTCACCTTCTCAATTCTTCTCCACACCCACATTTTAAAAGCCTCCAGTATACGTCTATCCTCCTGTTTCAGTGACGACGTTTCCGCGCCGTACATAGCTACGCTCCATATCAGAGTTTTTACGAGTCTTGTCTTAACATCCCTACTCAACGTCCCCGTCATCAACTCCCTCCTTGAGAAAGCCTCCTTGCCTAGCGCAATTCTTCTCCTTACGTCCCTACTACTTTGACCGTATTGGTCCAAAACACTTCCGAGATATGTAAACTGTTCTACCTGCTCCATTTTTTCCCCGCCTATTTTAATATTTAGCTTAGCCTTTTTCTTTCTGGAAAATCGCATAACATTTGTTTTATTAATATTGATTCTCATCCCATATTTATCGCACTGAACCTCCAATTCACTCAGCAATGCTTGCAACCCCTTGGCTGACTGAGCAACTAATGCTTGGTCATCAGCAAACCTAACAGATTTTACGAATTACCCTCCGACTTTCATTCCTACCTCCAGTCCTTCCCATGCCTCTTTAATCATTTCCTCCACATATACGTCGAACAGCACCGGTGACAATGGGCAACCCTGCCTTACACCTCTTCCTAACACTACCCATATTGTGTATATGTATATATATATATATATATATATATATATATATATATATAACAGAGTAATCAACCCGAAGGTCGGTTTGGTAGGTGATGGTAGAGCTCACCCATGTACCAAGCCCGACGGCGTGTAAATATTCACACATCAGGGTAGGGGGGCCAGTTCCTTTCCCTGTACCGGCTATGGTTTCCCAGGAAGATCTGGTACCCGAAAAATCAACTAGCTTGGGTGGAGCTGCAGGTGCCCATAGTGCCTTGCCCGGGAATCGAACCCGGGACCCTCCGGTCAGTATAAAAATATATATGATGTAAATGGAATTAGCACTAGTAGACAGAGGCAAAAACACAGAAACACATAAAGAAAGAGAAACTCACTAGGTATCGAATTTTCGGTGGTCTAACCACCTTTCTCAAGAGAAGGACCGACGGGCTCCTGTTTTATTTCACTCATGAAATTCAAAACACTATTCAAGAAAAATTTTGACAATTTCGATGGTGTTCCCTGAAAAGAATTTAATACATGTGTCTACGCACTAACCTAAAACCCATCATTTGAGCTTGCAGTAGAGAGGGGGGAATGATGGAGGCGAGTGTGCACTAATCATTATTGTATTTATACGGTATACACAAACAAGCGAAGGTTAACCTGGTTAAGAGAAATTCGCCAAACAAATTTATTCTTCTTTTGCATATTTTATCGCTGCGAGGAAAAAATGAATCTACACTTTTCGAAATTCGATTTCTCTTCCCTCCAGTCCAGATAATGGACTTTTATGACTGCTTCGATGTCTGAGCTGATAATTTATATTATTATAATTAGTTCACCCAAATTATGAGTCTTCGCAATGTGAATTGCACCAACCCGAGGTTCTCTAATGATTTTGTGAATCTTTTCATTCGATCACTGGCGTTGTTTTTGCCTCATCGGCCGACTATCTTCTGGGTTTAATTCTAATCTCTGTTAATAACAATTTTATTATGTATAAATATACACGGTTGATAGTAAAGAACAAATTAGATCATGGGTATTAGTTAAGAAACCGTATTTTTATTTGTTTATAGAAATATTTGGTCCATGGTAAATAAAAATGTTGATCCATGCATTAGTTCTTAGCAGGTGGATTCATAGAAAGGGGTTGTTCGTAGTAAAAGGTGATTCTTATAATCCAACAAGACCATGAAATAGGTTAATGGGAGTTGACTTCGGTTTGTGATCGAGGTTTTATAACTCCTATTTATTTTGTTGTTACGAATTCTACCCTGTTTTAGTTGGCTTCATGGACACTCGCATGCATGTTATTATTACATTGAATTACCACATATACGTAATCAAATTGAATTTTGAAATAAAAATTATCGCTCTACATCGCTATCCTAAAAGAGGAAAAAGCTTCCACGTAAGGTCTCAGGACAGTAATAGGGGAATAATGTTTTACACAGAAAGACTATTTTACATTATTCACTTTTTCAAGCTGAGAAATATACACCATGTTGCACAAATAACTTGTACCACTTCCTAATACCACATTCCATATCAAATCCTAATGAGCTTATTGTTCATATAACAAATTTTTTGGCGTACATATGAGTAATAATTTCATTGTCCATCGCATAACATTAGCTCTTAAAATGTTGGAATTGAACTAAGAGTATTTCAAACCACGATCGCATATTCTCTACTTTTATATTAATATAAATTAACAGGAAGAAGCTTTCTTGGGTTTCCCACTAGGTCGCAACGTTGGTGAGCCTCGACGGTGCAAAGGCCGAGTCTGTCATCGTCTTCAGTGTGGAGGTTGAGATTCTTCATTACTTTATTACATGTCACTTGTATGAATACGTGACGAAATGAAAGGCGATTGAATGTATCCAGAATTGAATTGGTGAGGGCTGTCAGTTTGTCTTGTTATGCGTTGCTAACTAATGTAGCGGTGTTTAGTCTGTGTCCATTCAAAACTTGCCATGACGAACTAACAAATTCATGAACATTAAATGAAATAACAATGTTGGAACGTTGCACCTAAATGAGCGAGGCTATACTGTTTCGAAGATAACGCAACCCGGAAGATATGCGTACAGGTGCCTGTAATTGAAAAATCTATTGGAGAGCGTCTTTAAAGTTTGTAAAAGGAGTAAGAACCTGTATTAAGATTGGATTAAACCACGTTTATTATTTGCTAAAAAAGAATATCTCAGTGTATTTAAAAATTATATTTTTAAATGTAAATTTAATTGATCTTACCTATCAACGGTGTGCATCAACGGGATTAACGGTGTGCACTCATGTTGAAATGCTCTGTGTATTTATTTACCAAAAGGCCGTATTACTAAATGCTTACCCACATTTGTCCGTATCGCGTTCTGCTCCGTGATGATTGAAGGAGGAAGCGAAAAAATAACTGAGGGCGTGTAAGCGGCACAAGGAAAAATTTCTGTGGGGGTAGCAGGTCACCGTAAACGAGCACACTTATTCCTATATGGATCCTATTGGTCCAACTTACTCTCATTTTTTTCAGCAACCTTAGCAGGAATAACTTATTTTTAATATTTCATGAAAATATTAAATTACGGGGTGCCACATTCTTTGTTTGGAAGCCCCTTTTGTCACACGATCTTTTAATCAATTAAAATTTTTTATAAGATATATCAATGATTGCCATTTCTTTAAAGGAAAATTCATTGCGTTACAGACAAATCCGTAATCTTTCTAACCTAGAAAACTCTGGCAGATGCCGCAACAATAACCATTTATTTTCATTTTTAAATCGCTTTACAATTTCCAATAATTATTTCAAAAAGGTGACTGTGTTTAGTTATCCAAGCTGAATCATTTTAAAGTCCAGTCATGGAGAATTTATCGCGAATAAAAGTTTCTAATACACTCGAGAGTTGTTTATATTCTTGTGAAAGAAGGCAAATTTTTCCCTTAATAGTTACCAGGTTACAAGACTTCAGAGACGACTCATTAAACAGAGTGATTAAAATCCTTACTAGCATAAAATAAAGGTCGTCAATTTTAATCTCTCCAACAATATTTTTCAGTATTTATACTCAATGGTAATTTTTGAAATTCCTTGACCATACGACAACACCTCATCGGTTGGAACACACGAATCCTCATCTCTACCACCGCATACAAGGGGACGGAAACCGGAAATAGTTACCTTGCGGTGGGACCAAGTCTTTTCGAATCGAATTTTTGAAAGTGGCGGAGAAACCGTCGATCGTTCGCGACACGTGCCGGAATGGTGGATGTGTATTAAAAAGAAATAGTAGATAACTCAAGTCCAACCTTCTTTGATGCGGGAGTGGAGTCTCCGGAAGTTCAAAATATCCAGCAGGTGATCGATCCCTTTGGTGTGCACGTCCTCGGCCGCTGTTCCGCGGGCGAGCCAAAGGGCCGCGCACCACCACAGCAAGACGCACCACAAAGTCCACGCGAAACGTTTCATCCCGGTAGATCGGGATTTTCGGGGGGGAAGACGGAGCAAGGAGGGCAGGAGGAGGCTGGTTAGGGCCACCGGACCGAACACGAATACCCGTATGCGTATCCTTTGGCGGTGGGAAGGAGAGTGTCGGCTGCCTCGGCTTCGGGACACGCACCTTTGCTGCTCCAGCGACCCCGGGCCGGGTGGATCGAGTGAAGCGGCGGGGAGGGGTGTGAGGGAAGAGAGAGAAGCGGAGGAGAAGGTGGGGGGAGGGATACACTTTCTCTCTCTTCCACGCCACCCTCCCCCTCCCAACACACGAGCTCCCTTGCCGTCAATTAGAACGTGCAGCGGCGACCCACTACCGCTTCGTTCTTGGAACATAACCGGGCGCATAAGCCAACAACCCACGATCTTGGTGGTGCTTGGGTGCCTTCCTTTGCATCTCACCCTTTCCCTCCGGTTGCATAACATTTTATGCCCTTAAGGCCTGAATCATCTCTGGACGTGATTCAACCGCGGCAAATCCCAAACTGACTGCACTTTCCTTGTGTTACGGGGTCAGCAATCATTTGGCATTACAGATAATGCGCAGCCAACGTGTCAGGAGGACGCAATGAAATGAAATAGGTCTTGATAAGTGAGCCGCTGCAGTCCATAGACATTCTCTGGCCCAAATGAACTGTCTCAATTCTAGATAATAAGACTTCCATAGCTATAAATGTACCAAGACTCAATTGATTCACATATAGGGCAATTTAAATCGTTGTACCAATCTTTTAGTTTTTATTTGACGTAGAAATGAAGCATTGCGTAGAGGTGTCGAAGTCTGTATTCATTTTAATTAGGTAGTCAAATTATTTTGTGATTGTGGTACTCCCGTAAAATGGGTCCAAATGCGACACATTGTGTTTGGTATGTCAATTTTGATTGAGTTATTTCGTTAAAAGCTGTAACATGCATCCAAGTGGCTAGAATTATTTTTCTTTTTATCGATTATCTTGACTGAAAACGAGGCGTTAAAACTGCATATACCTATGGTTGGGCCAAGTCATGTTTGTCCAATTTAGTCCAAGCCCCATTCATGCAACCCAGCATTTTCTATTTTTGCGGCTGCGAGTACGAGGAAGAGGAACGCAACGAACTAGGTTTTTTTTCCGCGCTCGTACTTTTCTTTTGGTGCGTTCCACCTCCTCTAACACTATGAGGATAAATGTCTTCTTCGGGTGAAAGGAGTAAAAGACCGCAGCGGTTGGCGTAGCGTATCAAGAATTTGATATTTCATTTATTCGTTCACACGACAACGTGGCCTTCAGTATCGTCTGTTAACAGAAAAATAACACGAATTGATATTTCTTGAGATATTTTCATTATTTAATTTCGTCCATTTAATTTTGATAAAATATTTTCACTGAATCTAGGTGATATCAGTCAGTCATTCTATCAAATGTAATCAGAGAGAGAAGAAAAGAAATGGAACTTATTTAAGAATAAGATAATTACTGTAAATGCAAGAATGTAATTAAGAATGAGATTTAAGAGTGGAGAAGAATATGATGGAAATGTAAGCTGAGGGCAAAACAGAATCGTTGCAGGCAGCGAAAAATAATCTTAAATGGAAGCTGTATTGATCTACTCATTCAAATCAGAGAGGAAATTCGATGCTTACCATCGATATGACACCACTTAGATATTTAAAAGTTCAAATATCAGCGAAAAGTGTTCATGTCTGGAATAAACTGCTCTTCAAAAACTATTGAAAATTTAATTGTCATTAGTAGAAAACAATCCCTGTTAGAACAGCATTCACTGTGGAAATTTAAAAAAATCGAGAAAGCATCAGCTGACGTTTATTTGAAATAAAATTCTATTCCATTCTCTCATGGTCAATTATACCCCAATATGGGGCTAATTCATTAGTTTAACAATTTCAGGGTAACGTAGTGCATACGGAGGTCTTAACATTTTGCGTATTGTTAAGCCTCGAACAAAGTTTACTGGAACAATTTACGTATGGTGGAGATTAGTAGTTAGGGCGAACAAACTCTGATAATGCAACGTTAATTATGGCGGAATTAATTTGATTAAATTAACTAATACTGAAACTGAATACTAATACTTCTCCTGGAGTGAATAAAATCCAATAATTATGATATTAAATTGACTCCAACATTATTTACCAAGTTACTGAAATGAATGAATATAGAATCTCATGTCAATTCTTAAATTGCGGAAATGAATGAAAAATTATTGATTATGCGCTTAGATATAAACAGATTGGTACCCATGAGAAAAAACATAGTACTCAGAGTTGCACAACCACATATCTTTCCTGCGGTTAGCTTGAAATTCAGTTTTTCCTGAGGGAAGGGAGCGTAGAAAGTTTCTAAACGTGCAATTTTACAGGGAGCATTCGCTAGTTTGTCTTTCCAAGAAACTTATTGGATGACTCGTTTTTGATATAATTAGCGTTGTGAATATATCACCATAAATTGCTCTCATATGAAGTAGTCTACGAAATGTCTCCAAATGGTTATGATCAGTAAATAGTAGTATTTTTATTCTACCTCTACTTGAAAATTTCAGTCCACCTATGCCTCCATTATTTTTAAATTGTACTGTGAGGAACTTTGAATGATTTACGAAAAGGGCTGTACTTAGGAATGAAAGTAGGCAAATTCAAGTTTACGATTCATGAAAGTGTCGCCAGTCAGCCATTAGATTGCATTAATCGTTGAACACATTACAGTAGTTAAGTGATGTGCACAAGTAGGAAATAAATAAAAAATAATAATGAGAATCTCAAGAAACTAGACGACGATTTTAAACATTATTTTTGACGTAAATAGATGTTGTTAAGGATATTTGAAAAATAACAGCCTTAGCAATAGAAAGTATTTTCCACGGTGAAGGAGCTGATGACAGATACCCGCTCCAAGTGAAAACTTGAAGTAAACATTATTTGGAATCTCAACGTACGTGGTAGCTCTTTATGTTTCTGAAACTTCCGGAAAGAAAATAAATGAGGATTAGAGGCTTTTGCGTTTTTGGAATAGGGAAGGATAAAGAAAATAAATGATCAGAGCTACCCAGGCGGAAAAGTGTTAAATATGGTCGTGGAAATTTGAAAAAGATGGAGGATTTGAATAGAGGATACCGTGGCAGCTAGTAGAATGTTAAAGGATTAGATTGGATAAGAAAAGAAAGGGAAAGAGTAAGCATTTCGAACGGCATAAAATATGAAATTTTAAAAAACATGAGACGCTGAAAAAGGAAATATTGTGTGGAAAATAGAATCAAGGCTTGAACGAAACCCATGATGGTGGGCAACTATTTTCAGGGTCCAACCAAAACTTATCCATAAACCTAGACGTTATGGACAGTAATAAGTCATTATTCCAGCGTATAATAAGTTATAACAAAGGCACTCGATATGGTTTTAATTTCTTGTTTCTTGGACGCTAAAAGTTACCAACATTTACAGTTGTAAATAAATAGTCACGTGTCTCCAAACAAAAATTGTCGCGGTCCACTTGCTGGAAGAAAGCATTGTCCTATCTCTTAAAGATAGAACTGCATATTATTTAAATGAATTTATTTTAATTCTTTTATTCTATAGCCTTAATCTGTTGCAATTGTAAATGTAATAAATCAGAGTATGGATAAATTATTTAACTATTTCAACGACGCATACCATTTATATTCGCGTTACTTAGTCACATAACAGCAAATTAACTAATTATTCAGTTCCTCCAATATGTCTCCTCTTAAGTCCTCTTTAACTTTGATAACCTTTAAAGTGAATTCCTCATTTTTTCTCTACCGATAATCATTATTTTGTGGCTTTCGATAAAATGATGAAGTAGTCATTCTGGTAATATGAGATTTCGAACTTTCAGTTGGTATTCTTTTAAACTAGAAACTAAATATCCATGGAAGGATGCATACAATTTCAATTGGACTAGCATTCCAAAACTCAGGAATACCTAAAGGTTTTTGGCAGAATTTAACTACTCCATATGTGCATTTTATTTTATATTTTATTTAATTATCTTACCGTTAGGTTACGATAGGGGGTTATGTACGACTCACTGTTGCCTTTACTATACGCTCTCTGATATTTACGAATGCCTTATTCTGAAAACTAATTTAAAATATAAATTTCCAGTCCTTATTTTATGATCATTTTCTAAGTATCTCATTCTCATACGCTGATCGTATACATGTTATTAGTAAATGTATTACTCTATATCGGGACAATTCATACTATCATTACTTCATTGGACTGCAAGTCTCTAATTGAGTACCCCTAATTCCATGGAGGAAAACGGGTAAACAAAAAACGTGTGCATGTAGAAAAAAGAGAAACATTACTCAAGGAGAACAGACAAATGTGCGATGAATGTTAGCAATGGGAGGTGGTATTAAAGCATTTAAATAACTCCAGTTTGGTGAAAATCAGTCAAATGTAGTGGAGTAAGGAAAATGATTTGGCACAATTGGCCGCTTGTTGCAATTACCTGTGAAAACGGGTGTGGACGGGTGGTCGAGGGGCGAGGAGAAGGTCTTGAAAGAGAAGACTGGTCTCCTGAGAAGGTGAAAGCGAGCAACGGAGGCGCACTATCTGGTTCTTCGAGTGGCCTATTAGATCTGCTTAGAAAGATGTGAAGAGGAATGTAAATTAGTTGTTTTATGTAAAAGGTTCCAAATGGTTATGAAATTAAAGACAGTGATGAATTAGAAATTTAAGTTCGCTATATCAATTTTCATTTATCAACAATATCAGCAAACTCATGCGAAGAAATTGTCGATTTCACCATCGACCTCGCACATCCTGGTTAGACTTTTTATAAGAGTTGAACTGTGAGGGCGTTACCGTTTCGAAAATAAAAAAAAATCATGCAACTGATGATCTAGGTAACAGCAACTATACCATAAATACAGGAAATTACTCGGATACTTTGAGTTTATTTAAGTATCTTGAATATATTTGGGTAATTTCTAATAATATTCCAGAAAAACATGAAAATGGCTGACGAGTTTATGGGCTGTTTAAATATTTTTTTTAAATATAGTTGTTATCATTTTTTTATTTGTTAAACTTTAACTAATTTTTTGTACCTAAAAATAATGCGTGCTTGTTTTTTCAACCAATTACTTTTTTTAGTCGATAAAATATATGGAATTATGTTGCATTTGATGAAACAGCAGGCTGAAATTTTTGAGAGTGTCACACGAATAAATTATAGATAATTATCTACTGTGGCTTTCACTCTAAAGCTGAAAGAATTGAAAAAAAATGCCGTCTTCCTAATGATTTGGCGGCCACGGGCAAGGCCACGCTCTTGCAGCAACCTAGAAACGAAGACATCGACAACTTTCTATAGTGTGCGATTTCGGTGTCAATTTCAGTACGGCAAAATCTAGGAACCTGGAAGAACGGAATTTATTTTTGAATAATTGGAATGCTAGACGCCACAAACTGTAGTTGCGAACTGTGGCAGAGGAAGATGGTGTCTCCGAGTTATATTACTCCTGGAGGTAAACAAAATGTTATGGTTTGCAGATCGTTATGTTTAAGTTTAAAAATTGTAGGAATGCACAGATTTTTTCTTAATTAATATCATAACTTTTCAGTAATTTTAAACGGACATCTCTGTGACTGCAAAACGAATTTTCTAATTGAAAGTCACTAAAATTACTGGGTATAATATGATAAAATGCAATATTTGATTATGTTTTTTATTCAAAGTAGGTGAAGATTTGAGAGAGAAGGCTCAGTTTAACTCTATTTGTGATTATTTACACGGATGTCTCAGTCATATTTAGCTCAAAGACTAAAATTAGCTGTCCGGTGGACTAATCCCTTCATTCTTCACAGATTCCACCAGATTTCATTTTATCAGTCGTGGATGATGGTATGCATAGAATGTAATGTAGGATGGTGCCTAAAATTCCCATCCTGTGTTATACATGGGTTTGAGAGTCACCTATATCGCCCACTTACCATAACATTAATCCTGGCAGCTCATTGACAGTTCACCTGACTCTCCAAGTCGATAGGATACTTAAATCCCGAAACGATTCCTTAATGCCATAGTTTGACTTTAGCTTCTCTCCACCAAAACTTTTTCCGAATGTTAGCACCCCTATATTTCAATGGGGAGTTAAATCGGGAAATAGCCTTGGAAATAATGACATCGTGATAGAACGTCTCTTTCAGCGATCTCTCAAATCGTACAACTCCGGCAAATTTTAGACCTTTCGTGAAGTCCATGCGCAAGGAGCAAGGTCCTAAAATCTCGGTTGACATAAGGAACATGAAATCAAAAAAGAGACCGATGTTATTTGTGGATGAAAGTGATCGGAGAAAGTGGCAGAGGAATGAGAGAAACCCTGCCCTCATAGTAGTCCGGCTGTCATCCTCATTGCCAAAAACATTTACTCGACTCATCGAGATTTATTCGAATCTCACTCGTAGAAAACTGCAAACGGAGAACGATTTGAAGAGAATGGCAATCTATGCAATTTCTGTTCTACGCAATGGAATATTTGGCCTTTGACGCAGTGTCTACCCTAAAGCAACGACTATTGCGGACTTTCTGCTTTCTTCCAACACCCGAAATCCTGTTTTCCTACCTCTCTCTCTCCAGAACAAGTTTCGCACACATATGCGCATGTATGCACGAAACCGGAAAATCAAGCGCGCATCAATTAAAGTTTCGTGGATCATCAAAGCTCAGGGAGACTCAAGGGTTGCGGTCAATCACGAGTCAACTGTGACGACGGAATGGAGACCACCACTCACTCAATGTAGTTAGAATCCCACTTTGCTGTGAAGGGAATTGCAAAACACTTTGCATTGCACGAGCTGTATGCTGCATGATGTCCCCCGCCATCTGATGATCTTCACTGAATTCATTACCTGCGTTTTCTTCCTTTTTCCTCGTTTAGTGTTTCTAAAATTTATCTGCTCTGCACTGTCCTCTTATTTCGATAAACCACACGTTGCATTCTCAAATGTAATTTCATGGGTGGTGATGAACAGTCACGCTGCTCACCCACGAAGATGAAAAGTGACATTCGTTGAAGGATTCGTTCGTTGGCTCTACTGACTGACTATTGTGATTATTGTTCTTTCTAAGTAATAAACGGAAGAGTTTAATTTGTTTTAATTATGCCATTATCCATTCCTAATTGCAGGCCGGGTTAGTCTGAGTGGTGACGCGAATCCATAGGACGCCTCGACTGAAGGGCGGGTGATATAGAAACAATGGAAATTCGAACCCTGGAAAATTCTTTGAAATATGCGACCTATCGGAATTGCAAGTCGCTAAAAAAAATCCTCAGAAAGTTTATTATATTAAAACCTGAGAAGCGAGGTAATTATTTGGCTCTTTAACCAACAATAACGGTATGGATATCTAATGTACTCTATCGTCTCTTCAACTTGGCCTTGAAACTCAAAAATCTTATGTGACTAATGCATTGCACTCTTCATGCTTGTAATACCCATATTTCAAAATAAAATATCAAATACGAACCTAAAAAATTAAGTTATCGATGACTTGAACGCATTATGTTACCTAAACGAAGAGAATTGCAATAAATAAAAAACAGCATCACCGAAAAGGAAAGAATTTCTGATTTCTCATTCAATGCTTTTTTACATCACTAATGAACGTAGAAAAAAATTTCCTTCAACATATGACCTTGAAAAATCTTCTTTTTGCAAATGCTACGATCTTTGAAACAAGCAAACATTGGCCGTGTTTTAAATATAGGATCCCGATTAACTGTAACTGCCATGTGAATAAGAGTTTTTACTAATAATCATATAAAATAATAATTGTGGCTTATTTTATTTTAACCAAAACTGATATCCGTATTTATCACAATTTGCTCAGAGAAGTAGAATATTGGAAATCCATCCTAAACAGCCAATTTTAATCAAATATTTATCATGAAAATTTTGTATGAAAGCATTGTAACAACTACCAACTGTTTTATCTAATACGTTAGATTTGTGATTTTAATTTATTACATTCCACTTTTAATTAATAGTATGTGAAATATCATGCCTATTACAGGAATCAGAATATCTTTCTTTCTCTTTAACACAGAAATCAGTGCGAAATGGGTCAATGCGCGTTCAGTGATCTCAGAAAGTTTACATTTTTTTGATATTCCAATGTTTATTTTTTTCTTCCGTGCAATAATTTCTCAGGACTACGCATGAGAAATACAAAGAAAAACTGAGGAGAACTGCAACATTTACGCAGCGACGTTTAAAACTACCTAAATATGATAATTAGAGGAAATATGTTTTAAATTCTTTTTTTACCCTCAATACTCAAAAAATGTTATATCAACGACCCTCTTATTTCGGTGACCAATGAGTAGAGGTGTACGTGTATTTCTGTAGATCGAGAGAAATAGGTCGAAACTGGGTTCTGGGTGCTTGCATAATTTTGCTAAGGCGTTTTATTCCCATCGATTTAGCGAAAATTCCAATACTAAATGTGGTTGCATAATGGTGAAAAGAAATTGATGGAAAGAAAGGTGCGGTGAATGACATGTACATCAGGGAACAGTTGTTACATCAGAGAACTCAACTAGCTAACCTTCGCAAGAAGGAATCGCTTGGATGAAAGTTTTTTTGTTAAATTTTCTTTGGTGAACGTTACGTGCGCATCCGGTTTGTTGCTTTCTGTGCCGATATTTCTTTGTGGAAGTTTCGAAAAAGAATCCCGATTTCGTCGGATGGCGTGAATATGCGGCCGTCGTTTTGATCATATTTTTTTATCGCTTTCTACGCCCGATGAGCACATTGTAAAAAGTCTGTTGCGTGGAAAAAAATAGTTTAGTAAATTCCTTTTTGTATCCAGGTTCCAGGCTGAATTTTTCAATCGTTTAAGTTCTCAAAACTGTGAAATTTGGCATTTTTGGGGAAATCCGTTCCTGGAGTCGAACGTTGGTAATGATGGTCACGTGAACGTCTTCAAAGTGATAAATTTTCATCATCAATAATCGAATCTTGCCTAATCCTCATTCCATTCACTTTTCTTTTGTTGCAGCGAACTCTTCAAAACTCATTTTAATTTGGTGAATGCATAACACTTTTACTCCACTCTTTTATCGTGAATAGGATTCTCTTTTAGCCATCTGTCTTTTTTTTTATATTACCCCATTACGGCATAGAAGCCTCATACTCCATCATCAGACTCCTTCAGTATTTATATTCCCTTCTCTCTTGTGCTCTAGCCTAGTCTTAAACCTCTACCACGTATGTGTAAGATCTGATATTTATTTTTCAGACACGTGAAGCATACTTTTCCAGGAAGGTGGCGTTTTCATTTCCACTTTCACGTATCGCGACACCAGTGTGTCCAAACTCACCTAAATTTTATGCAATGATTTATAAAAATCATTAAATGGGGAGAAAAGTATTTCATATGAAATATATGAGTGAGATGTCAACAATTTTTTGCATAAAATATTAAAATGCAAAGGATTTATTATTTGATTTAGAAGGCTTTAATGTGTCGCAAGAAACGTATGGATACAGGTTAATTTAATTTTCCTTGAAGGTAATCTTTGGCCTGAGAACAAGAAAGTTTTGACTTACTGGCAACATGAGGTGACACTTAACAGTGATTCATATGACAGACAAAGTTCTCATTTATAAATTGTTGTCAAGAGTATAGTGCTACTGCGAAGGTTCTCTTTTATTTTAGCGGGAATAAGGTTGTCACCCCTTGCTCTTGTCTGACGTATCCCATAACAATTTTAGACGAGTTTTTTATACCTTTAAGGTTACAAAAATCTATCAGCATGCTTTCACAATTGGCCAACGATTTTTGTTATCATTACTTCATGGCAACGTATTTTGAAAGCACATATGTCAAAATCGACGAATGTGCATTTAAGATTTCTTTTCACTGCTACTTTGGGGGATAATAGGTGTGTGGAGGCATAAATACGTGTATGTATGGGAGAATCCTGCGAGATTAAGTGAATGAATCTTATTATAGCTTGAGAAGTCCGCCTGGCGCGCTGTGGGCGACAATTACTCTTTGCTTTGATTTAAGACAAGAATTATACCACCGCGTTTATTACAACTCTCATTTCTCTCCGGCTCGTGCAATTTCTTTTCGTGAAGTAGGTCAAAGATTTTACTGTCTCCATGATTTATTATTGCGAGAATTAAAACTCTCAGTCGTATAATTTGATAGTTCACTGGACCAAATCAGTTTAATAGATGCAAGCAACTTTCAAAGGGAGTCCTAATATTATAACTTCTCAAATCTTCTAATTGTACGTCATTATTTCACATTCCTGGTTTCTCTAATGAGATGTTGAAAACAATTACGGCCTAGGAAAGTTTCGTTTCCCTGGATAAATTGAATTAATTCTATTCTGAAATAATCGCAACTGAAAACAAATGTCTATCTTAAGCTAAGGACAAAAGCGCTTGGCTAAAAAATGAGACTTGTTAAAGAGGCACTGCATGTCCTGGGCCAAGCAGTGCCTCTGGGATAAGGATGTGTAATTTTTGGAGATTTCATAATGAAATATCTACCATTAAATAAAAATTTCGCTACAAAGAGGTGAACATAAGAGAAAAAGATTATAGAACAGAGACCGAAATGCATCTTAGTCGTGTAATTGCCAAGTCCTCTACGTCAGGCAGATTTAGCATAAAGAAACAATAGGGCCTATCTTATTTTACCTTTACTTCCACGACTCTAATTTCCCCTTATCATGCCTTGTATTTTAATCGCCAAAGACAATGATCATCATTACATAGATCATAGGATTATGTCAATTCAGAACGATGAAAGCAATTATCGATGGGCAGTTTTTTTATACCTATATTTACAAATATTTTCTTGAAAGAACTACATTATTACTGTATTTATGTCATCGCCTGATTTCTCATAATCAGCTTTTTTAATCAACATGAATTAAAGTTTTAACTATTTCAGGTTGATTTAAAGAATTTTCCTATTTTCGATTGCTAAATGAATACTTGCCAAGAGCAGTTTTACGTACGTATTTAGTGCTTGCACTTTAATACACCCCTTTTCACGGCTCCTGTTGTATTATTCAACTAATATCCTAATAATTGTCTTTCATAACACCTTATTTCAGTCGATGTAACACCTTCAATTTCCATTTCATCACTATTTTTCCACAAATATTTCCTATGTTTAAAGATGTTTGTTTGCCTCACTGCTATTTTGTGGTTCAAATTTGCATTGCATTAATTCCAAGAAGTTTATGTGAATACTTTGCATTGTTCCCAACTATTTGGCTATCTTCTAAAGAAATCTTGTTTTCAAGTATCATCATGTACGGAAAGGCGCGGTAGTCTATTGGTTAGGGCACTGGGCTACAGACTGTTTCAAATCTGGTTGACGTCTTTGAGCGCCCTCAGCCCCACACAAACTGTCATTTTTTTAATACCAGATCTTCGTGGGAAACTACGGGTGACACAGAACAATGAACTGGCCCCCTTTCCTGATGTGTGAGTTTCATACGCAGTTGGGCTTAATATTAGGAGAGCTCTACCCTCGCATATCAAACCCACCTTGGGGTTGATAACTGTGATCATTATGTCTGAGAACTCAGATATTCCGAAGGACTTTTTTTCAGAAACTCTCGGAAAAATTTTTAATACATGTATCCTGTATCCATTAATTTTTCAGCATAATACCTTTTGACTACTAACCATCAGGGCACCATTTTGCAAATAATCTTAAAATATGCCCTGTTTGAAAACTTTGTTAAAAATTATCAGGATAAGAGTTTACCACTTGTAGAGAAATCGTTATTACGATTACATTTTACTAGCATGATAAAACGCTCGTATGAGTGCTCTTCAACAATATATCGACATCACATATCGCTTCTCAGGTCTCTTTGGCCGTTCACCTTCTATTGCAAAGAAACAATTGCACAATAACCCTTCCAATTCCATAGACCTAAATGTGCATAGACCACGCCACAGTGAATTCCTATTCCTAAACAACCTGTAATCACGACGAAGCTGCTTATTACGTACATATTGCGAATCCCCCAGCAATGTCTCGAAGAAATTATCATTCAGTTATCCTGGAATTCAATTCTCCTGTCCCTTTCTTCTCGCTGCAGTAACGTAATTTTACTTGACCAAGGTCATCATTGCTGGTCATTGCCTTCAGAATCGATGACAAGCAAGTTGTGATTGCGTCAACAGTCCCTACTGCCTGCAAAAAAATTCAATATTACACCAGAAGCAAGAATTCTTCTCCCATGAGTAATCCATCTTAAGGCGATTGAAATCCACTATTCGATTCTCCGTCATTTTCATCGCGGCTGATCTTAAGTATCAAAGGGTTTTATCTCCGATCGGTACGCTGACTCACTTTCAAATCGTCCTCGGACTACTTAGACGCATAAATCGGCACGATTATTTTTTTTGTAAATCAATTATTGTTACCGCCCGCTCTATCGATTTAAACGGCATTGGCTTAAGGTTTCGCTGTACTTGATGTTGCGTTGCCAATTGTGACAATGTTTTGCTTACTCAACGTTTACGCCACACTTACGTTATTTGGAATTTTTAAATGAAAATAACATCGTCAGAATGTACTTGGATATTATATTGGCGACGCCTGAACAAAGTTTCTCTAGGATACTTATTGCTACAAAATCATGGGAAAATTAAATAATTGAGAAGGCCCTGTGTTTCTTTCATTGGTTTTTAAATTTGAGCCAAATAAACAAAAGATGACACCTCTCTCATGCAACATCAGCTGCGTTACATTACCGCATGTGTACCACCACACTTCTAAGCGTCTAGAGTACATGGTGAACAAAATACCATAAACCCTTGTAATCAACGCGAAGGTCGGTTTGGTAGGTGATGGTAGAGTTCACCCAGTATTAAGCACGACGGCATGTGAAATTCACACGTCAGGGTAGGGGGGGAGGGTAGTTCCTTTCGCTGGTTATGGTTTCCCAGGAAGATATGGTACCCGGAAAATCATAAAGCTTAGGTGCAACTGAGGCTGCCCAGAGAGGTTTGCCAGGAAACCCGAAGCTTGTCCGCGATCCCGCACTCTCCGATCAGTAGTCAAACGCTCTACCCCTAGACTACAATATACACATTCCCAATTAAACTAATCCTCATTTATGAAGGAAATGAACGATAATGATATTTTATGACAAAATTTGAGCTGTAAGGATACTCGTAATTTTATGAGTCATCATGTCAACATTGATCATGATGATTTAGTTTCATCTCGTACAAACAAATTACATTCGCGCGGGTACATCTTTTCTTTTACGTGTCTTCCCGCTGTTATTTGTTTACTGTATAAAAAATTAACGTCTAACCTCCTTGGGGTGGAGCTAAGAATGTTGCCTTTGGTAATTGGTTCAAAGATTTGTATGAAAGTCACAAAATCGTGAAGATGATATAATTGAAACATAGTATTTTTATGTGATAGGTACACTGAATTCAACATAAGATATTCCGCGGAAAGCAATAGCAACTTCTTCGCGCATACGCATTTTTATGCGCCAAAAAAGCGAAGTGTCGTATTCAGGAAAACAAAACACGATTTTACAGGCCGGCGTAATGTTGTGGAAGCCTCATATTGGATCAAAAGTATGTCCAAAATTATTTTTCTAAAAAAAGTACATTTTCTTCGGTTCGGATCAAAACCTAGGGCATGCAGAGACAAAGATGCGCGGGACAAACCAGTAAATCAATCGATCAAACCCTAAACGGAATGCCACAAATAATTTCAATTATCATGAGTGTTAACAGAGGTTGAAATGGAATAAAAATCAAGGAGATCAAAACCCCACACTAATGAGTAAACAGAAAGAGAGTACTTTTGTAACTAAACTTGCTTAAATGCTTGCGTATGTAGCAATTATTACAGATGGAAAAATATTTCAGAATAAAAACAGCTTGCCAATTTTTCCTTTTGAAGTCATTTTTCCGTCAAAAGCCGGATATGAAAACCAAACGTAGAATGAATAACACCCGTGCCTACAACATCGGGTCTGCACAATAATGTACTGGAACTCGGAGCAAGCGAGCGAGAGATCCGCCGGAGCTAGACAATACCACGTACCGATGAAAATACTTGTAATACGACCGATGATTTGCCGTCAATGCATCCACGTCCATGGCTCGATCGCCTTGCTTTGTATTCAGGACATTCGCAGTGAATGGATTAAAATGTGATGTTACTTTTAAGGCTGATTCAATACGGCTTGTAAATATATTTATGAAAATACTTTTAAGCTGTTAGAAACAGCTCAAGTCAAGTTCGTTTATCAAAAATTCAAGTCAATTTACAGGCCCCCTGAAAACAATTGTAAGTGTAATATAAATCATTCTAAACCACGCCTACTCTGGAAGATGGGCGTGATAAATGCTGAAACATTAGTTCATATCTAAAGATTATGTAAGAGTAAACTACGAGGACTTGTGAATTGGCTTGTATCTTTGAAAATGGTTCAATGGTGAAATTCTGTTAAAAATGAATTTAGAAAACAGGAATAAGTAGATTTATACGGAATAAATTCTATGAATAGTTTGAGAATAATGAAAATGCATTTTTAATGACTGTTATAACGTTTTATTGGTTTTCGTGAAAAGGATTCTTCAGGGTAAACATCAAGCCTTTAATCATTGCTTTTGAACTCTCTTAAGCTAATTGATTTATTTTTGGTGATTTCTAATTACTTTATTGACTTTCTATTGTAGTAATGTAATCCCTGCTTTTACCCGAGTGAATTACAGGCATTTGTAACAATGACATCACATAACTATACAAAAAGTGGCAAATATTAATGTAAATATAACGCGTACATGGTTATATAATGGAGGATAAATAAATATGATAAGATGCACATCAACTGGTTTTTGTTAACTAGAAAGCGGAAACTTTCATTTTCACACCCCTGCCCAAATCTCTTCCCTTTCAGATCATAATCTAAAATTGTCTTAACGGTCTAATGTATAATATCGTCCCCGAACCAAAACCAGCGCCTATACGGTTCTTTGGATGCTTAGAGATAAATACAATGATTTGATATGAAATTTGAAGATAATCAGGATATGATGAGGGTCAAAACAGGAATGACTGGATGATTAAATGTTGGCGGAAAATAGGAAACAGGGAAGAAAAGAAATATTATAGCTGTGCATAGAAACGTTTTAGGTCCACTTAGCTTGAACTTATTTAGAGCTATAACTTTGTCACTTCCGTTACTGTGCTTTTACGTTCACGAAAGTACAGGTTCACCCAAAATATTGTACACTTATTCCCAATTGTATTGATTATACAATGCATTCTTAAAAAATCTTGTTTTGACCACTTGTGTGGAAAAACTGCATGTGAATGTAAGCTTTTAATTCAGTGCAAACACGTGATTAATTACTTGTATGTAAATGCTTACTCATACATATTGAAATATTGGCCTAAAACTACTTACATATCGAACAACCTAAGTATTTGACTCTTCAAGACTTAAAAGAGTTTCTCTTCTTCGAGAGAATTTAGTATTTAGTCGCATTATTTCACGTTGTGAAATCGACCAAACGTTACGGTGCTGATTCATTATTTATTACAGTTGTTTTACATTGTCGTGTATTTGAGGTATATCTATTTAGCTAAAAATAATTTCGAGCGCCAAGAAAATTCTTGGATTTTGGTACCGGATGCCAGGATTGTAATCTGGAGTTTACTATCGATCACACTTCTTAGCAAGTGTTTTGGTAGCTTCTAAGTTTTTTAAGAGTTCCGTCGATTTCTCAAGACGCAGAATTTTGTTGGTTGGCCTTTTCTCATTCTAGACTTTTTCCTGACATGTAAACACTTACATGAAGAGAGCGTTCTGTATCCATTTCAAGCATCCAAAAATGATCCATGTAACTGGGGATGGGCATTTGAAAAATGAAATGCGCTTTTTGTGTTAATAATAATTGAATTAAGAGAGAAAGAAAATAAGATAAATCCAGCAAGAGATAAAGAAAACGTAGGCATAATGTTTTGTGATATTTACAAATGATGGACTTGGTTTGCTGCATATCTCCATCCGATTGGAAAGAGATCCGTTTTCCTCTTATCTAACTTCATCAATTCGAGATAAATTCCAGAGTTCACATATTAATTATATGCTTGATGTAGTGCAACCCTGTCTGTCCTTTATATTTTATTTTATTTGCTCCAAAAAATGATATTGTAGAGTAGTTATGTCATATAAGATTGTGTCTTTGCCTGAGCAGTCATTTCCACAGTTTGCATTCTCCCCCTACCTTCACGTTACCCTTTCATCGGGAATTTGCCCTGCCCATTTAATTTTCATCATTCTTATATAAATTACAGATTCATGTGTCATGTGGTGGAACTGTAATAAAAGAGACGAATACTATTTCAATTTTCCACCAATAAAGATTTATTTCCGGCTACTTTCGATTCACTACATCATTTTCAAATGAAGTTCTCTCTGTGCAGAGTCCAATATATATATATATATATATATATATATATATATATATATATATATATATATATATATATATATATATATATTAAATATAGGAGGTGGAGAAACCAGGGTGTCTCCGCGTGCTGGGAGGGTTTGGGGGAGAGGCGAGTGGGAAAAACTGCGGCTCCTGAGGATGGGAGAAAAAAACAGGCAGAAGTGGAGTGTGGAGGAAGAGGGAAAGACAAAGGAAAACGAAGAGTTCTGTTGGTTGCGATGAGACAGTCTTTTCCTCTTGTCTGGGTTCCTCATGGCGTCTATCGTCCTATCTCTCCACGATGTGTGGGTAAGAAGGATAGTGTCCTGTGGTGTCGTCTCGGGTCCGTTGACCGATTGGTCTCTCTCGTTGGGGATCATCACAACGGCTTATTTCCAAACAGGCACAGGAGTACACCAACCTGAAATGCCTCGGTGAACTCTTAAAGTAAATGCGTAAACATGCAATTCACTTTAAAATGGTTCACTTTAAATTAGTTCTGGCAGCTGCCCTTCACAAAGTATTTTTGTAAATATTAGGTGAAGCGATGATGTCTGAGAGATTTGAAAAGAGTGTGGCGCAATAGAAAAACTCCAATTAGGTTTAAGCAATTTCCTCTGCCAGGGATATTCATGACCTGATCATCCCCCCTGGTTTCCCGTGGAGCAAGTCATAACGGAATGAACACGCTTTAGAGATGGAGGCACAGTAGAAGAATTGTACCCAAGGCGATTGGAAGAAGAGGCGTTAGAAAAAACTGCTCCCATCTACTAAATTAACCTGCTTTAACTAGGTATCATTTTCCACGCACATTCGGCCAGTCAGAGGTAATTGACAGGGACTTCAAATCCACTATCCAGTCAATGCCCTGATGTAGCGGTTGCTCATCTCTTCATTAGTGATGAGAGTAATTTTTGACACGAAAGGTTCAATGGAGAACAAGTATGTAAGATGAGCACCATAATTTTACCATATACGTGAGGGATGATCTGAAGGAAATGTTTCAAGGCAACAAAAATGTAAAACTAATTTTTTCAATGCTTACAATTTCAGACTAGAAATAAATAGTGCTGGCGTTGCAAAGGATAGAGCAAGACTCACGGAAGTGATTTCTTGTTAGTCTACGAGCAAGCATATAAGATTTCGTGGGAGCACGTAAAAAATATTCAAGTATCAAAAAATTGAAGCCTATTCCAGCGATGGCATTTCATGGACTCATTGACTTCTTCTTCCGGTTCTCGAAAATTTCAAATCGCTATTTAGGGCTAATATTGTGGATTTGATAATAACTATAATTATTTCACTCACTCGATACATCAGCAGACAACACAAATGTGAAGTAAGATCAGAACTGCGACATCATCGAAAGGCAAACTTGAGTATTCATGATTGATTAAAATACGGTTTAATTTTAATTTATCGTTGTGTGTATCAACTACATTTCGAATGAGGCCATTGATATGGAATTCAGCAATGCAGATATTAGTTCCTTATGTAAAGTTAAAATGGTATCATTTTTAATCAAAGTTAAAAGTTTAAGCCCGACGATATTAATTCCAGTTAAGTAAATTAAGAAAATAACCTCTGAGTTATTTCCTATTAAATGAATATATTGTACTTCCACGAAATCTCATGCCAGAAAAATTTGTCTATTTCTCTAATAAATAATTAAACATTTCTAAAATTGTTCAACTATTTCTTTAAGCATTGGATAAGTTTTTAAAAAATTAATATTGCATTTTTCCAAATGAAGTTGAAATACCTTGTTGAAGTTCTGTCGATATAGCTTTAGCCTCACAACCGAAAAATTCCAAAAAGATCACTGGCTTCCAGCGGACTTTACGTTAGTTGAATTTAGTTTGGAAGTCTTTCCGTTTAATTTTTCCAAGTAAAATGAAGTGTTACACTAAGAATGTTAACATCAAAATTGAATGAGTTTCTGGAAATGCTAACTTTTTAACTGAGCGAATTAATTGTAAAGAACTGCTGAGGTTGTTACGATAGTAACTTTTAACGGAGTCATTCGTTAATACACATTAAAATGCAGTAGTTTCAAAGTGTAAAAATCATTCTTAAGGCGAATGATTAATACACATTTAAAACTATTCTTTTCACAATTGGTCTGCTTATTTCTTAATTCAAGATGGTGCTCACAGATAAATTTTCCTATATTCATTCTAGTCTTAAATTTCGAGTACAGAGTTGTTCAATATTAGTTTTATTTCCAATACTTAAGAGTACAGGAGTCAATACTATTCCGATGTTTTTATTTTTAATCTTATTTGAAGTAATGGCTCCATATCCTTCGCTTGATTTATTTGCTAAACATGCCATTTAAATTGCTGCCATTATGTGTATCAAAATTTTGTCCAACAACCTGTACTTTGTTTTTTAGTCCAGTTTCACCACAAGATTCCTGATTTCAAGGTTCCTGACGAAAAGCTTAAAAGTAAAAAAGTAACATCAATATACAAGTATACTACTTGAAAAGGACACCGCATACATAGTACCCTAGTTTATTGAAGTTTATATCCTCACGTAAATAAAAAAAATGATCGGAATAACCTTGGATCCTGAACATTTTATTATTAGAAAGAAAACTACACATACTAGTCTCTCTCGAAAAGTTATTTCCTATAAATATTCATCGTGTGGAAGTCAGGGAGCTCTTCACGTGACGTGAAAAATGTGTGATTTTTCGGGGACGCTCGCCACATCGGTGTCAATCAAAGGTCCATTCTCGCACCTGGTATTATCATCTTCGAGAGCTAGATGCGGGAATCGGAACGCGCAGTAAGGCGCTATAATTGTGGAGTTCTACGGAAAAGTAATTAAATTATTCTCCACTGATCGTACCATTCTATTACCACTAATGCGCTCTGGCCGCGCTCCGTAGACAATGAGAAATCAAGAAATTCGCGGAAAGTAGTAAGAAAAACTCATTTGCCGTCATTAGTGTCCTCTATGGAGACACCAAAGCAACTACTTGTTTGGAATTGAGGTACATGTTTCATTAGTTCCGCATGTTGACAAGTTCGCTGAAAACGCTTGCCCTCGCTACGTCTGTTATTCAGGAGTTCCGTGTTTCACTCTTACATAAAGATTCTGTAACAAAGCACATGGCAGTCATGACGGGTGAACTTGTGTGTATAGGGATTTGAAAGATTTTCGTCATAACAAGCCTTTCAAGAAAAATTTCAATATGACAGTGCAAATATCAATGAACCTAATTAAGGCCGGTTTGAAGGATTTATGTAATAAAAATGAGAAGTGCCGAGACCACTGTAAAATGTATTTGGATGTCAAGGTAGGTGCTCGAGTGAGATCCTGAAATCAAGCTTTGTTATTTGATAAATTATTTACATTTGCGTTCACCTTTTTTCAACAGAAGTGGGGAAAAGTTCATACTGAGAGCCTGTTGATAACGTTGGCGAACTTGTTATTTTGCCCCCAATGCACCGTAGCAATTGCAGAAAGTTTTCCGGCGTTACTTCTACAAATTATGTCACTGAGTTTCTACGGATTGGATTGTGCCGATTCGTGCTTACACAAGCTCAAGTGCGTCGCTTTGGGAAAACTCGTTACTTTGCATGACGGTGCAGTGAAGTACGTATAATTGGATGCAATATTAAAGTTTATGCTTGATGCATTTTATTTACAACTTCCTGACTTCCTCGTCATTTAGCTAAAAAGAAGTGGCTGCGTTTAGCGTATTGGGATTAGGAAAGTTAATACTCCATTTAGAATCCATTTTAATGGTCGTGAATGATGAACTTGCGCCTTTGACTGATGATGAGTTTTTAGTAATCTATTTAGTCGTAAATGTTATGATTTGTCTTCTAAGTTAACGTGACAGTCTTGGATTATCATTATTTATTTCCGCCTGAAGGGTAATGATGGTATTTGTTTTTTTCGTGACTTTAGGTTTTCCTTGGAATACTTCAGTAAAAATCCAGCGCCGTTCCAGCCGTGTACATGCAGCAACTCTTTGAAGCCAAAACCTAAAAAGATAAAATTGTTTAATTATCATGTCACAAACTATGATCTGGTGCTTGCAACGTACAATTTCATCTCTGTCTCTTGTAACCATTGGAGGAAACACTGGAGATGGTCAACCTTCGTAGAATATCTATGGAATTCAGATGAAGCGATTTGTTGGTAAGCAAAAGTGGTTTAAAACACAGATTAATCGGAACTGCTTAGAATAATAACTGTTTACAATCAAAAAATCCTAGATTGTAAGTTGTACAGATGATCAATCCTTCCCTTGCATTCCTAGATGAACTGCACACTTATGTATGGCATCTTAATTGTCCTATGGATTATCTCTCCTATATCACATTTTCTTATGCCTTAAACTCCCATGTGCCTGGGGTACAGATTGTATGTCAATCGCAAATTGTACTACTGTCAAGTATTTACATCTAATCTGTACAGTGAGTTTTCTATGCCATTTGTCTCATAATTTGTCATAAATTAAGAGAAATATTTCCTTATATTTTTAGGTTGTCATGTCATATTTTAGCCACACTGTCTGGCATGGCTTACAGCCAGAGGATTGCATTCATTTCTAACTTTGTAACAGACAACGCTGGATACAAATATTCTTCACCATTTGATGACAGGACTAGGAAATATAAAGAAGTTGAATTTGTCCAGACAGAGAGTAAGTGTTAAAGTTGTCCATCTCTCACAAAGCTAGTCAACATAATCTCTTATTTCTACCACTTAAGCCATAAAAGTTACTAAATTGATATAATTCATTTTTCACATGATTTTAATATGATATGGTTCTGTAATTTCATCATTATCATCACTGTAGTCAACCCCGAAGGTTCACTTCATTGGGTTTTGGGTGGGATCCACCCCGATCTAAGCCTAAGGTATGTTAGAATCATGTTTCAGTTCTGGAGGGTCAGTTCCTCTCCCTGTGCCTCTATTTGGTTTCTCAAAGAATTCTAGTAACTATTGAGTTCCACTGGTTGAAATATTAATGGGATTATTGAAAGGATTATCCCTAGATTTAAACCCAGGACCCTTTGGGCATTATTTTTGCTCCATCACAACTTTAAGTGTCCTTGAGAAGCAGAAATTTCCAAATTCCATGAAAAATTTAGAAATATATGGAATTTTCTGGTTTTATCCCTTTCAGTTACATTGGAGTTCTCTTTTTAGTAAATGATCATGCTGCAATTCGATGCCAAGTAGGTGTTTTCAACATTTTTGTGAATTTAGGCCATTGTTTTTACCAGAATCAGAATTGTTTATTCAGTTACCACTTTCAGTGAACAATCACAACTTCATGCAGGTAAATTTGAAGGTATCACTTTTGTGTGTGGTACAAAGGGGTACCCAAAAATAACCAAATTATTTTTTTTTTAAAGCTATGTATTTCATTTTTTACAAAACAACCTTTCTACCTTCTAAGTCATCTCCATTACACTTGATAATTTTATCCAATCTGTGATTCTATTCCTGGAAACATTTTTCTAACTTATCCCTCTTGATGCCTGACAGCTCCTGCCTTGTTTTTTTTCCTTAATGGCTTCCATCCGATCAAAACTTTGTCCTTTCATGTCCCTCTCCATTCAAGGAAACTAGTAGAAATCGCATGGAGCAAGGTCGGGTAGGTAAGGGCCATGGGGCAAGGTAGTCATGTTGTTTTTGGTCAAAAACTGGGGCACTGAAATGTCTGCATGGGCCGATATGTTGTTATGGCTGAAAAAAGTCATCTCCCACAAATAGGGCCTTTTTTGTTACACATTATGCAATCTTTTTAAAACCTCCAAATAGAAAACCTGATTGACAGTCTGATCTGGTAGGATGAATTCAGCAGGCTCCATCCCTCTCATATTGAAAAAATAAATGAGCATCATCTTGAGGCTTGATTTCACTTGGTGAGCTTTTTTTGGGCGTGGTGACAATGCAATTTTCCACTGGCTTTGGATGTTGTTGACGGACGTCCTAAAAGACATTTGTCATCAAGTGACTTTTCGCCTTCTTTGAAAAAGGAAACCATTGGTACACTTTTGAGTTTTTCCTTTAGTGCAATCCCTGAAAGTTGTTTTAAACATCACAACTCTATCTGCTGCATTTTTCCCAAGCAGGAAAAAAAATTCATAGCAGCGCGCTATACACTTAACAGTGAAAAACAAGGAGCAAGGGAAACTGCTTTTACAAAACGAATTGTTGTGACTCAACACAACCTTCCCAGATGACAACATTGCCTGCACAGAACTCAGAACGATTTGTGCTATGGTCACCTAGGAAAGAAATGCATACTATGAATGCTCTGCCAACTGCAGAATTATTCTGGTTATTTTTGGGTAACCCCGTGTACATACTGACATATGTTTTTGAATAATGATTTCTTAATGCTACAGTTCTTTCTTACTTCAACAGTGGCTTGTATCACTTGCCTCACATATTTAACACAGTGAGATGTCTATGATATCAGTGAAATGTATGTTTATCTTAAACCCCAATGTTGGAAACACTGTGTTGATAAAATATTCTATGAAAATAACCTGAAACTTTCTGTTGATGGGTTCTCAAGCCCCCCCCCCCCAATCTGCAAAATCACAGTTATCTCGCAAAATTCTGTATGTTCTTTAGAGTTAGTAGGAAGGCAAAACCTTGAGCAGGTCAAACAGATTACCGGTCTTTTTGGACTTAGATGGTACTAGGGAGGGGAGAAAAGGTGGTTTAGTGCACAGAAAGGAAAAGAAACAAGAAGTGCTAAGCATGGTGGGGAAAGAGGAGGTATTGTTGGGAGAAGTCAAAAGGAGACAGTAAAGAGTGATGCAGAGTGTTTTGATTGGC
Source organism: Hetaerina titia (assembly GCA_037158775.1). Taxonomy (NCBI): domain Eukaryota; kingdom Metazoa; phylum Arthropoda; class Insecta; order Odonata; family Calopterygidae; genus Hetaerina; species Hetaerina titia. The sequence continues at coordinate 31,209,449 of CM073768.1, read as the reverse complement.
AATGAAGTGCTGAAAAGTAGGATAGAGAGAAAGGCATTAGTCAAACAGGGAAGAGGGAAGAAAAGGAAAGGCATATTGAGCAAAATAAAGGGAGGTAGAATGTATATGGAAATGTATGATGGTTAAATGTAGTGTGGAAGGATGTTAGGAAGTTAAGAAATGTTGCAGTATGAATTCGGTGTCCATATGAAGTCTTCCTTAAATTTTAAGAGTGCCAATTGATAATAATAATCTATTTATTACTTGATATCTTTCAAGTTAGTTTTCTTAATAGAAAGAATTATTTATGGTTTTTACTCGTGCAAGGTAAAAAAAAGAGGCAATACGAAGACTTCAAACATGGTTTGGCTTGTGATTTGGTTGAATAAACATAGTTGTATTAAACTTTTGGCGCTAACTTCATGTTCAAGTTTATTTGAATATAACTTACTGAACTTAATTTTATCAGGTCTTAACTTTAACTTGGCTAGATAAGCATCACATTTACTTTAATGAAATTAACTTTTACTGCAAACTTCCCTGGGCACATCTTCATTCCTTAGACATATCTTAGGAGTTTTGGATAATTAGGCATGTCAGCAGCATATGGTAACGAATACTGTGTGCATATATGGGGAATTGTTCTTGAGGTTGAATTACTTCTTGTTTTTTGCATTTTGTTTTGAATGTTGGAGTCATTTCCAGTTAATATAGGAAAATGAGTTTTCCTTTTTGGATCAGGTTCATTTATCAAGTCGATTGACAGTTTTTTGTGTTCTATTAAAGATTAAGTTACTATGCATGTTGTTTTGAGCATCAGATCATCATGAAAAAGTATTTTTAGTAAGTAATTGTTTAGATTGAAATTAAGGCCAGTGTAATATATGATTAAATATTATAGAGAAAATAATGATTGTTTCCACATAGTATGCACCAATATATTGCCCCAGTCATTAGAAATCCTGTTGAATAAGTTAATGGAGGGTACACTCATTTAAGTTTAAACATTTTTATCATGAGTATCTTTTTTTCCTATATATTTTATTGCCACAGGATAAAGTTGTAGATTTCTGTCTGTTCTTTGATGAATCACTTGCATATTTCAGCTGTGTCAGATGGAGTCACTGATGAGCTAATGAGCATAACTTCTGAATTTGTGGTTTCCGTTGCTGGAATCTTACTTCCTATCTTTGACACTACACAGGTAAGATTTGATGCTCAACCACCAATTGATAATCTTTTTTCTCTCCTTAATTTTATGATTTGTTGTCATTTCTGGCTTTGTGTAAGGCATTCAATGTTGATCCATGTCTGAACATGCTAATATGATAAACGTGTTACATGAATATAATGTTTTATTGATTTCCCTTTGAATTCTTAAGCATCTCATCCTACCTTCTCATGACTCAAGATAGAAAAATGGTGCTTTGTTTATGGTTAATAAAATACCAATACTTTTATTGATTTTATAAATGTTCAGTCTGGCTCAAATTTCAAATAATATAACATTGTCTTACTCTTGCCTGTGGGCATTGCCTCTCTATATCACTTGCTAAAGGGGACCGACTCTCTCAAGTCAGCACTTCTGTAATGCTACAGCTTTTAGCATTTTCCAAGAAAGTACATAGATGTAATATTTATCAAAATAAATACTGTTTTATCTATTTTGTAATACAATTACATTTTACTCAATTTTTTTCAATGAATTGACTGTAGTAGGTTATACCAAGATTGATATCAATTTCTTGTGAACAAATTACTCACAAAATTATCAAACAGCATAGTCTGTTTACAATACAATCAATTAATGCAAACAAAAAGTATTGGTTATAAATTTGTATTAATAATAAGTTCCAAAAGAGTTCAGTTCATCATTGCTACCATTTTAAGCTTGGCCGTGTTCAACATTGGTTTTTGCATATATTTCACTGTAAATTGTTACTTTTGTGTGGCATGACCTTAGTCCTTAGAGCACCTAAAAGCTATTTCTACCATTTGAGCCATCCATGCTAAGGTATTGCTATTTTTCGCCTTCGCACTTGATTCACAGGTAGGTACTGGAAATCTTGTCCTAGTACCTTCAACTTTGACAAATCTGAGAAGCCTGGCATTGGCTGTAGCTGCAGGGAAAGCAGTATGCCTTGAGGGACCAGTGGGCTGTGGAAAGACAGCACTGGTGGAATATCTTGCCATAGTAACAGGTGAGTCATATTGATTGTTTAGCAAAAGAATTTGAATGAATTGTTAATGGCCAGTAATTAATGGCCACTAATAGCGATAAAACTTTTTGTGTTGTTTGGCCATAGGCCAACAGATTCCCAGTCAAAGAGAACTAAGCAATCAGGAGTAATGATTATACTACATAATTATTGCTAAACTGTGGACCTTTGGTGTAATGTGGACTGAAGATTTGTGAAACATTAATACCAATACAACTTCATCATTGCCAGGGTAAACGAGACTATATGTACTGTTGGGATTTGATCCTAGTTAGCCTGGAGCTACTTTCTAATTTGAAATAATTGCATAATTTTGTGAGATAAGCTTTTTGGGGTATCACAGTTAATCAAGTCTATTGTATATATAATGGGTAACATGATAATATACTTGAATCCAAAAACGTTTTATTGGGATATTTAATACTCTTAAGGTGAATAAAATGATATTCTAAAAGGCTATAGTACTTGAAAACAACCTATTTATTATAAATATTGGTTTTGGAAGCAGTGTTTTTTGTTTTGATCCTAATTCCACTTTTAGTCTCATGAACCCATGGAACCAGGAGCTGAAAAACACCCAATTGTTGGTGGCTAATTGAAATTATTTAAACCTTTCAAAATGTTAATGTATTAATAGCCTCCTCCCCAACTACTTTAGAGTTACTCAACAGACCTCTTCATTTCTTTATAGCTATTTCCCGTTATCGCATCCCTTCCCTCAAAAATACAACGTGGGACTTTACTCTCTCATCCCTTGGTATTTCCCCTCTCCACCGCCGTTGATTGCTATGTGATATGAAATTCCTACATAGCATCTTCAACGGAACTCTCCGTACCAATGACCTTCTTCCTCTATTCTCAATTCGTGTTCCCCCTCGGCCAACACGTAACTTGAGTCTGTTGCAGATTCCAAATTTCCATCTCCCAATCTCTCAACGTTCCATATTCCATCAACTTTCCGCTACATTTAATTCCCTAAGCATTCAGTATCCTTCCCTGGACCTCTCTTCCTCCCTCAACGCTTTCACCTCCTTCCTTAAACGCCAGATAGTAACTTAGCTCTCGCTGGTTGCATATGTGATCTCCTGCCTTCTTATATCTGTTCTTGACATTATTTGTTAACTTTTCATCGTTGTTGCTTTTACTCGTTCTATTTTTCTTAGTGTATGTTATATGTCAGCCAATGTTTAAGCCTTTGTGTCGTTTTTGACTGCTTTGTTATATTAAAAAAAATCCCCTTTGGCATAACATGACAAATATGCTATCAAACAACGGTATAGTTGTGATGAATAGGGTGACAATTGTGGAAAATTTCGTTCCGCCATTTTGGAAGAAACGTGTCATGAATAATCATTCAAATTTACTACCAAACTGTATGTTTGGTCTTGCTAATATTTAAGCAATTATTTGTCTTAAAACTTGGTTAAATAAGAGGAGAAGTTGTGGCTGCGTAGATTTTCGCGGCGGTGGCTTGAAGAATTCTGCATATTCGGGTTTTCACCGCGTTGTTGTTTATAGCCGACAACAGTTTCGCCGAAGTTTCATCCGTTGTCTTCAGGTCGAAGATGAGGGACTCAGATTTTGGCCGTCCTTATATAGGTGGTCCCGTCCAGGTGCTGCTCTATTCCATGACGCTACAATCATAAGTAAAGAAAGTAGATATTACCCACGCCTAATCAGAGAAGCTATTGAGATAGCCAAAAACCCGGCGAATTTCAATAGAGATGAAGGCTACCATCTCCACAACGTGTGGAAGAGAGTCCTTCGAAAAAGGACCAATCAGAGAGCAGCACCTGGACGGGACCACCTATATAAAGACGGCCAAAATCTGAGTCCCTCATCTTCGACCTGAAGACGCCGGATGAAACTTCGGCGAAACTGTTGTCGGCTTCAAACAACAATGCGGTGAAAACCCGAATATGCAGAATTCTTCAAGAGGAGAAGTTAATTCTGCACCAAAAATAAGGGAGCCAAAGAAAAAAATTGTAATATCAATTTGTTTGACTATATTATTATGTTAATGCACATGGTTTAATCACTCTAGATGATGTTCTTGTTAAGTCAAAATCCATGTGCTCTGCATATTTAAAAGTGTAGTACCATTGTAATTTATATGAGAATCCAATGTGCCAATTTCTTACACAAATGGTGCATTAATATGTTAATTATAGCCTAACCCATTTTCTCGTAGTTATAATCCTGTTTGTATTATTTAGGTCGTTCTAAGTCGCCAAACTTCATTAAAGTACAATTAGGTGATCAAACAGACAGTAAAATGCTTCTTGGAACTTATCGCTGTACGGATGTCCCTGGAGAATTTATTTGGCAGCCCGGTGTCCTCACTCAGGTATGATTTATTGCATGAAGTCTATATTGACTGATCTGTAGTTGATGCAATAAATAGATAAAAGTATCTCAGTATTAAAGTATGTATTACCAACCAATTTCCAATGCCAAACTTTAATTTATGCCAAATGAAATTCAATTTTCCCTTCATTTTGACTTCGACTGTCAGATTACATCTTTAATAGATCATTGAAATTTTAGAGATGTGATTAAAATTTTCTTTTTTATTAATTGTATTGAAATAAATTGTTCATGGCTCATATATTCTTTCTTTTTGTTAATTTCTGAAATATAAGCATGTTGTATCTGTTTCAGGCTCTTATTGGTGGTAGTTGGATTCTACTGGAAGATATAGATTCTGCCCCAACTGATGTGATTACTATTCTAGCATCACTATTAGAGACTGGTAGTATTTCCGTACCTGGGTACCGAGACTGTGTAACTGCTTCCCCTGGTTTTCAGCTCTTCACTACCCAAAGGTGAAACATTTTTGCCAATTTGTGTTATGAATTCCTTTATTCTTTATCAGCAGTTAATTATTTTAATATTTGTGGGGCATTATTATTAATATTCATGTTTGGCAGTGACTTGTTCAGTTGTCCTAATAATACATTTAACCTTTGCAAACACTTGAAAGCTAGCTAAATGTGAAGACTGAGATGGATTTGCAAAATTCAAATGGAAATAGGAAATCATCCCCCTCCCATATTACTTTTCTTTTCTTTGACAACTGCCTTCTTCCTCCTTGGTCCTTCACATTACTGCAAGGTCCCAGATTTTCTTTTTCATTAACCTCCAAAGTGTTATACTCTCTCTATTAAGAGCAAGTTTTATAGTCCATTCATTATATTTTTAATGCATTATCATTGTGAAATCTGTAATTAGTTTGATAAAAATGCTATTTCAAAAGAGTATTTTCAAATAATTGAGGCTTGATTTTGTGGAACCCTTACTGGTTAATTTTAAGTTTCAACAAATGTCTTCGCTTACATAGCTGTTGATTTTTGTTAGAAAACATGTACATAAAGTTCCCTCAGACCTCATGAAGAAGCAAATATGTCATCAAAGAATGGGATGACTCTTCTTGCTGTTGCTTTTTTAGTTAAATACACAAAATAATGATGGAACAAGTGCATTAAATGGTTTGCAAGGTGATTAGCCTTATTTTGGTTGTCTCACCATGAAATTATTGCTGTCGGCAGTAAATTTAGGGTGGTTAGTTTCAGTAAACACCGCACCACATATAGAAAACGATGCTTTGACACAAAAATGGGGTAGGGGAGGCTTCAGCGTGTCTGCTTGGGCCAAATCTTGCCTTACAAAAATTTTTGGAAAATTCCTTGGGCACAGTATTTCGGGGATTACATCATGAATATTTATTTTTATTTGTACTTTGGTTTGGAATGTTTAACTAAACATATCAACTGTTTTTGAAAGCATCCAAATTGTGTCTGTGAACAGATTGTGGTCTGTAGTAAATGTTTATTATTGGCTAAGATAATGGCTAATAATTTCATGGTATATGGCAGTGGGAAAGTTGTAGGAGTAAATAAGTTGAACTGATCCAAATGATTCTTAATTTCTAGCCATTTTCTTCTTTACTCGTTATGTTTTTCCATAACAACAGATCAATTAGATGTCCATATTAAAAGAGTTCGTAATTTTCCACAGACTTTATTTCACAGTATAACACGTTTCATCAACTTGCTGCATCATCAGGTACAAGTGACACACACAGCTGTTGAATATATACCCATGGGACAGAGGAGAGGGGGAAGTTGGAGGTGGAGGAGGGGTGGGTTTTCTGGGAATTCAGAGCCTGTGGTCGTGCCTTTTTTGGTTAAAGGAAAAAGAGGTGGTGACGCCTCGGTTATGACTAAGCATTGGGTCTGGTCCGGGTTTATTGTGGGAGGCTAGGTGTGGACAGCTACTTAAAACCATTGGATTTGTTTACCCTCCGTGTTTACCTCGGCTGTCAAGGCGAATGATTTTTACTCTCTGAAATGGTTGCATTAGAATGAGTGGTGTTGTTCGGCTTTTGACGTTTCCTAGGATCTGACCATGGGGTAGATGCAACTGAGTACATTAAACCTTTGGGTTTGTTTACCCTCGTTCAATTTTTCGGAAAGGAGAGGGGAGGGATGGACATATAATTGCTCATTACAGTGTTGTATTGGGATCCGCCAAGCACCTTTAAATTTCGATTAGCTCTTAGAGCATCCATTTTCATTCCTTTAGGGAGGACATGTAGTATTTCTGGGACAAAATTTCTATTTTGGTTGCAATCTTAAGAGATGTTTTGAGAAGGAGGAATTGAGGTTTTGCTTTTTGTGACCCCTGGCGTGTTCTTGGGCTCGTGTTTTCAAATTCCATCCAGTTTGATCGACATAATAAGTGTTGCAATTATTGCATTTAAGTTTGTAGATGTCTGATTTATAAAATGTATCCTGTTTGTTAAAGAGTTGGAAGAGAGTAAGGAATGTGTAAAAGGCCTTTTTGAGTGTAGTTGGAAGGCGATTTGAGATTTTATAGGAGATATCTCCTAGGAAAGGGATCAAACACCACTTGAAGTCTATAGAAGTGGAGTGGAGAAGTGGATTACAAACTTTTGACATTAAACAATTCCACGAAGTGAAGCCTGAAAGTGTGAAGATCAATTCATTAGATCCTGGACCCTTGGAAATACTTTGAGGCAACCTCTAAATTTTCATATTTTGCTGTGTTTTTGTGGCAGGTTAATTCAAGGAAATATTGGAGGCATGCACAAGCAACAGGTTGGCGGAATCAATCCAATGGAAAATTTATGGATCAAAGTATGCATGGAACCTCTTTCACACCAGGAGCTATCACATGTTGTCAAGGCTATGGTAAGCTTAATTGCATTATTTGAAAGGCTGTTTTATATCTTAGAGCAAAATTCACTCTGCAATTCCTTCCAGAAAACTGTAACATACAGTTATGGGTGTCATAAGAGACCCATTTTCTGGTGAATATGTAGTCATTTATTGGCATGACGGTCTCTCATTTCCAAAATATTACAGTAAAGTCAGTTTTCCTACTGTTTTATCCCCATGATTAGAAATAAGATAATTTTCAATGTTTCTACCTAGGTTACTAAACAACAATAACATGTAATTAATTTGTATTGAGATTTTGTGTGTAATTTACTTTTGCTGTTGAGTCACAGTACATGCGTACAAGATTTTTAAGCATTTTATTTTCCATGCTGGTTATAATTCCAAAATATTCTAAATAGTTAAAATCCTCGATATTTTAAAAATATTTGCATGACCTTTTTCTCCTAGGGCTATTCTTTAAAAGATAATCGTAATTTTATTTAACAACAATCCTTTACTCATCCTCCAAATTGTTATGGTTCTTTTCTGCATAGTCATAAATGGATACAGTGATATTGTCCCAACTTTTTTTTAACAATCTAGAAAGATATGCTGGAAGTCATTTATTGATGGACCCTTCAAAATTGGTTTAGCAGCCTTTGGCTCACCTTGACATTCCCAGTCTCAGTACTTGTGGTGAGAATCGTCCTCGTTGAGGGAGTTATTCCAATTCAGCTAGCAACCTACTCATCTCTGTTTTATGTATATGCATTAATATTTGCCTTCTATTCTAGTACTCATAATAACTTTATTGCCATTTTGTGTGTTAATTTTGCAAAATACCATAGCTATATTGTTAAATATGACAATTTTCTTGTAAAATACAAAATTCTCCATAGCATACTCTGCGAAAACTTCCATTGCTATTCCTATGAATCAAATTCTTTTCAAATGATGACAGTTAACAAATCCAAACCATCCAATACTCTATGCTGTGTTAAATTTGGCTGGCCACTGTACATTTGTCAGTCAGCAATGCTATGACATATCTACATATCATATACTTCATGTTGATGTGCCTTATATCATGTACATTCACCTTTTACCTGGTATTTTTGTGATATGATCTTTGGACAAATAAAATGTATTATTATTATCTAAATCCTATCTAGTCAAATTTTGCCTGTTGTATAAAAAATTTGCCATTTTTTCTGTCATTAAGGTAAATTTTAGATAAAATTTTAATTTAAAATTATATCTTTAAAAATGATTCTCTTAAGGTTTGTGTTAAAAAAATGTGCATATTTCATGAGCAATATTAATAATCTAATAGCAGTTGCTAAAAGTTCTCTAAATGAATTCATCTTCGTCTATCTACAGTATCCTGTACTTAGGACAATTGCAACTCGCATAATGGATGCATTTATTCTATTCTCTGCCGGGAGGCACCACACTTCACTTCAAGGTGATATTGTCGGGAAAGAGACAGCAAGTGCAAATGGAAGCAAGGAAAATTATTTTGAGAAGTCTGTTCAGCCTCGCCTCTTGGGTGGCAGGCTTACATCTACTAGGTAAATTGGAGAGAAATAAATAACATGAAAACATATTTCTTTAAAAACCTGTCATTCTAATCTAAGTTCATGACAAAATTTTGATATAACCATGTAATTAATAATTACGAATCTTGGCTAAGTTTTTCCAGCCTTATTCCACTGTAAAGTTTCATAGTTTCATGTTGATTAATTGATTTAATAGATTGCTCGTCAAATCATTAATATCTTAATTTAGTGGTGGAAGTAGCAGACATATTTTATGTAAAAACAGCCTCTTGTAAAATGTGGAACTGTCAAATTATAGAAGTTTATTTCAAATAGTATGCATTTTGTATGCTTTTTTATTCCCAGAGATTTGATCAAATGGTGTGCACGTATAGTCACTGGATATGATGTGTCATCTCAGGAATCTGCAATGAATGTCCTTGCAAATGCTGTGGATGTCTTCTGTTGCAGTACAAGTGATCCAAGTAAGTTGTGTATGGTTACAAAATAATTTATGCTAAAATTATTAGGTGTGGATGAAACAGGATTTTATGGAAAAATTGATATGTGAATTGAATTTTAATAATTCACCAACAGCAAATAATTAGAGGCTTTCCTTGTTTAACAGCATTCTTTTAATATGTGATTGAGGGGTCATAAATAAGCATAGTAAAACCTTTATTTTCTTTTAAGTAAACCATATTTACCATAATGAAACATCCAGGTTTGAAATAAACAAACAGACTAAATGGTGGGTGCCTTCTATTCCATTTTTCTAAATGTGGGAACATGTTTAAAAATAGGATCAAGTTTAATTTTTATGTAAATTCAATTCCAGGTAGCATTTGACTAAAACTAGGTTTGTTTATTGATTAAATAGAATGTTGGCTTTATAATATCAAACAAAAATATTTCAGTTGCCAATCACCCAAAATTATGAGAAGTGGTAGATATGACCAAAACCATAAACACATTTGTACTTCATTGAATTGTTACTTAATAAAGAGTTAAATATTAATGGAATTTTTTCCACCCCAGTCAGTTGTAAGTGATCTTTACCTAGTGGCACTTAAATTCATGGTGAAAGACAGTGGTAGTGACTGGATAGGAAGGTAAGTGATTTCAGTGAGTGGAGGTTTAGTGTCATCTTTGATGGAACTTGGGAGGGAAGGTAACAGACGAGGTGCCCTTTGGAGTTGGTTTTATGGGAATTTCTCTCGTGAGGCTTGTCAACTCGGACCTCAGTTAGTATGTTTGTCTTTTAGGTCTTTCTTAGACACAGTGGCAGTACAAAATTGCCTGTAGGCAATGCAACACACAATGGGAAGCGCCCTAGTAAAATTGTGCTATCAGCATTGTGTGTACGAATGCTCAAATGATTTTTGCCTTCTTTTGCTGCCTCTCTGCAATCCAAATGGGGCGTTTACTGCCACCAACAGTAGTGCCATCCCAGTGGGGAAGATTCTCTCCACATGACATCCACCTGTACGGTGTATAAATATTTAAAATTTTAACTTCTGTACTTGTGTAGTCAACTAGTCAAATTGTGATGCTGTTTTGCCTCTCTGTTCATATGATTGTCAAATTCATGTTTAAAAATTACAAGTTTGTAACATTTTTATGTAATATTTACGATGGAAGGACTTGCTGTAAGCATTTAATAAAATTGTGAAAGCAAAATCGCTGACCATGGGAGTGAGCAATGGACTGCCATCCACTCAACTAATCCATGAAATCAGTGGAACATTTGTTTTTGGAGAAGATATTGAAACAAATTTTTCAGTTTTCTCTCTCAGTTATCAAAAGCCTTGAACTGCTTAATTTTGTCTGTTACTCTTGCCATCTTTGCACTGAGATTATGATCAAAAATTCATAATAGTGTAGCAGTTCAAGGTTAGGATTCTTCTCTTGTTTATATCACATCCAGTATTATTTCATATTGTATTGGGGGTAATCAAGTTTTATTTTGGTAATTGGCGAATGAAAATGTCTTTATAAATAATGCATGAAGCTTGGCAATATGCTACGTGTAAGTAATAGGTGCAACATATTGGGAAAGTATATTCAGTTAAACAATATGTTTGCAAGTAATGGGAGCAGATCATGGCTTACATTTTCATTGTACGGATATCCATTTAAACTATTGAATTATAAAGCAAATGTTGTACTCTTTTGACGATGGCTCTTAGCATTGAATTACACTATATTTTAAATTAAATGTAATCAAAAATCACGGTTTTAATGCGTAAACAAATTTATATCAGTGTGTAGTAAGGATGGCTTATTAAATTATAATGTGCTTAATGACATTTTTTCAAATAAACTAATATCTGTGTCAAAATCTATGGTATGCCTTAACTTAATACTATTATTTTCTCAACTGAGCACTATAGAGTTATGAATTTTCAAATTTAGGTTTTTGTATGCCTCCCACTCAATTATAGGACCAGGAAGAGGAAGATAGGCATTCCAAACATCTTCTGTAATTTGTAAATTTCTATGCTGTTCTATTTATGTACTTCATTTTTATGCTTATTAAGCTGTTTACATATTATGTTTATGACATTGCTTGTCACACTATTGAGCATTGCACATCTACTTCAAATAGGCTGCCGAATGGATCTGGCTGCAAATATAGCTGCATGTCTTGGCATAATTAGAACAAAAGCTGAATATATTTGCCAAACCAATAAACCAACTGTGACTTCAAGTCCAGAGTGTTTGTGTGTTGGTCGTGCAAAAATGATGCGTGCAGTGAATCCAGATACTCCTGCATGTATTAACTTAAGGTGAGTATTGTGCTTTATGTATGTTAAATGTGATCCAGCTATGTAATTTATGCCAAAATGTTGCCTTACGTTGTGATTGTATGCCTGTAAATTTTTATGTAATAATTTTATACGAGGGTAGGCTGAAAACTAATGCACACATGCTTGTAGACCACAAACAAAATAACTTTCAGAAGCACTCCTGGTAGCATGTGGAAGTAACATTCCCCCTCAACATGCATGTGCAGGTTTAAGGGCGCTACCATCATCCAGTGTATTTTGAGAAGCGAGAGTATGGAGACGAGTTCTAGTGGCTTAGTCTATTAAAGAGGCGTGCGAAGAACTGGAGGTAGGAATGAAAGTCAGCAAGGAATTCGTAAAATCAGTTAGGCTTGCAGATAACCAAGCTTTAGTTTGTCAGTCAGCCAAGGGGTTGCAAGCATTGCTGAGTGAATTGGAAATTCAGTGCAACAGATATGGGATGAAAATCAATATTAATAAAACAAAGATTATGCGATTTTCCAGGAAGAAATAGGCTAAGCTAAACATTAAAATAGGCGGGGAAAAAATAGAGCAGGTAGAACAGTTAATGTATCTCGGAAATGTTTTGGACCAGCATATTCAAAATAGTAGGGGCGTAGAGTAAGGATGTTGAGAAAAGACTTGTAAAAACATAGATATGGAGTAGCTATGTATGGCACAGAAACATGGTCATTGAAGCAGGAGGATAGACATAAATTGGGGTCTTTTGAAATGTGGGTGTGGAGAAGGCAAATGTTAGGCAAACAAGGAAATGGCAGGAAACGGATAGGGATGTTGGACGGGTTGATGGGAGGAAGGAAGTACACAGTGATGAAGAAGGACCTGGTGTAGAGTAGGTTACTGGATTGTGCTTTGTTAGGAGTCACAAAATATTTATTTGGTAGTTGTGTCCATCTACCTTAACCGGTAGATGATCTTATAATAATATAACTGTAGAATGGCTCCTTGGAATTTTATGAGGAATTTAAGAAAGGGGATGGATTACAGAAATAGTATTTTCTTTTAAAATGAGACTGTTAAAATATCTAATACAACTACCTAATAACACTCAAGTACACAGATGAAAACATTTTGATCCTAACAAAGAAGGTTGACTTAACTGGTGAAAGTCTGGGTGGAAACCTGGGTTAAGAACACAGTTTGGAATTCTGAAGATTAGAATATGTGTTTATCAAAGCCTAGAATTAATCAACTGCACTTCTTCTCAATGTGGTAGAATTTCACTCTCTAATCAGGGGATCGGGTTGGTGTGGAGGCTAGTATACTGGCTTGCTACCCCGAGGGCCTGGGTTTAAATCCCAGAGGCAATATATTTTTGAGTGAGTACGCCATCCATCAGATGGGACATTAAGCTGCGGACCCCTGGGGACCTTTCGTTAAGAGTAGGCTAATCCCAACACAGGGTTTCTCTTCATCCTTCCTTTCCCATTCATCCCTAATGGTGCAAATGACCTGAGCTGTCGGTCGCCTCACCTAATAATTACTAATACTTAAATCTCTAATTACTATGAGGAGTTCATTATGGGCTTAAAATTTCTTAGAGACACATAATAGAAAGTGATCAAATGATATTATGATTGAGCCATTTAGTTACTTTAAATATCATTTTGTTTACTCAAGTACAAAAGTATCAGAAAGTTCAAAATGCTATTATTATCTTTCCTTTAATCCACAGTGATATCAGTGAAGGCAGTTTTTCTCTTACCCGCCAAACATGCCAACTTTTGGAACGTGTTGGTGTTTGTGTTACACGTGGAGAGGCTGTATTGTTGGTGGGTGAAACTGGAACTGGGAAGACGTCCATCATTCAGTTTTTGTCCAAGCAGCTTCATACGCATCTAGTTGTACTCAATATGAATCAACAAAGTGATAGTGCAGACCTCCTAGGAGGGTATGTAATAAATAGTTATCATACATGATAAAAAATATTGTTGATTATGAAGAAAAAAGGCACTATAATTGATTTTTATGTTTTTTAACTTAAGGTACAAACCAGTGGATATGAAGGTCATAGTTGCCCCTCTGAAAGACAGATTTGAAGCTATTTTTGTGAAGACTTTTTCAAGGAAACAAAATGTTAAATTTTTGGAACATATTTCGGTGAGCTATAATTTTTGTCTTCCTGAAGTTGTTCAATTGTTTTTTAAATTGAGTTCAGGGTAATGTAAAAAATAATTTATATGAGGACGCTAATCCATTTTTTGTTTCAGACTTGCTTTCAAAACCGCGACTGGAAAACACTTTTAAAGTTAATGAAACACAGCTCACAGGCTGGGGTCAAGCGAATCAGTAGAAGTGATAAAGAGAAAGGAAACACTATGGTGACAAAAGCGGAATGGTTTGATTTATTAGAACAAATTGATAAAATTGAATTGCAGCTGAAGAATAGTGCTTTGGTGTTCTCTTTTATTGAGGGATCACTTGTTAAGGCATTACGTGAAGGTAAATTGGTTTTTATAAAATCATGGTTAGATGCCTGTGAATGTTGAAAGGAAGTTGAGTTTGATGAAACCTCTCTAGTTTTTTGAGTAATTGTTACATATCCATTATAATGCTCAATTTATTCTCTGCTATATGCTTGCAGTAAATAATGACCATGTTGATGTTATAGGTTGGTGGGTATTACTTGATGAAATTAATCTTGCCACTGGTGAGACTTTAGAGTGTCTCTCAGGTTTGTTGGAAGGCAATGGAGATGTTGGACGTGGCTCGCTGTGTCTTCATGAAAGGGGTGATACAACTCCGATTGTAAGACACCCTAATTTCCGACTTTTTGCGTGCATGAATCCTGCTACTGATATTGGGAAAAAGGACCTTCCAGCAGGATTAAGAAACAGGTCTGTTTAAGTTTTCATTATATTCAAATAATTTATTTTCCATTGGCCATGCATTCCTCCTGATGCTATCTAAGTGATGAATTCATTGTATATTTAAATTCACTTCTCTACTTGTTTTATTTTAGACAATGTCAATATACTATATTTATTTTCTGAAATGTGTTCAATTTATAGCTTTTGCATTAGAAAAGAAATCATTAGTGAGTACCAGCTGACTTGATTTCTCCTTGAATGTTATTTTTGCCAACTTGACAGTGGAGTTGAACTTTGACATTTAAGTATTGAACATGATTTTGAAATTATTGAAATAATTTATATGTGCAGTTTACATTATTTTTGTGAATTTTCAAGGCCTTAAGGAATGAAATTTGTCAAGAGTCTGTAAGTTTACTGGCCAGGGAGGAGAGGAGAGGTAATAACCTCCTCCTTAGATCCCAAATGGTGCAATATGCTATGTATACTATCAAACCCATAGAAATTAGTAGAAATTTAATTAAAAACCACATGCTAACTTGATAAAGAGAAACCTTAAAAATATTCCCCCTGAAGTTTTGCAGTTTTTTGATGATCCTTACAGCTTTTCATATAAATTAATTAAGTGAGACCTTGGATGTATATTTCAGAGTATGTTGCATTTCCAAAATTAACAGATGGGTTGAATTCTTATGTATAGATAAATGTGGCTATTCAGGCCTGTTTACAATCCGATGGCTGTTTGAGGAAAAATTTCAGGCATTCAGTGAACCAAAAAAGAACAAACTGCCTGCATATTATTATTTGCACACTATGGTGTTTGAAACAACAAGAGCACTGGGTTGCAGGTCAGTGTCGTGATTAAATACTATTTCTGAAAAGATATCCATCGAAGATGAAAAATAACACAGTCATTATAAATCTATGGATAAGGCTAAAGATCTATGGATAATCCATAATGGTACAAATGACCTCGACTGTCAGTCGCCTCCCCTGAAGCTACTACTACTATGATGTTGAATGTTACATCAAGTGCCTAACGTTTGTATTAATGTGGTAAAATAAAGTTTACCTGACATTCATTTTAGCTTGACGATTATTGTGCAGATTACACAAGACATATCCTCCTCCTTAAAAGGCCTGCTATCATTCTTGCAGCTATTGTTGGAAGAATATCTTGGGGTTTCTCTGAAAAAATTTAAAAACCAGATAAATTTAAATTACATATGGGAATCCTTTGACAAAAACTGGTAAATAAATGTAATTGAAATAGAAAGATGTTGAATGATGTCATCAACAATCCAACTGGATGCTCAGAATTAAAATATGCCATTTTTCATATTCACTTTAAAACAAGTATTCAGTTTCCTTCTAATAGAAGCTTGATCTATCTTCATTATTTGTATTAAATGCACATACTCATTTTCCCCTGCACATCCTAGGTGTGCGTGTGTTCGTAGGTGCAATAAATTATTGTGGCTGTGATGATCTGCCTATTGTGGAATGTTGTGATTCTAGCTTTTATGTCCATTTAGGCCATGTTATCAAGATATCATTAAAATTGAATGGAATATTAACCATAAACACAGTAATCAACCTGAAGGTCGGTTTGGTAGGTGATGGTCGAGTTCACCCCCAGTACTAAGCCCGACGGTGTGTGAAATTCACACATCAGACAGAGTATGGGGGCCAGTTCCTTTCCCTGTGCCCGTTATGGTTTCCCAGGAAGATCTGGTACCCAAAAAATCGCATAGCTTGGGTGGAGCTGCAGGTGCCCAAAGTGGTTTGCCTAGGAATCAAACCCAGGCCCTCCGGTCAGTAGTCCAACGCTCTACCCCCTGGACTACCGCGACCCATGAATGGAATATACTATCTTATTTTTTGTAAATTTCAGACCTTAGTTGAAATTGAGGTCGAATTATTCAATTTTTATTTCACTTCAAATTTAGCATTTGACCTACTTTTCAAGCAAGTAGAAATGACTGTCAAATGTAGAGAAGTTGCATCAAATTAGTGAAAATGGATCCAGAATTACTTAACCGGGATCAAAAATAAAATACTTATGACAGATGATGTTATCATGGTATCTTTGAGTATCCATCGACAATTAATTATGTATTCTTTGTGATTTCAGGTTTACTGAGTTTTATGTGGATGAGTTGACAGAAAAATCAGACCTGATAATGCTTGCTGGAAACTACCTGAGTACATATTCTGTGCCTTCAAGTGTTCTGGAAAGCATTATATCTTTCTACCTGAAAGTGCGCAAGGAGGCAGCATTGTCCTTATGTGATGGCATTGGACACAAACCACATTACAGGTCAGGTTCTGGAATTTTATTTCCCTTTCCGGCACTGCTTTTCTTGGCTGTAACATTTGGACTCTAATTACGTGTCATTTTATACCTCATTATGATTGCAACTTTTTTTATTTTTAGCCTGCGAACTCTATGCCGTGCCTTGTCTATAGCAGCCAGGAATCCTTGCGGAGCATACATACGCTCACTATACGAGTCTTTTTCTCTTGGCTTTTTGACTCAACTTGATAGAAAATCTCATCCTGTGGTGGAGGCCATGATATCCAAGGCATTGTTTAAGGATGAAAATAAGGTATGACATGAATCACTTAAATTTTAAGACATTACAGCAATTCTTTCATTGCAAATAAACTATGTAGTATCAGTTGCATACAATGGAAGAATACAATTGATGATTTGTTTAATAATTTGAATTCCACAGTACATAAATTAAATGATTATTATTTAATATACCTACTAGTTGATTCTTCTATTTGCTTGGAAAAAAATGGACCAAATGGACATTCAGTGATTGAAAGGCAGTTGAATTCAATTGCTTTTCATTTACCATATTTCTCAGCCCAATAAGACATAGTGGTTTTTTAGGTTAGAATTTGTAATAAATACTTGAACAGAAAAGAATCAATGTTTTAATGTTAACAATTCATGTGAAGAAAATGGAATTGTTGCATTAAAAGAAATAGCTATCAATGTTTATTTATCGTAGAATCCCAGAAAGTTGTTATAACTGCAGCTAAATTATTTCCGTAGTTATTTTCACCAGCGTTGTTACTTTCCGCCTGTGCAAAGTCATCTTTACTTCCATCTAGCAAATTGCTAATTTCACCTTTTTAAAACCTCCACGGAAATCATTTTTCCTTATCAGAAACAGGCGTTGGTGAACTTAATTTGTTTCGACTTTCAATGGTTTCTACTGTTGCAATACTGGTACCAATACATTGGAAATTTTTCCACCTTAACATAACACATTAAGGTAACAATATAGCATAAAATTTAAGATTTGAACAATAACTATGCAGAAAACAAATTTCATGGTCACTCTTTATTGAACAACTTTTATTGTAAATGCTACTAAATATTAGATCATAAAATATGAGATGGAAGTAGTTTTCATTTTTTGTTTTATATTTTATTGTGATACTTAGTTGTGGCTAACATTATTTTCTCTTTATTTCTCATGTATACTTACAGTTATCAGTTATTAGAAAGCCCCTTACCGAGCCCATTCCTCATGGTTCTCATGTATATATTGAAGGCTACTGGATATGTAAAGGCTCCTTGGAACCCCAATCTCCAAAACGTTATATAATAACTCCTTCTGTCCAACAAAATCTGAAAGATCTTGCAAGAGTAGTGTCACTTTCTAAAGGGACACAGCCTTGTCTCTTGCAAGGAGAGACATCGGTTGGAAAAACTAGCCTGATTGAGTTTTTAGCTGCATCTACCGGCAATGTTGTACTCAGAGTGAATAACCATGAGCACACAGATCTGCAGGAGTATGTTGGTGCATATACTGCTGATGCAGAGACTGGGAAAATGGTTTTTGCTGAGGGTAAGTCATTTCCCATCTTCCTTGTGGATACCAGTGTCTTGACTGAGAATTTTTTTGGCTTATTTTCTATTTTTGTATTTTAGTAAAAGATAAATTATTCCTTGTTTTACTCACAGGTGTATTGGTTGAGGCAATGAGAAAAGGGTATTGGATCATCCTTGATGAGCTCAATCTTGCTCCATCAGATGTCCTGGAAGCTCTAAATAGAGTTCTTGATGATAACCGAGAGCTTTATATCACAGAAACTCAGGAAGTTGTGCAAGCTCATCCACACTTTATGCTGTTTGCCACCCAAAACCCTCCTGGACACTATGGTGGTCGAAAGGTTCTCTTCAAATTTCTTAAGAATCCTACGAAGTAGTTTTAGTTAATATACAATTGACTCTCATGGAAGTCTCAAGTGATATTGGAGGGCCAAGTGGAGGCTCACTGTAACATTGGTACTTGGTGAATGGTTTTCTCCTCTCATTTCTTGAAAGTCATTTTGGACTCAGCTTGCCTTTTTGCTGGAGGAATTATGTTATTCATCTGTGATTCATATTCTTGATATGGATTATACTATTTACTGCATCACCATAAAAGCAATGCCTTATATTATTCAGCATGTCAGCAGTTAAATGATGGGTGTCATAGCTTTTATTTGAAATGGTGATGGATCTGTTTTTGGACTCAACTTGTTGAAAGGGATTATCACACTGCTTAATGTAATTACTGTCTCACCATAAATTTTTCTATTGCAGATGCTATCACGAGCCTTCCGTAACAGATTTGTTGAGTTGCATTTTGATGAAATTCCTCCAGAGGAATTAAGAACTATATTGGAGATGCGGTGTGACATGCCACCATCATATGCCAAGAAGCTAGTAGCAGTTATGACTGATTTACAGGTGTGTGGAGGTTTTGCTTTTGAGTTTATTTGTCAGCATTATTTCTCGAATCAAATTGCATTCATACTGCAAATAAATGTACAAGTGGTTGTTTTAGAAGAAACAAGTGTTTTAACAAAAACATCATTGTGTATGAGATTGATAGTGATGAGCTGAAATGAATGAAGTGAGAATAATGTAATGTGTAATTGTGATGTATCATTTGATTGCTCAAATTTATGACCTGTAAAAGGTTAAGTAAATAAGAAATTCCTAATGGAAATAGGATGAGAAAATTATGTTAATTACTATGTGGCTCTTCTCTGAGAAGATTATGTGTATTGGCTTTGGCTGTCACATTTACAGCTCCACATCCATCCAGTAAATAAGAAATTTGGATTCCTAAGCGGGAAGTCTGTATTCTATTTATAAGAGCTGTTGGATTTCCAGGTGATAGTATGAAACCTCCATTAAGTGGAATGCTTCTGAGGTTAGGGATATTTAGCTGAGTCTTCGTTCTCCGAGCTCTTGTACCTTGACCATTTTGAGAGTACATGCAAAATTTAACTCCTTTTACCTTCATAGTGCTCCTTATTGCTTTCCTATTGAAATTTTGTCTCTATGACATTGCTTGACTGCCATGCAGTTTTATATAAAGCATTTATATTGACATTCCACTTCCTTGCTTCATTTTGCAAATGCCTGAAGGTGAATACTGACAATATAAAATAATCATTATACGAGGATTGCTATTTATATTTTGAGCCTTGACAACGCTAACTGCTTTAGGCACCATCTGATGTTGCCTTCTGAAATTTTGACGCTTTTAATGCCAACTTTCTTCAAAACATTTTGTCGTTTGATCATAACTTGTGCTGTTTAAAGTGACTCAAAAATTTTGTCTCAGCGAAAAATTGAGTTAACTCATGAAAACTTTTGTGGAGTGATTTTTTATGACTTTTGACATAGATTATCAAGACAGGAGTCCATTGATCAACTTTCTTCCACTTTTGGTGATGAAACCGCAAATTCCATCATGGCCACCATTCGCTCAGCGACAAAAGTCGTGAAGGTCGTCCAAAATCGGTTGTTGTGCCAGAAAACATTGATGCTGTGCAAGCCCGAAACAAAACAGCAATCCACTGTATGGGTCTCTCAAGATGAGCCAAATCCGGCAAAAGTGATTTGTGCACAAAGGTCATCAGTGCAAATGATCACCTGTTTCTTTGTAATGACTGGACATGTGGCAACCATATTGTTAGAGCAATATAGAACTGTGAATTCTGAATGGTACACGAGAATTTGTCTGCCAGAAGTGCTTGGTGAAATACAGAAAAAGAAGCAGCAACAAAGGATCATTCTTCATCATGACAATGCAAGCTCTCACAGATCGGCTGAAACAACTACCAATTTCAGTGGCCAAAATGTTGAATTGATGGGTTATACTTCGTACAGCCCTGATTTAGCATCTAATGGCTTCTTTTTATTCCTGTTTATTAAGAATAAATTGCCTGGCTAACATTTTTTGGCCCCTGAAGAAGCCGTTGATGCATTCAAAAACCATGTTTTGGAGGTATCTCAATCGGAGTTGGAAAAAGTATTACGAAAATTGGTTCAAGTGCATGCAAAAGCATGTTGATCATCATGGAGATACTTCAAAAACAATAAAGCCATTTTCAGCAATAAATTACTTTCTTTTCATTATTAGGCTGAAAATGCAAATAGCAACCCTCTTATCAGCAATAGATATTACTTCAGGGTTATCATTAGGACCCTCTTATTTTCATCATTTAGGATAATGCTTCGTACTTGTATTTCATAGTATCATGCCATTTTAGAGCAGTAATGCTTCAATAGTTTATTGCTGCTATCTTCTCTGTTTAATTTTTTATTTAATTCATGGCAATAGGTGTATCGCCGTGGAAGTGCAATGTTTGCTGGGAAACATGGTTTCATCACCTTACGTGACCTATTCAGATGGGGTGAGAGATATCGTCTTGGCCAATCGCCCGAGGGTCAGTCTGCCTTCTATGATTGGGATCTTCATCTGGCTCATGAGGGTTACCTGCTCCTTGCTGGGAGGGTACGGAAAGAAGAGGAACGAATAGTCATTGCCAATACTATTAAGAAACATCTCAATCGTGCTGTTGACCCTGAAGTACTCTTCACATGTGAGTTCCTAAGTTTCTCCCTGACCTATTAATACCTGTATTTAAATCAAGCACTTCATAGTGTTTACACAGGAGTTAAGAGAATTTTGGTTGTATGACATGTAAAAAGTGCCAGAAGCCACTTTTTGAGTGACTTCGTATAACTTATTCATCAAACTTTAGTGGGAAGGAATTTGGCATAGTATGTCGGGGGAATAGTGATGTCATTGAAGTAGAAACTGATTTTTTAATGATAATCACATCATAAGTGAAAAAATAAGAATTTCATAGAAGGCATGTTATGTGGTGGCACATCTGATAGAATATTTTTGGTTTACAGATATAGAGTGAATTTCCATATATTGTAAATGCATTTCCGCTGCAAATACTGATCTGCTCCGAAATTTCTGGCTAAGAGGTACAAAATTTGGCAACAGATTGCTTCTGCACTCCAAACAAAGTGAAGAAAAAGTTGTGATAGAGGCATTCTAATTAGTAATCATATTTTAAACACTGCAGTAGGGATCAAAGATATTTGACCAAAGTGAGATGTGGGAAAAGGAATTATAAATATTATTTAATTTCAATTACTACCTCTCTGTCATATTTTCCAAAAATAGTTTTCATGGACAACTGTTTTTTTGTCAAACTTTAGGCATGATTCATTTACCATGATTTAAACATTAAACTTTAATTTGAATAATTTCATTTTATACTATATTTAGTTTTATATTCCACAACAGTTTTATAAACTCAAGATTTTATCATATATCCAATTGGTACGACATATACGAGGGTAATTTGAAAAGTTCTCAGAATGGAATAGAAATAAATGACCTACTTTAGTGAAACTTTTTTTTTCAATGTCTGCCTAGCTAAATCAGGTGACTAAGGTGGGTGTGGCAATATTTGTATCTTAGTTCACATATTTTTGCCATGGCAATGACACTTGTGTGTGGATGTGCATTGTCTTGATGAAAGATGGCCTATTTCCTTGCCAAACCTGGCCTATTTTCCTGTATCTTTTACTGTAGTCGGTCCAGGAGGTTAGCGTAGTATTGTCCAGTAATTGTTTTACCAGTAGGAAGATAATTTATCAGCAGAATCCCTTTTGCATCCCAGAACTCTGAAGCTATCACCTTTCCGGCCAACCATATTGCCCTTGCTTACTTGGGTGAGGGTGAATCAACATTTTTCCACTGCTTTGACTGCTATTTTTGTCTCTGGGGTGTAGTTGTAGACCCAAGTTTCATCTGTGGTCACAAACCGGCTGGGAAAATGTTGTTGGTCGCTCTTAAAACGGGTCAAGCAAGGTTTGAAAATTTCCATCCTGTCGCTTTTGTGATCCTGCATCAAGAGTCATGGCACCCATCTAGCAGATAATTTTCTCATATCCAACTTCACTGTTATAACTGACACTGACATAACTACAGCGTCAGTGATCTCTTGACATTCATTTGGTGATCCATCATGACCATATTATGCTTGCTTTATAACTTTGCTATCACACCTTTTTTTACGAAGTATATAATTGCTGCTCAAATTTCAATTTTTTCCCTCTTCATAAATCACTGCATGTGAACAACAATAGAGAAAGGCATCAGCACCACAGATTTCTTTTCAGAGCACTTGCACGATAGTTTTTTCATCATAAATCATTACTACATGGGAAACTTGTTGCGTTAGCGCTGATATCTGGTGGTGATTCTGACAACCTTTCAAGCTACACTCTTCTTTATCTGTAAATTCAAATGAATTAATTTTCATAGGGGCATAAAATGCATGGCATTACTTTTGTAGTCAAGAATTTGTGTGAGGATAAGAGGTGTATTTGTTTTTTCTAAACCTTTAAAAGGTAAAGCTGAAGAATAATCCTGTCTTAGATTGTAGTTGCTGAATAAATCTATCATGCACGCACCAAAGCAGCTGGATAGAGATCTGTAGCAAGGTAAAAGGTAATCAAGGATACTTCACCTCTCCTTTCTCTATATAAAAGGAAAACCTTAGAACCCCTACCCCCAGGCATTTTTTTTTAATTCACTGACACATTTTAGAGCAAAATATGTAAATGCTGCTACCATTCTATATGGTATACACCTCATAGCATTCCTGCATACAAAACCCGAACCCTCAGCTTTTCAGATAAAATATTACTACTTGAGGGAACTTCTAGTTCATGCATGTTTCTGCTCATATTTTGTGTACAGGAGATGGGATCTTTACATTTACAGGACAAAGACATCCCACCTGACATCACTCCTGTTTTGCTAACTTTACTCTTGTAACCTATAAAATAAGTGCTGATAATTCCTCAAGGAAAAATGCTGTTTTTAGCACTGTCTTTTTCATTCATTGTTATTTCGCTGAACTGGCTCAACTGGGGTGACTTAGTGAAAAACCCATCAGTTCCCCTAAATAGGGAAATGATGTATTGCATCATGTAATGATGGTGGAAAAGATTAAGGGATAAAGGAAGGTGTAATTCAGCACCTACTGCCCTCCTCTTTGCTAGATAGAGGGAAAAAGTGGATGACACCTGAGGTCTTGTAATTAGACAGACATAATGATGTTTAGGTGAGATTTAGCCTCATCTTGAAACCAACCTTTGGTTACTACAGACTTATTATTACTATGGTTAAACTGCTCAAACCTTTCCTCTTATGTGATATATAGATATGATGTGCTTTTCACTATTTTATTAGTATAGGTTGTGGAAAGGAAGGATGCATCATAGTTCATATTATTTATTGCCTCAGTTAATTAAAATCAAATTTCTGTTTTTAATATTATAATAATACAGACCAATGAGTGCAGTCTTTTTTTACGGCTAGAATAAAAAATGGGTGGCCTGAGCAAATATGTACTCCCATGATTCTTATGCTCCTTGACTCATTTGTAATAATCATAGATGTCTGGGAGAATGCATCATAATTTTGCCAAAAAACCTTCTGTTACTGATCCTAAATGGCCCACTTTCAGCTTGATGCCAACCTCAAATGACAGACAAAGAATACGATGTCATATTTGAGTTGCTGTCATTGTAATTAATTAATCGTAATATTCAAAATTAAGGAAAATAATTTATTTCATTTGTGAGATTAATTTTGTTTTTTTATTTAGTGAATAGTGAAACTTCTCCTGTGACTCGTGCAGTTCTTGAAGAATTACTGCATACTCATCCTCCAAAGGAATTTAGGCACCTGGTATGGACACACAACATGAGGAGACAGGCTGTGCTTGTTGGTAAGTTTGATGTTCTATCATGATTAATTCTCTAAAATTAGTTATTTTCCACATCTGAGAAGATTCCTTTATAAGATTGGTTGATACAGGTATTGCAATCTGGAATTAAATTGTGATAGTATGATGAAACAAATGAAATGTACTGTAATTAAGAGAGCTGACAATAGGTGGACATAAATAATGACACACATGAAAGAACTTATTCAGTGTGCATCATAATTCATCTTCCATTTTGAAATGTACACTAGTACGTTCAATTTTAGATCATATCTATTGACAGTAGTCATAACTGAAGATTACATGTCTACCATTTGTAACAACATAAAACATTATTTCAACAAGGACATTATTGTTTCTTGAAAATAACTCTTTATACGGCACCCATTTAGATTCATTTCATTCAGTCATTCATACACTTAATCACATTATCCATCACTCGCAGAAGTGTAGCTGCTTGTATAGTAATAATTTCCTCCACGATGCTCTATTGAAGTGTTTGCAATAATATACCCTGGAGATGCATTTGACACACCTTGAGACAAGAGATGCTCGGAACATACCATATTTGATGGCATATAAGATGCTTTAACTCAATGGGTTAACTTTCATGCTGAATCCTTTTTATCTCAATTGGTCAATACTACTTATTTTGTCTCCATTACATTTAGATCATTATCTTTTATACACTATTTATTATTGAATTGACGAATGTTGCTGTTTGGATAGTTAATATATTATTAAGCTCATTGCAATTACGTGATGTGAATATCATGTTGATTGCTTTTGCATGTGAAAAGAGCTGCAAGTGAGATATCAAATGAACATGATTGTATTTTATCACATCTAAGTATATGAAAACAGTGTAGAACTAACAAGGAACTATCTCTTAAGTTGATGAGATGTCGCACTTATGTGTAGACTGTTGAACTTTCTTTGGGTGCCATTTATATGTTGTCAAAATAAGTAATTGAAAGGGTGCCCGTATGAGGAGGGTCAAAGAAGAAGCCACATAAAGGGATCACTCTCTTCCACTCTGAAATTCTTATCTCATTCCGGCATGGAAGAAATCAGGGTGTAAAGGAGTTAGCATTGTAACAGGAAGAGTGGAGATCTGCAGTTAACACATCTTCAGATAGAAGTGCTGAAGCTGGTTCTATTGCTAAGGGATTACCAATTTACGTTTGTTGAGGTGAGTTATAATCTTCTTGGTAGAAAATTGATCATCTTATTTGCATTTTATTTTGCAGCAAAAGCATTTCAATTCCATGAGCCAGTTCTTTTGATTGGTGAAACTGGCATTGGTAAAACGACAGTGTGCCAGCTACTAGCAAAGCATCGGGGCCAGATATTACGCTCTGTTAATTGCCATATGCATACAGAGGGGGCAGACTTCCTGGGTGGATTAAGGCCTGTCAGGGAGAAAAAGCCCGTAAGTAAATGAATAATTTTAACTAAATAATAGTTAATAATTAGAAATGTAAAAAAAATATATTGATATAAGTTGTTTTGCATATGATGTATGCCAGTATATGCCCTCCACTTTTTTTTAAACTTAATTATATCTGGGTGCCCTAAGAAAAGAATAACAAAATATATCAAGACGGCTCCAGGAGGGTGTTGCAGATGGTAAATTTGCTAACTCTAGGTTTACTAAAATCTTCTTATTAACTAATTTTAGAAAAGGTCATTTTTATTTCTGCTTAATAAATACATAAGACAGGGAACCCCCGATAGCAAGATGGCCACACTCTGAAACTCGCACATCTTGTGAATCATAATGTTCAAAAATCAAATGAAAAAAAGAGTACTAAGTTACGTTCTTGGACTACAAATTCTGGGAAATAATTCAGCAGTAATTATAAACATCCCTAGATTGCATACTAAATGTATTTAGAAAAGTTATAATACTTGGAAAATACAGCATAAAAATACATAATTGGCAGAAAGATTGAAAATGTACTAATGGGTTCATTGAAACAATTGGAAAGCTTGTGGGACACGAAAAAAAATGTTATGTACCAACAAAACAAATTCTGATACTGGAAATAAAGGGTTATACTCTATTGAGATTGGCTTGGTGGTGATTAGTATAACCACTTTTCACCCTGAGGACCCGGATTTTAACCATGTCAGTGGCAGAATTTTATTATATATCCCAATCCTATGGATTGGATACTATATAGAAAGCTTTTAATGGAGTATAGCATCCTTTGAATGAGATTGGGCCCCTTGATACCTCTCATTCAGTGGAAGGATACTGGTGCTGGCACTGGGTTTCTCTCAATCTTTCCACCAATCACTGAAAATTCTACCTCTGTAAGAGTACTCAACGTCTTCAATGATACCAATGATCTTCAGTGTTCAGTCTCCTCTCACTGTATCATTCTTAGTAAAAATATTAGTGAAGTAATGAATCATCACTCATCTAATTTTTTCCTCATGTTGTCTATAAATAGCAGATTTTTATTTGCCCAAAGTTAAGCAAGTGTCACATTAACTAAGAAATGGTGTTTTTTTATTTCTTTTTTACTAAACTCAGTTTCTTTTTTCTCTTCACGTTTTGCACTTCAGGCTCAAGGAGATGATTCAACAACACGTCTGTTTGAGTGGGTTGATGGTCCCCTGGTAAAGGCTATGCAGAAGGGAGATATATTTCTAGCTGATGAAATTTCTCTTGCTGATGACAGTGTTCTTGAGAGGCTTAATTCTCTCCTGGGTAAATATTTATTTTGCCATTCATCATCATTGAATGCATTGATGACTTTCTTTTTAGAGTTAAATGATAGTTGAAATAGAATTATTATTATCTTTTAATTAGTTTCAGAAGTTTTTGGAATCATAGAGTGGATGTATACTAAATGATTTTAAGAAATAGTTGCTTTAGTATTTACCTAATTTAGGCTGTAGGAAAAGTTAAAATTTTTATCAATTTCTTTTCAGAACCAGAAAGAAAATTACTACTTGCTGAGAAAGGAGGTGGTGAGAATGGGGCTAAAGCAGTAGTCTTGGTAGCCCATGAGAAGTTTCATTTTGTTGGAACCATGAATCCAGGTGGAGATTTTGGCAAAAAAGAGGTTAGTTAATAAATTTAATAGGCTAATTATTTTCTTGGCAGAACCAAAGTCAAATAACATATGCATAATCATCAGGTCAAATGTCCTTTGGCCCTTTGAAACTTCCTACTATCCACAAGTCCCTCAAAGCTGAAATATTGCATACAAGTAGCTCCTACACCCAAAGGGAAGTTTGCCAAATCAAAACTAATTCCATTAACAGTTTCTGGTTTTCATTGGCTCATCATTAGCACCAACCCACGCAAATTAAATATTTTATTTTCCTATTGAATGACATATATTTATCCAGATATTTAACGTACCTATAATAAAAGATTTAATAAGGGACTTAATTTTACCAAGCCATAATTTGGCTAGGGAACTTTTTCTGGGTTTAAATGGTTTTCAAACTGGGAAGATGGTATTTTAATGTGTTGCTATATCTTTTATTCCTGGTAGTTTTAAATCAGAGTAAATACATGTCTTTCAGTTGGAAAACATTTAATTTAGTGACTTAGCACTTTTACATTCAGTGAAAACCAGAAACTGCTGTTGGAACTAGTTTTGATTTTGAATTTGGTTTTTCCTGAATTGAAGCTTGGCCTTTATATGAGAATATGAGATAGTTACTGAATATGCTGAAGATTATATTTAGCAGCTAGATTTAAACAAAATTTAATGAAAGTACTTATGACTTTTATATGGAGTTTTCTGTTGCCATTTATAATCGTCATACTTAGTAACTGGTCTTCCTTTGTGGTCTCAAAATAGTGATCCAACTAGTATTGCTGTGAAAGTAGCTTTGCATGTATTCAATGTGTGTCATATATTAGCATAAGAACTTAAAACAAAATAATGTTTCTCTGTATGTTTTTCAAAATTTAAAATTTTCTGGGAAAATATCTCTTTACAGCTTTCTCCTGCTTTGAGAAACAGATTCACAGAAATATGGTGTGAAGGCTGTAAAGATAGAAGTGACCTGATGAACCTAATTGAAGAAAATATAGGATTTGGGCTGTCACTTGCGAACCAAGAGGATGCAACATCCGGCATTGGGCACATTATTCTAGATTTTATGGATTGGTTCTCTTCTACAGATATTGGGAAAAGGTAAGTTGAAAATTTTAACTCTTGAACCTCAGTAGTGGTTCATTTTTGTCTAAAGTTTAGTACTTACTGTCAAAAATGTGGAGTGGCTCTGTGAATGTATTAGGTTGCGTCATTAGTTGAAGTGAATCAACCATGAAGATGGTGAAAAACATCTTTTAGATTTTGAAAACAAATTAGTCTCAGTTGCGTTAATATGGCTTGAAAGTAAATTTATAAGAATATTTTTTGGTGATAATGGTAATTTGATATTATTTTCATGAATTTATGTTGCCTGTGTTGAAAAAATGCTTTGTTTTTGGTCGTAAGAACAGTGATAGCAAACAGTCCTCAAGAATTTAAATGTGAGACCTCTGCAAGTGGACTTGGAACCATTGGGACCCAGCATAAATGTTGCTTAACGAGAAGCCTCTGTCTCAAATTTTATCTTATAAGCGTCTAATTTTCATGTAGTCTTTTACTAATGCATTCAGTACCAACTCTTCGTACTGTTTCCTTTCAGGATCAGGGAAGTAAAAAAAAGCGTAAGTTTAGGTTACGTTAGAGAACTTACACATTTATGCTAATTTATTTTGCATACTGGTTTCACCTTTCGCATTCATGCATTTATATAAGCATCCATTCCAGTTTCTCCTAATATTCCTCATCTTGGGAGCCTCTTCAAATACATCCACCCATTATTTTCTCAACGTACACTTTCCGCTCAAACCATTTACCCTTCTTTCATGTACATAATTTTGGTGATTCAGCTCATGAAGAACATTGGCCATGCAATCAGTGAGAAGAGTAGTTTATTGACTGAAACAACCTGAGGCTGCATTGGGAAGTTAGTATCAATCAGGAATCACAGAAATATGCATCTTCCATTCAATAGCAAGGCTTTTTGCTGCCTTCATTATATAGGTCTTAAACTAATCACACTCTAATGGGGACAATTTCTTCAGAAGACCACTCGGATGCTTGAACCACATCTTCCATAACCATGGCTTCATACCCTCTCCATCCATCAATTGGGATGAACATTAATATAAATTCCATGTGAAATTGTACATTCAGGCATTATTTTTCGTTTAAAGATTAACAAAGGAGGGATTTCTGAACCATCACCCCAATGTACAATAACAACAGTGGTAGTGTGCCTTCTCATTATCAGAAGTATTTATCATTACTGTCTTAGCACTTTTATTGGGCATTATTCTATTTTGTGGTACATCAAACATCAGCAAGTACCTCATTCATTTTGCGTATCTGTCATATCTCAAAAAATCCTTTTTCTCAAGTTTATCACATATTCGTGGGATTCTATAACATTTCTTTCATATTCAAGCTGCAGTTTTTGTACTACTGTTTTTGGATGAAGGCATGAACCATTTCTCACGAATGAATCTCTCGCACCATGTTGTTGTTCCAGAAAAATTGGCAACAGACATGCCTATTGCCAATTTTCTTGCTTCAATTAAAATGATTTTTGTTGAAACAGTGACTCCATTCTACCTGTTATTTATTATCCAGTTAAAATTGTGTGCCTTCTGCTTTCACTAAATCAGTTTTATGATTCATCCCTTTTTATCATCTTATCAATTGGAGGTGAGCCAAAATTCCTTTCAGCTACACTGCTATTGTGTCCTGATTCACGAATTCCAAGTTTAAATGGAATATTTTATGACAAATTTCTTATTTTAATTCTATGAGGCTATTCTAATGTTAAATTTGTATGCAGCAATTAGCTTCTGTGGGTAAAAGTGGATGAACATGCTAAATAGGAAGGAATATATTACACATTAAAGGCATTAGCACTGCATGTGAGATGAAACTTAAGCATGCTACATTGTATACATTTATAATAATTTGGGATTTGTTAAGTACCTTCAAGGAAATATTAATGCTCCATTGCTTACTATTTGATTAAACAATGTTATTTCCAAAATTTGTAGTAAAAACAAACATTTTCTATGCCAGATGAGGTTAAAATACTTAATAGAAAGTATTTTTCCGGGTGAATCGGCATGCAACTTCTAGCGATGTCATACCCATACGCCCTTTGCCCAAAAGATGCAGAACGGTTTTAGAGCGTATATTTGGGGTTAACAAGTGCATCTTAAGACCCAGGAAATACGGTACTCCAATCAGTGGGTGAAAAGAGATACCTGTGGGAGACAAAAGAAGGTAAGAGATTAGAGAAATACTAAGTGAACACATCATGAGGCGTGATTGCTTACTTAAGATGCTTATTGAAGGAAATATTTACTGGCGTGCGACGAAGGATAAACTAGGTGAAGTGAGTATTGGAAGGTGCTGGTGCAAAGAGTTCAGAGCTTATTAAAAGATTGCTAAGTTGATAGTTTATGCGGCTTTTACAAACCGAATTCCGATTGTAAAGTATTTACTTTATTTTTTATTTACTACCAGTATAAACTGTGGGTCAGCCCTCGGTGTGTTTACTTTGGATATACATTGAAATTGCTACTTGCAGTGTACTTTTTTGTTAAGACTTTTGTGACCCTGTTAGCTATTTTGAAGAGTTAATAACACGAGAATACACACATAACATCGAGAGTGAGAATAATAACAAAAAAAGTAAATTTGATTGCAATGAAAAAAATTTTCTTTGATTTCTGGCGTTTTAATTTCCTAGTTTATGGTGCCGTTATACTCGTAAGATTGCGCAGAAGCATTATGCTTCATTTTAGACTATCTATTTGTTATATATAAGTTTTCAGCATCCCTTATTTTAGCCTGCAGTTTTTAATAACTCCAATTATATCTAAACATAGTGATTTATGTTTTAAGACTACTTTTGGGTTCATTGAAAGTCGTGCTCGACCGGTAACTTTCCAGCCCATTAACAATTGCCGATCGCCTTCCGGAGTTACGACTTGCCATAGCCTGTGTGCAGTGTGTCCGTAATTTTCGAAACACTGCGGATATGTGAAAGGATCTGTCTTTAAATGCTCCGAGGCACAGAATAATATTTTAAACGGAAGCGTTTCAAAATCAAATTCTTTCGCTGTCAGCACATATAGAAAGTCATGGACACCCAGCGGCAAAAATTTGAGCGGGAATACCGCGTGGGTAAACTATTGGAAAAAGGCGGCTTTGGAACCATATTTTGGGGCTTGCGAGTTCAGGATGAATTATCCGTTGCTATTAAGCATGTACCTAAAGAAAAGATCAATCACTGGATAACGTACGAAGGGGAACGTGTGCCTATGGAAGTGTGTGCCCTTCGCAAAGTATCCAAAATTCCAGGATGCATAACAATTTTGGATCACTTCGTGTGCAACGATTGTGTTATTATAGTTATGGAAAAGCCGGATCCTGTAATGGATCTTTTTGATTATATCGATGAACAGAGAACGTTGAATGAAACGTTGGCACGAGAGTTTTTCATTCAAATTTTAGAAACGTCCCTGCAATGCTATACTGCCGGTATTATTCACAGGGACATAAAAGATGAAAATATTTTGGTAAATCTCAAGTCGCATTCTCTGAAACTGATCGATTTCAGGACGGCGACATTCCTCAAAGACGATATGTATTATGAATTCAGTGGGACTCGTATTTGCGCACCTCCTGAATGGATTCGGTTAGGTTGTTATCATGGAAAAAGAGCAAATGTGTGGTGCCTCGGGGTGCTGCTGTACGTCATGCTTTGTGGAGAATGGCCGTTCAAAAAGGACGAAGAAATTATAAGTGCTGATCTGGATTTGTGCCCCAGACTAACGAATGAGTGCAGAGATTTATTGAAAAAGTGTCTTAGCGTTCATCCTGCCGAGCGCCCCACTATTGAAGACATTCTCAAACACCCTTGGATAACAGAGCAAAAAGAACCTCCTACTGGGGACGCCCCAGTATGCAGACCATGCATTATGTGCAAGAGAAGTGCAGAACTGAAGTAATAGTATGCGATTGTATTTGAATCCTACAACTACTTGTTTTTAATGCATACAGTTTGAAGAACTAACTCGTTCTTCTCGAATGAGCATTAGAAAATGTTGCCAAGTAATCTCAAATCTTCCAAGTTATTTGTATAAACATTTATCTTCAAATGATAATTTGTTAACAATTCCTTATTTCGAATAGGCAATGTCTGTTTTACAATGATAATATTCCAAAGTTGCATTTTACCATTTCATAGTGCAACACAACTAGTCAGTCATGTAGGCACTATTCAGTTTTTTGGTGTAATGGTCCCAAAATGCCACATTGAGTGCCTGATTAATTTTAAAAGGCATTACTAAGTGCTTGATATGTATCTCTTGTGTCTTTTATTGCTCATTTGTTGTATGGAAATTGTATTTTCCAAAATGTTTAATATTATTGTGAACATTTATTTCACCATTTTTGTAGAAGTCTTTATTGCCATCGTCATTTGCACAGTTTGTGCCGTTGGCAAATTTTTAGAGAATTGAGAATAAAAGTGTACACTTACACACATTGTATCTTTTTAATAAAAAGAAAAAGTTGCTTAAGAAGACATTGGTATTATTTTTAAGGTAAGTTGGAGTTAGCTCAGAGCTTGGTCAAATATGGTAATGAGGGCAACAGGATTGATTCATTTCATACATTTATTTCTCTCAGCACTGCGAATTGCGTCAAGATTGAATTTTTTAGTGCATAGTTCCTCTGGGGCTGGTTGGAGGATTGGTTTCAGTTCCCAGAACATTGTCTTACTAGCTCATGGGGTGAAATTATTTGAGCTGAAATGACCCTACACATTGAACCCATTGCTTGGAAAGTCACAGATTCAGTACAAAATGTAGCAGGATGTCCAAGCTGAAACCTAATTCCAAGCCAAAGCTATACCTTATCTTTTTTTGGTTGAGATGATTTCAACCGTTTATTAATATTATTTCAACAATTAATAAAAATAAAATTGGATCTGAAGTATAACTTTGGGAAAATTTACCTTGATATTTTATTTGGCAATGTCAACCTGATACTTCTGAATGCCGTATGCAAACTTTGGTGATTTAAAGTGTGTTCTTGCAAATTTTAATATTGCTCTCAGTGTTGGTATTTTGTCTATAATATCTCTGGAGTTAGTATCAACAGTTGGCAGATGTCTGGTATATTTTCCAATTTTATTTTTTATGGGGATCAGGACTGTTTCTGGTAATCCTTTAGTGAATTAATTCTAGCCAATATGATTATGTAAGTTCCCTTGATTATGTGAGTCATGCCTTGTAACAAAAAAGTAATGAATTACATGTATCCATGGTTGACAATTGAAAATGTTATGGATGCATGCTCAATTAGCTTAGATGGTAATGGGTTTTTTAATGCATCATTAGGTACAATGAGATGACAGTGGTGAAGGGGGATGGAATTTCTGTATTAAATTTTGCAATGTGCTTGCAGACTAAGCTGCCCTTGAGATAGTATTTGAAATTATTCCAAAGTTCTACCCACTGATATAAAGTCGTATGCCCTTAAATCCTTCTTCAGTTATGGCTGCTTAATCCAATACAAGACCTGGGTGAGGAAACACATGAAAGTACTATATTGAGGATTATGATGATGATGTATGTTATTACTTCCATGATGCATGTTTAAGATGTGTTACAGAAAAATAGTATTATTGCAATTGAGTGAGTTGCAGTAGTATAGGGGTAGAGCATTGGACTACTAACTGGAGGGTCTGGCTTTGATTCCTGGACAAGCCTCTGGGGACTCAGCTCCACCCAAGCTATGTGATTTTTCGGGTACCAGATCTTCCTGAGAAACCATAACCGGCACAGGGAAAGGAACTGGCCGCCCTACCCTACTGTGTGGATTTTACATGCCATCGGGCTTAGTAGTGGGTGAACTATCACCTGCCAAGCCAACCTTAATTACTGTGTCAATGTTTTTTTTTGTTGCAGTTAATTTCTGTCAGCGTTTTCAACACTGGGCAGTACAAAATTTCTCACGAGAGAATAATAAAAAATCATTTGAACGACGTGTACAGAATACATAGGGAAGGAAAATTAAACAGTTGAAAGAGGATGATATTGACATGTTGTGAATGGAAATAGGAGAGCATGCAAATATGATTCATGTTTAGAATACTTGATTATTATTCACTTTATTCAGAGAAGCATATGGAAGTTCTCTGATTTTAGTCCTTCAGTGAGTTAGGAAATCACCACCATCCTTATGGAATGGGGATGTTGCTTGAAAAATGCTATCACAACTTAGTGTGAAATGATTTTTAAAGTGAATAGATCATATTCAATGAGTTTCAGTGTAGGACTGTTAGGGCACCAGTTTATAAATATGAGAAAGGTAGGGTGTACTGTTTCTTTAAATTTGAGTTGATTTCTTTTGTGATTCACAAATCTTTTAGAAGATGTGCTCTTACTTTTCTGATTGTTCACTTATTTCTTATTCACTTTATTGTATGGCTTGTCTCAGCAGGATCTGTGAGTTTATATGATGGAGGGTACATTCTGTATGTGCCAATTTGGCTTCATGCTAATTTTTTTATGCATAATTATTTATCCAAACAATGAGAATCTGCTTTTTTTCACCAGTTAAAACATTGGGTGAATTATTTAGTCATTATTTTCACGTACATATGTACTTGTCAATATTTGTAGCATGGAAATTGCTCAATCCAAACATATTGTTCCTATGTAGGTAGATTTTATTAATTGCTTTGACTTGTTTTCCATGTTCATATCATACAAGGTGTGGTAGCATAATTTGATTATTTGAATTCAAGTCAGTTGTGCTGCTGCACCCTGTAGTTTTACAGTTCAGTTACAAAACTCAATATGTGAATTCTAATGCGATGAATTGATGTAAGGAGAAATAAAAGAATTTTTTGCTTTAATTAAAACTAAAATTTCATTGGGAGTGTTGGCATAGTTTTTCATGTTATATACATTTTTTTCACCATCATTTCTCAGAAAGGTAGGGTGCATATTAAATGTGCTGGTAATAGTTTTTGTTCATGGGCTAGTTTTGAATATTTTTACATTCACTTAAAATCAGTTAAAATATTCCTTTGTATCTCAATGGATGGCGTAGAAATACCTACTAAAAAGTTACTGTGTGATTTAAGAAAACAGTATTGTTATATCTTTGAAGTCTTCGACAATGGTGGTTGAGAGTTGCCCTTTGTTAGAAATGAATAGTTAAAATAGTTAACAATGAAAACCATGCTGTGATCATTAATCATAAACAAAAAACTAATCAATCCAAAGGTTGGTTTGATAGGTGAGAGTAGAGCTAAGCTAGTATTAAGCCCAACATATGGAATTTACTCCAGGTAGGTGAACCAGTTCCTTTCTCTATGGTTTCATAGGAAGTTCTACTACTACCAGAAAAATCACAGCTTGTGTGTCCAGAGGCATCCCTGGAATTGGGTTCTCTAGTCAGTGGTCCAAAGCTCTAGCCACTCGACTATCACACCATTGCAAGCACATAGCTTCCCTCAAAATTATTCAAGATATTGGAAATTTTGTGCTCCCTCCATTATCCTGAATATTTCTGGTCACTTTAGAAACTAACAGTTAAACACACAAGGCAAAAAAGCACTGGGATTCCAGCACTTCTTTAAAATCACAGGCACAACTTCACTCTAACTTCCATTGCTACTTATATCCTTCGCCATGTGTGTTACTGGATTTTAACTATTTAAACGTGCATGACAGGAGGGTTTGTTATATCATGATTTTCACTCTCATGCAATTTATGTTTAAATTGGATTTGATAGTTGAAATAGAGAAGAGAATTACCAGTTGTCAAAGTGAAATACATACAGGCATAGGGGCATATCTTCCAGTGGCAGAGTAAGAATATGAATGATGTGTTAGTAGTATTAGGGGAATTGGTGAGTAGCTGAAGTCATTTGTGCCATTATGGATGGAAAAGGAGGAGAGAAACCCGGCGTCAGTATTAGCCTACTCTTAACAAAAGGCACCAAGGGGTTTCCAGCTTAGCATCCCATCTGATGGATGGTGTTCTCATCAAAGTGCCTTCCACAAAACACTTCAAGTAGTGATCTGGATGCCACTGAAAAATATCGTCCAAAACCAGGATTTTGAACCCAGTCTGGGTGGGAAGCCAGTACGTTAGCCACCGCACCATCCCTACGTGAATGAATCACACACATTAGTAGAGGAAGTACCTCTAATAGTGCTTTTAATGTCATATTCCTGCATTCATCTCTGCACCTATTCAAGTCCTGCACCTAAACAGCTCCTTTTTCAGTATCCTTCTTTAAATAGTTAATAGGAGGGAGACAAGAGCAGCATAGGATTTAGCCCATATTCAATTTTGAATTATGAGCAGTGCCTCAACTTGAGAAAATAATTATCTCAAATATTAGAGGCGAAAAAATTTTTTATCAATTTACAGTATTTTGGAAAAATCATTGAATGCTACAATTCACTAAAAATGAGTAAGAAGCTAAAAATATTGTTTTTAATATCTTTGATACTATTAGGGACAGTCTTTAATCCATTTTTTTTTTAATTCTTCAAGTGCTCTCTCTTTAAATTACTATAATGCAATTCAAACATCGCTTTAAGACTAAGCAAAACATGAGCTTTTTGACTGAAAATTTTCTTTTTTTTTTTCGAAGTTTTAATATTTCTTTAATCTTTGAAGAGGGGTCATATCAATAGAAAAGATTTGCCATTCTGTGCCTGTTTGGCTGGTTCTACTTTTCTTTAGTTTTGACTCTGGCCGGAGATGATGTCAGATTCCTGAAATAGGTAATTATAATTCTGAAAATGTAAAAATTTAACCTTAGCATAGCAAAATTTCAAAAATATAATTTATTTATCAAACAAACTCTTAATAGTGAAACCTAAAGGTGCTTGAAACAATCTTTATGAATTCACAATTTCACCCATACATGGATCATGGAAATTATTAAAATTCCACAACTAATTAATATTAATACAATGGGTAGCATAAATATGATTTTCAGAAAATAAAATTTCTAGCTCAATTTAGTTACAGCTTGTGAATGAATAGGTCATATACTAGTCAGGTGAAAAAATAGCCTCCTAAATCATTGAGAGCAGAAGAAATGGAAATTACTTGAAAATAGCTGTTTGGAATGAATGAATGATGGGCTGTAGAAATGCAAAAAGTTAAGGAGGAATAATGATGGATAAGAAAACAAAAGTTAAGCTGTTTTTAACCATTGTTGGGAAATTTTCGAAGTGTAAGAGAATGTTAACGGAAGCTTAACTGGCTAAAGCAATTGGTCAGATGTTGAGGGATCCAGTTTTGCATCCTGGTCAAGGTGAATGATTTTTACCCTTTGAAATTGTTATAATGTGCATTAATGGGTGTCCCTATTAAAAGTTATTGTCATGGTATCTCCCTCAGTTTCTTTTAAATTTTTATCATATTTATCAGTTTTTATTGTTCTGACTGTACTCATGTTATTTTAAAGAACATATTTATATTTTTTCCTGGCAGCATAAGAGTTATGGTTTTACCACAACATTGATACAAGCAAAGATGTCATGTCATCATTTACCCTCCAGCAGGACTTATAAAATAATTTGCAATGAGATAAATTGACCAGGCTTGGGTTCCAATAGAAAATATTTCAAGAAAACTGCATCAGAGTTGTTGACGGAAATATGTTCTTATTAAAGATATACAGTCAGAATTGTTGTGCTAGATATAAAAATAAATTAATTTTAATGTATGCATCCATTTAATATAAGAATGTCTATTAAACAGTGAAATATGAAGCACCAATTTGAAGTCATTCACTGGGCAAAAAACTAATTTTTTCAAATCTGTAGTTCTGTCTCTGTGAAATCTCCAAGGTGAAATTAACAATATTGATTATAATCATGAAGTAATAAGTTTCATAAAAATCCAATAGTTAAATTTGGTTCTATTATTATTCTCTGAGAAGTATTAAAATGTCAACAATCATAATGATGGTATTCACAATGAAAATTATAAAAATATTTCATGATCAAAGAACCTAGCAGAAAGTAGATTTAGATGTTAAAATTTACTTAAATGATTGTAAACACCAAAATTGCAAATCACATGAAAAAAATGACAACCACCCATAATTGGCAAAAATAAAATGATTATTATGAAGCTACTTGCACACAGAGGCAACAGCGCATAGAAAATACTTGTAAACAAAAAATACTGGGACCGTACACTTGAGAAAATTAGAAAATACTTAGTTATAAAATGGCATAACAACCAATTAATTTTTTTCTAGACCATTTGAATTGGGATGACTCTCATGGCTTATCCAAATTTCCATATCATTCTGTAATGGTTTTCATAAACAAGAATAGTACACGTCTAATTATTGTGTCAAATGCTTTATTCAATTTTATGCATGGCAGATTAGTGACAGCTCTTTGACTTTTATATAAAATGTGTTGGTCTGTTGCTATTGTTGTCATTGTGTATATTAATTACTCAAGTAGTAGACATTTAATTTGTCTCCTTTTATTTTGATTTTGTTTTTCATAAAGATTTACAATCAGCTTTCGGGATTATTTGAATTGGATTAACTTCATCAACTTAACAATAAATAAGACTTCTTCTGGAGCTGATGAGAGCGATACGCCTCCCACATCAATGCTGAAACTTAATCTGCCTGATGCTATTGTGCATGGAGCCTGTATCACATTTTTGGATAGCCTTGGCAGTGGAATTTCAAGCACAGAAAAGTAAGTGTCTAAAAGTTTATTATTTTTGTACTCTAAATGTAGCAGACAACAATTTAATTGTAGCTTCTGCCATCCCCAACCAAACCAACCTTCGGGTTAATTACTGTATTTATGGTTTTATTGATAGAAAATGGCTTAATTTTGTATTATATCAATTTTTAAAGGGAGTCATCAGTACATACATTTCATGAAACGGCTGTAAGACAGCTTGTTTCCTTGGTTCAGCGCAGTTCTGGTGTGAAATTAGATGCAGATACTTTTCTTTCCAAGGAGTCTCTGAATTTCCAGGACCTTCCATCAAAGTTTGGATGTGAGCCCTTCTTCATCCCTGCAGGAGGAGAATGTAAGTAGTTGTTGATAAAAAAGTCAATCAAAAAAAATGTTTGAATGTATTAACCCATAGTTTTAGATCTAAAAAAATTTTACTCACTACAAAGTATGATTAGTAGCTGGTGAGTAGTATTGAGCCACTGACCAGATGATAGACTTGG
Source organism: Hetaerina titia (assembly GCA_037158775.1). NCBI lineage: Eukaryota > Metazoa > Arthropoda > Insecta > Odonata > Calopterygidae > Hetaerina > Hetaerina titia. The sequence goes on along the minus strand of CM073768.1, from coordinate 31,169,473 downwards.
CCTTGGTCTCAGCTGTGTAGGCCTAAATAGTGCCCTTTCTATCCCCACACACATATCCTGCCTTCACAGTGGGAGCACTAGCAGTAGGGGCACTAAGCTATCAAAAATTTTGATAGGAATATTAGTACTTTTTCCCTTGAATTATAATTTTTAAAAGTTAGGTATTTCCATGCTTATTTCAATGCCAAAAACTGGAAATAGGGGAGAACTGTCCCAATAATGTTAATATTCACTTAGAATTCCACTGTTTTATCATGTGTTTTATGGTAAATAAAGGTAAATTATCATTGTCATGGTGAGTCTGATTGTTTTTCTGGGTGACTCCTTAAAGGGTGGGGAACAAAAATGTTAAACACTGCAAGCAGTGACCCAACTGAAGAGGTAGCACCTACCGTCAGCCACATTGAGCAATTATGGCAGGCTGTAGTCTAGGCCACCAGATCACCATGCCATATGCATGCATTTTATCCAAATAGATTGTTTATTCCACTGCACTTATGCCCATCACTGCTATCGCATAGGTGTTTGGAAACCTTAATAGTATTCTACTGTTTAAATTAGTGTTGATTGAGTACTTACAATACCTGAAGAAAACCAGCTTGTAAATAGATGGTGCTATATCTAAATTACCCAATTGCTTCAACTTCATTAAAAAGTTGGTTTTTTTACGATGGTAATGAGTTTTTAGCTCTTTGTTTTTATGAAATTTTAAATTAATTTTCTTAATTATTTCAGTGTTGAACCACGATAACAGAACATTGCAATATTTTGCATTTGGAGCCCCAACATCTGGTAGAAATGCACTGCGTATTTGTCGTGCCCTTCAAATTCCAGGACGGCCTATACTGTTGGAAGGAAGTCCTGGTGTGGGAAAAACTGCCCTTGTGTCTGCTCTTGCAACTAAAGCTAACCATCGCCTTGTTCGCATCAACCTTTCTGAACAAACAGTAAGTAATTTTCATCAGTCATTGGTAAATTACGATTTCAATTATGTAACCGATTTGCTTTCTATTTGATAATTCTGCTGGAAGGTTAGAAAGTTTACATGGTGAATCAAGTTAACATAAAGGTGCAAATAATGTATTGAGAGCTGTAAATTTGATAGTAAAACTCTCCGAAACATTTTGTCATAAAATATATTTGAAAAAGCAATCCAAAAGCAAGTATCATTAATGATTGCTGATTCATATAGTTTAAACCATATTCCATAATTTTTGCAAGTTTAATTCACTATGCTCATGCTGGATGGCATTCCTTAAATCTGGGAACATGGAAAAAATATGGCGAACACCCAGGAATTTCTTTCTCCTATATAAGTGGACACCTTTGAATATTTTCTTTTAGTAGGTAATATTCTTGTTGTGTACTTATGGTTGGGTTAACTAGATAAATCATGGGATCACAGAAATCCATTAGAGGTTAGAAAATGCATAAGGCAGCAATTAGTCCACTTCTCCCTCCTCTGTACCTTCCTCCTTACTCCTCAGGATATAGCATTGTTTTATGAACTTAAAAGACAAAACAAGATTTACTCATATGGTTTGTTGAACTCCATATTTTTTTTATTTTGGACAAGCCTTGTTTGTCTCCTTTTATTGGGCTGACATCTTTCTTCCTTAACTATAGTTACCAATTGTCCGTATTTTTCCTTGAACATAGCTGATGTGTACTATTGCTTAAAATTTATGATTAATTATGCTCACAGGATGTGTCTGACCTCTTTGGTGCAGACCTCCCAGTTGAAGGTGGTGAGGGGGGACAATTCTCTTGGAAGGATGGCCCATTCCTTCAAGCCCTCAAAGCTGGAAGTTGGATTCTTTTGGATGAGGTAAGATTGCAAGGATTCATTTATCGGAGGTTAATTACCTGAAATACTAAATTTTAAACTTTTAGATTTGGTCTTAGGTTATTATGAAAAAGTATTTCTTTTTGTCGAAACAACCTTGATGTGGTAGAAGGGTTTGCTCATTCCGATGATCTCTACAGCTGTGCTGGCAAGAGCAAAGATATTGTAGGGCCACCCATGCCAGATAGGTTGAAGGGTAGGATACATGAAAGCTGCTCAGCATCTGCTCTTCAGTGAGGTGGCTGCAAAGACATCTGATCCCAGTGGTTTGGCCTTTTGAGTGATGTTGTCATGTTAAAAACACTATTAAGGAAGGCAGTAGAAAACCCTCAACTGTGCCACAAAACAATGATGACATGGATCTGAGTATGAGTCCTAGTAACTATGGGACTCAGCCTGCGGGGCTGTGTATCATGTATGACAGTGGGAGAAGCAAGGCTTCATGAAATCCTTGCAAAGCAGAAGCAAAACTACCAGCAGCAACAGAGAAGGACACAAAAAGGACTAAACAAGTTAGAATATGAACTTGAAATATTAGGGCAATGTTGAGGACTGGGGAATTAGAAAATATAATATGGGAGTACTATTAAATGGAAGATAGAAGAAATATATAATTAAAGATTGTGCAATTGTGAGATGGAAATATAGCAGGATAATTGGGGTGATACCTGAAGGTTGGTTTGATAGGTGAGGATAGTGCTCCCCTAGTGCGAAACTGAATGGCATTTAGAATTTACACATCTAATAGTGGATCCAGTTCCTTACCCTGTGCCACCATTGGTTTCCTAAGAAGTTCTGGTACTATAAAATCACACACCTTGGGTGCTGATAGTACCCAGAGGCATCCCTAGGAATTGAACCAGGGACCACCAGTCTGTAGTTAAACACTCAATACCCCCTGGACTTTTGCTATACTGGAATGATAGTTACAAATTAATTTACTGCAGAGGTGAATAGAGCCAGTGAGGGGTGGCAATAGTATTGAGCAAAAAGGTGGAAAGAAGTGTAGTAAAGGTAGAGAAGATGAGTGATTGAAGGTTATTAGTAGAAGTAAAAGCTGAATCATCAAACTTGATCATAAGTTGACATCAGCATAAATACCCCCCAATCCACAGCAATGGGTGTGGCAGGGGGTGCAAGCACAAGGTGGGAAGGGTAGGTGAAAAGGGAGGATATGGGAGAGGAAGGTGGAAGGGAAATTTATTAGTAAAAATGTTATCAAGTAACAAGAAAATTATATACATGCTGGAGGAAGTCTCAATTCAAAACAAGGGTTATTTCACTTAATAAATTGGATATTTGACATACGAAAAAAGTGAATAAAAATGAACCACAACCATTTATATGACAGGCCTCCACCATAACAAGACAGGTAATGTAGAATTGAAAAGTAAGAGTGGGAAATTCTACTATCGCATGGGCATTCCACTCATAGTCTCCACCCCTAAAGTTACAGGTAGGGAATATGACACCACTCCAGGCAGCGGACTGCAAGAGGCGTTTAGTAAGAGAATGACAAGGGATGGAAGCAGGAGCTTGAAAACAGCAAAGAAAGGCAGGCAGCATTGTGCTGAGCGCTACATTCATTAAATGGCAGTCCCATGCTGGAAGGGTTTTGACAGCAAAATATGCAAGATTAGTGAAAGTGAGTGCATTTGGGTAAAACTAATTTTTCCTTAGATACTGTGGGTGGCAAGTGGCTTTTTTGTCATCTCTAACCATACATATTATTCAGATAAACATGCCTTCAAGAAATTATCGGGAGAAGGAATGCACAGGACATGCAATCAATTAGAGAAAAAATTGCAGGTTTTCCTGGAAAGAAATGTTTGACGGAGTTGGGGGATTGGAATGCAACAGTGGGTGAAGTAGAGATGGTAGTGTGGTAAGGAACTATTGTTTTGGAATAAGAAATGATCTGTAGAAAGAAAGCAGTAGATTTAACTGGAGATCAAGACGAATCACCATAAGCATTTGCTTAAACCTGTAAACCAGACTTTTTTAAAAATATCCTTTCATAAAGTCTGTTGTGATTAATATTGATATATGTGTATATTGTTACATAAATCGTGATGCCACTATGTATTTGGTCTAAAAAGATTTCATCACATCGTGTCTAGTTTTTTTGCTTATATTTTAACCAATGAGTTCTATATTTCTATCTTAAATCCAGCTCAATTTGGCATCTCAGTCTGTCTTGGAAGGACTGAATGCTGTGCTTGACCACAGAGGAGAAGTTTTTATTCCTGAGTTGGGCCGTACGTTTAGCATCCAGAAGGACACCACTTGCATTTTTGCATGTCAGAACCCTTTGAATCAAGGTGGTGCTAGGCGTGGGCTTCCTCGCTCATTTCTTAACAGATTTACCCAGGTTAGTATTTCCTAATTCCTTGTTTGTTTTTCTCTCTATATATACTCTTTTTGCAGGCGGTGGAAATTTTATTTATTTGCCATGTGAAGCTTGTTGTGTAATTGCTGATTAATATTTTTGTGGGCAAAATTAATGATCTTCAAATGAGGAAAATATGCCTTTAAAATGATACAAAATCTCTTTTCTGTAGAATTATAAATATTTGGTGCAAAATCACCATCATCCTTTTACTAAGGCATTAAATTTTTTCTTTGTCTAGTGTTTCCTGAATAATTTTTATTGTAGTTTTATAAGATCTTGTTTACTTTTATGAACACAGTGCCATGTTCTTGTATCTCTCTTAAACTTTACTGCTGTAATAGTGTATGAAATTGAAGGTTGCATTATCTTTGCACCATTGTTCTACTCCAAAATGTTGGTTAAAATGAGAGTTAACTTGGAGAAACATACATGTAGATTTCATCACTGATGGTGCATATTGAGTGAAAATCTTCATCAGTTGACAATGATGGAAGATGCAGCCGAAATGTTTATAGATTCTCATATTGAAGTAATTTATTACTCAAAATGCCAGTGCCAACCACATAAAGGAGAAAGACCTGGGGAAAGGTAATACCTTTTTATACATGACAAAGGGAATATGTGGGGTGGAATGTGGTGGGTGGGAAATCAATAAATTTGGTTACTCTTTTCTTATTTTCGTAGTGGAGTCAGATTTAACTTTTTTAAAGCATTTCACTATTCTGATGCCAAAGCCGAGAATTAATGGAATTGAGAATCAGGAACTAGGATGTGCTCATCCCTTTTACTTATTTGTGTATGTGTATTTATTTATTTAAACTGATGGAGCCATCAACTCCAAAATTAGTTATTGTGTTGATGACTATTATTTTGTAATTGGATCTCAACTTATGCATAACTACCTGCTACTTCCTTTTCTACTACTGCTACTACCTATTTTCTTCATATTTTGGATTCAAATTTTGTCATGCTGATTACATTCTTAAGTTTATTGTTATGAAATGGGAAGTATTAAAATCTCCTTTTTGTAAGTATCAAAGAATATTTTTGTATTATTTTGAGGATACATTCCATGGACAGTGTAAAATATGATGTATGCTCACACACAGAGTATAAATGTAATTGTTAGCAGGTTTATGTGATTGATAAAATAGTTCAGTAGGATAAGTATAAATGTTACCACCTATCCTGCCAAAAGATTCACAAATGTAGGACAATGTTAAAGCAGTTAAAAGGAAAACCATTAATCTACTAGGAAATGGAAAAAAATGAATAATGAACTTTTGGCAATAAACTGGATTCCATTAATGCTTTTGCTTGTAAATATATTTGGACTACATTTAAAGTTTTTTTTACAAACTTGGGCGCATTAAATAATCTGAAATTGTGTTCATGTATTTGAGGCTACATATTTTGAAATGTTAACTTTATGTGCATTGCTTAAAAAATTCTCATTTTTAAATAAATCATGTTATGGACTGTAAACAAATGTTTCTCTGATTCTAATAATTTTCAGGTATTCATTGATCCTTTAACATCAGGTGACTATGAGTTTATCCTTTCTTCAGCATTTCCTCACGCTCCTAGAGATATCATATCAAGGGCAGTGAGATTTAATGCATGTCTTGTCCAAGAGGTTCAAGTTCAACGGCTTTGGGGCCAGAGAGGAGCACCATGGGAATTTAATCTTAGAGATCTCATTCGATGGTTTGAAGCGATGGCTCGCCATTATGACAATTCAAAAAAATATGGTTCTGGTCCTGAGTGGGACCCAGGAAAGTTCATAGGACTACTGTATGTTGACAGAATGCGTACACCTTGTGACCAAGAGAAGGTGAGTTTCTATTTGTACTGATGAAATATTTATCTTAGTATTTAATGGTATTAAGAATACACTGATTTCATGGATTGATTGACTTATTGTACTTAATATATAGACATAGACATTATAATTATATATAATAAGACATAGACGTAATAATAAGACATAGACTGATTGTAGTAAAAAAAAAGGAAGGCAATAATGAAATTAAATGTACAATGCTGATCAAAATTTGTATTGACAATGGTTATATTTAGTTGTTTCTCATTATTGTAAATATAAAGAGATATGAGAGTTGTCTAAAAAGTTCATGCAAATTTAGGTGCCACAGATGTTGTTTGATTTATTTTCAGTTTGTAGAAATTCTTGGAGGAACATACCATGTCTTGGCCAGATTGGTATATTATTCTATTTTTGCCATTCATTTGAATTGAGCAAGTCTTGATTTCTATAAAGATGAGAATCACCTCAGTAGACTAAAGAGAAACTTGATAGTAATTATAGTGAATTGATGCATTGGATAAGAATTGTTTACACTGGTTTCAAAATTTTTGGTTTAGCCTATGTAAGCACCAATGGTGCTGAACATTCTGGATTCCCTATTGATGTCAGCACTCAAGAACATCAGTAAAAACCATGATATGGTGATGGATTACTGTAGAGTGAAAGTGTGTAAGATTGTTAATGCTGTAGTCAAATTTGGCTACCTTGGACTATGAATATGAAGAAATGGTTGGTGGAAAAATATTGTGTTCATACAAGGAGGTGATTCCAGAAACAAACACCTATTTTACAGAGTTGCAACAATTGCTTATTTGGAAGGGACCAATAAATGAAAGCAGCATTGTATGAATTATGTAAGCATAAAGGAAATTGTGTTCAAATAGGATTACAATTTTATATTGTCACCCTCAAAATAACTTCCTTTTGAAGCCCGGAGATGGGTCTTCCACTTCTCATAGCAGTGTTGGAACTCGACACTGGAATAACCTTCAGCTGGTCGGTTACATCCACTTGAATGTTTTTGACTGTCACAAAATGAGTTCCCTTGATGTTATTTTTCAACTTCGGGAAGAGAAGAAAGTCACAAGTACTCAAGTTAGGCAAATGAGGAGCCACAGGAATGTTATTACTGGCCAAAAACTCGTTTATTGAAATTACTGTGACAAGGGGTATTATCGTGATGCAACGGTTAGTTGTTCTTGATGTTTGGTCTCACATGAATGAACCTTTTTTGAAGTTTTTCAAGAACCTCCTGGTTAAAGTGTTGATTGACCCTTTGACCTTGAGGAAGAAAGATTGTGGATGATTCCGTGGATATCAAAAAAACAAATCAGAAATACATTTGATCTTCGACTTCCTCATCATTGCTTTTTTGAGCCTTGGAGAGGCTGGAGTGTACCATGCCATTCTCTGACACTTGGTTTCTGGGTCGTACTCAAACACCCAAGGCTAGTCACCAGTAGTAACACGTTCCAGAAAATGGGGGTCATTTTCAATCGAATCCAAAACTTCAAGGCACCTTTCCTCCTGGAGTCCTTATTGTCTTGTGGAAGGTTTTATGGAACCATTTTTGCACAGATTTTTTCATCCCCAATTCATTGGTCATCATCTGATGAATGATGGTGTGAGTCAAATTAAACTTTTCCCCGATCATTCTGACTGTAAACCGACGATCTGAATGCACAGGATCCCGAATTCTGTTGACATTTTCATTGGTTCTTAAAGATGAAGGCCTTCCGCTTAACGGTTCATCTTTAATTGACACTATTTCTTATGAAAATGCCTTAAATCCCCGAAAAACCTGGGCTCTTGACAAAATACTATATCCATAGGTCTGCTGAAGTTAAGCAAGAGTTTCCATTGCACTGTGCCCAAGTCTGAAGCAAAACCTGATAGCACACCATTGCTTAAAATTGATGTCACTCATTTTTATAACACAACAGAAAAGAATTGTTTCACAAAAACAGTCGCTATGGACATTCAAATGACTCCAGCGAGTTCAAGCCCATACTAAAGGCAGATCACATGTTCCCCTGCTGCCCCTCCAAGCTCAGCGCCTCCAGTGTTGCCAGATCAAACACTACGTTGCCAGTCTCATTACTTAATTTGAAGGCCTCGTATGTATATGTGTGTGTTGGTCCCAGGCTTGCAGTTTTGGTTTGATTATATTTCGTATGCAGGTTTGTCTGGGTTCTGGTATGGTGACTGTGGTAGTGTTTATTATATGATGGACATCTGAAAATAGTGCTTTCAATAACTATAGATGTATTCTATTTACTTTTGTCATGCAATGAAATTCACCAGACATAATAATTTAAAGAGCACCACCAAAATCCCAGTAATGGACTCAAGAAGTTAGCTTGAAATGCAAGGATAGTGCCCAGCTCCTACTAACCATTAATTACACATCCAGCTATTTCTTTTGCTTTGACCCACTGTTGTTTTCAAAGATGATCTGACATTCAGTAAAGCTTGGGTTTAGCTGAGGTAACAAGATATCCCCTGCATTTCAGTGATGAGTTTGGGATCCTTGGTCAGTAGCTGAATGCAGGACCCACTAGTATAGAACAGCACTTAGCCTTAATACTGAACTGAAACAATTACTTTATTCTTTATGATGGGCTAAAATTTTCTTTTTAAGGCATTCTATTTGTCAGAGTTAAGAAATCAAATTATGTATGCTTAGATCTTGTTTTGTTCATGTTGATTACTTCAAATGGATCAGTTATTGTATTAAAATTGTCCAATGAATTTTTATTAAAACAAATGTACTAAATTTTCTTTTTGGTGGAAATTTCTGTCTTGATTTTTTGTTAGAGAATTTTCATAAGCCACTCTATGACCCCAAGTTAGACATTTCATGTGATACTGTGCTAATCCTTCCATTCATAATCCTTTCTATTTCAGGTCAAATGTCTCTATAATGAAGTTTTTTCTGGTTCCATCTATAAACCACCCTCATGGGGTCCACCTAGAGTTCGTGTTGATCAAGATAATATACTGTTTGGTGATGTGTTTTTAATGAGATTTGATGCTGAGCCATTGACTTCTCCTTTGGCTCACAATGCTCATCCATATCCTGATCAGTTATTGCTTCATCGATGCTCTAATGCCCTGCGTTCACTGGCATTGTGTGTGCAGATGAAGTGGCTCCCAATTTTGGTAAGTCATTGTTATTCAAATTGAGTTATTAGATTTCCCTTAGAGACCTGCAAATCACTAATACTTAACTCTCAAATGCAATCAGCAGTTTTGATTTGATTTCAAATCAACTAGAATTTTAATAGTTAGCTATTCCCACTTGAAGTGAATGTTCAGTTATTAAACATTGTTATTTTCAGCAAAATTTTTATTTACTTATTCATTTAAATAGCATCCTTAGTTATCTCAAATGACACTTATAGCTAGAGAAAATGGTACCAACTTTCAACAAATTAAAAATTAAGCAATAAAAATTCCTGGTGTTATTAAATAAGTTAAATCATTGGAGGGAATTTTAGGAAAGGAAGTTACAGATTTTACTCAAAGTCTCCAATATAATTTAAATATACAAGGAACGTAGCTACGGTCGTGAATCAATGTAAACAAAAAATACCGGGACCGTAAACTTGAATGGCACCAAATAATAGTAAATATAAATAAATAAATGGAATAATAATAAAAAATAATAATAAATTTAAATAAATAAATAATAATAATGAAATTTATAGCTAAAAAAATTAAATTAAAAAAACACCACACACACACACACACAAATTCGAAACAAATAATTAAAGAAATAAAATAATAATAATAAACCATAAACACAGTAATCAACCCGAAGGTCGGTTTAGTCGGTGATGGTAGAGCTCACCCGTGTACCAAGCCCGACGGCGTGTGAATAATCACACATCAGGGTAGGGGGGCCAGTTCCTTTCCCTGTGGGGGCCAGTTCCTTTCCCGGTTATGGTTTCCCAGGAAGATCTGGTACCCGAAAAATCAACTAGCTTGGGTGGAGCTGCAGGTGCCCAAAGTGCCTTGCCCGGGAATCGAACCCGGGACCCTCTGGTCAGCAGTCCAACGCTCTACCCACTAGACCACCGCGACCCGCTAATAATAATAAAATCAATAAAAAATAATAAAACAAACTTACAACCACTCGATCATTCGGGTGAGTTATGAAATAACTTTCACTCTCGTGAATAACATTCACACATACACTCAGGGTTTGCAAGGATCCCTCCTATGTCAGTGACCCGCCAATCACACAAATAAATGAAAATTATTAAAGGATGTAAAGAAACAAATCAACTTACGTGAATACACAGTCACTCAATCACTCAGGTATGCTCGAAAACATTGAACTTTGTGATTCACATATACTCACATGTTCAGGGTTTACCAGGATTCTTCCTAGGCCAGGGACCTGCCAATCACACGAAAATAACTAAACGGAAAATAAGGGACTTCGGTACAAACGCAATTACTCAATCACTCAGGTGTATCGGACCTTTGTGAAATGCATGCACTCACCATTCAGGGTTTACCAGGATTCCTCCTAGGTCAGGGACCCGCCAATCACACGAAAATAACTAAACGGAAAATAAATGACTTTGGTAAAAACGCAATCACTCAATCACTCAGGTGTATCGGACCTTTGTGAAACGCATGCACTCACCCTGAATGGGTGAGTGTGTGCATATGTATGCACGTATGTGCGTATGTATCTCCAATGTAAATTACAAAAGTACTCATTTGATAAAACAGTGTATGAAAGTCTTAAAAACTTTTGAAAATCATTTTTCACCTTATTTCTTAAGTATGTGTGTTACCCTTATATCATTGATCTTTAGAACCAAAATCATATTTCTGCATTAAATCAGGGAATATTAACCTCCAACTGTGTTAACTCTCTCGTATGACCAGTTTGGGTATCAAGTCAGTCAAGTGCTGCCTTTGGCAAGAATGGGTATATTTTTTGTTTTCTCTCCAATTAAGTGCTAGGCCACAATCAAAACCAAATAATTATTGTTTAGAACACTCATGGACTTAATTTGGATTTTTTCAACTGCTGATAGCACTCAGCTGTTACTGACATTCACTTGTGTCATATTTTTCAGTCACCATAATCTGTCAGATTGAAACCAGAAAAGTAAGAAAGGTTGGATGGTAAAGATGGACAGTATTATGTAGATCATTTGAGTGCTAATGCTAACAGATGGAGTTGCCTAAAATCTATGTTGATCAGCAGTGTCAGTACAGTAACAAATTAGTGATCTCCTATTCCAAGTTCAACTATTAGCCTTTATTTTTGAATATTCTGCTGACCTTTCTATTTATCTGAGCTGCTAATAAAATTCACTTGTTTGGATTACTGACTGTAGGACCCAGGTTCAGTTCCCAGGCATGCCTCTCTAGGCACCCTCAGCTCGACCCAAGCTGTGTGATTTTTCAGGTATCATCTTCCTGGGAAACCATAGCTGGCTCAGGGAAAGGAACTGGCCCACCTACCATGATGTATGAATTTCACACACCATTAGGCTTAGTACTGGGTGAACTCTACCATCACCTATCAAACTAATCTTCACATTAATTACTATATTTATAGTTTTTTAAGTGGAAACAGTCTTAGGGACAAACTTATCTGTCCACAATTTGCCAAGTTATAATTCACACAATGCAATGAAATTCAATAACTTAAACCTTTTGTTATTTGATATGCATCAAAAGATACACGTGGTAGATGGTCTGATATCATTGTGACAACAATCATGCAAAAATATGAAAGCAGTGCAGTTGGTGTAATCCTACACAAAGAAATTGTTGGTTAATACATTTTAAACCATTTTAGTGTATCCACTAGCCTTGATTTGATCCACTCACAAAAGGCCATGTGTCTTGAAAAAATCTCTTAGACATAAATGCTTGAAAGAATCCATGTTTTCACTCTCTTAATGCACCTATTCCAACACTCATAAAGAAAAGCTCTTTAGATTTATGTATTTTTTCCCCTCAACAGGTTGGTAGTATTGGAAGTGGTAAAACTTCCTTAGTTCAACTTCTAGCTCATCTGACTGGCAGAGAGTTAAGAATAATGCCAGTAAATTCCTCCATGGACACCACTGAAATCTTAGGTGGTTTTGAACAGGTATGTGAACCCCATATGGATTTTAACAAGTATTTGGCATTTGGAAAATATAAGACTAGTAGTAAGTAAGTAGTAAGAAAAAAGAAGTTAAAATATTTTTACTTGTAGCAATGAATGTCAAAAAAGTGCTTATCATTCTCAAGAAGTTGGAATGAGACAGAGAATAACAAACTCTTCAAACATTGTTACATCCTTTCTAAAAATGCTATAACCAAGTTTCACTGTAAAGATGTTTTTAATTGTGTCTAATGGTACTGGTTTAGTGGTAGAAGAAAATAATTTTTCTACCAGAAGACAGAATAAGCAAATTATTAGAAATTACTATTTTCATAATTCTTCAATTCCTTGGCAATATTGCAATTTTTTATCTTTTCTAAATCCATTTGTAAAAATATCATAAACATTTAATGATGTACTGTTTGTTTTATATTTAATTTCTTTTGTAGACGGATTACAATCGCCAGTTTGATGTCATAGCTGAGAAAACTGAAAGACTGGTCATGCATTGTCTTCGTAAACATCTTTTAAGCAGCACAAATCAGCATGCCACCATGGACGTTAAACATCCAGTGACTGCAAATCTTCTTCATCACTGGGAAGAATTTCAGAGATTGAACAATCACTCACCTGACTTCATAAGTGAGTGTAACGTACCTCAAAGGCTTATATTTCTGTACTACATGAAAGCTTACACAATTCAAAGGACACCTATCTAGGTGTAAAGCATGGTTTTCATGATCTAACCTCCACCATTTTGGAGATTCATTTATCATTAATTTCTTTCATTTTATGTTTCTTAGGCCTAAATGTGAGCTCATTTTTAATAGATAATAATCTGGGAAAGAAAGATTTTGGGAAGTTGAGGATGAGAATTCTTTAATCACTGGTGACTCTTTCTTGGAAAAATCATAAACTGTCTTGACAACTCCTTGATTTAAGGATTAGGAGTTATGTGGGCACATGACTTTGTTTGTAAATGTATAATTATTTTTAAGTTATTGTAACTGCCCTGATTTTATACTTTCAATAATTTTAGATTTATTATAAGTTACCTCTACAAGGGTGTGAGTGTAAGGTTTTCCTTTATTAGTTTATATTAATTATTGCTTACAAGTGAAAAGAGTGAACCTATCTTGAGCTTTCTCCTCATCCTCTCTTCTCATTGAGTGAGGAACCCTGTACCTAGTGGGTCTATTTATAGCACCGAGAATATAAACAAAAATTCCTTATAGGCCTAGTAATGTAAGTATTTGCTAAAATATGTATGGATATGCCATTTTCCTAAAATGAAATTCAAGAGCCAGTTTCAATATTAAAACATTGAAACATAGTTGTTGAATTAGTAATTTCATTTCAGAAACATAGGATTTTCATTTTATGTTATATTATTTCATGTTGACTATTGGCATAGAAAGAAGTTAGTATTTTAGGGGCAGTGAAGTTTTTCAAGTAAGAAATGAATAACAGTATTGTATTGCCTCCATATTGTTTGCATATAATTTTGCAGTATGCAAATTAAGAAATTAAATATGTTTGCGAATCACGGGACCAGACCATGACTTTGAATTTCATTGTACACTGATTTAATTTAATACATAATAAAAACTATGCTTTTGACTGGGGACTGCTCTTACAAGGTGAAAACATAACGAGATTTTTTTCATTTCGTGGGCTTGGAGAGTCCAATCATCAAACTTTTTTTTTATTATGTTGGTGTACATGCCCCTGAAGTATGATAAAACTTTCAGCTGTTTTCATTGTGGACTTTGTCTGTGACAACCACTAAGGTTAGATGTGTTTTATGAGCTCGGCGATTTTCGTTTGTTAAAAGAAATGGGTCAAAGAATTTGTATCAAATTTTGTGTAAAAAATGAAATAAAGTGCAACAAAGTGTGTGAAATGTTAACAAAGGCCTATGGTGAGTCTGTTATCAGTAAATCAAGAGTTTACGTGTGGTATAAGCCTCTCCAAGAAGGATGTGATGACCTTGAAGATGATGAAAGCCCTAGCACATCAACAATCGATGAAAACATGGAAAAAGTGAACAAAATGGCTATGAACGATCGCCGAATGACAATAAGAGAGGTCGCTGATGATGTTGGCATATCGATTGGATCATGTCATGACATTTTTTCCAAATTTTTGGGTATGAAACGCATGGCAGGAAATATCGTTCCAAAATTGTTGAATTTTGAACAAAAACAGCGGCGAATGGAAGTTGCTCAGGAGTCACTAAGTGAAGTACACAACGATGCAGAAATACTGAAACGTATTACAAAGGTGACGAAATATGGGTTTATGGATATGACGTTGAAACTAAGGATCAATCATCCCAGTGCAGGCATTCTGGCTCCCCAAGACCGAAAAAGGCTCGACAAGTGCAGTGAACGTGAAGGTTATGCTGTGTTCTTCAATTTTAATGCCATAGTGCATCATGAATTCCTGCCGCCAGGTCAAATGGTCAATAAGAAGTACTGCCCACAAGTTCAACGCCGTTTGCCTGAAGCAATCCGAAAAAAACGCCCGGATCTGTGGAGAAACAATTCATGGCTTTTGCACCTAGATAATGCACCAGCTCACACTTCATTGCTTGTTCGTGAATTTTTGGCCAAAAACAATACTGTAACGATGCCCCAGCCTCCATATTCACCAAATATGGTTCCGTGTGACTTTTTCCTATTTCCAAAAATTAAGAGAACCTTGAAGGGCCATTGTTTACTGCCATAGATGACATTAAAAGTGCATCGCTGAAAAAACTAAAGGCTATCTCAAAGATTGAGTTTGAGAAGTGTTTCGGGGATTGGAAGAAGTGCTGGCACTAGTGCATAATCTCCAATGGGGACTACTTTGAAGGTGACAACATCAATGTATAAGAATAAATAAATATAATTGTCTGAAAAATTAAAATTTTCATTATTTTTTTAACACACCTCGTAGCTTTGAATTAAGGGGAGTGAGTTGGTTTCACTGATACATAAATATATGAATTAATGGAAATGTGAATTATAATTAAATGCTCTGCACATGGGCAAGATTTGATAATTTTAATCCCTCCTGAATGTTATAAGCTTGGATTGAGGTTATAGACACATTCACTTTAAATTTAAAAGTTGACTTTTTATTTCACCAGCAGAAAAATGCAGAGAGAAGGAGGTCTTTGAGAATAAAATAGTATCTTTGCTGACAGCAGTAGAAGCTACAGTGATAAAATATGGCAAGAGACTTGCTTCAAGAGCTAAGTCTCTGGCCCAAGATGTCAGTGTTCTACTAAGTATAGTCCATCAGGATAATGAAGTCATCACGGTATGTAATGCTCCCTTAATAATTATGTATCACTATAATAAGTTAAAGTTATAAACTCTCAATTTTGTATAGTACCTACAAATTACAAAAGTTGATTTTTTCAGACAAAATAGACTCCTTAGACTCCAGTCCCTTTCAGGATTACCCATTATCTCATTCCGTAATGCTATATGCTTGTGTAATGAGTAGATTGACCATTCAGAATAGTGGATTGAATTTTCCATTTAATTAAATCTATCATTTATTATACTATTCCCAATGTCTGAGTGGTGCATAGATTGCCTATTGGCCCCAAGAAAAGACATTCTCTGTCCTCCCATCCACTGCCTCCTTTCTCTCCTCTCATGCTACAATTTTAGCAGCTGATGTAATTTAATCCACATGAAATAAGTATTATCACATACTTAAAGAATTTACTTGCATAACTTTTTGGCATGCAACTACCTTGAAGATTTCTAAAGCAACACTTCAATTAATTTTTGAACAATTTTATATACATTTACTTCAGAATGATGTAAAAAAAAAGAAAATTGGTGTTTTATATAGTTGTAATAATAATATGAAAAAAAATGTGATTTCGAGGGTAAGGTGAAAAGTTCTTGGCCTGACAAAGAAAGCCTGCTATTTTCAGTTAAAATAGATTCTATTTTTTTTCGTACATCTCCCTTGACTTTAACAAACTTTGTCCAGAATTTCTCCAACATTAGTATTCCTTCCTGGAAGTGAGAATCTGGAAGGCTGTGAAAATATCCATCTATGGACCTCCTCTAACTTCTTCATTGCATGCAAAGTGCTTCCCAGAAACAAATTTCTTCAAGCTTGGGAACAGATGGAAATCTGAGGGTGCTAAATACCAAGAAAAAGGGGGATGGCCGAGCAAATCGTACCTCTAATCCTGTAGTTTTCCCATCACCAACGCACCTTTCTGAGCAGGTGCGTTGTCCTGATGAAAGATAATTATTTTCTTATTCAAACCAGGCCTTTCTGTTTTCAAGATAATCAATTATTAGGATCTCTTTCGAATCCCAAAACACACTGGCCTAGACCTTTCTGGCAGATGCTATCGGCTTTGCTTTCTTTGGTGCTGAACCACCGGCTTCCACCCACTGCTTCGACTGCTGTTTCATTTCTGGCAGGTAGTGATGGACCCATGTCTCATCCATGGTAACAAATCACCACACAAAATTGGTTGGCTCCATCTTGAATTTGTCCAAACATTGCAAAAATCGTTAGGGGATTTGCTTTTGATCAGCATTCAGCAAATGTGGCACTCACCTTGTGCAGAGCTTTTGCATCCCTAATTCTTTGTGCTAGATGTTTCGCACCCTTTCTTCTGATATCCCCACGGGCTCAACTATGTCACTCACCTTCACTCATATATCATCAAACACAATGGTGCACCTTTTCGATGGTTTTCTGTGTGGTTGTGGTTTTTGACCGTCCTCCATGTGGGTCATCTTTGAGGGATGTGCGACCACATTTAAATTCAGCTGCCCACATTTTAACGGTTGACATTGAAGGAACAGAGTCCCCGTAAACTTTTGTGGACTTCAGTTGAATTTCCTTAGGACCTCCATCCGAAACAATTAGTTTTATGACCACGTGAAATTCAAGTTTTTCCATTTTAATGAAAAGCACAAGAGATGGTTCCTTCCATTGTCTGTATTTGCACTATTCCAGCTTCAAACCATGCCTGTTTATGTTAGCTTCTGAATTTTCATTAAAGAAAGATTGCATAAAAGTTGGATGATGGTACTTTAACAGCACTTAAAATCATCTACAGTGAAATAATACACTATTACACTGCACCGGGATGATGGATTATATATTCCCTTAAAGAAAGCAGCCATTAAAAATTAATACTTATATATGGTAAGCTTTAAAGAGAACATGTGTTGAAGACTTCGACATATTTTGCCCACTGAAAAGTGGAATTTAATGCAGAAGATTTCTTGCATGATGGTCCCTCATCATGTAAGTTTTACAACTATAAATGCCATGAGTGAGATGGTATTTTACCTTAAGGTAAAGTTCAAAAAGGGGAGTGTCCACCTCTGTACATTGTTAAAATTAGCAAATACCTCCCACTTATGATCCATGCAATCCCAGTGTCCATGATAGTCCACCTCAAAATTTGTGTTTTGTTTTGAAGTTGGAAAAGTATAACAATTCCAAAAATCAACAAAATTAAGGAATAAATCAAATAGTTCTCTTTAAACTGTTAGTAGTATTCATGGCTTCCTTACTTATATAGTGCAAACCATAACAAGCATACCTCAGAGAATATATCGTAAGCATGCAAAGTTAGGCCAAAGGATTTTAAGCGTTAAAAACTCTTATTTTAAACATGTACTAAATTTTGTTAGTATGAAAAAATAGCCAATACTCTTTGGATAATACTCTACTTTGGTAATGAAAAAAATATATCTAGATATAAGCATAAAATGAGATTGATTTTTACCATATTAAAAGTAATCATCTCATTTGAAAGGTATCACGATGAAACTCAATAGTGTTGACTTCATTTTACAGAAGATCTTTATGTTTGTACATATTGATTAAATGTGAACTGAGCAATAAAGAAAATGATGTCGGTAATATTACATATGAGGGAATTACAAAATCATGTCATTATCTCCTGACATTTGTGATTATATTAAGTCTTGAATGTATAATTTTTTTATGTATCTGCATAGCCTGAATACAAGGAGAGATATGCAGCTTTGGCTAAGAGCTGGCACAGGCTAATCAAAACTCATGATGACAATCTTGATGAATTAGAAGGCTCAAGGAACCTTGTTTCTCTGTGGGGATGCCAACCTCAAGAACCTGGTAAATATATTTCATTCTGAACTTATCTTATCTTCCCATTACACCATTATGGTCAAATTAAAGCACACTATCTGCTGCATGAAAATGTTTTCACTATTTTGGTAAAGTAATCACTATGTGTAATGAGGTTTCTGTGAGAGCAAAATTTAATATATATTCTGTAATATGCGAAACTGATTTTTCTTTCATTTCATGTTCTACAGAAGATAACGAAGACCGTCAGATTTCACCTGTAAAACAATTGCTCAAAAGATTAAAGGCATTAGAGGAAGTTTTACTGGTCCTTGAATATCATTTAATTTATGAAGTTTCGAAAGAGTCGAGGAGCTTGATGATGGAACTAAAAAAACTGGAATCATGTATTATTGGTAGTTCTGGAAAGCTAACTAGTAGTGGTACATTTGAATGGGTTGACAGCATTCTTGTGAAGGTAAAACATTACTTGTAGTTTGAAAACATTTCTATTAAAATATGACACGAGCAATTTCAAGAACCATAGTAGTTGCTTCATTTTCTTTTTGTATTTTTAGTTTTGTGTGGCTTTTGTAATCATAGGAAGCTGTATCTAAATTTTAATTACAAACATAAGTAATTTGAAGGGATATCTGGTCTTTACCCTGGTCAATCAATCCTGAAGTGTGAAAAATTCAGTTGATGATTTTATTTGGAATTGTATGTTTGGGATTACATTTTAAAATTTTGTGAAATATGGGTAAAGCCAAAATTTTAATGTATTAACAGGTCATTTGCATCCTGTAAATCTTGGGTTCATATTAAACTAAAACTATTGTTCTCAATATTACTAGCAAGTAAAACAGGTATTGCACCAAGGAGGAAAAGTTAGGAAAGTATAGAATGTGATAGGATATACATAAATTATTACCTTAGGCTCAGGACATATAGAAGCACCCTACACTAGACTTACTACCTAGAGGTAATAACTCATAGTGGTGAGGTACAGACAATATTATATTGGCTATTAATGTAGACCCTTTAAATGGGATCCCAGCTTTAGATAGTGAAAGTGGTGCAATTTCATTTTTTATTAGTTTAAACAAACAATACACTTCTGAACATTAAATAGGTTTTTAGGCAAAACATCCATTGTCACTTTCTAATTTCCCTGACTGGATAATACTTTTTTAGAAGATAAGGTGCTGTTTTAAGAAACGTCTCTCAAGATTTTTTTTTGTTGGTGAATTTTTTATTCCATATTGAACATATTGATAAGCCCTTACTATTTTTTTTTAATTTCTAAATTTAAATTTAAAATATCTGAAACTAAATTTCTAAACAAAAAATCCTGGGAAAAAGTAATAGATTTCTCATATTTATCAAATATTTGAGTGTAAGAGCTTGGTAACTTAACTGGCTTAAGCACTCATCTGGACATTGAGGGATCCATGTTCAAATCCCAAGCAGGGCACATGATTTTTACATTTGGAAATTTTTGCATTCTAATACAAAGTAGCAGATGACTCCATTAAAAGTTACAGTCATAGCATCTCCTACAGTTTCTTTGAGTTGTAATTTGGATTTCCAGTCATAAAACTGAAGACAAGAAGGAATTATTTTCATGTCAAATACTACTGAAAAAACATGAGGTATTTTTCAAAGGTGCATTTGAAATTTGTTGAAAATTTTAAGTACATAATTAATGGAATCGAGTACATTTTAAAAAGTTGATTTTCCTTAAAATAGTTGAAGTAGGTGTTTTGTGTAAATGTGTCTGAGAAAATTTCTGTGTTATGTTACTTCATCATATATATGTAATAGTCTTCTATAGGGTTGGGCAACATAACTTCCTTTTGAAAGCGTATTGCGTGTGAAAAAAGGAAGTTGTGTTGCCGCACCCTGTATTTAATAGTTTGGCGAGTATGCCGTTTTAAGAATAATTAAAATCAAATATATTACATCAGGAAAGTTTATTACTTGAAATACTGAAATTCAGAACTTTTGGAATTTGCAAAATTTTGACACAATTCTCTGTTTTCTGTAGTTCCATAGTTAAGGTGTTCTTAGTGGCAGTTCCTCTGCAAATAAGTATTGTAAAAAGGGTAATTTACTGTGCCCATTCCTTCTCTTCTCATTCAAGTAATTTCTCATCATTCTTACATTACATTCTAGTGCTTGAAGGATGGTTGCTGGCTGTTGGTTGAGAATGTGAACCTCTGCAGTTCAGCAGTGCTCGATCGTTTGAACGGTCTTCTTGAGCCCAATGGAACTCTTAGTATTGGAGAACGTGGTGTAATGCACAATGAAGTGCCGACAATTACGCCGCATCCTGATTTTCGAATGTTTTTTACTCTTGATCCACGCCATGGTCAAATATCACGGTAAGTCAGTCCCATGTTACGCTCCGAATTTTTGTTTTCATCTCATTCTCATGTGTTCTTTGCTCTTTGATTTATTGATTTTGTGCATTTGTAAAAAAAATTTTGCACAATATAAATCTACCTCTACAAAAGTCATATGCTATGATAGCTTTTGGATCTTATGCAGACAAAAGAACATACCAGCCTTCTTTCATGTGCTCAAATGTTTTTTGTTGATGCTAGATAACTTTGTCAATTGGGAAACATCAAATAAAATATATTATTAAAGTACTATCAAATTACAAAGCTCTCTTTACGATAGTGGCTTAGAGCATGTTAACATTGTGTGTTACATTAAGGTATTCAACTAAAGGTTAAACCTAGTTGCTTTAGGCAAGGCATGTCTGTTTAGCCATAGCCTGTGATGTTTAACCAACTTATTGGTTTCTATGAAAAATATGTGCCATCAATATTTATGGTCATCTTAAAATTTTAAGGGTTAACCTCTTATATCCCAGTAGTGGACATCCATCAGTAACGACATTAAATAGTGGATCCCTTGATATCTTTTGCTATCAGTAGGTTAGTGCTGAGGCTACTTTTCCCTCAATCCTTTCTTTATTCTCTGAAAATCTTACCTTGACCAAGTTACCCAGGTATTTCTTGTGGTGCAAATTACCTCTGCTGTTAGTCACGTCCTCTAATAACTACTATGACTACCTTTTATTGAGCTTGAAATATTTGAGTAACGTATTTCCTGTCCAACATTTCATTTTTCATTGTTGTTGGTACACATATAATTGTTTATAGTACATATATAATTGTTTATAGTACACATATATTTTTGTATATTGGATACACTGACTACATATTTTTAATTACAGTGCAATGCGTAATCGGGGTGTGGAAATTTTCTTGACAAGTCCCGATGAAGGTATAGACTATGATAACATGGACAAAAGGGCATTGCTAAGTGAAGCAGGTGTCAAGAGTTTAAGCTTGCAGTCAAAAATATTGGGAATACATGAAGTGATGTCTTCCACCATCATGGGTATGTTATGGAAGTGAGGATTATTTGCTTCCAAAAGTACAATTCTTAAGCTTTACCTGACATATATGTATGGATAAAGAGTTTAATTTTAATTATCATGTGTCCCATCTGTGAGTCTTAGTTTGATTAAAAGTGATGCTGAGAGGTCATATATAGGATAGGGTCTCTGCATAAGAACTTTAAACATAATTGATATTTAACAAATAAATTTATGTATTTTGCATGTTTTCTTTGCTGACTTTTTGCTTGACTTGTTTAATTTTCTCTACTCCCTTGAATTACATAATGCCTTACTATCCTGGTCACTATCTTTTCATGATAAAAATAAATTTACACTTTTCCACGAGTTGAGCGTGTGGAAAACTGTTAATGTTTAATTTGTGTGAGTTGGCTTTCCAAGAGTCACATTTGTGTAAATTTAAATTTTTGTTTCCCTCAAATGTGTAAGGAAGAGAAGTGTGAAGATACTATCAAGTGGATACACAGTGCACTTTTTCAAATCTCTTTGATTAATTTCCCCGCAGTAATGGAATTAGATATTTCTTTAAGTATATATTTTTTGTTCAAAGCACCAGACCACAGACATGGCACACAGACCCTGGAAGTTGTATAAGGATAGGATCCAATTATATGAACTTATCTTGAGGTGTATGTTTTTTTGACAAGCTAAAAAGACTGCTTGTTGAAAATAAACTGGAGAAAAGGTTTTAAATCCTAAATGTATAAAAAAAAATTGAAACAAAGTTTCAATTTTGATTTCTTTGAAGGGTGTTAAAGTTATAGTCTACTGTTCTATTGTGCTCCTTCTCCCTGATTTAATGAAACATGTAAATAATTCAATTGTACAGCTTGATTTCAATTTTATACCTTGAATTTTACCTTACAGTTCATGCCATTAACATATTAATAATAGCATCTATAATCCATCTGAAGATATGTTGAAAAGGCACTCACGATCATACTTCTTAATTTTTGCTATATTATGTAAGTCTGAGAAGTAAGTTAAGAAAAACATTAGTCAAATCATAATATATAGCAGTTTTTCCCATTATGGCAGTTTCATATTTTAAAGAAGGAAAGCAATGACATTGGAAACACCCCAAGCGATTTTCATTATCAATTTTAGCACATGCTGGTACATTGTGTGGCAGCATAACTTGCTGATTTGAAGGGGATTTAAATTCAAACCAGCAAATTAAGCTGCCACACCATACACTATATCTATGTACTTGTACAACAGTATTTATCATGATACTGAAATGATACATGAATCTGAAAATGGGACAAAACAGTAAGTAACATGCAGCCTTGAAAATATCTATATTTTTTTCAAGTACCATCAAAAATTTTTCAATGTTTAAAATCTCTGTCACTTCTGATATGAAATTCTATTAGGTAAACAATCTAGAATAATTGGGACTACAATAGCCCAATATTATTAATGTTTACAAAGTGTTAGTTTTCCAATAAGCTTCTAATGGCAATCTACATACAATTCAAATTGAAGATGCATCCACTTTTAAGTTCTTTAAAAAAGTGTGAAATACAGCTGAACCTTATGCAATGGCTTTTGAATTATTACATTAAATTGAAACTGGCTTTAAAATATTAATTCCTAAAAATCCCATTTTCATTTTCAAAAATTAACACCATCTTCTCAGAATTAAAGTTCCATTTCAATCACACAAAGTAATGTCCTATGATTAAATTGGAATCTGAAATTTAAATATGCCTGATATAAGAAAAAATTCTATATCCAGCTCGTACCTAATAATTTAATGCAAACCATTGTGGCAGTGGGTTTCTGTAGGAACTTCTCAATTAAAATAATTATTTGGGTTGAAGGAAAGTTTGAAAACAGTAAACTAGATATTGCGTATTATTATCCATTGTTTTTCCCTGTTTTATCACCCTCATTTGTTTTTTCATATTGTTATCCACTGTCATACATTCCATATTATACATGTACCACATATTATGTTTTTGCACTCCATAAGAAATGTTTAAAGGTGGATTCCTTACCAGCTTCGAGATTTGTCTTAAAACTCCTCAAATATAATGCTGAGTATTTATACCATACTGTATCAGAGCAAACCATATGGCTGCGTTTTACTCAGGCACCTCATTTTTCAGCAGTTGTTGTCTCAATTTCAATAATGTTTAATGTTACATCTCACTGGCATGAGAAATTCATTTATGGAGCAAACTCAGTGCCACACATATTATACACAATACACACACAATATATAATAGTATCATCACCCTTAGTAGATAAAACTGTGTGTGCTGGATTTGCTTTTGATACTTGTTTTTTTATATTTTGTGTCTAAATACCAAATGTAATGTTCTGACCATGAGACAATTTCTTAAGGTGTCTAAATTGTGATACGTAACTTATATTGTGCACAAGATAGACGCAACGATGTATTCATTGTCTGTTGTCCGTATTCTCCTTTGATGCTTGCTTTGACCACTTATGACATTTTATTATTACATGCATCAAATTGTTTTGTTTACATAAAATGATTATAGTTTTGCAAATGTTTCCAAATTTGTTTAGTGGTGTGAGTGGATTAATAAAATTCTGAATCATTCATTGAACAGGTCCGGAGAAGCCATGTACAATTCAACTACTGCATTTGGCTTTCCTATTAGCTCAACAGTTGTCACACTCATCAGGAGCATTTTCATCAATGCTTGATTCACTTCGAAGTGCAGCGTGTGATGTATATGTTAGAAGCCAAAAGTCCTCATTTGATACTAAGAAAGTTGCAATGGCTACTTTGAACCAGGCTCTTTGTGTCATTAGTGATTCAGGATCTTTGCAAAGTGATATCAAAGATTTTTATGAGAAATCCATTCAAGAATACCTTGAGGAAGCATGCAATGAGGTGCCAGAATGGCATGTGACTCTGCATTACTCTGATCTTGAAATGAACACTTTTGGAGCAGTTGCTTGGCAGAGGTCTGTGCTGTTGAATGTCTTGTTGTTCTCTATTTCTCCGGAGAATGCAGTTTTCAGTTTTCCAGGTGGTTTTGTCCCATGCCACACATTTGAAAGAAAAGAGCCAGTGATCAAGCTTCCATCCACAAATTTTTGGAGGTCAGGGTTACCAGAAGGATCTCTCTCCCCTTACAAACTGCCAGGACTAAAGCTCATTCCTTGTCTAGTCCTTGCCTACTATGCCTCTGCCTCGGCTGATGAAGCAATTTCCAGACATGAACACCTCTTATACATTTGCAGGAATTTGGGTAGTAACTTAAAAAGTTTTGTCAAAGTATTATCTGAAAAAATCTCCAAATTGGTGATGAGTTTTCCTACGCGTTCTAACAAACCTTGGGATACAAGATGGTGGAATACCAGAGAGGTAGTTGATGGGACAATTAACGCTTGGACTCTGCTTATGGAGTTGGAGGTTCACCGTGTGATTGAAGACAGAGTCTCTGATGGAAGTCCTTGGTTTGATGAGGAAGGACAAAGGAAAACATGCTGCCTTATTTTGAAGGAATACAGTAAAAACATGGAAAATGGTAAGTACACTGTTTTGTGATTATTATTTTTTTAGTGGTCTGTAAAATAAGAGAGTTGTTTGTCAATGATTTGGAATTTTTACGAATTCACAAGATTTTGACCTGGTACAACATTAGTCTTTTTAACCAAACCCAATTTGTTTCCTTATCAGTGGGTGGAAAAAAATATCATGCCAGAGGATTTCCTCTTTAGGTGTTCCCTTGGGATTCATATGGGGACCTGTGACTTGATTTGTATTAATGACTTAACTTCTTGCTTAATTTTTATATTAGTACAAACTTGTTGTTAACATGCAGATGACACTAACATATAGCTCACCTCTCCAGCAAGCGGTATCCTAATATATAATGCTAACATGACCATTCAACAGCCACCCAAATGGAGCCAGAAAAATCATCGTAACTTTAATGTTCATAAATCCCAGATAATTCTATTTTTTCACAAAAAACTAATGTAAGTTTTCTTTCCTAAATAAATGTAAAATTCATTGAACAGGTCATTTCGGCAAACTTTCTTAGAATCATAATGAGCATTTCTTTTAAAAAGTGCTTACATTTCTGCTGAGTCTTAGAATTTCTCATGAAATTCTAAGAAACTGTGGGAGATGCTTTGACAGTAACTGTTAATGGAGTCATGCACTAAATGTTTACATTACAATGCAACAATTTCATGAGAACTCCACATTGGTTCCATCATGAAGAATCTTAGCTCCCGATGCCATCTTCTTAGACATCTATGTGAATCAGCTTAATTGTTCTATTAACTATTTATCATGAATTATTTTATTCTCAGGTGTAATATTATAGTCTAGGTTACATCCACACATTCATAAAAATCTTAAAAAATCAAAAACGTGTAATTAGAACTATTGCAAAGAAATCATCTTATGGTCCCCCCAGACCCATCTTCAAATCACCTCTTAATTCTTTCCTCCCCAAGTGTGTAACTCCTGTTAAGCATTATGTTTGTTAGGAAAATTCTCAGACTGTTCTCCCTAAATTCTAACTGCCATCAACACAAAACATTCAAATGATCTCCATCTAATAAATTTAAGAACTAGTACAACACAATTAGGTCCAAGTGATTAGAATATATAACACTCTGCCAGTTGACATAAAATATATCAAGTCAGAAAATGTATTCCAGTCTAGGGTACAGGCATTACTTTTAGATAAGTTATACTTCTCTATTAGTAATTACTTATATGATAAGCATCCTTTATGTCTCCTAAACCCACTTAATTTTATATACGGTTAA
This sequence comes from Hetaerina titia, assembly GCA_037158775.1. NCBI lineage: Eukaryota > Metazoa > Arthropoda > Insecta > Odonata > Calopterygidae > Hetaerina > Hetaerina titia. The sequence continues at coordinate 31,142,993 of CM073768.1, read as the reverse complement.
AATATATTTTTAATTGTTAAATTTAAAATGTACTGTTACTATTTTGGCATACTTTATACAATGTATGCATCTAATTGTCCTTAGGCTCAAAATTATTATCCTCTACCGCCAACTTAAAAGCTGTTATAAGTATTAGTCATTGATCAAAATTAGCAATGGATATGCATAGATTATAACATATTTGGCACTTATTAATAGATTGAAGAATGGAATGTTCTTAATAACCATAATATATTTGATATTTATCTCAATAAGCTCTATTGGCATGGATTATTGTGAATGCATGGATGCATTCATGCTTTAGTAAATGCAGTTATAGTGGTTCCAATTTGAATGGTCAAATTTGCATGGTATAATATGCAATTAGTATTTCTATTGCCCTGATTTTTATTCCAGAAACAACAATGAAAGTTTTGCTACCAGATAATCCTGTGCAACCAATATTGTCTAAATATACCAGTTTGTGTCAGCTGCTAGACGCAGTTGTGTATTCTGCATTGCATAGGTATTCTGGGCCTGTGAGCAATTGGGAAATCCTATGGCAGGCATTTCATTGGCGTGTTCGCTTTGTGGGTCTTAGCACGCTGCCTGTGTGTGGAATTATGAAAATGGATGGACCATCACAAGTTGAGGATTTACTTTGGGTCCACATCAAATGGCTGCTCAAATATGTAGCCTTGCCATTGGTTTGCATAGGACCTAACAGGTAAGATAAGTCAGATTGGTACTAAAAAATATACAGTATGCTTACATATAGATAATTTGACAATTTATGAGAAGTGTACAGATTTGATAATCATGAAAACAATGTTATTGTGATGCAACCTCAACAAAATTAGTTAAATTTGTTTGTTATAACAATATTAGTGGCAGTGATGTGCATCAAACACAGTAGGGTGCAGATTGTCCAATATCCTATTATTTGATGTTTGGTTGGATGCGTGTATCTGTTGGCCCCTACTAGAGGCATTCCCTCTCCTCCCATCCAATCTCATTCCCGTCCCTCATGTCATAATTCTAGCAGTTTATGTAATTAAATCCACTGGAACAAAATATTTAAAGTACATCTTTTTTTTAACTTTAAATTTTTCAAATACCTTTCTTCAGTGGCAGTCTTTGGAAAAATAATAATTAATTGTGACTTGAATTCCGAAACTGAATTATTTTTTATTAATCTTTTTACTTTTGGTAGTTTTAGTAGTAATTAGTATCTCTAATTTAAGTATATGTATTAATTTTCTTGCATTTTTAATTGATCGTGCAAATTATTGAAATAGTCATTGCACCTGACTGAATATCTCTTTCTGGTATTTGGAGTTTTGATAACAGTGATTACATTCAACACATAAATTCAGTGTTCAAACAATGTTAGTGTAGTTTCTTTCATTTTATAAAACTCACCTTCATGCCATTCTTATTTAAAAGTCCTAGTGAAATATATGTGAAAACATGCAGAAATTCCACTTTCCTATGAAAAGTCTCAGGTTTGAGCCCTGTTCTCTTCAATGATTTTTGTGCAATATTTATCTGACGCATTCAAATGTTGCGTTTACTTTCAACGTCACAGTAGTGGTTGTATGGATTTCAGGATTGTCCAGCCAACATATCATCTGCAACAAGGAAGGAAGACATATGTGGTAGACTGGAAACATTATCACCACCAGCAAATTATATATGTGATAAATTTTCCCCAAAATGAATTTAATTAGCATAATTGTGAATCATGACTTACCTATTCTGGGGCGGTGCAACCTGATGTAATGTTCTGTTAATTATATATTACATGAGATAATGTTACTTCCTGGATGGATGTTATACTCAATGACGAATTGATCTTCTGTAGCCCTGAAAACATAAATAATGCTTCTCTTTGGCTGAAAATGTTTTTGAGCTGGGTAATATATGTGCATTAATAGGAAAATATTTAATAATAACTTTAATTCTATATTATTGATTTATAAATTTTCACCACAATGTTTGAAGATTGTGTGTGTTGTTAGAAATTTGATTCCTGTACTTTGCATGGTAACCATAGTGTTTCTTACCGATGTCAGTTTAGAAAACATTTGGCCTTATGATAATGCATTTAGATTTCCAGAATATAAGGTAACTGAGTTCTCCTTGCTATGTCAAGTAAAATTAAATGTCATATGCCTTGTTATTTTTTTCAGTGAGACGCAGAGTATTCTTTCGGAACTTACTAAAAGTCTAATGGAGCTAGAAAAGTCTCAATCAAAGGCTAGTGGGCAAGTAATCCATTTTGCCAAGAAGGTTGGAGAACAGTTGGGATGGCCAATGCCATATAGAAGAAAAGAAGAAGCTATGCTAGCCAGAGACATTGAGAGGTAACATTGAATATGCAGTGAAACTTCCCTAATGTACTTAGTTGGGGAAGAGGGAAATAATTGTAAATTAACAGAAAGATATAAATTGAGGGGGGACAAACCTGATGTTTGACTAAAGTGAAAAAGAGATCAACATAGAAAGATCAATTCTTTAGTTGAAGTTAAGATTGCCAAATTTCCTGAAAAAGCAGCATTGTCCTTAATTCCAGCATCAATAACAGCATATTGTGGTATTTAAAATACAGTAAACTCTTTGACTGGCTGTGCTAATGCATGATAATGCAAGATACTTGAATAAACACAGATAAATGAAATATGAGGAAATCATGGTCATGATGTAAACAGATATATGTAAACAGTAACTGTCCTTTTTCATTGTGGGATTAATTAGTTTTTCATCAATGGAAGGAACATTTTTTCTGTCTTTGAATGATTTTTAAGGGTGGAACCGACAATTTACAGAAACAGAGAACTATCATAAAGTGATTCAAACAACTGGAGGATAGCCCGCGGCAGTAACCTATAATGGAGTCATCCACTAATAAGCATTAAAATGTAGAAATTTCAAATTGCAAAAATCATGGGATCAAAGTTCAACTCATGTTCAAGACAAATGATTTTTATGTTTAGAAATTTCTGCATTTTATCTTTAAGTGAATAGCTAAACGTATTTTCCCCTGAAAGCTGAATCAGCGATGTGGCTAGGAAAAAACAAATAACTGGTAAAGGTTGAATAGGATTGCTGATACAGACTCAAATTCATTGTATTAAAAAACCATAAACATAGTAATTCACCCAGTACTAAGCCCAATGATGTGTGATTGTCGTGCTAAATATGTTGGTGTCACATTGTGCCAGCATAGCTAGTGTAGTAAGGGATATAGAGAGCAACTTCATATTTATTTGATAAACTGAACTAAATTCTTCCTTTAAAATATGACATACAAAGACATGTTTGAATGATTATTAACAAGTTTTACTGCATATAATGCTGCAAGTATCGTACTGATTTGTTTCTTTGCCCCCAGTGGTGGCAGGGTAACATCCTTGCCTGCCACTCTTAGGTCACGGGTTTGATTCCCTCCTACATGGATTTTCCTCCACTTTAGGTTTTGTAATCATCTTCAATGTTCTATGTATTCTTGTAAAAAAATTGACATAAACTGAAAAATTAGGCAGTTTTCAGAATAGCCCCAAGTTTTTAAAAATATTGTGAAAGAAACAGTATAATGGAATCAATTTTGAATGCATTTCCTTGAATTTGAATACAAGGTTTTACCTTTCAGATTGGAAAAAGCAATCTGCTATGACAGTTACAATTCAAATATGATGCACTCAAATCTCTACCTGTTGCTGACCCCAGGTGGTAAAATGTGCCATTTGAAGTTGATATCTGCATATGTTCAACTTGCCCTACAAAAAACTACTGAAGGTATGTGCTTATTTTTTTAAGGATTTCAGAATTTTTTTATGTGTTCTAATAGTCCCTGTATGAATATGCTTGTATAATAATATCTAATGTGAGAAATGCCACGATTAAACAATATGCAGGAAAAATTCATGTATACCATTTTGAGGACATTTTTATTACCAAAATAATTTCACAAGGATTATTATTGCCATAATAATCCAGGTACTTTTTGTATCTTCCAAAGCAAATATCTTATACGTATAAGTAAGCTTCGTATTCTTCTGCAGATGGTATAATTTTAGCCTGATAGAGAACATAGTTGTCTGAGCTGTCAACAGTACTAAAAGTTACCAAAGAAAACTAGCACAATTTTTTAAAACATTAAAATTGCCTGATAGTATGTTAGGCCAAGCTAAAAAGCTTAATAGATTCATATAATGATGTAAATAAAGCAAATAAGTGGGATGATATCATCATTGATAAAGAAGCTCATAGCACTTTGTCAAGGTTGGTTGAAATCATTTAAGAATAACTGAGCTGGTTTCTGAGGACATTTTGCGGTGTCTTTTATTCAAATAGGATTTGGTCAACTAAACATACAGATATATTTTAACACTTTAGGATACAGATAACTTTCACAATAGGACATTAGGACAGATACCTTTCACAATAGAAAGTTCACACGAAATGGTGGTGAAAATACTCAGTGGGGTTGCATATGTCAAATTGTGGGTTAATCCGGATTTTGCTTAATCTGGGCAACCTCTGACCCCACATAAGCTGTATTAGCAAGGGTGTACATGCTATTTTGTGACTACACTGCTGTTCATCTATGACGGTAAATTACACCACCAAATTTTGGCTGTGGTAAGTACCCTCATTGAAATTGTTATCAGCGAACATTGTAATCTTTCAAGTAACTGAAGGAAATGCCGTGGCAGTAGCTTTTAATGGAGTCATCCGCAATATGCACATTACAATACAACAATTTCAGATTGTAAAAGTCATTCCCCTGTCAATCAATCCCAGTCAAGGCGAATAATCTTTGCACACTGAAATTGTTGCATTGTATTGTAAACTTGGCCTGGAAATCCTGAAACTGTTACAAAAAACATCAATCTGATACTGTAGAAACCCTGTTTAATAATTTTTATATAATTTTATTGCTTAAATGTGAAACATGATTCCAAAACTTTATTTAGGATCATATTTCTTGGTCAACTATAAAATTCTTTTATTTTAAATGATTAATGTCATAACACAGTGATATTTGAGTGAAGATTTTTGCTTTTATTCATATTTGTAATGGTTTATTGGATCTTTTTATTTTTTCCAGCTGTTGAAGTGACAGAAGCTGTAAAGGAAAATTTCAAGTTATTAGGTTTCAGTCAGACCCCAGATGGATGGCTTGCTTTGGATCGCAGTAAAACGTCATACAATGAGACCATCAAAATGGCTGTACCTATGGAAGCTCAGATGTGGCCTGTTACTGAGTTTTATCTTCTTTCCCTGACTTCCCTACTTAAGAGACTTCTACTGTCAATAAATGGAGATTTGTTTCATTTTCAAAAAAGTATCTTACCCTTCAGACACGATAGTGATGATGCCATTGAGGAAGTTGTAGCTTTAAATGAGATGGGCAAGTTTGTTGATGTAAATTATCTTCTAAGTGTTGCCTCATCTCTATATCTTGCTCTCAACTCCTCTCTTAGTGCACCCCCCAAAATGGTGGCTTCTACAAAGATGATTTGCAATGATTTAATCACTATAATAAATGGTGGTTGCCTTGCTGTTAAAGATTGGCTTTTCCATGTTCATGACTTTCTTGTTAGTTCAGCCTTGAAGGAGGAATACTCTGTTTTACTCACCAACCCTCAAATGTGGTCAAGCCTTGATGTTAACCCAGTGCAACTAGAGGATGGCAACTACCTAGATCTTCAGTCCTGTGATGAGAGAGAGGTAAACCGGGAGATAGTTTGCCTTACTGAGAATAGATGTGAAGTCTAATTCATGAACTACATTTTTATTTCAATCACAGCATATTTCCAATCTTGGGAAAGTGTGGACCTCTCTATACTTGCCTAAACTCACAAAACTAGCATAATATTATATTTGAAGCAGATATTGAAAGAATAGTTATATTTCACTTTTTTTTGCGACTCTTGCTTCAATTAAAGTAGACCCATTACCTTGATAACTTAGTTTTTTGAACTGCAGCAAGATTCTCTTCCATTCTATTCATTGATGGGGTAATCTCTATTTTGTATGAACACTGGGGCAGCTCTGCAATATGTCCATGTAGTATTTTCCAGGATAGTATGTATAGCTTATGCGTAGTAGTTGTCCCATTAAATTTATTACCTTTCTCTTATGGAAATAAAATAAATTCTTTCCATCTGTGGTTGCATATCCAATAGTGTCACAATTGCAGTTACTTTAAAATACAAGTTTCTCACAAAATAAACATACAAGTTATTCATATCACCATTAATGCAGACAAAAATTATGGGTCAATTTCAAATTTATCTCTGTGATGGGTTGGTTAGTTCTTAGGTTCCCTGTATCACTTTTTTTGGAGATTAACACTGGAATGGGAATTGAAATGAAAGACAATTGTTCTGGAACAAATATTTATATATACTGAATAAGTTCGGTTGTTTTCACACATTGAAGTTTTTATTATAATGTGCAGGTTTTTGTGGAATGAGTTAATATTGTGATAAGACTTTGGCTTCAGAGTTCTCCAAAAACCAAAACATGACCACTAAGAGTACAGGTTACTTAAACTACGTGCTGGATTTATTTTCCTTTCTGAAGTGTGAACGAAACATTCACCCTTCTGCTAACAAAAAGGCATTTAATCATTATTGATCTCTATATGAGAGACAGGTAAATGTTGAAATTAGGACCAAAGTAGTAGTGATGCCCATTCTGCTCTACTTTATACCTTTAGATAAGTTATATATTTGTAGTATGAATACAAATTAAATGTATTTTTAGACTTAGTCTATAAATAGTAAAAATATGTAACTGATTGCAGTGATACAGCAGTAGCCAAGTATTTTAACTTTGTTCTCTAATTCTTTTAAAATTATAAAATTGACTCATTTTTCTGTAAATAAGATGTGTGATATTGGCCCTAAGCCCATTCTCCTTTGGTAGAATTTATGAGTTTATGAAAATGCCACACTAATTAATCAAATTACTTTGAAAATACCAGAAGATATTGGAAAATATTTTTAATGCCAAAAGAGAAATATGTGATTTCGATTTGAACAATTATGGGATACATATTTCATTGGGAGAAAACTTGTGAAAAAGCTGTGATAGTCAGCAGTAAGATGGAAGATGAGTATAAATTAAGCAACCTCTCATTTAGTGTTTTTTTTAAGTGGATCTTGTCCAATTTCAAGTAGGTTGCAGGCTAATTTAATTGAGTGATTTCAATGAAAGTATTATTATTAAGTGAAAACTGTTTCAATCTATGCCCTCTTTTAGCAAAATATTGTTGCCTTATTTTTCAATTTGAGTTTCCATAAGTGTTTTAATTTTTAATAGATTAATTTCCAGTAAATAATGGTGTCTTTGGAGAAAAACTAGTTTAGTAATGTTGAACATTGATATGTAGTAATACAATTGTAGTGCAATGATTATAAGTTCATTGCTTTTGTATCTATTTCATTTTAAATTAAATCCTTTTTCAGGGAACTCTGCACTTGCATTGTCCAGTGCTTTCAGCAACTCTGATATCCTTCGTAATGAAAACGGATGATCTTGGGAAAGATGTTCTAAGAACTGTCCCTCTACAATTACACATCAAAAGAAAGGAGCAATTAAAGGCTGTGTTTAAAATGTTGTGGAAAAATCAAGGAACATTTTGTTCAGAAGATTTTGACTATAGGTAATCTTAATGTAATGCTATAAAGTGACCATGCTGAACTTCTTTATTTGTTTTGTATTTGATTTGGATTAAAGCAAAAAATAATCTCTAATCTCTTTTCAAGTGTATTTTTACCTTTATGGATTGATCATATTCCCTATCTTTTATTAAAATGTATAGGGTGAATGATGCAAAAAGTGTAGTTTCTTCTGTAGCTGCAATACTTGAAGTTGCAAAAATAAGCCTTGAGACAAGGTTATCTGCAAATGATAAGTGGGAATCTATGCTCTCATTATTTCTCCAGAATCTGGAAGAGAAGGTAATAGACAGTTGAAAATAATTTCATGATGGATTTAGTTTTTAGCAAAGAGATTATTTGTTACTAAACCAGGCTTCTTTTCATCTTTGACTTCTTATTTGTTTAGAATGATATTTCGAGTAAGTTTTTCCTCTTGCTATTCAACTTGTAAAACTAATTTACCCATGTTCTGCATTCCTCCATTAATTAATCCGAGTTGTGCTGGTTGTATGTATTTTTAAAAATTGAATATACGAAATTAAGCTTCCTCTGATAAGTATATTTTTGTTCAATTCTCTTATCTTCCAGAATTGCCTGCTTATTGAGTCTCTGAAGGCCTACAGAGAAGGCAGTGAAGATGAAAGAACCCTTGTTTTTCTCACTGGGGCCTGCTGGTGTCTCTATGGTGGATTATGCATTTTGCTAACTACTGCTTCTGGGCTTTTTGACCCTTCCTTAAAAAGAGACATAAAAATTCACTATTATACTGAAGAGGTAAGTTTTGGACTTCTTAAAATTTAGCTAAATACTAATTTTTGTTAGTGTTCTGTAGATAGTTATTTAATTTTATATATATGTATATGTGTGTGCATGTATATATACCTAGAGATGTAGATTTTAAAACATAGAAACACAAAGAAATGACACTCAAATATAGTATGTATTTTGACTCTCAACGGCACAACCATCGTCATCAGAATGGTGTACTCGGGAGAGAGTGGAGAGGGCATGTGGGGGGAGGGTGAGGGGAGAAGAGGTAAAGGACCAATAGGAAACGGACAAGGGGGTGGGAGGGGATATGTAGGCAGCCATTGGATGCATTCAGTGGGCTTGGTTCAGTCCGAGGGGTTTTAATGACTGGAGGACCCAAATATGGGCCATCTAACAGGTTCTCACCTCTTATGCTACTTGCAGATTTGGGAAGGGTTTCAATCACCGAAACAGAGAAGCAGTCATCGAAAGATTGGTTGTGGGGAGCAGTGTGAGGAGGGGTGGGATAATTAAGGAAGGTGGGAGATTTGGTGAAATAGCAGTGCTTATTCATTCAGAGGGAAAGGGTGGTCATGCATTCACCCACGTAGAATGCAGGGCAGAAGTTACAGGAGAGGTGATATGTTTTTTGAGGTGCAGCTGGCATTGCATTGGGAGTTGCTAGTAAGGGAGGTGGAGGGTCTTAGAAAATGGCAGCATTTGCAGGTTGGGTGGTTGCATGGTGCGGATGGGTTGGGGAAGAGACAGGGGTGCTCACAGGTGGTATGTGGATGGCAGAGATATATATATCTATAAGGTATTCTACTGGTTAAGGTAGGTTTTTGGATGGACACAACTACCATATCAATATTTTGTTACTCCCAACTAAACACTATCCAGCAACTTACTCTACATCAAATCCCTCTTCATCTCTGTGTACTTTCTTCCTCCCTTCATCCTGTCCAACATCCCTATCCTATTCCTACCCTTTCCTCGTTTGCCTAACATTCTCTCCTCTATTACTGTCTTCAACATCCCACTGCCGCTCAATACACCTTTCATCCATTTTTCCTCCCTCTCCTCACCCACCATCTCCAGTTCTTCCTTGTTTGTTTTCCTTTCAGTCCATTTCACCTTCTCCATTCTTCTCCACACCCACATTTCAAAAGCCTCCAGTCTACGTCTATCCTCTTGCTTCAGTGACCACGTTTCCGCGCCATACATAGCTACGCTCCATATCATAGTTTTAGTGAGTCTTTTCATAACATCCTTACTCAACATCCCCATCATCAACTCCCTCCTCCTTGAGAAAGCCTCCTTGCCTAGCGCAATTCTTCTCCTTACGTCCCTACTACTTTGACCAAATTGGTCCAAAACACTTCCGAGATATGTAAACTGTTCTACCTGCTCCATTTTTTCCCCTCCTATTTTAATGTTTAGCTTAGCCTTTTTCTTTCTGGAAAATCGCATAACCTTTGTTTTATTAATATTGATTCTCATCACATATTTATCGCACTGAACCTCCAATTCACTCAGCAATGCTTGCAACCCCTTGGCTGACTGAGCAACTAATGCTTGGCCATCAGCAAACCTAACCAATTTTACGAATTCCCCTCCGACTTTCATTCCTACCTCCAGTTCTTCCCATGCCTCTTTAATCGTTTCCTCCACATATACGTTGAACAGCACCGGTGACAATGGGCAACCCTGCCTTACCCCTCTTCCTAACACTGCCCATCCGGACTCTCCGTTCCCCACTCGCACCTGAGCAGTCTGAGACATGTACAGGTTCCGGATCAATCTCCTGTCCCTCCAATCCATTCCTATTTTCTGCAATACATGCATTAATTTTTCCCAATTCACTTCATCAAACGCTTTTTCGAAATCTACGAAGCAGGCAAATACATCCTGATTGTATTCTATATTCCTCTCGATTAGTGATCTCATTACTGCAATGGCATCACATGTGCCTCTCCCCTTCCTAAACCCAAACTGATCATCCCCTAAACAGTCATTTGCCCTACTCTCTATCGTTTGTTGATATACATATATATGTATAGAGTAGTAAGTTAAATTTGGAGGTGGTAACCATATCAATATTTTCCTTTATATAATTTTAAATCCAATGGCAAGATTCATAATTTTAATGTTATCTTGTCAATGCATTCCCTTTAAAGTCTATTACTACTTTACTTTTGTAACCTTTAATTAGGCAGACAATTTCAAACCAAATTTAGTCTGGTGTTGTCAGATCTAGTGTATCCTTTAATCTAGCCTCTTTTTGTTATATTCATTATTAAATATTATTCATCAGCTCTAATCCAGAGTCAAACATAAAGCCCCTCTAATTGATTTATGCATAATCTGGTGGTAATGCTTTCCTCTTCAGCCTTATGTTAGCCCCAGCATAACACTGCCCATCCTGACTCTCCATCCACTAACATTATTTCAATAATGAATGCTTATGCATTTTTTCCTTGGTTATCCATGCACCATCTAATCACGGGCGAATTAGGCTACATTGGGTGTCTTGAATCATGTGTGTAAACATGATTCAAGATTACATGTAAGAGAAAGAGGTATTAGAATAAATGTATTTTTGCTTAATTCAAGTGCACTCTTTCTGCAACACTGAGTTCAGTCAGTCTCTCTGACATCCCTGCACAGGGGCTAAAGTATGGCAGCAACTACAAGCACATTAGTAATGTTAACCTTTATCAGGTAGAGTAATTGTCACTGTGTCGACTGGCAGTCGCTCTCCAAATTTAATTTGTTGTTGAAATAATGTAATAATAAACTTAATGTAAGGTGCGAAGGCATACTACTATAACAAAACATTGACACAGACCCTCTTCCTCCCAAAAGCCTCATATGGTTAAGGGATAGCCCCATATCAGTTTTAAATTGGTTAACAGAGGGATCAAAACACTAGTATCAATTTGCCATTTTTATTGGCTTATATATGAATACATATTTATATTTAATATGCTTATTCTAATTTTTGAGACACATTGACAAATTTACATGTGAAATAAATAATATTGTTGAATGGATTGTTTTAGTATCTTCTACTTTTTCAATTTGGCATTGAAAATAATTTAATTGTGTTTTGTTTATTTTATATTCACCTTATGGCAGCTTAAAAGATGCCAAAATTTTTGTTTTACCTTTTTCACCTATTATTTATCTGCATAATTTATTCTCTGACAGTTGGAGGAGGTTCAGCTGACCCTGTACACACATGAAATGCATTCTAAATTGGAGGTTGGGTTGAAGTTGGCAGATCTGAGCTCCTATTCATCTCTCCACCCAAACCTACTGTGGTTGAAAAACAGGGAGATGTTTCTAAAGAAGAAACTTAAATCTCTATCTGAGAGAATTGCTGCTCGTCCTTCTCCGTCAAAATTCTATGAACTGGCTAAGGTACCTGATAAAATTTAAATAATATTGTTAATATTTCTAAAGTATTGCAACTTTGTTATTACTTGGCTTTTAAATTGGTCATGATAGATTGAGGAAATAATTCATTACTGTGAAGAATTTTTAGTTAAATATTAAACAAATTGCTTAAATGTTGACTTTTTGTATACATTCCCCATATTTAATGAAACTGTGATGAAAATATGCATTCATTCCACAATGAATCAGATAAAATGATGCATAACCTTATGTTTTGGGTTATAAAGCAAATTTCTTATAAAATATTAATGTTTTTTTTGTGGTGGTAAATATTGTTTAATTTATTGGTAACATGCTGTTGTGTGTTACTTGTATTTGCATTTAGCTTAAGATATTTAATTAAATCATTTTATTTTCATTTTTAAGGCTTTATACAACTTTGTGACAAGAATTGGTTCTCCAGAAACTGTAAGCAATTTAGACAAAAAACTTACAGATGCAGTAAGAAATCTTCAGGGTATGAAGAAAGAAACTTCATTTGCCTCAATAGTTTCTAATGGAAGGAAAACACTTGATGAAGCCCTCTCCTGGAGAACTTCCCTATCACAATTTTCACAGCAGCTTTTGCAGCAGTTTGGATCATGGTACAATGAAATGATTAACCCTGTAGTTGGAGGGATTCATCAGGTTTGTTAAAGAAAATTTTCAACCAGTTTTTTAAGTAAATGCCAAATAAAATTAATGGTCTTAGCAGGCACTGGATGGATATTATGAATATTGGGTAAAAATGACTGTGTATCCATCTCCACCAATATCTTTTTATCACGAATATAGTTCCAGCAATATATCTTCATATCACAATGCCAGGGGTGACAATGATTTTTTGGAAACAGGTTGTGTAATAAAAAGACATCAAAGGAAATGGATACAGTATATTTTAACCAATAAAAAAAGTCACATTTTGTATCTCAAGGATACTGTTACTGCAGAGATTTGACTGAAGAAATTTAAGTTATTTTGTTTTCACTTTTCAAATAATCTTTTTTAAATTAAATTTTAACCCCTGGACGAGTGTATTGTTTGAAATCATTTGCCGTGAAACCTGCCCTGTTTATGAATCATGCTTGCAGTTAATGCTCCTCTGTCTTTTTCCTCCGAATGCATTTTCTCCCTCTCCCTGATCAGCTGCTCTTTACTACAAACTTTTGAGACAGCTATAGTTTATTGCTGGTTCTGTAGACCAACCTTTTCTTTTTTTTATCATTATGGATATTGCCCTTGTTCAAGAAACACTCTGATCCACTTGATCCAACACAATGGAATTGAGTAAAAGTGAATGATGGGAAAGGTGCAATGTTTGAATAAAGAAGTGTTTCTTAAGCATGTCCTGGACATTTTTAATGAGTTAAGTCAGTGAATAATGGCACTGTACAATATGACCATTAACAGAATTCATTTTCATAATTATTTTTATAGGTTCATTTCCAAAAATGTTTTTTTAATGTTGATGTAAATACATTTGTGTTGCTCATTTATTGTTTTAGAAAGGTTATTAATGTACAGAGTTTTGAGCCACTGTTGAAATATTGGCTGGTAAGTTTTTAGTTCGTAATTTTTAAAATTTACAATCCGGTGATAGTAAAGCCATAGTTTTTGGTTCCTTCTGTACAGTCCTGTTGAAATAATCCCTTTACATGAAGATTTTACTGTACATGTATGAAATAGAAGTACAACTGTGAAATGAAGGTATGTTTGCTCATAACCAGACATCCTTGCATTTTGCATCTTCATTTGACAAAAGTGCTTCTAGTCATGTCTCTTCTTAAGAGCCTGAATAAAAGTTATTTTCATTAATTAGTTAGGGTTGGATATGGGCTAATTAATCTTTGATTTAATGTTAATAAATGGTATCGATTAATCCCTTAGCTTTGAGTATTTTTTATTATTTGTGTTATAGATGCTTCATGGCATTAGTCTTCAGTCGTCAATGCTCAAGAAAACCCTGCTTCTTAATAAGAACAAGACACTCAGTGTCCTCATAAGTTCTCAGCCTACTTATTTGGATCACTTCATGTGCAAGCTTGTCTGTTTTCCATCAGTTGGCCCTAGACAGACTTTGAGTGGCCTTGCTAGCTTATGTGCTTCTAAAAGCACATTCAATTTGCTGGAAGCAGTGTTTGATACATCTGATTTCACCCCTAATGAGAAAGACCAATTATTAAAGAAAATGGCGTTGAGGTAAGAGTTTGTACTTAATATTTGTGTCTTAATAAATATTGGCTGCAGAACACTAAAAATAAATGCATAGCAAAATTCCATGGTATGCAATTAATCAAATTTAGTTCCTTAATATTTAATCAGAAAAATGCATGCATGAGTGATATAGTTGAACTGAGAGAGAAATTTGTGTGTAGAAATGGCAATAGGAATTCACACTTTGGTATTACTATTGTGAGGATTTATTGCATAGTTGTAGCTTATTTCTGACAACTCATATTCATTTTGATAGTTAATAATAACTTCATTGTTCTGTTGGTCAAGTACATAACGTAGCACATGGTCAGCAGGGTAAGTAAAAGAAATAAAATAGTAATAATACACAAAAACATTACTACACAGAACACAACATCATAAAAAAAATCATTTTAATTACAATTTGTCCACTAAGAATACATCAATGCTGTGGTAACCCTTGAGGAGTATTAACTTCAATTTTAAAGGCAGTCAAAATGGACTTATTTTTTATGTTCATTGGCAGTTTATTATAAATAAGTGAGCCTGCATGATGCCTGCCTTTCTTCAAAATAGTGAGTGTTTGATTTTTCAGGTGCACATCCTCCTTTCCGTGTGTTAGGTGATCATGCACGGCGGAATTTGATAAAAACAAACATTGATTCTATCATACAAGTAAAAAGCAATGAAGGATGTTTATGCATGGCAGGGTCATTAAGTTCAGTTCCTTAAATGGTGGACTTCTTGGGGTCCTCATGGGAGCATTCAACTTTGCTTTCACAGATCAGTTCTGAATTACTGAAATGCTATCCATAACATAAAATGTTTTAGGGCACAAACTTCATGGAATCAGCTGTACTATAAGCTTTTTTCATAATAGGCACCTTTCTGTGTGATTTCCTATGTGCTGATATATTTTAATTCCAATTTTGGAATTTCAGTGTAATTAAATTGGAATTCCAATATTTAAATTTCTATTAAATTTGACATTTTCATGTGCAGTTGAAATGGCTCTTTTTGATGACTCTTTTATGACTTAAGTGTCATCTATCAGCTGCAATTCATCTTTCATAAAGCAATAGTTTTTTGTTAAACTTCATAGTTCAAGTTTTGATAAATCTCATCCTACTTTCTTCCTAACAAAAAGCATCAAATGGTGAAAATATACAACATTTGTATTTTTTTGTAAAATCTGAGAAAAATCAAGCCGCTAAGTGGAGAAGCGTCTTTTCAAATACAGTTAAGAGAAAATCTCTAAAAAATTTCCTAATATTACTTAAGATAAAAAGGAAAACAATGGAAAGGGATTTAATTTTATTATAGAGAAAATTGAAGTCAAGAGTGGGCTTATGTCATTTAATTACCTCATATTTAAACCTAGTTTATTTTTATTTCTTGTGAATGCATTCAAATATAAATCAATTTTAGACTAACCATGGCTGCTTTGGAGGAGGTGAAGAATGAAATAGCTGTGCAAAAAACCATTTCAAATAAACTCAACTCCTGGGATGTGCTAATGAATGTGCTGTGGAAAATAGCAAAATCATGGGAAAAAGATCAAGAAATTAGCAGGCAGCGAAAAGCTGAAGAAGAAAGTCTGTACACGACAAAGTAAGTCTATTATGACTGTTCTCAACTCAAACCAACAATTTTTGTGAGCATTGAATATTGAAGGTATTTTTAAGCAGTGTTTGTGTGTGTGCAATGCATGGCTTTTGATTTAAGTTTATTTCATGTAAATCACTGCAGAAGGAATCAGTGATTGAGGATAGGAAATTTGTATAATATGATTTTTAATGATTTTCATGATTGATAGAATTTAATAATTTTGTTCTATTATGTATTTACAAAGATAAAATGATGGCAGAGAGGAAAAAATATCACAGTTATTTCCCAACTTAAGGCTAGGATTTGCTTCAAGAAACCAGTCATAAGTGGAATCTGTCATGGCTCAGAAATGATATATGTATAAAGTTTACCTGGCTTGAAAAGATCCTGGGCAAGGAGAATGATTTTTATTTTGGGAAATTCCTACGTTTTGGTACACATCATCTGATGACTCAGTTAAAGTAACTTTTGTGGCATTTCCCGCAGTTTTTTTAATATGGCTAGAAACCCCTAATGAATAACAGACTTATCTTTTTCAACAATTGTATAGCCTAATTCCATCTAATTTGATATGCAATCTTGTTATTTGGCTCATTTGAGTAAACAATTATGCAATGCTAATATGTATGCAATTAAAATGCAAAACTTAAAAGCTTAGCCATTAAGGTTTAAAATTCTGCAAGTACTATAGCTCTGTGTTGTTTAGTGCATCACAACTTTATTCCATTAACATATTATGAAAAATAAAGAAAAACTATCTAGGAAAAAATCAAGAAAAACTTCTATCCATCTATGGTTAACCTGAATGACCAATTGGTTTTGATTTATCCTCCTTATCCCAACAGTTTAGCGGCATGGTCAACAGGCATGACAGTGAGAACTCTTTAGGTTACAGAGATGCAGAGTTTCCCAAACTCTTGTTGAGTCAGTGCCATGATGTCTCATAACAATTCAGCAATTTTTCTACCATCTGCTACAAAAGAAACTAACATTTATCCCTCAAAAGTAATGGAGCATGTATCACAACACTCTTTTGAGTTATCCATAGCTTAGTAGTTTTGGATGTATGAATGAATAGTATTTTGCTTCTTTTATCACTAACAGTATAATTATTACTTTTAATTTGGGAAACTTGTTTATTATTACATACATGTTTTGTGCATAAAATAAAAAAGTCAATGAGTTATTGTAATGATAGCTTCCTTTCCCATTTGTATTTGAGGTATAAGACTTACACACTACTTGTTATACTTGTATGTTGATGCTTGTAATGCAATGTTTTTGTTTTAATCATAGGTGTTCTACACGACCTGGAGTAGATGATGACAACATTGATCCCGTTGCATTATCATTGGCATTTCCAGATTATAGAACAGATTTTGAAGATTTAGAATCAGTTTCTTTGAATGCTGATTTCCATGACCCTACCAAACACAGGGAAGAGGGAAACATTTTCCAAAAAGAAGATTTGATTCTTTTTGATAAAGATGATATGAATCATGTTGTAGAGATACATTCTCTTCTTTTAACATCATTGACAAAAGCTAACTGGCTTTCTCCTAAAACATCTGATGCTGAATTGATGGAAAAGATAAATTATTTAAAACCTTTATTGGAAAGGCAAGTACATATATTTTCTGATGATTTTTATTTAGTCGTACTTTTGATACTGATTTAATATTTCAATGTCTCAATTGAAGGGTAGTTCAATTAACTGCAGGTAACTGTAAGAGCATGTGGTCATCCACATCCACAGCTGTTTGATAAAGGGTCTCAGATTCAAATCTGGGTAATGATGCCTTTTGACACTTTCCAACTAAATCCAAACTTGTGTAATTTTCTGCATACTACATCTTTCTGAGGTAGCATTGGGAAAGGAACTGACTCCTATTTCTTATTGTGTGACCTCGGTGGCGGCAGGGTAATACCCTCACCTGCTAACCCAGATGTTGTGGGTTCGATTCGTGCCTGGGTGGGTTTTCCTCCAATTAGGGCTTGGGTGTTTGCGGTTGTCTTTATTGTGTTGTAATGTATAAAGGCTAAGTGGAAGAAGGGACTATAGTCTCAATCTCCCCCCAATAAAGTCAGTAAATAAATAAATTTCTTCCATCACTGAGCTTAGTATAAAGTGAACTCTTTTATCTTCAGGGATTGAACCCATCTTTCGGTCAATTATGAGAATTACTTAATTCTTGGGATGGTTGGGCTGAACCTAAAAATGATGCCCTCTTAATATGCTATTTGATAAATATGTAATTGAATTCCTGGGGGTATTTTTTGTACTATTTAGGAAAAATTAATAGGAAAATTGAACATTTAGCATATATTAAAAACATTTTTCATTGAGTCCAATATGGTATAGTTTATTGCTGAATGAAAATATGGGTAAACTAATGTAGAAGAAATTAGAAAAAAAATTGATGGGAGATTTCCAGATGTGCTGTACTTTGTGCCTACCTCTTCTTCCAAGGAAAAATAAATTTACCAGTAAATGGATTAATCCATATAATATTATAGTTGAACCTGTATTTCTGATTTAAAATATTTTAAAAATTAATGCTGAATAATTCTTTGTAGCATGCTCGCTAACTAAATCAATGTTATTGATTTCATAGAAAATTGTTGCATAATTTTCAACTTTTTAATTTACATTCCTATGATAATTGTAAAAACCTTTAACCTCTGAATTAGGTATGGTGTATTTTCCCATCTTCTAAACCATCTGAGCCCCGCTCTATCATTTGACATGGATAGATCCTTGTGCCAGAGTTTGACTGTATTGACCTCAATTGCTATACAGGTAAGGAATTTATTTATTAGTTTAACTAATTTTAATCGTGAATCCATTTATTTATTCAATTCTCTGTTCCACTGGATCATGAGACTAAAACTGAAACCAGAATTGAAATTTAAAACATAAGATTCAGAAATGATGTTTGTAATGTTTAGTTTTTTCTCACACTAAATTACACTAAAGATTACATTGTCCACCACTGAGTATTTTCCATTAAATGTTTCTAGATCAAAGAATATGTTCAAGTACCATTAGGTATTACTCTGGATGCCCCCAAAAAAACATCTTGTAAAACTACATCATTATTAGGTTGACCCCTGGAAAACAATTCACAAAAGCCAATGGTACATACTGAATTTCACTTACCCTGTCTGTGTATTTGATGGAAATGCATGTTGAATTTTCTCACTGTTTGTGCTTCACACACAAAAACATCTCTTAAACTGGATGTAAATACTTTGGAATAGAGAGGGCTGATACAAAACAATTCATAAAACCAAAAGTTTTCTCATACTCTGATATACCATCTGTGTGATAAACATAAAATTGTATATTGTTGATATCATCTACTCATCACAACATGTAGTACAAGTGTTATATTACTTATGTCCTTCTCTTGATATAAAACATTTGAGAAACAAAATTAGGATTTCATGGCAGAATAAAAAAGTCAAATAAGGTAAGTATTATAAGTAATCCATTTCAAAGGAACACAATAGGAAACTTTTCCTTATGCACCTAAAAGTCCCTGGATCTGAATTATGAATATGAATAGATGGATGAATGAAAAAGTACCACCTTGATTGAAATGATTCATTATGAATCATATGCTAAATTTCCCACTGTCCAGGAACTATGGGAAATCAGACAAAAATTCTTTTTAAAAATCTGGTGAAAAATATGTCATTTTTATGACATATTTTTGTGGATTTTTTTATTATTTTGTGGATTTTATGACATATTTATGTGGATTTTTATTGTTTATTAGCTAAAGCATCCAAAATAGACATCAAATTTTAGCATTCCTTTTCCCCATTAAATCATATTAATGGAAGATGTATGAAAAAGTAGATCTTAATAATGTTGTACTCAAATAATATTGCCCATAATTATAATCTGTGCTAGGGTTTGTGAATTTTCAGGATAAAAAATGAGAAGTTTGGAAAGCTCACTATAAAAAATATTTAAAACTAAACAAATAGCTTTTCTTTTCTTGATTTTTTTGTCACAGAAAATCTAAAATCAGAAAATGCCTAAAAACTGGGTACTCTGGTGTGGGTACCTAATCAAGTTTCTAATGAGGCATTTTGAGCAGAGAAAATATGATATTCATTTTAACTTGTGCTCATTAATATCTCTATTATTACAGGAATCTAAAGAACCAATTAGTCAAGGGGAAATTATGAAAAGTAAACATTCCAAAACGAAAAAAAAGTCTTCTTCACTAACTAATGTGAAGGAAAATCCAAACTTTTACCATGACCCATGGATTCAGGAGTCTGTACGCTGTCTTCCTGTCTTGAATGATTTAAAGGGAGAGATACAACGGTTGTTGTTGAGCTGGCCAGAGCATCCAGTTCTCTGCCAGGTGAGCAAATATATTCCTTAATGATCTCCCTATAATATTTCTATGTATAAATATCCCCCCAGTTATGTCAATGGTAATAGAGACTGATCCTGAATTATGCATAAAAATACTTCCAACTTAGGTAAGCCACCATTATCCAAGGCAAGGTTGTTATGCTATAGTATTTTTAGAATACAAATACTACACAATTCTAATAAACACAGTAATCAACCCAAAGTTCGGTTTAGTAGGTGATGGTAGAGCTCACCCATGTACCAAGCCCGACGGCGTGTGAATATTCACACATCAGGGTAGGGGGGGGCAGTTCCTTTCCCTGTGACGGTTATGGTTTCCCAGGAAGATCTGGTACCCGAAAAATCAACTAGCTTGGGTGGAGCTGCAGGTGCCCAAATGCCTTGCCCGGGAATCGAACCCGGGACCCTCCGGTCAGTAGTCCAACGCTCTAGACCACCACGACCCACACAATTCTAATATGTACATAGCCATGAGTTCTGATGTCATAACCACACTGCATTGCCATTCATATAATGCATCAAAAAAACTTTTCACCAAAATCTATTGATTTTGATTAAAATGTTGCATAAAAAAATACTACCTCTCTTAATCTAGGAGTCTAATCAGTGTAATAATTTACCCAAATCTAGCTGCAAGAAGAGGTAGGGGATGAAGGGTGAAATATCACTTCTTACATTAGTGCTAGATGTCCCTGGGATACAGTGTGTATTTTCAAATACCTTGTATTATTTTATGTCCCTGGTGCTTGCTAAATACCTATGGCACAAATGAATATCTGTGATGGTCCTTGCAATTATTAGTGATAATTTACAGTGAAATCAAAGTGGTGTCATTTATTTGGAGGAGAAAATCTTATGTAGTGAAGAGGGATGAGAATGGTCAAATAATATTGTACATAACTCTTATTTTTTGTATGCTGGTATCAACCATAAACACTTTTCAATTATCAGAAATAGAATAAGGAGAATATGGTCTGCATTTATGTTGTCTAAAGTTATTATTGATCTGCTACTAGAACTTGAAAAATTATTGATAACACAGGCCTACAAAAAAAAATTTTTTTTGGTGCCGGGAATCTTTGTGTTGATTTTAACTATATTTGTAGAGCTGAATCCAAATATGAAATCCGTTTTTATTTAACAGCTCTACTTTTTTAGATATGGCACATCTTACGATTAGTTGTTTTAATATTTGATATATTCTGGAAAATAATTTTCAAAGTTAAATAAATCTATAAGTATACATGGGAATATATGATAAAAGAAAGTAGGAAAAATATTACAAACTTTGTGAAACGTGCATACTTGGGATATTTTGGTGTTAAGCTTAGTGACCAAGATAAAACATGGGCACTGCATTTTGTGTGTAAAACATGTACTGAACATCTGCGGCAATGGACAACAGGACAAAGGAAAAGTCTAAAATTTGGTGTGCCAATGGTGTGGAGAGAACCTGTGAACCAAATTGACGACTGTTATTTTTGCATAGTAAATGTTTCGGGAATTAATCGAAAAAATCGCCACAAGTGGACATATCCAGATTTGCCTTCAGCTAGACGCCCGGTACCCCATTCAGAAGAAATACCGATCCCAATATTTCAGACGTTACTAGATATATCTAAGGAAGAATTTGAGTTATTTGAAAACATTTCTCATTCTATTGACGATAGTGGTAGTGACTACGAGGGGGTATCAACAATCCCTCAACTATTTAATCAAGATGAACTAAGCGATCTTGCTAGAGAACTGAACTTATCGAAGGAAGCATCCGAACTACTAGCATCAAGACTGCATGAAAAGAATTTCCTGCAACCCGGTACAAAAATAAGTTTTTATCGCACAAGGGAAAAGGATATGCTACCCTTCTTTACTCAAGAAGACAATCTTACATTTTGTTTAGACGTTAAGGGTCTTTTGGAAAAAATGGGACTACTATCACAATATGATACTAGTAATTGGCGTTTGTTTATTGATAGCTCCAAGTGTAGTTTAAAATGTGTACTTCTTCACAATGGTAACAGGTTTGGTGCAATACCAATCGCTCATTCAACTAAAATGAAAGAAGAATACGATACAATAGCGTTGGTCTTACAGAAGATAAAATACCAGGAACATCGCTGGGTGATTTGTGTAGATTTAAAAATGGTGAACTTTCTTCTTGGGCAGCAAAGTGGCTACACAAAATATCCTTGTTTCTTGTGCCTCTGGGATAGCAGGGACAGACAAAACCACTGGATTAAGAAGGAGTGGCCTAAGAGAGAAAACTTGGTTGTTGGGAAAGAAAACATCATTGCTGAATCTTTAGTTGAAAGAGAGAAAATCATCTTACCGCCTCTACATATTAAACTAGGCCTAATGAAGCAATTTGTAAAGGCTCTTGACAAGGATGGACCATGCTTCGGCTACTTAAGACTAAAGATGCCCCATATAAGTATTGAAAAACTTAAAGCTGGTATTTTTGAGGGGCCACAAATCAGACAACTTACAAAGGATCCTGCTTTTGTCGAGTCAATGAATGACATTGAAAAAATTAGTTGGATGTCATTTGTTGAGGTCATAAAAAATTTTCTAAGAAATCACAAAAGTGAAAATTATATTGAGCTGGTAAACATTATGCTCAGTAACTTCAAATCACTTGGATGTAATATGAGCACAGAAGTTCACTACCTACACAGCCACTTAGACAATTTTCTTGGAAATTTAGGAGACACAAGTGAAGAACAAGGTGAAAGATTTCACCAGGATATAAAAACAATGGAAGCTCGCTAGCAAGGAATATGGGATAACCATATGATGGCAGATTACTGCTGGTGCTTAAAACGAGACTGTTTGAACAAAGTACACTCAAGAAAATCGCGCAAAAGAAGCTTCCAATGTGTTGAGTGATGTTTTTATGTATTTTTTTCTTTTCAATTTGTTTTATTACAGTAAAAAATTTTAGTATTTGTGTTCAATTGTATTGTAAAATTCTGTTGTGTTTGTGGGTGATTTAACAGCTCTAGAAATAAATCAAGTCTTTATATTGAGTGGGTTTTATTATTAATATAATATTCCCATATCATCATGTAGAAGATTTTTTTACGTAAGTAACAACATATCTATATCTTGAAAACTATAGCTGATAGGAAAAAACTAGTGTCATAATTGGATTCAGCACCCCAATTGTTCTTTAAATCAACATTAAAAGCTCCGGCACCAAAACCACTGTTGGCCTGTGTAATGTGGAGGAGTAACATCAAAGAGGAACACTGCTTATCCTTTGAACAATCAATGCATATGTCAGTCTCTACAAACAAAATAAGAAGTAATAAGGTGAGACAGGAAAGTTTTGCTCAAAGTCTTGGGAGGTACCATTGATTGAAAAATCATTGATGTACCTACTGGACACTTGATAGCTCAGTGGGTAGAGGTTCAATTCCTTGGGATACCTCTCGGCATCCTCAGCTTCACCCAAGCTGTGTGATTGTTTGGGTACCAGATCTTTCTGGGAAACGATGGGCAACACAGGGAAAGGAACTGGCTCCCCTTATTACATTGATACATGAATTTCACATGCCATTGGGATAGTAATAGGTGAACTCTACCCTCACTTATCAATCCGCCCTCCAGGTTGATAACTGGTTTGTTTGGTGGATGTACACTCTGTGAAATTAAATAGTGAAGCAGCTAGTGCTGTTACAGTGGCCGCAAAAACCTGTTTGAAAGCACTAGGAAACTTAATGGAGAATGCTTAGTATTTTCCTGGATATGTGTTCAATGTTGACGAGATAGGGCTTTTCTGTAAAATTAAAGCTAGGTTGTCTGTATTAATGGCAGCAAATGATTGCCCAACTCTTGCTTAAGGTAATTCAAATGTTGATTGTAAACTAAAATCCCATTCTTTACTCATGCTTAAAATCAATGTACAATCAAAAATGTCATATGTTCCTTTCTTTCTCTCATCTGAAAATCTAATGCAAAGGCATGAGGTATTTTGATTTTGTAATTTTTTATGCCTAGAAGAGTTCAAGTTCATTCTTTTGCTTATATTTTATCTTGGAGAACTAAGAATTGTTAATCTTTTGAAAAAATAGATTCTGTGACTTATTTGTATTTTTTATTCAATGTTTCAAGTTGCTGTAATCTTGAGCTAAGGTTGTCATCTTAAGTTTGACCTTTTTTTCTTTTTTAAGATTTCATCTGTCGTAGACAGGATTTTAAGCTTTCCAACCAGCAGTCCTCTCTCCCGTTTTGCCACTGGATTGGAGCTGACTTTGGCCAAGGCACAAGAGTGGGAATCCAATGCCCATTCTGGCATCAGTTTGTGCGACAACCTTTCCCAGCTGACATCCTTAATTATTGATTGGAGAAAGCTTGAGTTAAATTCTTGGAAAGATTGTCTCAACAATTCAGCTCAAAAGTGAGTGCCGTTGTGTTTTCGTATGATAAAATGCTTGATAAATTAGCTCATGTTAAAAACCAGGTTGTCCTATTCATAGGATACCTTTATGATGGTGGATACTAACCACTTGAAAAATGAAATTGACAGTGGTAAAAATTTATCTTATCAATTTTTGATGCACAGGTCTGTATTAAAAAATATTTGAGTAAGTTCAGTTTGAATGAAAAATTGTTTTTTTTTCATGTTTATTTTATGAGAAACAAACACTTGTGTAAATGTCAAAACAAGGCATACAACTTGGTTGCACAGGCTATGTAGATGGCTAGCCAGCTGGGTAGCTACCACAGAGGCTGTAAAGGTTGCTGCACAGCTTGTGTAGCCATGTGTAGGCATTGCCCCTTGGGTTTGGGAATGACAAATGGCTCAATATATGTGTATTTTCCAAACAGTATGACTTCCCTCTGATTATACACCTTTTTCCTAATGATTGCTGTTTTACTTGCTGTAATAACAACAAAGCTGAACCCTTGGGCAAAATTCCTGGTAATTAAAGTATTTTTTATTGTGATGATCTATAGGGTCCAGACTGAAGCCTCCAAGTGGTGGTTCCACCTCTTCTGGCTGGTTCATGCATATGTGAAGCCAGAGATCTATGGTTCATCGCAACCGCAGGAAGGAACATTGAAGGCCACAGAATCTGGAGAACTCCTTTCACTCCTAAAACAATTCCTTGAAGATTCCCCAATTGGAGAATTTGATGTTAGGCTAAACCTTTTGTATGTCTTTCATTGCCACTCTGTTAACATGGAACCTAATGAAAGGCAGGGTAAGTGGAATTCATATTGCATTCTTTAATATATTGTACAATATTAATATATGATTTAAATGTAACAGTAATGTTAATAAACAACTAAATGTAGTTGCAGTTATATCTTTAAAAATGTTATCTTTGTATGTACTTATTATTTTCAAACCATATTATTATTGGTAGCAAAATTTAATACTGTCTTAATGTATCATTTTATATGAAAAAATTAAGTTATTAAAATATACTTCTTTTCCATTTAGGTGAATTGCAGAAAATATTTTGGAATGTGTATAAATTCTATTCACAATTTCAAATGCAAGTTGGGTCATATTTGCAAAAATTAAGAAATCCAATAGAAAAGAAGCTGAAAGAATATGTTAAAATTGCACGATGGAATGATATCAGTTATTGGTCTATAAAAGAGACTATCTCTAAAGCACACCGCACACTTCATAAATATGTGAAAGAATTTGAGGTGAGATAATTCTATGTTCATGTAAAATTATTATGCACTGATAAGTGTGAATATATGTACTGAAATTTCCACATTATAGAATAGTTAAATTGTCAAATTTATGCATATAAAATATCCATGAACCAAAATTTTAATAAGGGTATTGTGTTATGATGAGTCATCTTAAATGTGTTCAAATCTTAATCTTTTCTTTTAATTTTTATGTGAATCATCCTCCATCTAATTTAGTTCAAGGTTTGATTCCTATTTGATCAATTTAATGTTTTTTTGAACCATGTTATAAAATGGGTAGCAGACAATCTGTAGACATGACTGTCCATAGTGATTTAATTTTTGGGGCTATATTTTTTACATTTTGTTAATCTTTTAAGTGAATATATGTATAATTTTTTCATTCTTCATACTAAAAACCCTTTGAAATAAAGGCCAAGTGACATGCCAGTGTTTCTTATAATGCAGAAAGTCCTTCAGTTGCCTGTAAGCTCAGCTTTAGTGAATACCAAAGAAAAGATTGATGAAGATAGGGGAACAGTGTCTGAAAAAGGCCAAGGAAGTGGCCCTGGAAGAAAGGAAAATTGCAATGAAGCATCTGATGAAGCCACAGCTAATTATCTCTCGGAACTCAAGGTGCGTTAGAGCTAGTTATATAACTTAAATTGATAAGAATAAAAAACTTTATTCATTAGTAGTAAGGTTTATATCTGTATAGATTTCAATAAGTTGTTGATTTACCTTGAAACAGCAGGTCTGATAAGTGTCTTAGAAATTATACCAATTGTGACTATTTTTTTCTTTACTATTTTAATTTGTTTAGACTATGTGGGTCGTTCAATTAGAAAAACAATTTATTTTGGTTCGATTTATTTTTTCAAGATCATCTCCTGAAAACTCAATACACTTCCCAGTGTTTCTCTAACATTTTTAAGCATCTGAAAGGTAGGATTTTGGAAGGTCCTCAAAATAGGCATCTGTGTTGGTGATGACCTCGTTCAACATGAATTATTTTCCTTCGAGCTATTTTTTCAAGTATTTATCGTACATAAAAAAATCACTGGGGGCCAAATGTGTTGGATCTTGTAATAATTCAAATTTTAAATCTTTAGTTTGCCAGAATTTATGTGGAAAGGTGATAGGGTTAATTGTTAACTTTTGATACTGTGATCCATTAAATGAGCAGCCATCCCTCATTTTTCTTTTAAAGAGGATAGATTATTTATTGGCATCAGTTACCTAGCTGATAATGACTTATATAGGAGAGTCCTTAGCTGTTGCTGATAATCTTGGCACCGCATTTAAATGAACTTAGTGAGGCATTTGCTATGTGACTTTTTTGTGTGCCAGGTTCATTTGGGAAATCAGAGCATCATAGATTAAGAATTCCCCCAAATTATATACTTTTAATGCTGTTGGTTTTAATAGTTCTTTGTCTTCTTAACAAATGAAACCAATATCTGGTTTTATGTCTAGTTTTTTTGAGCACCAGATTCTCCATAATAATCATTAACCTTTTAGTGCAATTTAATTAATTGAAGTTTAGAATTCTTATTTTAATATTTATTGTAGTTTTGTAGTAAACTTTAACTTGTACTTTTTCTCATTAGAACTTAATTTTTTTATAGGTGGAAGCCATAATTCAGCCTTCTATTGTAGACCAAAATTTGTTAATACATCAAGCTGATCATTACTTCAACCGATCTCGTAGATTGTGTAATGATATAATATCATCATTTAATTATTTTGATCTCATTGAAGCCATCAATTCTCTAACTGGAGAAGTGATTGAATCTGCAGCACATCTTGGTTCCTTGCAGGTACTGGTATTCGTCTTTCAATTTAAATAATATTTCTTAATATTTTTAGCTAGGAGCTAATTGACCTATTTTTTAACTGTAGTGAGTTACTGAGAATTTGCCTCACTTTGGTTGCTTATTGCTGCGCTATAATCTACAATCATTCATGCAATATTTATTATGTTATTAAATAAGGTTCCAGTGGGGCTATCTAAAGAGAAGCAGAAATCAGCTGCCAAGAACATACTTCAGCGTAAGAGAAGAGCACTTGCTGATTTGTTTCGCCTTCTTACTCAGCTTGGTTTATCATACCGCACTGGTTTGGTATTAGCTGAAAAACATGGAAATATGCGAGAGAGCATATCTAGTTCTCTGGACATGTTTTTAATTCCACCAATAGACTTAAAAGCTGCATGTAACCAGTTGAAATGGAGGTAATACTTGATTGAAAATATCACTTAATGGATCTTTTATTTAATAATTCTTGGTTGCTCATAATAAATTAGCATATACTTTTGCTTAAACCATTATAAACCAGTATTTTATGTTTAAGTATAAAATCAGCTTTCTCATTGTGGTGCATTAAAATTATGATTATTTTATTCATTATTGTTTATTCAGCAATACCCTTAAAAAAATATATTATTCTCTGATGTTTCTGTGTGAAAAATATAACAGTAGGAATTTTTTTCTGTGTACTTGCAGGAAGGCAGATGAACAATTAGTCAAAAAGTGGAATGGATGTGAAGCATACTTCAGTCGCTCAATGGCACAACTTGCTCAACTGAACATGGTGCTTTCTATTTCTCCATCCAAGGATTTGGGTCCACCCTCAATTGAACGGTTTCGTGGATTTACTTCTCATCTGATGGTAAGACAGGGACTGCTGCTTAAATATATTATTGTGTGTTCTTTAAGATGATTTAAATTCAATTTTTTGTCTTATTTTCTCTTTGCATTCTTACTTTATCACTCCAGGTTAACAGTGTAGACATTTAAATCTCTTTGAAGTAATAACCCAACTATCAACACCAGTGGGTAGTGGTAGTCAAGGGTTAGAGCATTAGATTAATGACTGAAGGGCCAGGGTTCGATTTCCAGGCAAGCCTCTCTGGGCACCCTCAGATCTACCCAAGCTTTGTCATATTTTGGGTACCAGATCTTCCTGGGACCCCTAACCGACACAGGGGAAGGAACTGGCCCCCTACCCTGATGTGTGAATTTCACACACCATATAGGGCTTAATACTGGGTGAACTCTTACATCACCTACCAAACTGACCTTTAGGTTGATTACTGTGTTTTTTTGTTTTAACATTTTATTTGGTCCATTTCTCTTTGTGTTAGTGGAAGCCTCAATTGTACCATTGCTAAATATGTACTTGTAATTACTTTCATTTTAAATAGTCAATGCTTGCATACTAATGAAAAAATAGACACCAGCTGGATTAGATACATACATATTGCTTATTAACTAATCCAGAGGCTGCTTAATTGATTGCCATAAAAGTATCTAAGCTGTGTGATTTTTTTAGTGTGTCAGATCTTCCTGTGAAACTGTATGTGGCACAAGGAAATGGATTGGCCTCATTCACTGACATGTTTTTCGCATTCTGTTTGAGTTCGTATTAGCTGGGATCTAATCTCCCCTATAATGCCTACCCTTTGGTTGAACTTCTTGCTTCTTTGTTGTTATTCAGTGACTTTTGTTGGAAAAAGGTGCAAAATCTTTTATTAGTTAAAGGACCTAAAATATGTTTCAATAAATTTCTTTTGTAATTTGAACCATGGCCCAAACTTTTTTCATGTTCTGTTTCTTACCACTTTTGGTTACTTAATTTAAAAAAATATAAGTGTAGTCAAAAAACTGAAAAAAAAATTTTTCTTCCATAGCACATGATAAAGTGGCAGAAGGAACTTCTGGCATCTTCATCGGACAACCTTGTAACTCTTAGAAAGCAGCTTTCTCACCTCAACTCTTTAGAAAAAAGTGGCTCTGATGAAATCAGTGCACCAAGTCAAGATAAAATGAAAGATAGCATTGTAAG
Source organism: Hetaerina titia (assembly GCA_037158775.1). Classification (NCBI taxonomy): domain Eukaryota; kingdom Metazoa; phylum Arthropoda; class Insecta; order Odonata; family Calopterygidae; genus Hetaerina; species Hetaerina titia. The sequence goes on along the minus strand of CM073768.1, from coordinate 31,113,452 downwards.
TACATATATGTATATGGAGTGAATTAATGCCTTTAATTGGAACTATTGTTAATGATATATCCATCAGGATCTAACCATAAGGACAATAGTTGCTAATTTATCTTCTGTGTTATATTTCCATGTTATTATTCAGATAAGCATTATGGAACTATAATTTTTCTGGACAGTGAACTTCCATGTCTCTATTTCATCTCATAAATTTGATGGGTGAAAGTGTGTGATAGGATTTATATAATCTTACTTACCTGTGTATCATCTTATCACAAAGTATTTTATAACAAATTGCAAATTCCTGAGACTAAAAATTGTTAGCTGAATTTCACTTGAAAGGTTTTTGTATATGCCAGTGAAAAAATGCATCAATAATAATTAATTTTGTTCTTCATATTGATAACTTCAACCTTGCAGCGAAATATTGTTTTATGCATTCACAAATGTTGGCAATTCTGTGCATTACCTAGCATCTTTGCAATGATTTCGAGATGTGTCTCCTCTATCTAATGGGCAACTGTACAACTGTCCAAGGAAATAGTAGCATTACATTTAAAATGAGAAGAGGTCAATGCCCTGGTTAAAGTAAGGTGAAAGGATATTTTTCCACTTAAAATGTTGACATACTATCAAATCAACTTTTGGATTGATTGCTGTGGTTTTAGGTTTTCAATAGCACATTTCATAACTCAAATATAAGTCGTATATAATAGTAATGTTAATGCAGTGGAACCTCGTAATTCAAGCATAATCCGTTCCCCGATATTTATCGCAAAGTGAAACACTTGTTTAGTGAAAAGACTTTGTACATAAATTAATGTTAAATATGATGAGTTTCATGCCAAAAAAAATTATGAACAAGATTTATTTAAAGAAAATTATGCAAACATTGTTTACAATCATGGATCACGTTCACCTTTTCTTCTGTCATGGAATGAAACAACCAGGAATGCGAACTCACTTTGTAAAAGCAACAAAATTGAAATAAATCATTAATTATTAATGATGCATACCTAATTTGTTTTTACTGGAAAGTCGTCTAGAGACATTGACTTTCGCCGACACTTCGAAATTTGTTAGAAATGAAACTGAAAATGATTGTTAAGTAAATTTATGGCGTGCATCACCACTGGCTTATTATGGTGATGCCTCAAACAAATGGCATGATGTAAAAGTTTCCCATGTCCTCCACATCACATTTTGCCTGCTGTTTTGGACTTTGGACATGTCTTTAAGGCTCATGGAGTTTCTAAATGTAAACAAGCAGGGGTTTGATTTTCAAATCGACACTTGCATTTGCGTAAAATAACAGCCTGAGATGGCCTTTCATTGCCTTTTGGTCAGGCAATGCATCCTCTTCTACTGTTATGTGCACAAATTTAGGAATCATCATCTTTCTGAAGAAAACCATCTCATCACAATTAAAAACATGTTGTCGTAGGCAACCCTCTTTCAACGAGCTTTTAGAAGTCACCATTGAAGTTCTCTCCTGCCTTTGAGTTGGAGCTTGCTGCTTCACATGCCTCACTAAAGGCTGTTCTTCTCGTTAACTTCTCGAACCAAGCACAGCTTCTTTTGTATTATTGTTCAACCATTGATGATGATCCTGACATCTTATTAACGAGGTTGACAAAAATCTCTTTCCCCTTCTCACAAATTATGTTATTGTTAATGGTGTCACATTGCAATTTCTTTTTGTTTATGCATATGAGAAATAACCTTACAACTTTCTTGAGAATGCAAAAGTATTGCATAGATACCCTTCGCACTCTATTTGAAGCATCTATCTCCTTAGTCTTGCCCAAGTTCTTGTAGAAAAGGCCAACCGTTGATGTCGGCCAATTTTATGTGAGTGCTAGAGTTTTGCACAAAAAAACACTAGTAATATGTTTGGAAAAATGTGTGATCACTAGCGACACTAAGATGCTAATGGGTGCTGGAGACAAACTGCAGAAACATGCAAGCAATGAATCTGGGAACGCCTCTCCCCTAGTCACTCGTGATGCAAAAAGGCCCTTATTGAGCGAGTTATTTTTTAAACAACTGTTTTTGCTCCTTATATGAATTACTCGTTAAGCAAGGCCCCACTGTATATTTATTCTTCTTTGACCGTTTTGAAAAAATGCAGGTTTACAGCAAGAAAACAAGTATAGATTATTTTGTACCATGAAATGAAAATGAATGTGTATCAACATAAAACCCCGGAAACTGTTACATGGTTGGCTCACCAGCATTAGGGAATTAAAGGTTTATCCATGGAGAAGATCTGGGGAAAATTTTATTTTTGAGTAGTTTGGATATGTATATTAGTTGTTTTCTGCTATTTTGGTCATGAATTGTGCAAGAGAAATGTTCTTCTTTAATTCCATTTGCAGTCATTTTCCTTAATCTAAATATAAAGAGTGATAAATCAACCAAGAAATAAATGAAAATGTTTTGAAATTTTTGAAAATTAATTAAAACAATCCATGAAAATTTGTCAATTACTAAAAATCTCATTTGCCTTTTTTTGTTTGGAATTTGGAGTTACCATGTTGGCTCTCTGGTATGTGGTACATGTATTGAAAATGCATGCCCACCTAATTCTCATGATTGGGTAATAGAACAAATTCATTGCTAAAACTATTGGAAAACACATGAACTGATATCGCACCACTTGGTGGACTACTCATAAGTCATGTAATTGATGAGCTTTTCAGCGACAGTAGTGTTGGTGGAAAAGGGACTTAGACTCCACTGATTAGTTATTCAACTTGTTGCTTTATGACTTAAAGTTATGTTTTTCTTTTTTGTTCAGTTTTTCATTTATATTTTAAGTAACTTAAAATGTATAAAATATTGACATTTGCAATGAATTACTAATTAACTCACTTTTAGAACATATATGCTTTGGCTATGATACAGGTTATGTTGTTTAATTCAGTAATAGTTTGTAACCCGGTCCTCTCTTAGTTTTGCATTCATTTAGTCACTCATTCAATCCCAATCCACAATTTTTTTCAGCTTTGTTATGTTTTAATTTTTGCTCATTTGATTGTGACACTTTATTATTGGTTTTAGCACTTGTAATTTATCCATCTGTCAGATATTAAGTTTTGGCTTTATACCATTGTTTCATTTAATTTCTTGTGATACTGCAAATTACTGCATTTAATTTTCATCTTAGGATTTGCTAGGGAGATATGTACGTTAATAGTAATGAAAAAATTAGATTAATTTGCATCATAATTTTCAAAGATCAGGGAATTTTTTTGCAATGTTAAGCTGGGTAATTTTTCAGGACATCGTATAAAATACAAATACAGCTGTGTGGAGCAGAGTTTTGCAAGGTCTTAAAATGCAAAAAATACCAGTGTGTTTGTTTCAAATGCTTCCCTTTCACGAATCATGATAATATGACCTATCAGTCATCTGCACACTTTTTATAATTTTTTAAACAGTTATCTCATAAATTATTGACTTGCTCTGCCCTAAGGGGTATTTTTGTGATCAGGGCATTAAGGGGAAAGTAGGTACCAAATTTTAATGTAGTCGGTTGTCCATGGAACTAGTCCTTCCCTTGATAGTGAAAGTTGACTATTAGAGCTGTAGGGATAACAGCAATGACGGTACTGGTGATGGAGTTATCCATGTCAGAAGGCTCAAAGATCAGTATTAGAAAAGGCTAACCTTATTCTTCATTGGTCTGTAAAGGCATTGGCTCCAGTGGAGTGACAAATTTAAAATGACTGTTAAGAAATGCAATAAGAAAACACGTCATTATTGTAATCATAATATTTTGATTGTTAAATTTAATTTGGATGTTTTGTCCACTGAAACCATGTGATGCGAAAGGAAGTCATCACTTATGATAAAATATTGTCACAAATATTTTAACCAAGGCTATAGTTAAGTCTAGGGTTAGACTTTATGTACAAAATTTCAGTTAACTGTTGTCTAATGCTTGATACAGTTAATAAATATTATGGAGTTCAAGGTGTTGCTCATCTTTTGCATATGCTCAATAATAATTCTTGTCGATGATATAATAGCTATTTTATCATTAAATCTATGCAGGTTTGCATCTCCAGTGTCATCTCCACCAGTATAATATACCTCCAGCAATTATGGCAGTATTTGCAGTCATGTCCAGAATCATCTGATTTGGATAATGGTGGGAATGTGGTAGCAATATTGCCAGCAGCTGATAGCAGAACATCGGATGCTAGCAGTTATCAAGGCCTTAGTGGAATGATAAAAGGAGATGAGAGGTGGAAAAGTATCACTGATGAAGTTGAAGTTTTAATCAAGACAATAATTCAGATGCAATCCAACTTAGAAGCGGTGATTATTTCTCCATCTCTTCCACTCACGCTTTCTCAATGGACTGTTTTTGTAGAAGCAGCACATGAACTTCAGAGACTCTCTAGTGTAATAGAGAAACTAATTCCTCATGTATTCACTGATTTATCTAGTTCATTGGATCTTCCATGTGCTTTTAAATCTTTTAAGTGGATTGTAAAGGAAATGAATTCAGTGTCAACACGTATCATTTACGAAAGTGCAAAATCAACTGTTGAAAACTCCTGTGACCCAGTGATTACTGATAGTCTTGTTAAGAAATTGTCTCAATTTGAGGAATATTCCGAGTCTCTGTTGAAGAAAGTTTTGCTCATTTTCCAAGCATTCTACAAAAAGTGGTGTGCCAAAGATATTTTGAAGGATCCCAAATGTGATTCAGTAGCAACCACAATGGTTGCTGAAGTGCAATGCATTGCAGAAGAAATTCAGGAAACTACTAGTCAAGCCACAGAAGAGAGAGAAATGGCAAAGAAGGATGATATATTAGAGTCTCACTTGAGTAAAAAAATTAATGAATCTCTATCCAATGATGTAGAATTGTTGCAACTAGGAGATGTTACTTCAACAGTTGAACAACTGATTTCTCAACTAGCATATTTGATGGATGAAAATTCTTCTAGCGTGAAATTGCAGCATTGTAAAAGGTATGTATAAATAATCTTAATCAAGCAGTATAAAAGTGAATGATTAGATTTCTGAAAATATTTCTGGAGATAAAGGCACTATTTCAACATGTGTAAAACTTAATATTCCAAATAACCTTCTTACCCTTCATTAAAGTGGACAATGGAAGAAAAGTGACTTGCCTATTAATTTGAATTCTATATGAATTACTAACTTAGCATTTTTTTTAAACTAGTGAATTCCCATGTGTTTTGTATTCTGCAAATAGGTAAAGAGTTGTGGATTACATATACTATAAAAACATTACTACACATACACCCGTACCTAGAAGGGATACTTGCCCAGTTATTTAAACTAATCAAATGTTACACTATTAAACAATTGCCTACCTACCATTTTAGCACCACCCACACACGTTTCTTGCGTAAACAGCTGTTTAACTTTGAACATTCCTATTGCACAAAATTTTATCCCTTTGGGACATGTATATGCCACAATCATAGTAGCTGTAATTATCATTAGGACCTCATTGTATGGCTAGAGGTGCAATAAGCACAGTGCTACCCTGCTCACAAGCATTATTTGTTCTTCTCCATGGTTTATATCTTGAAACCAAATATTCCATTTTACCTCTTGGGAAAACAATCTGTTCAATCAATGAACAATTTGCCAGCAATGAAACAATTCTTGAGAGATGTTTTAAAACAGCACTGTTACTTCTTAAAAATTATCCAGTTAGGGATTATAGAAAGAGGATTTGTCTAAATACCTAACAAAATCTTCATAAGTATAGTTTGTTTGGCAAGTATTTCAAAAAACAATCCCGCAAATGCATTAAGCTTTTTTGCATATTAAATACATATAAATTAACAACTATCATTGCACTAGACAAGGTTGAGTGATGAGTGTTAGTATGAAAAATTACAGTTTACGCCTCTAGAATATGTTCATAGCTAGAGTGTAAAATGGGATATGAAAAAAGTAACTGTATTGAGTGGTTTTTAAGTTGAGGAACCACTTTAAAACAAAGTGTTTCAAGGGCCATTAATCACATTCCATTATTTAGAAATATTATCCGTAATTATTTTTTCCGCTTCAAGTTTGATTTGGCCAGTAATAATGGATTTCAGTGCTTATCCTGAACTCAATTATTAATAGGATTTGATCTCTAGACCAAACATGGATTCCCACAAATTTTGCAATTTTAGCAGGTTAACATAAGGAAAACATGCATTCAAAATTGTCAGTCTGGAAGGGTTATTTTTAATAGGTCTTCAGCTTAAAATAGTTAACAATAGAATAAATTGAAGCTTAATGCCTTAAGTATAATGTCCTTGTAATAGTCAAATTTGCCGAAGTGAAAAGTTGGCAAGTGAGCATCTTCATGGCTAATAAATCTCAGGAATGGTGTTCTCATAAGATTCTTACTCACACAAATTTTGCCAGATGCCGATGGTTAAAAATTCTCTTTTGCTGACTCACTCAGAGAACTTAAATACATATGTACCTACATTGGGTTTTACTAATCGCCTTCTTATTTTGTACGTATATACTTTTACCCCAAGGACAATGCAAAGATATAGGGTGTTTCATTGCAACCAAGCCCTTGGAACTTATATGTTGGCCAACAACTGTATATCCTTTTCATGCTAAGTCAACAAAAATATTTTGTTGGCCCCCTGCAATTAACCGCAACTTGTTTTGGAATGGGATTCTCTTCAATTGGAAACTGTGCAATGACAACAGTAGCAGTAATGTCTGTGTCCTCAAACCTTACATGCATACTGAAGCATTGAACCTTATATCATTTGGTAAGAAATGGGTTAAACTTTCATATTCCATCCATTTACTTTTTTTGCAATATCTTAATACGAAGAGTTAGACTCAAAATGATGATCCATAATGCGCAAATACACTGTAGGAAGCAAGAAGTATCCTTAGAAACCTATCTCAAGCAAGTGAATGAAAATCCCAGTTTAATTCAAGTTGGAATGATTTTTTTTCCAAAATTCATTTGTGTACAAAAAGTGAATGAAGAAATTTTAATCTTTTTGCTTCATTTTCATCTTACAATAAAACCCATGATGTTTAGCTAAATTATATCATATTAAAGTTAGTAAATGGAAATCATCATATCTGGAAATTGTTCATTTTTGCAATACAATATTGAAAAGCATATTTGTATTTGAGTGTGAATGTATGAATGAAAGATTTAATTTTCCTACATGCTGATGAAAGTGCCCTTGTGTGAATGTGTTTTAATTTCTTAGTTTCTGAATTTTTCTTATTTGAATTTGCACCTTAATACCTTTCATTTCCCCTAAAATCACTGGCCTAAGTAATATAATAGTAGTTATCTTAGTATTTAATGACTTATCTAAAATATTATATGTGGTAGGAATGAAAGAAGTTGAAGCTTTTGTAAATCAGGGTGTGTCATTGTGGCATGCACTCCAATTCCATGAGTGGTCTCCATTAAATTCATTGACTGGGAAATCACTATACTCATATGTAAACTTTTGTTTGCTTCTGCTTTGAAGTTGTTGCAGTTATTCGGGGGGGGGGGGGGGTGTGACCAACAGCCAAGGTAAGGCAGTTGGTGCCATTAGGGATAATAGGTGGGGGAACTTGTGGGCAGATTAGGGATGTTCAAGGAATGGAAGAAGGGTGGAAAGAAGCCTGGCATCTGCATTAGCCAACTTAATGTAAGAGCCTCAGGGGTCCACAATTTAATGTCCCTTCTGGCAAAGAGTATACTCCACTTGAAGTGCTCTCCACAAAACATCCTTTCTAAGTAAGAATGGGGTTGCCTCCCGAAAAATCATGACCCCACTAGGATTTCAACCTCATCCCTCAGGCTGAGAAGCCATTACACTAGCACCAAGCCTTTTCTGTCATGCATAAATGTAAATTTAAGTTGTTACAAGGTAGGTTTTTCAATTTTGACATTTTATTTATTTTGTGTTTCCTGGGTGATTAATATTGCATAATCTTATATCAAAATATTCACTCACAATTTGTGGGTTTTTGCTGGTTTTTTTCACTTTTTTATTTCATTTTGCTTTCTATTATAGGGTGTTGCTGAGGTGTCTTCCAGTATTGGATCAGCTGTCCCTTCTGTCTCAGTATGTAGTGACCCAGTTGACCATTTCCCACCGTGCAAGTGCCAAGCTTCTCTCTGTTCTCTTGGATATATTTTCTGATATCGCAGCTAGAGGTTTTTGCACCCCAAAGGGACTCGAGGAAGATGGGGATGGAGATGGAGGGGGGAAAGGAGATGGGAAGTGGGAGGAAAAGGAAGGCCTTGGCCTTGGAGACATGGAGGATGGGGATGAGAAGGCAAAGGAATCATCAAGTAAGCTGGAGAGTGAGGACCAGCTAGAAGGTGCTCACCAAGAAGGAAAAGAGAAGGAAGAGAAGGCAGACAAAGACATGAAAGTATGTTGATGGATTTTAAAAATGAAATTTTTTATCAAACTTGACAAGTCTCATCACAATAAAATATACCTGAGTTTCCATCTTTCCTTACCTATCCCTTAAGTAGGGAATGTAGAATCCTTAAGTGTATTAGCAAGTCATATTTGGTCTAAATGCTTTAAAGTGAAAAATTTAGTCAATATTATTGATTAATTGGAAACATTTTAATTAATGCAAACTTAGGATATATTTTACATCAATTGACAAATAGACATTATTTTTGTTTGAAATAATTCTGTGCATTTTAATTCAATTTTAATAATGGACCTAAGAATTAAATTTTTTCTAAAGCTTAATAATAAATGTTAGCAACGATAATTTCAGTCAATGCAGGCATATGTTTGCAATAATAAATGTAAATTTTCCGAGTGATCCTAATGTGTGAATGGTAACTTACTCCAATGTGTCACAATATGTGTAACATCTCAAAATTTGAATTCAATATTGTTTATATTGTCATAACAATTTGCTTTTTATAATAGTAGAATTGCATAGGTCTGTGGTGAAGTTGATATCATTTCCATTGTGTTGCAATTTCTGAAACTATATCATATTTTTTTGGGGGGGGTATAAATTATATTTTAGGAGGAAGAGACAGGGGTGGAAATGTCAGATGATTTCGAGGGAAAACTTCAGGATTTGGGACAGAAGGAGGGTGAGGGAGAAGAGAGTGGAGAGGATGAGGATGATGATAATGCTGACAAGCAGATGGGTGAGACTGGTGGTGAAGGGGAGAGGTTAGATGACCAGATCTGGGGCAGTGACTCAGAAGAGGAGGACATGGAGGAGAAGGAAAATGATAAGGAAGGTGGAGGCACCACCACTGGGGAGCAACCAGAGCTAGCAGCCAAGGACGAAAGAGCAGGGAAAGCAGAGGATGATGATGAAAGGGATAGTGGAAAGGAAAAGAAGCAGAAAGACATTAATGAGATGGAGGACAAAGGAGAAATTGATGATGATCAGGTATTTTAACAATCATGATTCGTTATTTCATTCTTTAAGAAGGTGTAATTAAGTAGGGGATATTTTCACTAAGAAAACTAGTTGGTTTGATGACTAGTGCTCATTAACATACCATGCTGTGGGTTTTGGCGATGCTGTAATATGCTGACTTTTGGGTTCTAATTCTACTTTTCTATCATTGAATAACTGGTTTTTATCCAATGAATAAGCTAATCTTGTGAAAATCTGAGTAAATAACACTTTGCACACCTACAGTCATCTCAGTACTTCAATCATTATAATAATATGCCCGTATAATTTCCCAGGTTGTTACACTGTAATTATACTTAGCTCTTCAAAGAATGATCAAAATAGTGATAAACTAGACGGATTATTGTTTCAAACATTCAAGTATGATAAATATTAATAAAAATATTCACTTCCACAAAGCATTAGAGTTATATCACCTAAGTTTAACTGTAATTATTAAAATATGTACATTAGTCATGTAGTGATTTGTTATAAGTTTGTTTCTTTTATTAGGCATACAGGACATCAATTAAAGTTTTAGTTTGTTCAACTGGTATGATCATTACCCTCTCTCTTTTGGATTTCAAAGATGACAATAACTTTGAAGGAGTCATTTTTTTACATTTATTATGTTTTTTCATTTGACTTATATATTTCAGTTGCTTATGTTTAATAGTTTTCTTCATTAAGTGAATGTATTTATTTTCATCATTTAGGTGGACCCTTACCATGGAAAACAGGATGGTTTTCCTGAACCTGAAGCCATGGACTTACCAGATGACTTGCAGTTGGATGATGGAGAAGCAAAGGACAAAGATGGAGATGGGGAGGACAACCCCTTTGATATTGACACAATGAAAGGTGTGCCCTATGTTAGGCGTTTTTGTTTTTCTCTGAATATTTATTTAAGAGAAAAAGGTTGTAATAGGTTTTAGGCTAAAGGTTGTTATAGTAAGGTTGATACTTACCTAAAGAAATAGATCATAGCTGCCATGTTGAAATCCTCGCTGGAAAGTTATTATTTAAGAGTATGGTGCAAAATAAATGTGTAAAGAATTCCATAAAATATCTGTTAATATATTTTTTAGAAAAAGAGCTTAGAGACCAATAAGTAGAAGGCTGGGCTATTGACCAAAGGGCCCAGGTGATGCCTCAGAGCATTCTCAGCTTCATCCATGCTGTGCTAGTTTTTGGGTACTAGAGCTTCCTAGGAAACCATGGGTTTCCCAGGTAGTAACAAGTTATTCCCTCCACCTTCTTCCAGACTGATGTGTGAAGTTATCAAGCCATTGACTGAGCTCTACCCTTGCCTACCAAATCAAACCTTGGGTTGAATGCTGTGGTTCGTCTTTTTAAATATTTTATTCATTTTTGTATTTATTTATTATTGATTTGGATATTATTAAATGATTGATCACCATGATAGATATTGTCGGAAATTAAAAATATACCATCTAATTACACACATCAGTCATTCTAAAATGATGTTCTAAATTCTGAATCAGTTAACTCTCGAATATAATTTCATTAACCCTTTCGCTGCTGTGAATGGACCTAGTATGTTTGCACAGTAGGCTATTATTTGCATAGTTTTGTTATGTAGATTATTTTATTATTCCAGAAATATTAAAGGTTACAGAGACACAATATCCTCCATTTTCACTGCATGTGAGGAGTGGGAGCCGCAGGGAAAAGGTTAATGACAACCAGGACTGGAGTATAGTTTCAAATATATCACAGTTACACAACACACTATCATAATTAACACTTTTTGCAAAGTTAAACAACAAATAATAAGATAATAGATCTTAGCCCTATAGCTTATGAAAACTTTTTCATAACTGGAAGGAAAATTAATTTTACTTAGTGCTTGTCTTACTTCACATACATTTAAACAATCCTAACCTGAACTTTCAGTATCAACAGTTTCTTAAAAGAATTTTGAATGTGTCTTTTCTTCATTTTCATAAGAGTATTTGTCATTGGATTGAACTTCTTGTATCCCATCCTCTGATCCGTCAGTGTAATATTTTGAAAAATGAAAATGATAAAATTGATATGTTTGCGCTGAAACATATTTTTATTTACCACTAATACTAAAAAACCATTGGTAATCATAAATCTAAGAACAGATTTTCAAAGTGTAATACAACATCGTTAGGCAAAATGAAGTGCAAAGAGTTAAACAATAAATTGAGAAGGGCCACAAATAAAGCAAAAGAAGAATGAAAAAATCCAAGAGAGATGGAAGGAATATATAGAAACACTGTATGGTAGAGAACTTAGGCCGACAAGGTTAGACATAGAAAACGAACATGACGTAGAAGAAGATAGCATAGGTCCAGGCATACTCGACAATGAAATAAAAAGGCCTTAAAGGAGATGAAAGCAAATAAGGCCGCGGGGGTAGACAACACTCTAGTGGAACTGTTGAAATGTTTAGGAAAATGTGGGAAGGAGACTCTATATGGACTGATTCGTAGTATCTATGAGGAAGGAATCTGGCCGGAAGATTTTGTGAGATTGGTGTTAGTTCCTATCCCAAAAAAGGTAAAGGCTACATCATATGAGGATTACAGAACAAGAAGTTTGATATCCCACGCAGCTAAAGTTATTCTTAGGATCATCAAGAAAAGGATAGAGAGTAAGGCAAATGATTACTTAGGGGATGATCAGTTTGGGTTTAGGAAGGGAAGAGGTACGCGTGATGCCATTGCAGTAATGAGATCACTAATCGAGAGGAATATAGAATACAATCAGGATGTATTTGCCTGTTTTGTAGATTTCGAAAAAGCATTTGATAGAGTGTATTGGGAAAAATTAATGCGTGTATTGCAGAAAATAGGAATGGATTGTAGGGACAGGAGACTGATCCGCAACATGTACATGACTCAGACTGCTCAGGTGCGAGTGGGGAACGGAGAGTCCAGATGGGCAGTGTTAGGAAGAGAGGTAAGGCAGGGTTGCCCATTGTCACTGGTGCTGTTCAACGTATATGTAGAGGAAATGATTAAAGAGGCATGGGAAGAACTGGAGGTAGGAATGAATGTCGGAGGGGAATTCGTTAAATCAGTTAGGTTTGCTGATGACCAAGCATTAGTTGCTCAGTCAGCCAAGGGGTTGCAAGCATTGCTGAGTGAATTGGAGGTTCAGGATGTTGGACGGGATGAAGGGAGGAAAGAAGTACACAGAGATGAAGAGGGACTTGATGTAGATTAGGTTGCTGGATTGGGTTTTGTTTGGAGTTACAAAATATTTATTTGATATTTGTGTCCATTCAAAAATCTACCTTAACCGGTAGATTACATAATAATAATACAACATCTTATAAATTCATTTTATAAGGTCCTCAAAAGTAAGACAAGTTATTTTCAAGGAAAGTACCGGTATCACATTATCTCTTTCCCTTTTCAAATCCAATTCAGTGCTCTTAATTTACTCTCAATTTCCATATCATGTCACTAAGGTCTTAGTATCATTGTGAAGTGGTATTATTTCACTGATCCTTTGAGGAAGCATCATTTTATAGAAATAGACATGTAGAAAATAACATGTACAAATGAAACACTGTCTGTATTATTTGTACCAAACACACTCTCACCAATAAGACAATTGCATTTTGAAAATATGAAACTAAACAAGTGAGGTAAAAATCTACATTAGTCAGAAACATTCTTTTCTCGTGCACTATACATGCTACAGTAACGATACTGGAAAAATTGAAAAGGAAATTTAATGTTCTGCCAGTTTTTTAAGCGAATACAATTTCATTTCTCTATTATTTAGAAAGATATGATGGACAAATTATCAAATACAGTTTGGAGAATTTTAGGTTCTAATAAACTAAAGAAAAATTAGAGTCATACCCAGTAAAGGGGACTTTAGTTGCAGATGTGCAAAGGACATAAAAAGGTTCCAATCTTTAATCTTAATTGTATGGAAGTGAAGATTTTCTATATTACTAACTAATATCTTTGACAAGAAATTGTAACAGTAACTTTAACGGAGTCACCCGCTATGTGTGCATTATAATGCAACAATTTCAGAGAGTAAAAATCATTCGCCTTGACCGGGATTCGAACCCGGATCCCTTGATATCCGACCGAGTGCTTTAACCAATTAAGCTACCGAGACGTCCGCTTACACTCTGAAATTTTGGGGGCTTTAAAGGAACAATATGTTATGACGAAATACCGTACATACAATGTCACAGGCATTCGTAGTCGTGCGCGACGCGCCACAGTCCATGATGTTAATAAAAGTTTCTTGAAATTTGTCTAAGGTATGAACAGCCTAAGTGTTTGATATTGGCTTTATTAACATCGTGGACTGTGGTGCGTCGTGCACGACTACGAATGCCTGTGACATTGTATGTATGTTATTTCGTCATAACATCTTGTTCCTTTAAAGCCCCCAAAATTTTAGAGTGTAAGAGGACACCTCGGTAGCTTAATTGGTTAAAGCACTCAGCCGGATATCAAGGGATCCGGGTTCGAATCCCGGTCAAGGTGAATGATTTTTACTCTCTGAAATTGTTGCATTATAATATCTTTGATTAAATATTTCTTTGCTATGTCTATGAATGCTTGATTTATTCAACTGCATACACTCCTAATTTGATATGTATGTGCTGCTGCTAATATTAGGCTGATCTAGAACTTGTGGAAAGTTGGGAAAGCTAAGAAAAAATCATGTAAATTAATATGAATCCATTTAGTTGTTAAAAAATGCATTTGCATGAGCACCCTGTTTGTGAAGAAATCCTTCTGTTAAATATGGTTTGGCACATATTTTATAAAGAGGTCACATAGACAGTAAGTGATGTCTTGTTTTGGTGTTTTTCATGGGAATAGGGACAAGTTCCCTGATCAGATGCTTCTTGATCTGAAGGATCTGTGAAAAAAATAACCATGTCCTATGTAAAGTTCATAGAAGTACTAAGGTGAAACATTGATCATATTTTTTCAGATATATTTAAGATTATTTTACTTTCAAAACTATTTGGACATATTGTTTATTGTAATTGCAGACCAAATGAAAGAGGGCTTGAATGATGCAAATGAAGAGAATACAGAGGAGGATGCACCTCCAAATGATCAGCCTGAAGAGAAAACTGAGGATGTGGAGGAGGAAGATGATATGGCTGGGGAGGGTCTGAGGCAAGAGAAGATGGACTTGGAGGAGGAAAAGGATGAGGGAGGAGTGGACGAGGGTGAGACCATGGAGGAAAGGGGGACTGAAGGTGGTCAGAAGGAAGGTGATGAAGAGGATGAGAAGATGGGGGAAGAAGAAGTGGCTGCACCCTCTGATGACCAGCCGAGTGCAGAGCCTGTTGAGGCATTGGATCAAGTGGCTCAAGATGGCTCCAAGGACAAAACAAAGAGTGTGATGGAGCATTCCAATGAGGATGAGGGGAAGAATGCAGATGACAGTAAAGAGAAGCATGGAGTGGGCTTGAATCAGGAAGAGCAGAGGGAAAAGGGCCATGGAGGGGAAGCAGAAGAGGCAAATCTTCGTCGGGAAAAGGAAGCAATGGAAAATGCTGAAAAGGATGAGAGAAAGAGGAGAAGGCCAGGGGAGTCAGACAGCACAAGAACTCTAGGTAGGTAATACCTTGGTCATTGTTTTTTTGTAACTCTCAGTATAACTAAGTGGAACGTGTATGTGAATATGTGCTACTCCTACTAAGAATGATGAAGATTCTTCTCTGAAGAGGCCTGCTTGGCAGGCGAAACACCTGGTGTCAGGTTTTTCGGCACTATTTTTTTCCCCACGTACACTGCATCACAGTGTACTTCCCTTTCCGTATTCCTAGTCTGTGTGAAGGGTCCCTGCCGTTGGGTTAAATTCCCCGTAAACCCTGAGTGCGTGTGTGTTTGCGACTCACAAACGGTCAATTTGCTCTGTAAATACCGGAGTGAGGGAGTGCGTGCCGTTCCTTTACTTTTTCTATCTTTACGTCTGTTTGAGTGAAGGGTCCCTGCCGTTGGGTTAAATTCCCCGTAAACCCTGAGTGCGTGTGTGTTTGCGACGGTCAATTTGTACTGCATATACCGGAGTGAAGGAGTGCGTGTGGTTTTGTTTGCCTTGTCTGAGTGTGTGGTCCCTGGCGAGGGGTTTTTTCCCCCGTAAACCCTGAGTGCGTGTGTGTTTGTGACTTGCAACGGTCAATTTGCACTGCAAATACCGGAGTGAGAGAGTGTGTGCAGTTTTGTTATCCTTATTCTTTGCACCCTCCCCCGTGTCCCCTAACTAGTGCCCTCAAGAGTACGGCTTTGGGTAATTTGTATTCATTGCACCAGCTAAATAATATATATTACATTTTGACGTTTTTATAAATCAAATCACTTTACTTTTCCACATAAACTTTTTAATTGTCACGACCCAGGTTTCGTTATAGCATAACATCATCAGGTAAAAATACAAGTCAAGCACAGTATATATCTGTGCTTTTGTGCTTGACTTGTATTTTTACCTAATGATGTTATGCTATAACGAAACCTGGGTCGTGAAAATTAAAAAGTTTATGTGGAAAAGTAAAGTGGTTTGATTTATAAAAATGTCAGTTTGAAGATTTTCCACCAAGTTACGGCAGAAACTGTTTTATGTATTACATTTATTTATAAATATATAAATAAGCTTGTCCCTACTCTGATGCAGGTAGAGAAAATTGAGCATATAATGGTCATGATGCCCACATTTATGTTTCATGGCTAAAGATGGAATTTGTAAGTTGCAGACAACTCGATTTACAAATGCATCCCTGATAGTTCCCTCAATCCATCATTCATGTTGGGGTAGTGGATTAGTACAATGGTTCACACGTGATTTTTAAATTACTAAATTAATATATTTTTAAAAAGGTATTGTTCACCAACTGAGTACACTATGAAAACTCCCACATTTTCATTCTTCTGGAAAACTACTGGTACCTGATTAAGCTCTGAAAAATCCTATTTGACATGTTTTACATATGAAGATCCCCATCTCTCATTTTTAGATGTGTAATAGTTCCATTTCAAGATAAAGAAGCATGGAAATGGTGGCCATGATTTTGTAGCCAATGTAGATCCAGGATTAGAGTTGTGCTCTCTCTCTCATGCAAATCAGTCTCTGTCAAGACTGGGAATGATTTGGGAACAAATGTAAAAACATTCCAAGTGTTACTTTTCAAAGTTTCTCTTAGTGTGTACTGATTCAGGTTCATGCTTTTTATCTGGTTACATTTTGAAGTACTTCTTCTTCAGTTGTCTCAACTGGGAGGGCTGTTTTATGAAGAGATAAAAACTTATTTGCATAATTTATCCTGCCAAAATTTAATTTTGTTTTCTATTTGTTGCTTGATTTTTAATGTGGTACAAGTGTTATTGATTTCACTCTGGCATTGTATTTTAATTTTATTAAGTTTGGTCACGCTTTGTGTCCCAAATGTCATCTTTGTCAAAGTAAATCATCATTATGCTTTTTGACTCTTTGGCAGTTTGGTAATTAGATTGCCAATGCCTTCACGATTTTGATAGTAAACATTATTTACTTTTTACTGCAAATTTTAAATGCTTTTGCCAGTAAGTGTTGGCAGATGCTCATCCATTGTTGCTAATCCAATATTAAACAAGGAGAAACCAAGGAACCTCTGAAGAAGAAGTTGAAAACTGTTGATACTGAAGGCAAAAAAGGAGAGGAGGAAAAAAGAGATGAAAAAGAAGAGGCAGATGAGAAAATGGAGGAAGAGAATGAAGGAGAGCATGGAGAAAGTGAGCTGTATGAGCACATCAAGGAGGCTAAAGAAAAATCTAGCGAGCTGACTTTGGATGCTGCCACTAAGGTTTGTTGTAAAAATTATTTATTGGAATTTTTTTCAAATTCAAAGTTTCATTCAGAACAATGCATTAACAATGCCTCCTTCAATGGTTTTGGTTGTACGGAGCAGCTGTCCTGCTAGTGAAGGTGCCCTTGTGATGATTTCTTGCCTCTCAAAATATGTATTTCTTTTCTGAAACTTTCTGGTCAATTACTACAGTACAGAATATATTTTCAAATAAATATTGAATAATCCTCACTGTTAATTTAAATTTCTTTTATAAAGGAACAAACCGAGTCGCAGCCTGTTTTGAACTTGAATGAAAATGAAGAAGATAAAGATGATGACATGGATAAAGACATAGCTGCACAAGAAGGTATGACTAATTTATTAGCCTGTCTTTTTCCAAAAATCCTATAACTATGTAGGTAAGTTATTGTTATAGAATATATATTGGTGTTGACATCTCGATATATTTTTGCAGACATGCCAACTCTCCCGATTTAAGCGGGAGACTCCCGATTTTTCCTTCTTACGTTCTTGATGAACTGTTCAAATTGTGTACTTAGCTTAACATGTTAATAAAGTGTGACATTCATTAAAAATTGGCAAAGTGTCATAAAGGGATTAAGGTGCCATGCAAATATTGTGGTAATTAAAAGTGATTACTTCGTGATACCCTTCTAAAAATCTCCCGATTTTTCATTTTTGAAAGTTGGCATGTCCTCCCGATTTTTCATTTTTGAAAGTTGGCATGTCTGTTTTTGTGTTTAAGCTTTTCATATTCTTTTATCATTAAGGAATTATTTTCAAACCATTCAAACAAATATAAGACAGTAAGCATATTGGTTGGGTGTTTAATTTGATTTCACTTATGAGGCTGGAAGATCAAGAGCCATTGGGTGTAAACTTATTTTATCTCAACTAAGTTTCATTTTTATGATTTCTGTGATGAAGCTTTTGTTCATCCATGAGTTGAAAAAGTTAATTAATGCAGAGTGAACTATGATAATATCAGAAAGTTCAAATAAAGGAAAATCATTGTCAAGCATATTTTTACATGTCATCGAAATGGACTTTTCTCATTAGCAGCATGTGCAGGATGGCCACACAAAATGAAACCATGAAATCATAGGGAATGAATAATAGATGGTAGCACTTTTCCACTTGATAAAATTTATTTTTACGACCGGGTTTTGATGTATTGCATCATCATCAGGTAAGGTCAAGTGGAAAAGTGCTACCATCTATTATTCATTATGTTCAAATTCCACCACATCACGCCTGAAGCTACTCAATTTGAAATCATAGGGAATATTAGAAATCATAATTTAACTTATGTTTATTTCTCAAAATTCTCTTTCTTTGGTTGTATTATCTAATTTGAAATTAACATCAAAATAGATTTATTTTCCCAAAGACATCATGCTTTGTGTACCCTATGGTAATTTAATGAATTAATTTGGCTTCAGCTTGTGTTATGTATTTATTCAGAGGCAGTTGAATCATTCCAATGTATTGATAATGCACAGTAATTACCCAAAAAATTATTTATTTTTTCTTATTTAAAGTCTTGTCATACTGAGTATCCTATCCCTGCTCCTGTTCCTAGGATGGGATAGGATGTATCCTATTTTCCCTACTCTTGTTCTCCTCCCTTGAAACTCATGCATTAGTAGTCTCAGACCTACATATTTCCCAGTCTCAGAGGTTTTCATAATTATAATGGGCACAGTGGACTTTTGTTGTCATAAAAATGCCATATAATTAGAATCTTTAAAGTAATGTCCAATGTACTTCATTTCACTATGCTTTACATGTTAAGTAAATTAGCTTAGTTATGTACATTGAAAAATGTAAACACAGAGTTAGGCAAAATGATGTACAAAGAGTTAAACAATAAATTGAGAAGGGCCACAAATAAAGCAAAAGAAGAATGGTGGCAAACGCAATGCGAGGATATGGAAAGTTTACAGAAGATGGGTGAAATTGGTGCTCTATACAGCAAGGTTAAGTTATTATCGGGAAGTAAGAAGGCAAGATCTGTGCTAACAGTTAAAGATAAGTGGAGTAAGATAATAGTTGAACCAGAAAAAATCCAAGAGAGATGGAAGGAATATATAGAAACACTGTATGGTAAAGAACTTAGGCCGACAAGGTTAGACATAGAAAAGGAACATGACGTAGAAGAAGATAGCTTAGGTCCAGGCATACTCAACGATGAAATAGAAAGGGCATTAAAGGAGATGAAAGCAAATAAGGCTGTGGGGGTGGACAATATTCCTGTAGAAATGTTGAAATGGTAAGGGAAAGGTGGGAAGAAGGCCATATATGGACTGATTCGAAGTATCTATGAGGAAGGAATCTGGCCGGAAGATTTTGTGAGATCGGTGTTAGTTCCTATTCCAAAAAAGGCAAAGGCTTCGTCTTGTGAGGATTACAGAACAATAAGTTTTATATCCCACGCAGCTAAAGTTATTCTCAGGATCATCAACAAAAGGATAGAGAGTAAGGCAAATGATTACTTAGGGGAGGATCAGTTTGGGTTTAGGAAAGGAAGAGGTATGCGTGACGCCATTGCAGTAATGAGATCACTAATCGAGAGGAATATAGAATACAATCAGGACGTTTTTGCCTGTTTTGTAGATTTCGAAAAAGCGTTTGATAGAGTGAATTGGGAAAAATTAATGCGTGTATTGCAGAAAATAAGAATGGATTGGAGGGACAGGAGACTGATCCGCAACCTGTACATGTCTCAGACTGCTCAGGTGCGAGTGGGGAACGGAGAGTCCGGATGGGCAGTGTTAGGAAGAGGTGTAAGGCAGGGTTGCCCATTGTCACCGGTACTGTTCAACGTATATGTAGAGGAAATGATTAAAGAGGCATGGGAAGAACTGGAGGTAGGAATGAAAGTCGGAGGGGAATTCGTAAAATTGGTTAGGTTTGCTGATGACCAAGCATTAGTTGCTCAGTCAGCCAAGGGGTTGCAAGCATTGTTGAGTGAATTGGAGGTTCAGTGCGATAAATATGGGATGAGAATCAATATTAATAAAACAAAGGTTATGCGATTTTCCAGAAAGAAAAAGGCTAAGCTAAATATTAAAATAGGCGGGGAAAAAATAGAGCAGGTAGAACAGTTTACATATCTCGGAAGTGTTTTGGACCAATACGGTCAAAGTAGTAGGGACGTAAGGAGAAGAATTGCGCAAGGCAAGGAGGCTTTCTCAAGGAGGAGGGAGTTGATGACGGGGACGTTGAGTAGGGATGTTAAGACAAGACTCGTAAAAACTCTGATATGGAGCGTAGCTATGTACGGCGCGGAAACGTAGTCGCTGAAGCAGGAGGATAGACGTAGATTGGAGGCTTTTGAAATGTGGGTGTGGAGAAGAATGGAGAAGGTGAAATGGACCGAAAGGAAAACAAATGAGGAAGTACTAGAAATGGTGGGGGAGGAGAGGGGTTTGTTGAGAGAAATCCTATGGAGGCAGGAAAAATGGATGAAAGGCATATTGAGCGGTAGTGGAATGTTGAAGAGGGTAATGGAGGGGAGAATGTTGGGCAAGCGTGGTAAGGGTAGGAACAGGATAGGGATGTTGGACGGGATGAAGGGAGGAAAGAAGTACACCGAGATGAAGAGGGACCTGATATAGATTAGTTTGCTAGGTGGAGAGTCACAAAATGTTTATTTGATAGTTGTGTCCATCCAAAAACCTACCTTAACTGGTAGATTACCTAATAATAATAATAATGTACATTGATTTAGTGAACATATCTACTCCCACAGCAATGGATTAGCATCTGTTTGTAATCATTTTGATAATACTGCACATAAATCGGGTAATATTCTCTACTGAAATTGCTTATTTATCCAGTGAAATTCACTGTGAATTTTATTTACATTAAATTTTCGTCCATACTTACAATTATTTGATAGTGTGAAATGGAATTTAAGTGTAAGGTCATTCTCTTTTGGTAGGCCATAGTTTTCCTCTTAATTATCTAGCATTAATGTAATGGGATAACTTCCAGCTCTTCAATAGCAAGCATAATTTCATGGATGCAATTCTTAATCCTTCAAAGGGAAGAATCATATAATTTCCTATCATTTAATGCTCTCACATGATTTTATGGTCTCTTCATTTTGTTTTCTGATTCCTTGCCTCCTCTAGAAGAGCCTATGGATGAAGAAGAAGATATTCCCACAATAGAAGATTCTGTGGACATTGTGGAAGAGAAAAGTGGAGAAAGGAAAAAGAAGAAAGAGGCTAAGAGCAATAAGGAAAGTGAGAGGTCTGCAGAGGGTGGTGCAGAAGTGGAAGGGGAGATGGTGGCGACACAGGGGGTGGCCAGGGGGAATGAAACATTCTTTCATACTCAACTCTTGGCCTTGGAACATGAACAGGATGCCAAAATGGCCAACCCAGAAGAACTCCGGCTTCAGTTACAAAATCAACTGGCAGAGTGGAGTCAGGTTTGTTCAACACACATTTTGCAGGTTTAAGACATTAAGGCAGAGATGTTTTCTGTGAACGATTTTTTATAAAATATAATAGTTTTTAAATATCAATTTACATTGTTGCAATGGATAACAACCTTTTTGGTCACTTTTTATGAATAGCACATTTCAGGTTTCTCTGGTCCTCTCTAAGGCATTTGTGTGGTATAAATGTGGCTCATATTATTCTGAGTATAATGTGTAAAGGCACGACCTTGTTTAATGGTTTAACAAATAATCATTAAATTATGGAATTCATGGGTAATTTAGGGTTTTAAAATTTTTAAAAACAATTTTTTAAATCTTTTCAAGTTCAATGTTTACATTGTTACTGGACCTAATTTTTTCATAGTTACTAGAAACTAAATGCTTCTTGGGGTGAAAATGTATTCATTATAAAAATGGGATTTATTTTGTATTGTAAAGATATAAAACATTTTCATGTCTCTGATAGGAATTAACATTGATTACTGAAGTAGAGGTTCCTTTTCCCTTAGTATTTACAGTTCTTTTCTCCGAACTCTCATTGCCAATATATTGTGTACAAATATTTGTTGTCATTTTGTGAAACATTTATTTAACGAATCACAAACTATTTGAAGTCAGTCATCAACCGTTTGTGAAGCTAATTAATGATTTTACTTATAGTAACCACATGAGAATTCAAAATCAAAATTGTTGACCTCATGTGTTAATTTACTCTTCTCTTTTACCAAATTTAGCCTCCTGCTGGAGATGAAGCTCTGCACATGTGGGATAATTTTGTTGCTCTCACAGAAGGCTTGTCTAGGGACCTTAGTGAGCAACTCAGACTTGTTTTGGAACCAACTCAGGCATCTAGGCTTAAAGGAGATTACAGGACTGGACGACGTATTAATATGAGAAAGGTAATTTGTGGTGTTTCTCTGTACTTTATGAAACATTTTTCTGTTCACATTCATTAATCTCATTCATCTATGAGGATTAATTTGGTTGTCTCTTAGTCTACTAAGTAGGGGACAAACCAGGAAAAATATTACTCCTGGAAATGATAAAGGTAGAGGGAATTCATTAAATTAGTTTTAATTAGGATATTTCAATAAGCTAGCTGGTTCCACTTCATGTGCTAATTTAAATTTAGAATCTTTAATAGTGTATGCTTTTTGGAAGCAAATTTTGTTTATAAGATGGCCCTATAAAAGTTTGCAGAGGTCCCACTCACTCGGGAAAATAGGGAAGAAGTCAGAATTTGTTAAATTTAGGAGAAAATTTGAAGAATTCTGGAGTATGGCATGTAAATCAGGAATTCTTGATGATAATGATTTTCCTCTTAGTTAAGAGTGTAGTTCATGTTTGGCATGACCCACTCTGCATGTTTATCTTAATTTAGATCACTGCAATCTTTTGTGAATAAAAACCTTATGAATGCCTATTATTCAGTGAATTCATTAGTCAGATAGGTAATTCCAGCACCTTAGTGTTAGTAGTGAGTAATCATGAAACTGTGGGGATCAAATAAGCTGGTCAGTTTTATTCCAAAAAAACTATGCCCATAAAGCTTGCATTTTACATGTGAATATTTACTTTATGTACTGTATTGACCTGAATTTAGTTTTGATTGTTGAAATGTTGGGATATTTGCAGTGCCTTATACTTTATTAAATAATGTGATATCCATGCATTTTACCGAGTTTTTTTATTTATTTATTTAACATTAGTCAGAAAATAGCACTTGACCTTTAAATTGGACTATTAACAATAATAATAATGGACACAATTACAGATGCCCAAGCCCTATATGAAGGAAAATCCTATCCAGGCAGGAATCTGGTGGCCAATGGATCTTTGTCAAGAGAAAATTAACATTTTCTTTGACATTACATAACCTAAATATATGGGCTTTGAAGTATCATGATACAATTAATGCAGAGTGGTTTTGATAGAATCTACATAACAGATTATTATTGCAGTTTATGTAGAATTATAGATTGACACCAGAGGAATAACCCCATATTTTCAAACCATATAACATATGGCAATAGAAAATGGAGAACAGAGAACAGAGCCTAGTAGTTTAGCAAATTGATTATTTGGAACTTTATATTTGTTTTAGGTGATTAGCAGCTGTTGTATTTTGTTCTTGTCTAGGAAAATATTATTGCAGAGAACTAGTTTTGGGATTGATCAAGGGTAACATCTGATAGAATCTTGGTCAAGTTTAAATCTTTACCCTATCATCAGTAGTATCATCAACAAATAGTATTGATTAATAAGAAATGATACATGGTAGATTATTGACCAGGAGGGTTCATTAACGGTCTCAGAAGTAATGAAAATGACAGAAAGCAGTACTCAAAGGATTACTTAATTTTTTGTTAAACTTACAATGTAGATATGTTATCTCAGATGTTAAGAGCTCATGAAATCTGGTTGCTTTTGCTAATGATTTTATTTTTTCATCTAGGTAATTCCTTACATTGCTAGTGAATTCAGAAAGGATAAAATTTGGTTAAGAAGAACTAAGCCTTCCAAACGAGAGTATCAAATAGTTTTAGCCATTGATGACTCTTCAAGTATGGCTGATAATCAATCCAAAGAGGTGAGATAACTCTTTTATTTTGATTATTTGGTATTTGTTGATTAATAATTGCAAGGACCATGAATATTATTTCTATTGTGCCTGTTGGCAATGTAGGGCTGTATGCATATAAGTGATATGTAACCTTGATATTGTAAACTATGTCATGGTAAATTTTAATTTTTTTTCAGCTGGCTTTTGAATCCCTGGCACTTATTTCACGAGCACTGACTCTGCTTGAAGCTGGTCAACTTGGAGTGCTTAGTTTTGGTGAGGTTGTGAAAGTTTTGCATCCCTTGAGTGAGCCATTTAGTGAGCAAAGTGGAGCCAGGTATGCTTTTTGCTCTTTTTGACTTTGTAGGAATTAATTTTAGAATATCAATTAACTCAGTTTTGGTTTTTACATATTTATTGCTTTAAAAGTCTATAAGATTACCTTATTTGGTTTATAATCGAAAAAGATTACCCTTTTTCTATTTTCCAAATGGTAAAATTCCCTTTTTGAAATGTGAGACAGCAAAACCAGAGTTATGTACTCAAGGGTTGATTTAATAGAAGTGATTAAAGTTTACCTAATGCTAAGCTCAACAGAATGTGTAATTCACACACCAGGGCAGGCCAATTGCTCTATCCCCTGTGATTTCTCAGGAAGATCTGGTACCTGGAAAATCACATAGCTTTGGGTTAAGCTCAGGGTGTTTAGATGTGTCACCCAGAACCAAACTCTGATGATCGGTACAGATGGAAAATGCAAGTAATGCAATCATTGCCCTCAAATGACAAAATAAATTCTCTCATCTAATCATGTAAACAATGTATTCATATTCAATATAGATATCTGGTTGTGATCAAAATCTTGTTCAAAATTTGTCATGAATTGTGCCAAATTCTCAATCTTTGCTTTCATTAATGACCATGTAAAATGTGAACATCCTTAAGTTTAAATAATGTATAAGATTACATTTTAGGGTTATGATGGAAGTTAGAAGTTGAAGGAAATGATGAGGACATAAAAGCAAGATCACTCTCTTTGCATTGTATCTGATGACCGTTACTTAAATTATTATTCTTGTAAAGAAAATCCTGTTAGTACACTTAGAATCCATGCCAATGACTTTATTAGTATACTATTAAGAATTGTATTTTACTTTCAGGCTTTTACAGCACTTCTCCTTTGACCAAAAGAAGACTCTTATTGGTAATCTAATGGATACAGCTACTTCTTTGCTGAGTGGAAGTAAAACTTCTTGTGCTGTGGGCGCGAGTGTGGCACAGTTATTGGTTATTGTGTCAGATGGAAGGGGTGTTTGGAATGAAGGTTCTGATCGAGTGAAACATGCAGTTCGAAGAGCTCAAGACTCAGGAATTTTCACTGTGTTTGTCATTGTGGATAACCCTGAAAGCATGGTAATTATTATTATTATTAAAATGTGCATGTGCAAATAGACAAATGTCAGGTGGCACACAAGTCCCAAGTATTACAATAAACTTGCCTTGGAAAAATAACATGATTTCTGAAATCCAATCAATATCACAAAAGATAATAAATAAAATCAGTCAGTAATGGTCATTATGCTCAGCATGATAGAATTAGAATGAAGGCTAACAGAATTTATGCCTAGTGGTGATTGAACTGGGAAATTGGAGAAATATCAGGGTGATTTCCAACTTGAGATACACAAGGAAAGTTGTGGGAAAGGTGCAATAATTAGCATTACAAGGAATTTCATTAACAGGAGAGAGCCAAATCACCATTGGCCTTAGTGTCATGGCACTGTTAGTGTCAACCTAAGTCTCTTTGCGAGACAATAGGACCGAACGCAATGCGTGAAATTTAATTTTAACTGAAAATATTAGATTTATTTAGAATAATGGTTATTAATTGAGAATCTGACAGTATATTTGATGAAAATCAAACCCAGGTTTTGCTTTGGACTAAAGTTGCAAGTAGCTATGGGATGTCAATTCATATTAATCTACCATGTGCTCATAGTGAAGCACAAGGTTGTATTCATTTTAAATCCCACTAAAAAATGAATTTACTGTTAGTATTTTTAAAGGTAGGAATACTAAAGATGTCTTTCTAAGGTATTTAAAGGCAAATAATTCTCCTGCTGTTATCATCTTTATGGTGACTTGGTTTCCATCGAAGAAACGGCTTAATACGAGTACTTGGTTTTGGCTTTTTCTAAACAGTAGGCAGTTTCTAGCTCATTCTTCAGCCCTCTCAACATTTAAAAAAATCAAGAAGCCATTTTTTCTACAAAAACATGCAAATGGCTTTTGCAAGACCTTTGCCATTGAATTATGGAACGTCTAATTCTTTGTGTTTTGTATCGTATGCATATCTTGAAGTTTTCAGGTGCATGTTGCTAAATAATATATCAAAAGCAGAAGAATGATGTTGAAAGAGAATCCTGTTTAAAATGACAGTATATGATCTAGATATGACCACCTGGAACAATAATAAGGTTATTGAAAAAGTTAACAGATAATTAAGAGAATTTATTATTAATTTGAAAAAAAAACACTGTTGGTCTATTTTTAATCACCATTTTTCTCTTTTGCCAACTTAGGTAAAATGAAAAATAAAGATGAATTCTTGCGATCTTAGTACCTCATGCTTGTTTTGCTGAAAATAGCTGCCTCGGGTGTTTTACTGTAACTCACCAATATATCTATTGTCACTGATAATTATAAAGCTAGTTTTATCACTATTTAATTTTGAAAATATCAAATAATTTGGATTGTCACAGTGCCAACAGTAGTGTCACTAACTTTTGTAGTATTATCTAGCATTATGATTCCACATTAGAGCAAAATGCTGTGATAATACTTAATTTTTATGAATTGCAAATACAAAATTTACAGAAACATAATTTGAGATGGTTAAGGGCTCTGAAATGGGAAGGAGTAATTGCTAGATGGCAAATGAAGTTGATCTCTCCTTTAGTCACAATAGACATGGATGTGTTCTATAAGTACTTGCATAGGACCACTAGCTATTGAAAGGTTGTTGAAATGATAATTTATACAATACTTCGGAAAAAAGAAAGTATTTGTAAAATGTAGATTGGTAGTATATGGTCATTTTCAAGCACTTTGTATGCACATTGATCTTGTGTCTATTGTGGCTGATGTGGGAGTTGGTTACTGTTACTCAAGAATCTCTTGTACTTTCTACTCTTGTAAATGTATTAATGTACTCTTGTAAATGTATTAATGTACTCTTGTAAATTCATTAAGAAATGCATTATTATTCATTAAGAAATGTTGTGAGACTAACAATTCTTAATGAATGATAATGCCACTTAAGCTTTTTACTTCATGCATTTTTTATGTAAAATAATGCATTTCAATCACAACATGATTGTTTTCACAGAAAAATGTATGGATATACTTTCAGTATAAGTGGAAACACTTGTGTTATGTATGTTAAATTCTCAGATATTCAGAAATAATAGCTACCCTAAAAATTATGTTCAGTCACAGATATTTAGTATTTATGAACCAAAAACATGAGAGGAAAGTGTTGAAAAATTTAGCTACATATAGCTATGCTCAGTATTAGTATTCACAACCTCATGTTTTTAAACTCTCCAAGAAATTTTTCTAATCACAGTGATTTATCTTTTGTTTTCATTAGAACTCCATAATGGATATCCGCATGCCTATTTTCAAGGATGGAAAAGTACTTGGAATAACATCTTACCTGGACAGTTTTCCATTTCCTTTCTACCTCATACTTCGTGACATTAATGCTCTTCCTGGTGTGCTAAGTGATGCCCTCCGACAGTGGTTTGAACTTGTTACAGAGATGGACAAGCATTGAAGGGATCTTTAAGTCTTTGTGTGATATTTATTTTTATTGTTACATTGAGGTTAAACCAATTTGAAACAATATGTTGACAGCTAATCACTCAATGTCAATGTGGACACTGCTAGTAAGAGCAATTTGTTTTATTGTCGATCATTATTGCATGTGCACAATTTAAAATGAATACAGATCTCATTTTTAAGCGTTTACATTCATTTGGAAATGTATTACATATTTTTAATCTATTGCAGTAATGAAATGATAAGTTATCTGGCATTGATTAGGTTGTTACATGTTGCAAATTTTTGAGTGATATTTTATATTTTGACCTCATATGTATCAGTATGTATGAATGCTGTGTAATGTATTTCATATGCTCATTACTGTACCTATAGTTCTTTTTAAGTCATTGTTTCATTGTGATTAAGTTGTAAGTTAAGATTTGACTATACATTCCTATTAAAAGAAAGTATCTTTTTATTTATTTTTCTAGTAATTTAGATTAGTTGTAGCAAGAAAATTGTGGGATTACTCCTCCTAGTCTGCTTTAATGTGGTCTATGATGATGCAACGGGTAGTATCAACTAGGGAATGTAACTGTGTAATATGGCTACTTATAATAGCCATAAAATATGCACTTTCTAATTGTATTGTTATTGCTAATGGTAGTAACCCATATTATTATGATATCTATCTTTTGTAAGCAAGTTTTGGGTAGTCCCTGAAAAATATATTTAGTTGTTGATTTCTGCACAGCAAAAGTTCCTAGCAACTTTACTGAAACTTTTTCTTTCCTCGGCCCTTCCCTTAATATCATGCGAAATTCTCATTCATTTCCTAGAAGCCACTTATTATTTCTAGAAGGAACTTGGATCTAGATTGAAGTTAGTCGAAACAGTGCCTGTTCTTCTTTGAGGTGGCCGCAAAGATATGTCTCCAGTGGAGTGACTATTTGAAGTAATGGTGTCACATTTAAAAGTACTATTAAGGAAGGCCATGGGAAACCTCAGAAAACTATCTCAGATGCAAAAATGAAAATCTGATAAGTAGAGGATTCAGCTAACGGGGATGGTGCCATTCATGGCGATGCAGGAGGTAGATCTCAGTGGTCAATATCATATGCAATCCTTGTACAAGTGAATTGACAGTTATGAATAACTTAAAAAAGGATAACATAAATAAAAAGGAAACAGTTTTAGAAGCCATGATTTACAGAATTAGAAGAGATTGATTGACAAAGATTGAAACAAAATAAAGGAAAAGAAGCTTCACAAAGAGGATAAAATTGAAGGAGGAATGTTACATGGAATTATGGGTTAATGGTTACCGAAATCTGCTGTACGATACATCATTTTGTGTGGCTTTGAAACTTATGCCAAAAAATAAGACAAATTCGAATATGTCGATTTGAAAAATGAGGAATAAAGAGAAAAGAGGTCATACAAAGAATGTAGTGCATATAGTGGCAATGGAATTAAAGCGACAAATGCTGTGTTAGCAATAGAGGCAGTAATGATTAATCAGGCTGAAAGCACTGAAGGTATTAACTTCCCATGTGAAGTTGTTTACTGTAATGTAGTATGTTATGGCATTTATTTTGTTATTTAGCATTACTCCGAGAACAACACTTTTTGGTCTTTACATCAGACTATTAACAGTCACACAATATAAATGATTATTAGTTTAACAATGCACACAAACACCCAAGCCCTAGGTGAAGGAGAGGGCTGAAGGTTGGCCTTGGTCAGCAATTAAAGTTAAATTGAAACTTAACCAGTCATTATAAAGCCTAGCCTTACGACCATGACAGGTGGAGCTTAGCAGTGCGGCAGTACTTAAGTCCGTAAGTATACCAAAAGCCTACCATGATCAGTAGATTACTCTAAAATTAATAACAATTATGGAAGAAGAAAGGAAATTGCTAGGTACATTTTTGATGCCGGAAGAAATAGGTGGCAGTATAGGGAGGTTATCGGGTATCCAAGGCTGTAAAGAAGGATAAACAGGGTTGCATTATTTCTAGGCAAAGAAATGGTCATTCTACAGATCATGAACTAAGTATGGATGGAAGGAAATAAAAGACAGTGAAAACAAGTTTATGGTTGAGGAAGTGCTGGCTTCCAGGTTTCTGAAGTACATGATGACCTTACATAGTTTTAAGGGATTACTCCAAACTTACGCCTAAATAGTAAACTAACCACTCGTGAATATGAGAGAACCAATCTCCTTTAATAATAAATACATGTTTTGAATTTTGCTTTATTTGTCCGTTAACTTCGTTCATTAATCATCTGAGCCACCACACTTACATTGATTGTAAGAAAATCACGAGCTCCAATCGTACACTTATACCAACTGTTGAAAAGCTAAAATCATATGTATGTTTATTAAACTAACTCAGTAAGTCATAGGTGATCCGTTACTTTTAAGATATGTAGGCTGCAAAATATTCCAAAAGAGACATCCAGATCTACGAATATATTTCGATCATCAAAGATCTAGTTTTACTATTTTCCGGTCACGAACACTTAAACAAAGTTAATAAATTTTGAGTATTCTTATTGACATCAACATATAAAATCGCTGAAATACGAGGGTCATCCGGAAAGTAGTACCCGTTCGTGAAATAAAGACACAAAAGTAAATATTAACAAACATAAAAAATTTTATTTGAAAGAGGATACTTTAAACTACTTCTCAACATAATCTCCAAGCAAATTAAGGCATTTGTCATAACGTGTGACAAGTTTCTGTATTCCTGCTGCATAGTCCTTCGCCGCCAGCTCATTGAGATACAGGGTCACTCCTTCTTTAAGTTCTTCATCGCTGTCAAATCTTTTTCCTGCCAAAAAGTCTTTAAGCATTGTCCCACCTTGCACAAATTTTTGCATAATGCAGATGGTGTTTAACAATTTCATGAACAATTGTTCGAGAAACATTGGGAAAATGCTCACAGATGTCATCAATTGTGACGCGCCGATCGTTCCTCACGAATTCGTCAACTGAGCTCACCAGTTGGTCTGTAATGACAGACGGTCTCCCCGAACGCTCATCGTCGTGTGTGTTCCCCCTCCCCATGTTGAAGTTGCGACACCACCGCCGAACAGACGACTCGTCCATTACATTGTCTCCATACACCTCCTTTAATTGGCGATGAATATCACATGGGCGAACGTTTCTTGCATTGAGGAATTTAATCACTGCCCTCACTTCACAACTGGCGGCGTTCTCAATTTTTTTAAACATTGTAAACAATCACAGAAACAACACAGGCAATGCTAGCGTCACGCAACTTGGCTCAGAGAAGGAAGACAAGCCACTGACGCTATCTGACCTCGTCCAGCGGCTACTCGCGTCGTCAGCACTTCATGCGGCACGAACGGGTACTACTTTCCGGATGACCCTCGTATAACCGAAACACCATAATCGAGTATATCGATAGTATCGATTATATTGAATAGAAGAAAACTGGAACTTCGAAATCTACGAGAAGCCTCATCGATTATCACGTTTGTCGCGAGATTTCTTCAATCTGTAAACGTGCAGGAAATAACCTCGTGGCGAGATGGGTGTGTAATAATTTACCTTTTTTTGGTTGTTGATGAGTTGTGGATGTTGTAAATATTAGTTCACTAACCATTTTTCTGTGTTTGTGAAATTGGAGTGTATTTCCTTACCGACCGGCATAATAGATAAAACTTTGGTCAACCATGCGGTCGTTTTGCGTCAACGTGCGACTAACTAAGAATGTAAAGATTTTTAACGAACTAAAAATTTATGTCTATATATTTATTTCATCAACAATTTAGGTAAGCCCCGTGGTCTTAGAACTGCGAGAAAACACGTGAATCATCGCCGTGAGCAAAGATGGGCAGATAAAGACTACAAAAAGGCTCACTTAGGTTCAAGATGGAAGGCTAATCCATTTGCTGGTGCTTCTCATGCCAAGGGAATCGTATTAGAAAAAGTGTAAGTGGCTAATTAAATTGTGACTCATTTCAGTGTCCTTCGATGGATAATTTCAAATTCATCTTATTTTACAGTGGCGTTGAAGCTAAGCAGCCGAATTCAGCCATTCGAAAGTGTGTTAGGGTCCAACTGATTAAAAATGGAAAGAAAATTACAGCTTTTGTTCCAAGGGACGGTTCTCTAAATTCCATTGAGGAGAATGACGAAGTTTTAGTGGCAGGATTCGGACGAAAGGGTCACGCTGTGGGTGATATCCCAGGTTGGTTTTTTTAGTACCTAAGATTTAATTGCAATATTGTGAATGTTTTTTAGTTATCCGGATTCACGATCAATTAACCAAAGTTGCCTGAAGTCCTTGTTGTTTTTTATTGTGCATCTATGATGGTATCGGAAGTTACGAAGATCCGACAACCACTTGGACAATAATTATCACATCCGCTCTTGTATTGTTGTTATTTGAGTAAATGTTTGCCAATATTTCAGTGGGATTAATAGTTTTATATTAATTTGACGAAGTAATTTTCTTAATAAAAGGGGAAACTTTGAACATAGCCCGTATCGTTTTCTAGCGAAAACTTAGCATTCGAGGCTTTCCTCCAGAGTAATAAGGGGAGGTCTGAAGTTGGTACGCACAAGTAGCTCGTGCGTGACACGCATAATTAAAAACAGTAAAATACACGTCGTTTTAACTGAAGATGTGCATTGCCAAAGAGATTGTCGTCGATATGGCGACATTTTCCAGCTCAGAATAAACTATTTCGGCGGTTTTTCTTTCATCAGTTCAGTCACTTCGAGTCCCAAGTTTCTGATGTACATTGTTTGTGGGTCATGTTTCAACATTTCTATGTTGTACAAGAAAATCGCTTACAAAACGAAGGGAATCATGTTGATTTTGAGGTAGTAGTTATATTGAGACATGCCTTTTGTTCATATTAGCATTATTTCCAAAAAAATTCTACCTAACCTATTTAGATCTTCATGCATATTTTATCTCCAGACTTGGTAGCAATTTTATATTGTGCTGAATTTAGTGTCTCTACCACATCCTCTGCCCAGTAGATGAAGTGGTTTTATTTGGGTTCAGAACTTTTAAAATCTTAAGAAGGGGAAAATTGTTTTGTGTGCAGGACCAGTGTAAGAACACTTTCTTGTCGTTGGCAGCATTGTTTCAAGAAGTGAAGCGATTCACCATATCTACCAGAAGGAAGTCCCGCGAAGTAAAGGGGTCTGCAGTGTGTGCGATGAGATTTTGAAACAGCTATCCATAAATTGCACAAAGTGTCAGTTGTCATTTGATTTTCTAGTTAGTATCATCGATGAGGCTATTTCCCTGTTGCAATTTGACTGTTTCTAAGTTTAATATTATGGGGAAAACTTTGATATATTCCATATTTCCAGTTTTATTTTTGGTTATTTTCAGTGGCTTTTAATTTTTCTTTAGCAACACATAGTTGGCTCCATAGTAATTAAGAACTTAGTAATATGGAGTCCCAAAAATGATTTGGTCAAATTTGATAAAAATTGAGATTTTTGTGAATGCTTTTTGCTAATAACACTGTAAATTTATGGTCCTACTTTCAAAGTACAATTTCCCTTCAGTTATTTCCAAATCTATCGTCAAGCACTGATGAAATTACCAAACAATATTCAAATTTTAAATGCTGTGGTTTTTTATCAATATTGTGAAAGAGCTCTATTAACCTACAAAATATTAGAATTTTTTGTTCACTTTATAAGTAGGTTACCGTAATAAATTCTAATTAAGTAAATCCTAAGTTAGTGTTTCAAATGTTAATGATAATCTATCGGTTAAGGTAGGTTGAATGGTCACAGGCTATACATTAGTGCAATGACATATCTGCTTGCCTCTCCAATGAAATTTCAACCTGGTCATTGCCCACTACAGCCAGTTCCTCTTCAGTTCTGCATACTTCTTTCCTCCCTTCATTCCAGTTATCATGCCAACCCGTTTGCTACTGCTTCTTTGCTTGCTTGCCTTATATCCTCCACTCTATCACTGTCTTACACATTCCATTGGCAATCATAATTCCTTTGTCTTTCCTGCATCCTTTGGATGTCCCCCAACAATTCTCTTCCCCCACCCTACACACCTCTTGGGTTTTTTCCTTTTTGTTCTTTTCACCTTTTCTATCCTTGAATGGGTTAAATTAGGTTAATACTTTTGAAAAGTCAGCTTCATAACTTGTAAGTTTGAATGAATTAAATGATTAAAAAGTTAAGTATTCAAATGCATATGTTTTGTACCTTATTAAATCACTGGGCAGAAAGTTGTCAAAGATTATTAAATGATGTGAATGTAAACATAATGTGGTACGTGAATATATTCATGTATTTTAGTAAGCATTTATTTCAATTTTTCTAAATAATTTTTCTTTAATTTTTCCAGGAGTCCGTTTCAAGGTTGTTAAAGTAGCAAATGTGTCTCTGCTTGCCCTTTACAAAGAGAAGAAGGAGAGACCTCGTTCATAAATATTCCCATTATGTACACTTTCAATATACTAAAATGACGTAAAAATTGCATTTTTATTTCTATTTCTCCTTTTTTTGTTATTTTGGTTTATCTAGATATGATATAATCATTGTATTTCTGAATATGGATCTATATTTGTTTGTTGGCTTAGGGATAAAGATGTTTTACTATTAATACCAAGAAGTCTTTTGAAAAACAGTTGGAGGTTATTTACAACAATCTTAAATTACATAAAAAATGCACTTCTAAATTTCTGGCATCACTTGGAGGAATTTATCCATCTTGAAAGAAATTGAAGCAGCTATTTTTTCCATTAAAAAATTATTAGACGTGATCTACGATTTTTTGCGTTGATATCACAATGCATGGTCTTCGACTCCCTCCCTCCTCATCACAAACTCCTCTTCTTGACTATTGTAACCTGTATATGTGAATGTTTGCACCTAATGTGTGATGTTATGCAACCTGGGTCGTGCATAATGAATAGTCATTTTCTTTGTGGAATACATTGATTTAAGGTCATACTTATAAATATTTGTTGCCAAAATCATTACAAATTTGATCAAGTGAACATTGATTTTCAAAGATACATGCTGGAAAATCATACAACTATAAATGTAGCTTATTTAATGCTATAATACTTGGATATATGTCAGCAATTGGAAATTTTGTCTTCAGTGTAACTTAGTGGAATATATATTATTAATTTTAATGGCTTTTTCAAATTTCTACTTGGGAGCATATATTCTTGACAAGAGTTAATTTGGTGCCAACTTTCGGTGGAGTAAGTCAATCTAGTTATCGCTACTAGAGAATAATTAAGGAAATCATGATTCACAGAAATTCGGGAGACTATAGAAATGGATTACATGAAGCAAATCCTTCAGAATTAGAGAAAAGTCAGTGATGGGGTTGAAAAGTAACATTTTTCCTGGTAAATGTAATCTCTACACGAGGTGAAAATACCTTTGCCCATTTTAGGTTTTCAGTAATTAACATTTTCTGCTACACCTTTGGTGAAGGGTTCATGTGGTTTTTTTGACTCAATATGTTGATTGAATACTGTTGGGGAGTTTTTTTAAATAGGAAAACTATTCAGTTTGTGAACACATTTTATGCTTTTGTTATTCAAAATAAAATTCATTACCCAAGAGCATGTGTATTCAGTGAAAAATGAACTTGTGTAAAGTTTAAGAGTAATTAAAAAAATTAGTGTGTATGTAACTAATTAGGGCCATTGTATGCTAGGTCGTAGTTTTTCTCTAAATATTTTATCATAACTTTAAATTTTCAAGATCATAGACCCCTATTTTCATAAAAATTATTAGTTTGGAGCTTCCTGTTTTTCAGTTAAGTTTCTTAAAATATAAATTATTTGAGATCACTGTGTATTTCAATGTAATATGTAGTTTGAGATTTACCAATCCTGAGTGGGTAGTTAATAAGAGTGCCCATACTGCAGCTTACATTAGGCAAAAATGTACATTTATCTACATGACGAAATAATCAAATGTTAAAACTAGGGTTTTGCCAAGTGAATAGTGGGGTGTGTGCTTTTAAGTGAAAAATAAGATAATTGTACATTCGTTGCACATCTTGGCCTCATATTTTGTCAGAGTGGTAACTTTTAAGGAAATTCAATTGCTGTAGAGCCATTTGATTAGCAGCATTGGTCCATCAACAAAGTATCACAGTGAAGATTATTTTTTTCCTTTTTAACAATGTGGTAAACTTATGGAGATAAGAAAT
Organism: Hetaerina titia; assembly: GCA_037158775.1. Taxonomy (NCBI): domain Eukaryota; kingdom Metazoa; phylum Arthropoda; class Insecta; order Odonata; family Calopterygidae; genus Hetaerina; species Hetaerina titia. The sequence continues at coordinate 31,077,168 of CM073768.1, read as the reverse complement.
TGTTTAAAATATTCTTGTTGTAATTCAACTTTGGTAATAAAGACCTTAGTGTGATACCTTTAATGACAATACAAAATATCTAACTCATCCATTTATAGAGTATTACTAAATTCCTGGTGAAGCACTTACATAGAAAGGACTTGCAAGAGGATAGGGCATAATTAATTATTTGTAAACTGTTGGAGTAATGCTAAGAGTCTAAGGAAGGTGTTCCTATGCCATGATAGGAGCTCAAATTTCTAGGTGAAAGTCCATGCAATTGTACCCCATATTGAGAGGGATCAATACATCTACTGTAGTTGTGCTACTAAGTTACACTAATATTAAATGGAAAATACAGAGCTAAATGATTGGTTCACAAACTGAGATCATTACATTTTGTGAACATGCAATAATCTACTTGTTTAAAACAATTTTGCATTTGTTCTGGAGTAAATGTTATATTTATCTGTTCTTAAAATAAGGGTTTGAGTATTCATGTTTTCATTGGCGTTATCTCAAAAGTTGGGGTGTCCATTGTTAAGTACAAGTCTTGGAAGACGAGACCTCTTTTATGATTCCGCATGACTGAGCTGAGGCATGAAGGGAAATATAACCAGTTAGCAAACAATACTGCAGTTAACCAATCTCTTCAATTAATTGTTAGTAGACAGGTCCTTCTCCCTTGAAAGCAAATGGGTTTTTAGTCAGCTGAGTGTTAACATAATGATAGTGTAATAGTTAAGATATTTCGTATTGGAACAGATTGCCCCTTTCAGGTCCAAGTTTTTGCTGTTTGAATCCAAGCTGTTACATCGGCATTGAAATTTTGTAGGAATCTGTAAACCTCAAAACAGGAAGTGAAAGAATAAAAAGAATTCTCACCCTGACAATGTTTTTCATAAATGCTTAGCTGGCATATTGTGCTTGCATACCAAAATAATAGGTCTGTCCCAGAAGTAGGACGACTTATTTTTTCCCAAATAGATGGTTCCTCTGGTTGAGGGAGGGGTTTCAGGAAAGGTCGGTGGCAGTAGCTCCCAGCCTTTTGTTGGGAGTGGGTCATTCATTTTTGAATCTTCTATATTGTGACCTCTTTAGTCGATGTCATAAACTGGTGATTGGAACAGCACCACGACCCTTCAACCTCAAAAATTGACGAAAATATTGCAGGAGTGAAGGATTTGTTGAGCAGGGGTTGCAGGTTGTGTTCAATTGGTTTCTGATGAACTTAGCATCTCTAAAAGTGATGTGCATCGATTTGTAGCTGAAAACACGGGCATGAGAAAGGTGTGCAAGAAATTGGCGCCGCGAATACTATAGATGCAAACGTCTGCCATAGGAAAATCTATGCTAGAAAGATCAAGTCTTTCATCAATTAACCTCTATTATCTTGGAGGTATCCATTCAAATCCGAGTTTTTCCTAGCGAGAGACGCTAGCATTTATCCAACTTTGGAAGATCCAACTGTGGTTCATTTTCTGACTGCTACTAAGAGTAATTTAAGAGGATAGTTCAAAATCTATTTATTCCTTAAATCATTGGTTAATGAGATATGGTTCAAATACATGCTTCCAAAGACACCGGCGGTACTTTTAAGTCATTCAAATCACCGTTTCCGAGACAAGTGACATCTTTGGTGGCATTTTGAACTGAAAAAATGACTACGTATTTTGTTTATTAATCAAGACATTTATTTACATTATGGTGCTGCAAACTGTTTTGATTTCCTATCATGATCTGCATGTTGTCTTCTAGTCATAACAGCTCAACATTGTTCGTTTTCTCTTAAATCTTTTATAATGAAAAAACATTGACGGAAATCTAACTTGCAAGAGTTCAGCTTTTTCTTCACAGTGCGTCAGCCCAGATTTTACCGAATGAAAGAAAACGAAGACAATGCCTGGTAAGTAGTTGTTCATTCTATGCTAGCATTTATGTAATAAGATAGCATTTACACTCGTTATGTTGAAAATTATGCTGAATTTTACCTGTAGTAATAGGGCTTTTTGAGTGCAAGTAAAATGTTCAAGTTTAATATTTCAAATGGTTGTTTAATCGGCGGTCATCATTAATTGGTGACGTACTAGTGCTGTAATTTTACTCGCCCTAATTTTATGAAACATTCCACCGATATGTTTCATTCCAGCAGCTTTAGATGTAATCCTTCCTATCATGTCAGTCTTATTTATGATATATGAAATCGTTTGCCTGAATTACAATCTTTCAATGAAATAACTAGAAAGTGTTTTATGTTCTTCTTGGCGGCACTTACTAACTATATACTGTATTTATGTGTGGGGGCTGGGAGATAAACGATGGTATTTCCATATTTTATGGAATGTTAGTGTTAGTTAGTCAACAATAGTTAGTTAGTAGTAGTTAGTCAACAATAACTTCTGTGTAGGTAGGAATATTAAAGTAAAAGGCTTTCCTTGCTTTGGAAGCTCCATGACAAAAATAGTGTCCATTCGAATTGACTTGGCTTCTTTATCCTTTGTCTTAATGACTTTCATCTTTGAAAAACTAAACTAATCTGTAGTAAATATCGTATCTACATCTAAACATCGTTGCCACAATTAGTGCCATATACCAAAATTTAAACCTGTAGTTTGAACTCTAGCTGCCTTAATGAATCCAGAGCCAACTCCAGGACCCATGGCCAACCATAAGAGGCACAATTCAGGAAAATCTTTTTTTAAAGGCATTTTAATATAACTCAACCACTCCTGGTGATGTTGACACCTTTGTTTTTTGCATCACTGCCAGCTTGGGCCAGGCTACCATCAAAAAGTGAACTTGTTTCACCAACTCTAGTGCATGCCCCTAACTTTAATCTTTAACCTAGTCTTCCTATTCTTGAGAAACTCTTACATTTGATTTATTTAGATTGCTTTTCATTCAATGTCACTCACACTGATTTTCAAATGCACACAGCAAAAGTAGGCAACTAATAGCACTGTGATCACTGAGAAACAGGTTCTGTGTGGTCTACTTTAAACAAACTTCGTCTTTGATATGGAATTGGCGACTCAAATATATTTATAAAAGAATGTTCCACTACAACAATTTCCTCTTTCCACTAACTAAAAATTTTGTGATCAAGTCTTCGAATTTGGCTTGAGAACATTCTTCCTCTGTGACTGGGAAATTGAAATTTCAACTGTATCACTGGAGTGCAATTTATAGGATTGCTTTCTTCAAATTTATTTTTCTGCTTGAATACCTTGTTCAGTATAGTATATACGATTCAAAAGTTTAAACATCTCCAGGGTGTCTTATCTAAACATTTAAGTACATCAGCATTAATTGTCAGTCTCCGACAGCCTTAATGTCCATGTAAAAAATAATAGTGCTCGAGGTGTTTACAGAATAATAAGTTGTACCAATTTTTGGATGGCTTATTAAATATACAGATTTTATTCATAATCATATTACTGTTTTGATAAAAAGATGTTATTTTTTAAAAACATAGCTAAAATGAAAGTAGTATGATGATGTACATGTATTACAAAAATGAATGAAAGCCCATTCAGGTGGAAAGAACAATCACAAATACATAAAATTGCTAAATATTCATGTATCTGAAAATTTTCAAGTTTTTCTTAACATTAAATGTGTTTTGGCTGCATAAGATCCACCTTGTGATGATTAATGTTTCAGATTTACACTATTGACATTGTACTTTGACTTGCCCATCCAAATCCTAACTGATGGTGCCATATTTTCTGCCTAGCACAAGACATTTTGCTATTCTTTCATCTTTATCTGACATCGCTCCATTGTATACTTTCATATATTTTTACAAGGTCATTGTTATGCGTTTTACACAGGTCAGACAATCACAAAACCAAGAGGAACCACATTCTACAAGTTTTAATTTATGATCCTAAAGGGTTATGGAAGTGAAATAATTTCGCGATTTATGGTTCCACAGATGGCATGACAACTCATGGAAATGGCTCTACTCATTAAAAACTTTAATTTGCAATGGCATAGTTCATTTTTACATGGCATCAAGGAAAATATATTTCCACATATTTTGTTTGTATTTGTTTGATGGCCTCAAAAGAGCTGTGCTGGTGGGAGTAATAATAATTGCTCCTGGTAGGATCACCCATGCCAGATGGGTCAAAGGTTAAGAGCCAGAAGAAAGGTAGTCCACACAGCGTCTGTTCCTCAGAGAGGCGGTTGAAAAGGCTGACTCTCAGCCTTTGCAACCATCTGAGGTCAGCACCTGGCGCGAGTAGAAATCTGACCCGTCCGATATGAAGCCAGTCGAATCGCTGACGCCTCAATCGCATCCGAAGGAGCTAACTTGGTCTACTCGGGAACGATATAGAGAGACCAGTTATTCAGGCGAAGGATCAAAATCACGTCTAAGTCTAAATGAGCATGACTTTAACCAATGGAAAAACACCCAAGAATTTTTGGACACGTTCGCTCCTTCAGTGTTAATATTTTACAAGACGTTTGTGCACTGAATACTACTTGAAGAAAATTTGGAGTACTTTTGATCGCTGAAAAATGTTCAGTGTTAAGCTGTTATTGGTCTTCTTGATGATGCCTTTCAGCATTTATTGATTTTTAGTCTTTCGCCGAAAACTTATATCGTAAGAGTTAAGTTTATAATGTTATCAGTATCTTTATTTTCTCTCGTATACTGCCTATTTTATAGAAAAGGTAGGAAATAAAACGATTTTTCGTTTGCGCATAAGGTATACCTTGCGTACATAATGAGGGTGCACACCTCAAACAAGAACATTATGTTCCAATCAATGTCGTACGACATTTCATTTTTGTCACATATTTGTATGTAGTTCTGTCAACAAATGGTTGTCTCATTTTAATGCCCATGCCCTTTCGCGTTAAGCGGTCTTTCCGACATTCTTCGTCATCCCTCTCACGTTGTACCCTGTTAGTAATATTCCATTAACCACCCCACCCTAAAGTGCACCCTCTAATCACTGTAACTCATCCCATCTCTCAACCCCCTCCCCTTTCCCGGAAGTTCACCGCCCCTTCCCTTATCTTTGTCCACCAATCACCTGCGTCCGTCGAACCATTCTCGCGCGTTCCTTCGACAGGTGCTAGTCAAAATTTGTTCCTCGGTGAGCAACGAGAGTGGTTGGTGAGCGTACAACCCGGACTGCGAGAACGCCTGAAAATCGCAAGCAATGAAGAGAGAACGACGAAAAATCACAGGTGTGTCTCCATCAAGTCGTGTTTGTGACGAATTATTCTTAATTCTCGGTCATTTTGCTGAATAATTATTAGAATTATGTTGTTTAAACGTATTTCCCGGGATGGTTGACATGCGCCCTGAACTCTCTCTATATTTCTCGTAACCTTTTCTTATTTTTTTTCTTTGATACTTGAAGTCGTAATGCTGGTTCGCGTTTAAAAAGATAAATTTGCCTATGAAAACGACCCGAAGTTAATTAAGGCATCGTGACAGACAACTCCGAATTTGGGGAAAGGTGAAATTTGACGCGAGGCTAACCGAAGGTAAATGCTCCTCTTTTTGACTGTACTGTTCAGACCTTCATTTTACTGTGGAGACTGGAAACTTTCTGCGCATTAAGTTGTTTAATTGTGCGTCCATGCTTCTGTAGTTCTGAAAGGCAAGCTCGAACGAGAGACAAAAAGTGTTCGGGGTGGAGATGTTGGGTGACTTTGTAAATGTCATCTCAAAGATTGGATATAGGCTGCAAGATGGTGCGTTGGATTTTGATGATTACTCTTTCATACGGTAGTTTCGCTTATTTCTAATACAATTTACTTCACGGTTATACAGTTAATCCTTCCCGTATCGGAATGTGCGTAACAGGACAGACCCCCGAGGGGTTGAAAAGCAGCACTCCAATAGTTACGGCGTTAAGCAAATAAGTCATTGTATTGATTGGATGCTACGACTTAAATAAGGTACAATGTTCCGCCATTGAAACTTGAAAGACGATAACATTAATTAATATGCCCACCATTGTCAACCGATTTCCTTACAGGGGACAAAATATCACTCATTAAGGGGTAGCAACTGCTCCTTAGTGAGAGCTTTCTGGAACAAGGAATTCCAAATAACGTCGTTAACCGTGATACCGGCACCAAATTTATGGCATGATTCGAAGGATAAGACGCCACGGAATGCATTATATAGAGCAATTTTGAATTGTCGAAAAAATAAGTTTCACAATTACCCTTTCATATTTCTTTTTGAAACAGATAAAAAATATATCTTGTACTTTCATTAATAGGGGGGATCAGGGTGATTGACACAGCCAATTTATACGTCAATGGCGACGAAACGCTAAAAACCAAGTTTCGAGAGGCGATCTTCGATTTTATATATTATTCCGTCAGATTCCAACAAGACATTCAACATTTAAAATATTTCATTTTGGTGGACAGGACAACCAAAAAGAAGGCGGATTGACATGATTCATTTAAACAACGGTATGAACATAGTGTTAAAAAAAATAAATTTGAGTTAATCCCTTAAATTAGAGCGGGAGGTGCTCCATTTATAATTAAGGGAAAGAGCGAGCGGTTTCTCATCTCGCTCTCATTTTCGCTTGTTCCTTCTCCAAGCACAAAGAGAAAAGCATTTAGTGAGTAACCTCTTCGGGTGATGTGGAATAACTTGCAGTTATACTAAAAGCGTGTTGTATTAATGAATACTGGTAATAAAAATGGATAAAGTCATCCATGCATACAATCTAAAAACTTTCCATCACATCCCATTTTCACAGCTCAAGCCAATGAGCATGGGGTAAGCGAATAGTTGCAGATAGAATGTCGTGACTAATGTTATGCCAAATTGTAGAAAAATAAATCTTCTAGTTTAGCACATAGTACTCTGGTGAAGATAGTGGGCCCTGGATCCTAAAATTCAACATGAGCATTGGGTGTCCTTGAACCTTATGATAGAGGAAGGAGTGCAGTGTCTGAATGGAGATTTTCAAGCAAAAAAATCTTTTTGCAGATATTGTCGGAAACATTTTCCGTTCGCAATACAAGACTTGGTGCTTGTGCTAAATTAAATTTAGTTATCTTTCTTGGGCCATAAGTCATATACTGCGTAGTTAATACTGGTCTTGCAATTGCTAGTGATTACAGGCAGTATTACTGAGTGTGTGTCCAATGTAGAGAGGTTAATGTAATGGTTTAGGTGAGTCACTTCGTGCATATTGTGTTCGTATGGCTGAAAAATCCATAGCTGGTCGGCTAGTCATGGGCTAGCTCTTTGCGAGCTAAGTTCAGTTAAGTTTTTAAGGTATCTCGTGCGCCATCTTTTGCGTAAACTTTTGAAATAATTGTCAATCACCCCAGGGAAATGGAACTGTGAAATTAGTTTAGGGTTAGGTATTATTTGGTGCTATCAATTATGCAAATAATGGATTGTAAACAATTTTCGAAATGAATGCTACTGCTTTGCTCTGAAAAATGTTCAGTGGCCGCTGTTGGCCACATGGCTGCTCTCGAGGGAGACTGGAAAACATATCATTTAAATTTGAATTCCACCAAAAATTTTAGTATGCAGTTCTTGGTGTGCTTTTCACCGATTTGACCCATACCTTACTGAGGCGAATTTACTGCACAGAGAGGTTCATTCGTACATACCTAACATCTCTTCCTTATGTAAGTTTATATTTTCTTAATCATTGTCCCGAAACATTTATTAGCTTGTTGTACTATACTAGTTGAAGTGCTGGTGTCGAATACAAGGACTTGTAATTATTTCTTGGGATTACTAATATCATTTGTTGGTGGGACGAATTATTTTGGAGATCGTGAAAATAATTGCTTTTAAAAAATTTGTATTTTTTGGAGCATTTCTTGGAACTTATTTTAGTGATTCTATTTCATTCATTGATCATGAATGAAATAGACTTAGAAATATTAATTTTGGAGAAACAATTACACAGGCCTACAAAAAAAATTTTTTTTTGGTGCCAGGAATCTTTGTGATGATTTTAACTATATTTGTAGAGCTGAATCCAAATATGAAATCTGTTTTTATTTAACAGCTCTACTTTTTTAGATATGGCACATCTTACCATTAGTTGTTTTAATATTTGTTATATTCCGGAAAATAATTTTCAAAGTTGAATAAATCTATAAGTATACTAATTTATAACCACTCTGCGGTGTTCCTTTTATTTTCAATAAACTGTCAATAAGTTTTATGTATATTTCTATATTGTAGGCCAATGAGATAATTATTAATATAATATTCCCATATCATCGTGTAGAAGATTTTTTTATGTAAGTAACAACATTTCCATATCTTGAAAACTATAGCTGATAGGAAAAAGCTAGTGTCATAATTGGATTCAGCACCCCAATTGTTCTTTAAATCAGCATTAAAAGCTCCGGCACCAAAACCACTGTTGGCCTATGTTATTATTCATCCGATATATCAGTAAGACTTGAAATTTGAGAAGAGGCTGTAAAAAAGCCTAATGAATTCAATGCTAGTTTAAGTGTGTTTGATGCATACTTGTTACAATCGGGACAACTTTAGAGCATTTGTTTTTTGAATTTTACCATGCTTATGATAATCGTTATTTTGTTTTTTTACAAATATTTTGTTTTTTTACAACGGCTATTCATTTATTAACTTTTTGTTTTCCCATTAAAATTTTCAAACGTCATATTCACTGTACATATTTTGTTGCTATGCATTTTATTTATTTTTGTCATGCTACATCTATTTTTGAATTTTTCATTTGCATCTTTTTGCAATGCACCTCTCCTGCCCCAGTAGGTAGGCATTTTGTCAAGAGTGATTTCTTGATGTCATGTTGATCCTTGGGATAATGTTTGGTAATGTCCTGCATGTGTGGTCGACTTTCATGGTCAAACTGACGAACCTTTAATGGGCTTTGTAGAGATTATTAATTTTAGACTAACGCCAGACAGATCCGCCAAGTTTTTAGTAATTAAATTTTCTCTAGTCAAACTTTAACATTTACTGAATTCATAGGTGCTGCGGTGAATAGGTACTTGCGACTACATCGATAATTTGGGAAAAGACTTGATTATTTGGTAACTCTTCAGTTTAAACCAGAATTTCTAACCGTTGCTGTTATGATTTGAGTGCATTCTAAAATTCTTTGTCAATCTAAATTGAACTTATCCATTAATGCTAGGTACGACTAAATAGGAGCATGATGTATGCGAGCACAGTAAAGAAATAGGGTTAGGTTAATTGAAGACGATTTGTCGCGATGGTCGTTGAATGTATATTTAATGGGGTAAACATTTTGTCAAGATTAAGATCTTCTATTGGATGAATTCTTTCATGTTTTGATAATTTTGTTATATTGAGGAGATGCCTCCTCTATATATCTTTTATTGATGGAAATAATGGGTAATCACCTACAATCATGACAGAAAACTCCAATTCAAAATGCAGTTATTAAGCTGTGATGTTACTGGGGCCATAAAAATAGTTATTCTTTGAATATTCTCTTCGCTTTAGTTTTTTGATAACATGTCCATGATTACACTCTACGGTAACGTAAAATGATTAAATGTAAGGAGATTCTCGGAATTCAACGTCCATTTATTATACTAGGCATGTTTTGATAAAATTATTCCAGTCCTGCTACAAATAATTCAAAATGATACCGGTCAACTGTTTGAAATTAGAGCAACATCAAGTGCTTTGTAAAAATTAAATTAATGGAATTTGATCTGAATTTCATTATATATATGCAAAGTTGATAAATGGGTGGCCTTGAATACTTATTCTCGATAAAGTGGGTCTGATATAACTTAATGTTGAATGTGAATCTGACTGGCAGATAAAACATTTAAAAGATTTAATTATGTAAAATAATAGCAAATGCCTAAGACAATATTTTCACAAATAGCCTAAACGTCTTTTGGTTAAATGCAGATAATCAGGTACAGGTGAGAGGTAATATATAATGAGATAGAAATGATTAAGTAGGACCTTCTTTTCACTTTGCTGTTCCATATTTGAAAACTTTTAAGGTTTTGCCCAACGGTAGCTCAAAATAATGAAATGCAAAGTATTCCTCCAAATTCATAGAAAGCTCATTCAACTCTAGTTTATTATATTGGCCAGGTTTTGATAGTAGTTTTCCAGTCCAGCTATTAATAGTTCTTTGTGAAATTGAAGCATTGATCAGTGCTACGTAAATATTAAATCAATAGTATTTAAACATAATATTATTAATTTAAACTTGGAGATTTAAAGTAAGAATGCCATTAATTGGACATCTGAGTCTGATATCACTTAATGTTGAATGTGAATGCAGTTGGCACTAAATAAGTAGGGTTCTTAACCATTGCTATTGTTGGATTGTTCATTTCGGCATTCAACAATATAAGCTATTGAATCATGATAAATTTTTCCCATCATCAAATCCCTCAAATCTATAAATTACTTATACCTAAAATCAAACAAGGGCAACTGCTATGTAATTCTGGTCACCTACTATCACAAAATGACTGAACTAATTGAAAATAGCCCTTCCATTAAGTCTCCAAGTCATCTAAGTAACATGATTCATGGCACAATGGCGATGATAGCTGGTTGCTTGCATCTCGTAGATAAATCTCTCGGATTCTAACTCCACATTTCCAACCCCACTCTTCCCTTACAGTAAGGCTTTGCTAAAATCCATAAGAACGACTACTCTATGCATCCAATTGTCTTGGCTTTCAACTCCCCCACCTACCAGTAATCAAAATGGTTAACCTGAGAATTGATCAAACCTGTTTCCAAAATGACTAATAACCATTTCTACAAAGAAAATTTTTAAAATGCCTCATGTTCATAGTAATGTTCAATTTAAATTTACAAGCTATTGAGTGCTCAGCCGATTGATGCCAAGGAATGGAAGGTGTTGTTTGAATAATTTCTAGGCACATTTAAGTGCGTAGAATTAAACTGCAAATAGTCAATTTGATAAGCCATTGGAGACTTATGAAGTCTATAGTAACTTACGTATATTTGAACTGCACTTGTTGCTATCAGGGTAATTTAAAGCATTTGTCTTTGAATTTTCCAAGGCATAGTTAAATGTATATTTTGCTCTTTTTATAAATGTTATTGGAGTTTTTTTAGTTGCCAAACATCATATTCCAATGTTCATTATGTATATTGTTGGATTGTTGTAAAATACCTACCTTGCCCCATTACTATTATTAGTCATTTTGTCTTGAATAAATTCATGATAGTCTTAACTGATCCATTGGATAACTTCTGGTAACTGTTATCTGCATGTTTAGTCAACATTGGTGGTCGCACCAAATTCATGAGTTCATGAGAGAACAACATGTAGAGGTCAGTACTAGGTTATGTGCACCAATGCAGAGACAGGCCAATTTTTTAGTAATTAACCAGTTATAATTTACTAAATCCATGCGAACCTTGGAGTAAATTGGTCCTTACATATGTATTTAATTTGCAGAAATGGTATTTTACTTTTTCAGTTAACACAAGAATAACTTAACTCATTAATTTGACAGTAACATTAGTTCTTACTGCTGAGATGCTTAGGCACTTGATAACAGTATGAAAATAGCTGCTACTTAAAGGTTAATTTGTTGGACAGTCATGAGGGACATGCATATTTAAAAGGATAATTATTTGTCCTGCTTTCATATTGTAATAATTTGATGCCACATTGAGAATTTCTCTGAATATATTTTCCTCATAATTGTACGAGAGTATTCATGATGCATGGGAACTCGCGTACATTTATGAGATACAGAAAAGTTGACTCAATGTAGCATTAAACTATTACAAAGGGACTTTCCTGCGCCTGCTGCATCAACATGTGCCGGGCGGCATGTGGCAACTTTATTTCCAAAATCTGGTGCATTATTTCAATTGCCATCTACCACAATTTGGAGATAACCTTAGCCAGACCCCTGCAGAACATTTATGCAGCAGGGGCAGGGCATATATTAAGATGACACTTCATTATTTTCAAGCAATTATGCTATTTCATTCTAGTTATATAGTAATGAAATGATTACATAAAAAAAGAATTTGTCAATGTATAACATATTGTTGAAAAATAATTTATTTCCTTTGATATTTACAATATTTAAAAAAAGTAACATACATATATTATTTTATTACTAGTAAAATACTATTAGTATTTCACATATCTACATAAATAAGAGGTTGTTGCAAGTTGCAATATTCGGTTAAAACAAATATTATTACCCAAATGTTTTTTTTTCTAGTAGCCAGGTATTGTAAGAAGTTGTTGATAAATAGCAATCTTACATACAATAGATTTGTACTTTTAAAATTTTTGAAGAGATGCAACTTGATGTTGCAAGTTGTTAAGAATACCATTCAACAATATTAATTTAAGATAATTAATGACATTCTTAACAATTTCCAACAAGTTGCATCTCATCAAAAATATTATAGGTACAGATTCTATGGTAAAACCATTATTCCACATAGAATAGCTTAATATCTTTCATTTTTTTAATAGGATAGCAGGGGCTGCTCCATCTCATCTGATCCACCGCATGCTGCACCTTTAATTGCAAAAAAAAATTGTCTAAAGGTTAAAGAGATTCTTTGTTTTTCTGTGGAAATTGTTCTGGAATTTTACCAATAAATAACTTTCACTGATACTTTTAAATTATAAGTATCATTTTACCAATAAATTTCACTTTCAACTTATACAATTAATTTTGATGCAATTGGACAAAGTGATGATAACCTACAAAATTGTTGGAAACTGTCCATTGTCAAAGAGCAGTTGCCAGCCACAATAAAAATGTCCATTCCATTATTATTCCATTTCAATTGTAGGAACTCCTTTAAACCTCCTCCTCCCCAAACATACCTTCCATCAATCACTAATTCTATTCTGGTGATCCTCATTTGGATTTAATACAGCTTTGTCCAAATTAAGACAGTTAACTGAGAGCAAAGACATCCTTTGCTAAAACTGTAGTTACGGACAGGGCTGACATCTGGCTAACCCTGGGCTGGCTGGCTGGAAAGAAAAACATTCGTAAACAATTGCCATTCACCTTCTTCCTTAATTATTTTGTCCGCGACAGACACCAAAATCAATATCAAAAATCATGACTGCCCACAAAAGTTCCTGTAATAATAGTCTGGTATGACAGATGAACCAATTTTGGGGATTGACTACTATCATATGATCGTGATACAGAGTATGTTCTGTCCCCTTGTCTAACGAGGACACTCTTAAAGAACGAAAGATCATTAAACAAATTTCAGTGAACAATGGATAGAGAGAAGATTTAACTGATATCCTTTACAGTAAGAAACTTTCCCGTTTAGCAAAGTTATCCAAATGGTTCACCCACATACAGAAAACCAGCCAACCCAAAAACTGAAAGCTACCTTTATGCAGATGACACTGCTATAGCATCAACTTCCTTAGACCCAAATCATGCTGCAGAAAATATCCAAGAACACTTAGACAGCATAGAAGACTGGATGAGCGACTGAAAACTTACGTTAAACCCAAAAACATGCATCAACATTAATTACACCAGAAAATGGTAGAAACATAACACCCCCATTTACTATGGCAAGGAAAAGATCCCCCAGGCATCATCAGCCAAATTTCTTGGTGTACAACTGGACTAGAAACTCACTTGGCAAGCATCCACCCAATATTCACTTGACAAGGCCAACGCTTTTTCTCAATCCTGCCCCTCATAAAGTGCACAAGTCCCCTCCATCTTCTTACTAAGGTATTTCTGTTCAAATCCATGATACTACCTATAATAACCTATGGTTATCCAGCCTGGGGATCTGTAGCTGCAAAAAACCTGAACAAACTGACAATTTTGCGGACTCTTACTAACGCCCCTTGGTTCATCCGAAACTCAGACATTCACAAGGACCTCAAAATACCGAACCTACCAACCTATCTAAGAGACCTAGCCCTGTTATTTCAGCAAGCAATAGGAAATACTGGTAACCCTCTTATAGAACCTTTGTGGGACTATTCTGATCTTCCCCATTTTAAATACAAACGTGCAAAAACAAGTCTAAATGAATCCTAATAATCACCAAATATAAAATTGACATCAGCTGCACTTACATATACTCGTTAGCTTAATTTTGCCCTTAAGCCACTTATATCACACAACCGTTTAGCATAGGTGGGTATCGGTATAAAATGCACCTAATGGCGCAGTACTTAAGCATCAGTCAGTCAGCATTGGTCAGTTACTTAGTGAATAGATATATTAAGTACGTCCCATTAATCACTAATATATTTTTGTCTCCTGATATAAATTTTATTTATGCCATCTTTGATTTATTCCATCAGTATAGAGGATAAAAATAATAGACTAATGCTAAGAATTTTTCTCGGTTATAAGAGAGTCAACTGATCATTTACTTCCTTACAAAGACAATTCAACAATTATCAGTGCAAAAAAATTAATTATGTAGAAGATATTGTTATGAGGTATAACTTTTTTTTAGTTTAACATACCCCCATTGATATTAGAAGCAATTGTGTAAAATTGAAAAACTTATATATAAGTCCAACATCAAGTATTCCTTTCAATTGCATATGCTTAAAAAACTGTTGACAATTCCTGTTCAAATTCACACTTAATTCAAAATATATGTATAGATACTACAGAGGTACAAGGCTAAAACATTCCCATGACATCCCTATTGTACTGTTCCTTGTTGTGTTGCCCCTGGAGATGAAATAAAATGTGTGAAGTATCCAGCTTGCTGTGGTGTCTTTTATTTCAGCAGAACTGTCTGGCACTTTGAATGCAACAGAGGACGAGGATGTGCTGGGCATGTAATTGAGCGAGGTTAAAAGTGGTTAATTGTGAATTTCTTACTTGAGACATTAAGACTAGTTTAAAAATGTATATACGAACAAATGCTGTTAAATGAATGTTATCAAACAATTTATTGCACTGTTGGGTAACTTTGGGTGCATATTGGATCACTATTCCTTGTTCCTTAACTCATGGTATTTTCAAAGGTTATTAGTTATGGTACAAATAAAAATAACCGTAGTAATTCCTTACTGATTGTGCAGCTGAGCTTCTTTAGGATATACATGTAATGAAAAATAAGTATTCATTGATAGTTGAGGAAATTAAGATTGAAGTTTTTCTGTAAATATTTTTAATGGCCACTAAAACTTATGTTCAATTGCTATTAACCATTCGAAAAGGTTAGGCATCAAACATTCAAATAGCATAAAAAAGTATTCATGATCACTTAAACAATACTATAAAAGTGAACCTCTTCGTCTTCCAAGATTTTGCTGTTATTATCATTAGGTAATCTACCGGTTAAGGTAAGTTTTTGGATGGACACAACTATCAAATGAATATAACTCCAAAGAAAACCTAATCCAGCCACCTAATCTACATCAGGTCCCTCTTCATCTCTGTGTACTTCTTTCCTCCCTTCATCCCATCCAACATTCCTAACCTATTCCTGCCCTTTCCTTGCTTGCCCAACATTCTCCCCTCTATTACCTTCTTCAACATTCCACTACCGCTCAATACACCTTTCATCCATTTTTCCTGCCTCCATAGGATTTCTCTCAATAAACCCCTCTCCGCACCCACCATCTCCAGTACTTCCTCACTTGTTTTCCTTTCGGTCCATTTCACCTTCTCCATTCTTCTCCACACCCACATTTCAAAAGCCTCCAATCTACGTCTATCCTCCTGCTTCAGTGACTACGTTTTCGCACCGTACATAGCTATGCTCCATATCAGAGGTTTTACGAGTCTTTTAGAGTCTCTTAGTCTTTTAGAGTTTTCTACTACATTTCATAACAACTAATTGTGGTCAGAGTCTGCATCCGCTCCTGGGAAACTGTGCCAATTTATCACACTGTTCCTAAACCTGTGCCTAACCATAATATAATCTAACTGATACCTTTCTGAGCCACCTGGCATTTTCCATGTATACTTGTGCCTTTTGTGATGTCTAAACCATGTGTTGGTGATGACTAACCCCTGTCTCCTGCAGAATTCAATTGCTTTCTCCCCGCGTTCCTTCCTCGTGCCTAACCCATAGTCCCCCACCTCACCACCCTCTCTTCCTTGTCGCATTCCAATCCCCCATCACTATCAAATGTTTCCCTGCAGGAACACACGCGATTATATCCTCTAACTCATCGTACACCCTATTGACTTCTTCCTCCTTGTGGTTGCTCAGTGGCATGTATACCTGAACAATGGCCAAGTTCGTCGGCTCTGCTTTAATCTCCAAGAGTAAGATTCTATCAGTTGCTTGCTCTATGTTGACTACCATTCTTCCTACCCCTTTATTTAATATTACAGCAACCCCTCGTTGGCTCTTGTCCCCGCCACTGTATATCATTCTATAATTATCGATTTTGCTGTGTAAAGCAATTTTTTTCAGGATGAAAGTCACAAAAAATTTGCCATAATCATAACATTGGTGAGCACTCAACATTTTTCAAATATAGCACGGACTCATTAGTACACTCCATAAAACTCCATAAAAAAATCATACTGAGCTGTTGAACACAGCTTATCACTTAAGTAATTTATGTATCTCCTACCAACATTACAGCCCTTTATAATACATTATTTGTTTGAATATATATCTAAATAAAAGTGCTTTCCACATTTGGACTTCAACTTAAGGTATTTTGAATGTGGAAACAATTGAGATTTATCAATTGTATGACTGAACATACTTAAAAGCCCTGAAGCTCTTCTATTAATGAAAATATTTTTAATGAAAGCTTTTTAATTTGATTTTTTTTAGCTATTCGCAGTTAATACACACTATGTGTAACTAGTGTTTTTACCATAATTTGGTTTATTCATTATGCTAGCATAATTTTAATAGTTTACTAAACAAGTATATTTGCTAAAAAGAAAAATTGAAAAATGGCTCTTTTTTGGTCACCATTTTAGATGTTTATTTAGCTTGGGAACCCGAAAATACACAAGGACCATGATAAACTAATCGCAAAGAAGACATTTTTTACAAAAAGACATTGTTGAGAAATGTGATGCAGTCTCTTTAAAGTGGCCGAAAGCCATTAACTTAAATGGATTCAGAATTTAAACATCATCGTAGTATGCTTAAAATAAAGGGTTACATAGTTACTTAGAGGCTTTCATGTAATGGCTAGTGCAGACAAGGCAATAAATGCATAACTACTTCAGTAAATAAGTACAATACGTTCCACTTAATGCCATGTGATTAATGCTGCTTAGTTCAGCCAATAAAAGTTTTATGAACAAAATTTAAGTAAAGTAAAAATGATTCTTGGATTATCATAATGCAATATTATTCATAGTGTATCATTATTCATATTTAACAAACTCATCCCAATAATTTACAAATGGATCTTCTACTGATTACCCAAATTGAACCAGTATTGAGTATTAGTAAATTCAAATGCAATAAAATAAAAGCTAAAATATAGAAGGTAAGCCCTTTACTCAATGTTATGAACCTTAATCTTTAACATTCATGAAAGAAAGGCACTGAACAATTTCTAGGAATTAATAAAAGAATGTACAGAGAAAGGATAAGCATTCTTTAGATTTGTGGATGGCATTGCTTCGTGAACTTGCCGAGAAGAAATACTATCCAAAAATAACACTACTGGCCAGCATGGAGGAGGAGACTGAAAAAAAAATCTAAAGCCAGATGAATTGAATCTAACTATATCAATAGTTTGTAGCCATCTCAAGAAAAATATTTAAATCTAAGTCAGCATAGACCACATGTGATGAAGGAAGTTTTCTATCCTGAGAGATAAATGCCAATGTCAAAGTGTCCTAGCATAGGCACAAGGAATGAATCAATTCGTTTACAGATACATATGGAATCCATGGACAACAGAAGAACCAGAGGAATGGAGATGGACACAATCAAAATTGGATGCTATAGAAGAATGGTGAAAATAAAATGGTTAGAGTAACTGATGAAATACTTTGAACGGAAGGTGAAGATAAACTTACGGAGGACAAAGAGAGGACATAGCGATATGGACATCACAAATTGATTGGACATCCAGAGACAAGATAGTTGCCCAAAGACCATAATTGAATGAAGCATAGAAAGGAAAGAATAGCAAGTGTAGACCTGAGATGAATAATGAGAAGCAGATGATGGAAAATGTCAGGGCAAGGAGCTATAAGGGAATGAAGAGATTAGTAGGGAACAAGTTATAGCCTGGAGAGCTTCTATAAACCAATCCTCTCTTAATCCATGAGAATGATTATTATTCATTATAATTTATGTCACTTTTGATATTAACATTAAATAAATAATTTTTTATATATAAATAAGTGCTTAGATGTGGATTCTCAAGTTATATTATTTGAATGTAAAGTAAATAAAATAAAATTCAAGCTTTCCATAACGATTATTATAATCACAGCAAATTTTGTAAAAATCTGTCTGTCGTTCTCATATGCTTAACTTAATAAGTGTGATCACAGCAAGTGGAATCTAATGTACTGGAATATTAGTTTAATGTAGTTGGCTGAAGTTATTTTGCATGATTTTTGTCAGAGCAATAACTACTGGAAATGACAGAATGGTGGTCATTAAAACATTAGTTACACAGTTAACAAAAAGGCAAAACCCACCATCACACACATCCCCCATTGACTCAGTAAAATTGATACAAATTAAGGGGATTCAAATTTGTAAAAAATTGGGATAATGCCTCAAGGATTTACTTTTAACATATTAATAATGCATCTTAGTCTTAAAATTTAAATTTTGTCTTCATTAATAAATGTCTTAAGACTGACAGGAAACTTAAAAAAAACTTACCTATTTGAACTGATTGCAAAGCCTGTACTAATTATGGAGAAAATTTCTCGAGTTTTACACTTTCAAAATATCTTTACGATAAAATAATATACTTGACTAGGGAGACCTCCATAGAAAAAATGTACCCCTAACATTTTGTAAAATACTGTAACACCTATCCTTAAGACCTTTACTTGAAGGCTTCTGTGAAATATAAACACTAGTTTTAAAATATTTTCATGAACAGCTTCCATTTTTAAACATGTCTCAGTTACTTTTATTTCAAATAATGAAGCTGAAGTAACTAATGACAAAAGTTATACATTGTTTGCACAGTCTATCTTTATGGGCATGTACTTACATTAAACTTGATTATAGTTTCAATTATTGGCATGCCTTTAATGTTTTTGTATGATCAATCCTAAATTATAAGCAATTTGTTCAATATTTTTTTATGCAAGGCATTCTCTGGAAGATTCATCTTACTGTTTCTATATCTAGTGCACTCTGTGGTTTTAATATGTCCATCCTTTTGATGCTGAAGGAAAACAAAATTGAAGGTCACCTTGGTGCACTGGGAGGTAACGAGTTTTCTTTCTTTAGGAAAACCAATCAAATAGGAAGCAATTGCCGTGAAGAAGTTATCATAGCCATAGCAACTTGGGAATTATAATTCAAAATCACTTCAGCCATCTACTATTTTAACCAGTGCCAACAATCATTAAATTGGAACTACACTTACAATCAATTAGCAAAAACAGTGACACACTGGAGAAAAGGAAATTCATTCTATTACATTGATGAATGCTGGTCAGTGGACATACAGCATATTTTCAGGTATCCTTCCCTCCACTAAATGATTTCAAATCTTCCGTAACTCCAAGGATATGCACTCATGAGAGTAAAAAGATGAGAAGAAGAATTAATTTTTGTCTCTCTAGAAGGCTCTTTATGAAAATGAGCTTTGAGGTGAAGTCTATGAACGTTGATCAGAGGTCTTAGAGATGTGAATATGACAAAGAATGGAGAAAATAACTTACAATACAATAAATGTTTTTTATACTCTGGGACTATACCCATGATCAAACAGAGAACATGAATGAACCATGATTTAAAAAAAAGTAATTTGGAAAATAACAGTGATGTTAATGCAAGCTTCAATATTGACGAGAGCATTCATTAATTCAATATAATACTATTTATATTTTAACATTTCTATGGAAGAAAATTTCTTAATACAGGTTGGAATGGACGAGATTAATTGCGAAGCTGCCACAATAAATGTCTTCTGGAAGGGTGGTGGTTCAGTGGATCATAAATATAAGATTAATTGACAGTGGACTGTGAGGTCACCTTCCATGGTTAACATGCAGGCATTTAACAAAATGTTGCTGATATTATCACCTCCCAACCTGACAATTGAGACATGTCATGTCTGATCATCCCAGCTGATTCCTGTCACCCTACGAACCAGACTGTCAGTGTTCCATCCAATGATAAGACTGATTTGTTATTAACCATGAGCTGGGTACCATAAAATCAAGAGCAGTATCCAGTGGCTCTAGTGTAAACATTGTTTACTATCTCTTAAAGAAAAAAATTAAAATCTTAAGCTATTTACAGTTATGCCCCCTTACTCCCACACAAAAAAACCCAAAAAGAGTTTCCATCATTTGTAGGTGATTTTTTTGTGCATTAAATGTACTCGATGTTCATTACAAATAAATCTATGGAAAAGTGCAAAATTTGTTTTTCTCATAAGATTACTTGATTGTGTTCTGGTTACCATGGAAAGAGATTTTTTTACGTAAGTAACAACATATCTATATCTTGAAAACTATAGCAAAAAACCACTGTTGGCCTGTGTTATTAATATAATATTCCCATATCATTATGTAGAAGATGTTTTTTACGTAAGTAACAACATATCTATATCTTGAAAACTATAGCTGATAGGAAAAAACTAGTGTCATAATTGGATTCAGCACCCCAATTGTTCTTTAAATCGGCATTAAAAGCTCTGGCACCAAAACCACTGTTGGCCAGTGTTATTAATATAATATTCCCATATCATCATGTAGAAGATTTTTTACGTAAGTAACAACATATCTATATCTTGAAAACTATAGCTGATAGGAAAAAACTAGTGTCATAATTGGATTCAGCACCCCAATTGTTCTTTAAATCGGCATTAAAAGCTCTGGCACCAAAACCACTGTTGGCCTGTGTTATTAATATAATATTCCCATATCATCATGTAGAAGATTTTTTTACGTAAGTAACAACATATATATATCTTGAAAACTATAGCTGATAGGAAAAAACTAGTGTCATAATTGGATTCAGCACCCCAATTGTTCTTTAAATCAACATTAAAAGCTCTGGCACCAAAACCACTGTTGGCCTGTGTTATTTTTGGAAATGATTCACTTAAGTTGGAAGGTTCAAAATTGATAACAAAAAGAAATATTCCAAGGACGTGTTCAAAATGAGTACAGGTTCTTAAACAACCTAATTTTTCCTTAATAGGTAGTTAGATCTTACTCATCTATGTGAAGATTAAAAATATAGGAAACATTTAGGAGGCACTGCAGCTAAGGGTTTTGCCCTTTTTGTTCCCCATAAGTTGGTACGATTTGAAATTCATCAAATTTATTTTTT
This sequence comes from Hetaerina titia, assembly GCA_037158775.1. Taxonomy (NCBI): domain Eukaryota; kingdom Metazoa; phylum Arthropoda; class Insecta; order Odonata; family Calopterygidae; genus Hetaerina; species Hetaerina titia. Next base: position 31,055,738 of record CM073768.1, on the reverse strand, counting down.
CTATGACAAATTATTTAGGATTATACCTAGGTTATGTATGGATTTGGAGCATGGTAGCTCAGTATATCCAACTATGACTTTGGGGATGATGTTAAGATTGAATTTCTTGATTAATTTTGAACTCCTCAGTTGGATATCATGAGTTTTGCTACTGTTCAGAACAAAAACCAACACTATCCACAATAGTGGAGACCTCTTCATTAACCTTAAATATCTTATTACGTAGCTCACAAGGAGAGCAATGGCAGTATATTTGAAGATTATTTATGTAAAGAGTGTCAACAATTAGATAGAGAAGATCAAAGAGGAAACGCTGCAAAACATCAAAAGAATAGACTTACATTGAAGACATTCTGCAATGTTAAGATGAAGTTTCCTTGGAATTCAAGGATTTACCCCCTCCTCCTGATGCTGTCCCTTACAAAGTACCACTGTCGGAAGAACTTCAGGACTCCAAGGCAGGAATGAAGGCACAGAGTTCCCATTCTTTATAAATAGATGAAAAGGAAAAAGTGACCATTAATACAAGAAGCAAAGACACAGGTGGTTACTCAAATAGTAGTTTATAATAATAATTTACAATGATTTAGTTTACAAAAATAAAAGTAATTTATAATAATATGAACTATATACAGCACAAAATGATGTGTCAGTGATATGAAAATATTTCAAATACAAATTTATCGTACCGGGTATAACAGTGATACAAAGGACATAATACATCAATTAAGACCATGGGCCATAAAATTACATCAATCCAATTTTTTGAAAGTATCAAAAGTAAGAATTTACATAAAAGTATAACTCAGGTTAATGAAATTTTATCAAATATATAGACGCACAGTACACCCTGATTACTTGATTGAGAGAAATATATTCCAATAAACTTTGAGAAAACTATCACTAGGTTAGGCGCGATGCACAGAATTTTTAAAAATGACAAAGCGTGGGAAGATTTATGGAGAGAGATAGAAAAACCCTACTTTAAGGGGAAAAACGACACAGTTTTAAAATAAAAATAAGAACGCAAAAAAACAAATAAGAAAAAATACTCTTTTTTTAAAAATAACAATTGTTGAATGGAACTAGCTGCCTGGAGGTTTGTTTGAGCCCTTTCCTTCCAATTTTAGGAGCTTTAAGAAGAAATGTAAAGTAGCCACTGAGTGATAAACCCTTTATCAGTGATTTGTACACTATTTTAACAGTCTATTAATTGTAACTGTCTAATTGTACTATTGTACAGCATAACTGTTAAAATATTGTTTGTATGTTATGTGACCGTTGCCACCAGGACAATTGCTTAATTGCAAAGAAAATCATCAAATAAATAAATAAATTAGTAGGAATGAAACACATTAAAGGGGGGTTCACAGCTTCTAATACTGTATGCAAAATGTATTGTTTCAACTTTCGATTTTGTTAAACCAAATCTAATTCTGAACTTGATGGTAACACTTACTGACTTCAAAGCCGAGGGAATACTCCCAAGAGCGAATGTTGCCATTTTCTTATTTGCTAACGCCAGTGAACATTCACAATATCCGAGTAGTGAACAGCGTTTAGGATCAGTAGACTCGCCATCAGATTCATATGTACTCGTATCAGCGGTTACACTACTGGATCTCGCTGATCGGTCTTATCTCGTTGGCATAGCAACTGATCCAGCTGACTACAGCTGCGCCATCTCAGACTCGGGTAAACATCGACTCGACCATGGGGTATGAAACACATGCATGGGGTACCCGCCAGTGAAGTGCTTTGTCGGGAAATAGTATTCACTTCGATTGGTAATATGCTAACGCGATGACGGCCAACAACGCCTAGTTGAATATATTGATATATATTCAGCGTTTCCAATACGCTGTAAGTATAAGGAAATTTTGGAATTGTGTGGATTTATGTTCTAGAAATAAAACGGACATTAAAGGATTATATAAGAAGACGCTCACTTTGGAGCAACATTGTATATAGTCGCTTTAAGGCATCACTTGAACAACTGTCAAATTCCTTATCCATGAGAGTAAATATTCCACCGTCAATTTGATGGAAAATTCCTTTTTCACTTTCGATATGCAGCACAAAAGAATATTTTCCTCTGACATATCTAACAATGGCAAGTAGGCAAAGTAGGTGGCAACCATAAAGCGCTCCCCTCTTTCCCATATTGCAGCTTTATCGAATGCACTGAGATGTATCTAATTCCGATGGGTTTCGTGTACACACGCTCCAGTCTGATACGCCTTGGTCGAGTATGTACGAGTACAATGGACATCATGGAATGTGTTGTAGTCGGACCCGTTGGAATGGTGTTCGAGTCACTTGCCGGGAGCGGTTAACATTCCCGTCCTTCCTCGGCTTTATGGGTCGGTGGCGTGTTTTGACCGAACGGGTAGACCTCGGCAGCGTGCCGAACGATTTGCAGGACTTATAACACATTTCATATTTGGTTTTCGTACAGTTGTCCACCGTAGCCGTCTGAATGGGGTTCGCTCATGTCAGACTGCGGAAGGTAAGGAATACGATAAACTCGGGTGGAAGGGCGCTGTCTCAATTTAACCTCTGCAAAACCGTAATTGAACCTCAATCGCACCTCTTGGCAAAATCGTAGTGTGAACAGCTATTACAAAGAGAGGAGTAAAAGGGGAGAAGAGGAGCGGAAACCGAAAAGCAGGCGCAGTCGCAGTCGCTTTTGGAGATGAGGAGACTGGTATCAGCATGTGGGATCACCCCATCCCTCCTCGTTCGGCCTTCCTTCTGTCAAGCCCTAATCGGGACAACGAATGGAAAGATGACAGCAATGCGTGAGAAACTATTTCAAACTATTTACCACTTTTTATGTAGTCGTCTGCGATCCGATTCTTCGCACCATTGAGACCTTCTTAAAGCAGACTACCCTCACCTTGGTTGCTTAACCTATTCTAAATTAAACCGTTGGGAACACAAAAAGAGCGTGCGCCGGGTCGAACGCGATAACACAGGGGTCATTCGCGACCGTGTTTTTCAGTAGCATAACCCTTTGATTACGGAGAGGACATCCGACAAAGAGAAGGCTGACATTTTGGGGAAAATTGCTTGAAAACTAAATCCAACACACTACCTCAACACCGAGAGTATTAGGGTAGCACCTTCAAAGAATGGGCTGGAACTGAATCTGGAAGTAGGGCTATGTGTCCGATCATCCAAGGGAGATATCTTCGAAGTACAAGATATTACACTTTTTCTACTTCTTTAAAATATTCTTTCTCTATCATATGATAGATATAGTAATTTTCTACTTCTAAATTGCCACGATGAAGAGCCTAAAACGTGTTAGTGTGGACCATTCTTTCTGCGTCCTTCAAAAACTTATTATACCACGTTAAAAACTAATATATATATATATATATATATATATATATATATATATATATATATATACATATATATACAAACACTAAGATAATAAATATTACACACACAGAAACATAAGAGAAGGACACTTACAGTAGATATTTACGTTTCGACGGCACGGCCGTCGTCATCAGTGTGCTATTACTCATCAGTGTGCCTCTAATCGGTTTCACCAGCAATACTGTAGATAATAACTTATGATCAGGTAGCACAATTTACTCACCGATGGCCCACGGAGTCATCTCCAAATCCATTCCTCCGAAGTTAACATTCAGATCACTTGTGAAGTCATGCTCGGCTCCTTAGAGTAAAACCTGGGAAAAGGAACAAAAAATTAGAACGAATAAGAATTGAGCTCTCCAACAGTTCGCTAAAATGTATTTCCCATACTTTCATCATTAGATTTTCAAGTTCACGAACTGATGAAGATATTTGGTATGAACCTACCTTCCCATAGCTTCGCGAAGGGAATCCAGCCCTCCCTGCTCCCACCGTCTGTCTCCCTTGAAGCGTATTTGCAGACTGATGAGAGTTTCACTCGTCAGGACAGAGAGGGCGATGCATGCGTATGTTTCCGCCCTCCACTATTCTTTCTCTCGGGTGAGGGTACAATGCGGTAGGAGCATTTAATCTCGAGAGTCGGGTTAGATTCGATCATCCTTGTGTTCCGAGGGATCCACGGGTGACGCTTGCGTGCCTTTCGAAAATTCTATTAGATCCAGGCCGGCAACCAAGGTCACCATTCTGAGTATTTATGACCTGAGTCAGGTCAGGGCACAGACTGAAGCGTGCTCGGATCAAGTGCAGGAAGGGGCATGTAATTAGGGGAAGAAGCCGAGACGGTGAGAGAGCACGAAACGGTGGGAATGGAAAATAGTGAAAATGGGAAATTGCCAAGGGTGACGCAGGGATTCAGCGGGATAGGTGGTATTATGATTACAAATAAATACGTTTCAAGCAGGATTTCAAGAGTAAACAAGGTTTCAAGAGATGCACGCTAAGTTTCAATCCCCCATCTGCTTTTATTTTCTCTGTACATCAACGATTTTCCATCCTTGCTAATAAAGTGCAAACATTACCTATAAGTGGATGGCCTGCGAATCTATTTACAAAGTGCACTTATTAATTTGCATAATAGCATCAAGAATACCAATGATGATTTAGAACGTCTTAGCACATGGAACGTCAAATTTTCTAAGTATAAATCCTAGAATATCACACGCAATTATAATTGGATTGTTAGCATCGATTAAAAAAAAGTAACTGCACACTGCCGATTTTACGTATTCCAGATGTCCCTATAGCATGTTATGATGTTGTTATAAATTTAGGTTTCATGATAGATGAAACTCTCTTTCCGACGTCACAGGTAATTCAAATATGCAAAACCGTCAATCAGCCATTATATCCTCTTCCTAAACTTTAGCATGCCATTCCCACATCTTTAAAGAAAGAAATAGTTTCCAGCTTAATTCTACCGCACTTTGACTACGTTCACGTGGTATACCAAGATATCTCTCAAGAGCTTTCCATAAAAATCCAATATTACCTCAATGCAAGCATCAAGTTTATCTTTAACTTAATAATATCTGATCACATTTCCACTTACATTAACAAACTCTCTAGGCTAAAAATTGTCTCTCGACGCATACTGAATACATTAATCCTTCTGTACCAAGTTCTGAAGATCAAAACGCCTCTTTACCTTACACTAGAATTCCTAAATCTTGATAAGGTTAACGAACGGACCCTTTATCAACTTTCATTCATGAATGAACCTTCCTTTCTATCAGCACGTCTTAAATTCCTGATTGGAGGATATTTTTGTCATTTTAAGAGATTAAAAAGAGATAATTGTTTGTTTTGAACAACCTTGATTTTGGGTTCCCTCTCCGGGGGGTTACTACCTCTCTCTGGTCCCAGAGAAGGGTAGTCATCCCCCACCTCCTTTCTCCCCTTCGCGGATAGCGAGGGCCTTTTTGCCTGGTCTTTTACCGAGTTGAACCATTCCACCGCTTACATCACCACCTGGGTGAAAGGTGACACCATGGATACACATCCGACGGCGTTTCCCACGAGATTCACCGCATGGACCTATTGACGTGCATGCGCTTTGGGGCCACAATAGGAGGATGGAAAATGAACTGACTGCGAACCAATCTTACTCTGCCAGGTTAAATTGAAAGTGCATGCATGGAATATTTTCACACTATCCTGTTAAGCGAAATAGCCTGAAAAGAAGCAGAAGATATATATTTTTAAAATATAGTTACTCATTTCACACAATTCCTTAAGAACAATCTAAGATGCAAGATATGAGGAGGTGGTAAGGTTTTCTCAACAGATTGAATACCGTCGGCAGATGATAGTAGTTTGGACGTCAGGGAATGATTCATGATATGTGATTGGGGTTGTACGAGATTTAGTCAAAGAAAAATGGTATAACACGGTAAATGTGTATAATTTTATTCCATTTTTGCATACGTCTTTCGAGTAGAAGTGATGATTCAATATTTATGTGTACATTTTCACTGCAAAATTTCGAGTGACAGCCATAGGACATATAAAAATTAATTAATGTCATACGAAACAATTAAAGAGCTGCTCCATATCAATGATTAATTCTCACATGCAATTGGTCAGTCTCTTCCTGTTTTTGATGAATTGAAATAAGGATATTCGTTCGTAATTTTCTAGGGAAAAGGTTCATTTACTACGCGTTTCAAAGTATTTACGACATTGTCTGGTGCATGAACCAGGGAAGTTTCTCTGGGATAGAGTATTTAAAAACCAAGACGGTGAAAAGGGTGAGTAGGGAGCAGATGGAGGTTCTAGGGGGCGCGATGGGATGTGGGTAGCTTATGCCAGAAGCAGCTTCCGAGTAGTGTAATAATTGGAAATGTGCTGGAGCGGGAAATTGTAAATTAAGGCTTAATCTTAGTACCTACCTGATAACTCAGTTTTATCTGTTATAAGATCCCACCTCATTAATTATGTAACAGATTTCTATTACACACATAAATAGATATAATGACTTTGCGAACACTTTATTAAAAATAATCCGGATTTATGTTACAACCTTTTTACTTTAGTAGAGCAATATTTATCGAGCAGTGATCATGAATTGTCTGATGTGTAGCGATAGTGAGAGGCAGGCAACCAACCCGCGCGTAAACAAGGTGCTCATGAAACAAGTGGAGACGTTGGCTGACTGCCTCGAAAGTGACAACTTGCAAAGGCGCGAGAACATAACGGCAGAATTAGCACAAGAATTGGAAATAAAGCACTGTTCAATCATATTTTAGTGTTTAATTACACAAATATTAGAGAATTATTTTCTAGAAGCTATTTTTTTCCTTACCTACTTTTAGCTGAGTGATATCTTGTATTCTTTTTCCTGTTGCCATTTTGATTCCTAGTTGAGGATGGAAAAGGATAATAAAGGTAGATATATCAGCATAGGACAAAGATATACACTGGGTATAATCGGTCTAGGGATCAAAACCCCTGTGTTTCAGTTGTTCTGAAAATAAAATTATTTATTCTTTTCATATCCTCGGAAACTAATTTCATGTTCATAATTGACTTAAAAACCAACTATAAAAAAATACTGTCATAAATTAGGGCTTTCTCTAACTTCCTACTTAATTATTAATATATTAATCAGATAAATTTTAATTAATATTTATTATTATGTTGCAAAAGAGATGTCTGTTCTCTCCACAGGCCCTCTTGGGATGCTCTCATTTTCCATGGAAAGGAAATTGTTCAGAGTTCAGAAACACGCAACCTTCATTTTTCTAGCAGAAGGCGGTTTCCACGGGAGCTTAAACCAATATTTTTAATCCGAATTGATATATAATCCTCTTTTTGAGGTTTGGACAAACAAAAACATTGTAGCGTCTTTTCTGAAGTTTTTGTAAGCAGATTGCCATATGTTGAAGTAGGTTTATCTTGATCGTGGAAGCCTTACATGCGGATCGAAGTAAAGTAGGGTCAACGTCAAGGGAAATGCGTATTCGATACGATCCGGTGTCGATATTTTTCACTCGACAAACATTTAATTTCATACTCAGATCTTTGAAGCTACTCATCAATTTGACGAAACCAATCGATTTAGTCATTTTGTTTTGCATTGGACTATGCCTAAATATAAACTTCCAGTCGTGAATTATTCTCACGATGAAAGAAATATTGTGTATTTGACGACGCAATCAGCTTTGCAAATACGAGTACAGAGAGGGAATGTAGGCACCAATAGTGACTGCGAGATGTTAAAGGAAGACTTAAAGCTGAACCTAGTTATATATCGGGTCTCACGGAAACTGAAGAGGACACTCTGGAGGTATACGGGAGAGTTTTGGGATCAGAAGTATCTTGAAGTGATCCAATTACTCAAAAGCAATAGATAAAAATATTCCCTTTTCACGACAATTATCGTTAGGTTGATACTGATTCTTACTTAGACGGAGTAATCACTGAAAACGTATCTTTACCGACCTGTGTCTTTGCGTTTGCGTAACTCCCGCTTCAGTCATGGGTGTACCTGTTCCAGGTAGATTTCACGCTGTGGCATACCGGAAAAATGGAAGAAGGTAGAAACGGTCTGGAAAATCTAATTTTAAAGTCACAAGGATATATGAAACCTTTAAATGGGAGATATCAAATAATTAATTCAACAAAAGGTGAATACATTTTGTCTTTTCCGATTCACTTCATTTGACACGATTCTACTTGTATGTCGCGACAAAAATGACCAATCGTAAATGAACGGATAGCTTGACGCTCCTGAAATGAAGAGAGACTGACCGTTGTAGTGGCATTTTCGGGTGATATATAGCATCACCACGAAAAACTGTTTTAATTTCAGAATGATTATTCGATTTAAACAACTATATAAAACTTATTCATGTGTTTATGTGCAAGAGTACCTAGTTTTCTTTGTATTTTCACTGAAATAATGCATTTAGAAGCGAGGAAATGAGACTTACCTTCAATGCACTGTCTTTCCTCTCCATGTCTACTCAGCAGTGATTAGCTTCCTCTTCCCTTTCCTGTCGAATTCGAATTAAAACCACCACTTCTATTTTCTAACATCCCTTGGCATCGACTAAATTACTGATTGTTACAAATGTGTACATTTATTGATCAGATTATTTACAAACACAGTGATTGGTCGTCAAACACAGCCGAATACAACCGTACTTTGAAATAAATTTTAAAAATTGATTCAGTATAATGTTGATATGAGACATTCAAACAATTGGGTCCATTCAAACAATGAGAAGTTTTGTAGCATATAAGATGGATGCATGGTTATAGACATTTTACTTTATGACCAACCGAAGTTAAATTAAAAGGGTCGTTTTGAGAGCGAGGGTTTCTTACATGATATATATGAATGTGAATTAAATCCTTTAATAAAAGAAGAAAATGATAGGAAAAATAAAATAGGAGACACAATCCTCGACACAAGAAGCGGTGCTGGTCATAATTCCTGTAAGCTATGGACTTCAACATTTTAGATACTGGTTTAACATGTTGGCGTTGATAAATTCGATGAATTATGACGCGATGGACGAGCCTTGTGGGCTATGTCATTTAGGAAGCGATAAGAGTAACTTTATCGATATATACTCACCACTCGTCAGTGGAATTTTCTCTCTTTTAGTGTGGCATAGAAAGATGATTATTTCGTTGTGGAGATGATATAAGGAATAAAACACAAAAGTCATTTGTTGTGAACTCCTGCATGTTCTCCAACTTGTGCCGATTTAGCGATTACATTTTCAAGCATGTACGAGTATATACCACGTAATGATTTTCTACGTTTCAAATTGATTTTTATTTAGAACAACACTAATTTATTAGTTCGCGACACTAAGAAAGTGGCGGGGGAAAATAAATATTCGACTTTCGACAGTCAGTTTGCTACGGTTTTACATCAATCTGAAGAGCATAAGAAAGCCAGCGAAATGTGCGACCTTTGTTTTCTGCATTTTTTTAATACAGCTGCATATAATGGTAAATTTCACAGAGCATTAATGCACCAAACCAGTACAATAGACCTGGTTATTATAACATGAACCGCATCTTCTTCGCGCCTTTTCAAAAGGGAAAATTTAGAGATACTCAATTTTCATTAGGTTGTACTTATTTTGTAGCCGTAAAATTTTTAAAAAGTTATATATTTTTTTGAAATTTCACAGATGGAATTGGATTCAGTGTTTTCGAAAAGTCAGTAAACGGTAGTGGCAATTTTTATTGAAATTAAATTGGTTCCATTTTTTAAAGTCAGGAAATTTGAAAGAATTCATTGCAATCCTCTAAATTCAATTTACACTTATAACAATAATTCCGTTTCCTAATGGACAATCTCAATGATGCCTAGAGGGCCATTTTTTAAAATTATAGACGAAGTTCAAATCAAGCTTGCTTAATCCATTTAATATTCAACAAATATGTACGGAAGTTATGGTAAATGTTCTAATTCAGTAGGTTCTAAATATAATTTCACCAACTGATACTACAATTATTAAGCTCGTAGGAACAAGCGCACGCTCAATATTCGAGGAAAAATATTTGTTCACAGATTCATATAAAGTATCGGCTATTCTATATATCCTTACATTCCGTAATATAAACCAATAGAACTTGGAAAATGTTTTTCTGAAAGTATATTAATCAATAGTGGGCCTTTCGGCCATCGCATTATCGCGGTGTATCTGATTCATGTTTCGCCTTTGATCGATGACAAATCCGTTGGGAAATCTAAGAGGAGAATAAATGAAGATTTATTACGATACCATGAAATATGAAAACCACCAGTATGGACGAGAAACGAAGCTGAATAAAAGGAAAATATATCCGTCATGAATAAATGTGTGACCTTGGGTATTCGTACAATCTTAACTTTCTCTTTCTTTGTGAATGTGACCGGTAAGTTGGTACAAACACCTTCATTCGTGTTTGCATAAATTAGCTGCGCATAGATTGCACAATAATGATGTATTTACATTAAATACATAGATTAAGTGATTAAAAAATATATATTAGTTTTTACACAAATTTCCTTCTTTCACAAAAATATGCTCTTCCAGTCTTATCCTTTGATGAGGGTATAAATCAATGGTAGACAATTTTAAAGAAAGTAATGAATGAAGTTACTGAGCATAACACCAAATACTGAGCATATAGTGTTAAATACTTTTAATTCTTCGGTTGCAGTGGCTTTCTATTAGCATGAGACTGCAAAATAAATTTCCCCTCTAGTTTATTATTATACTATTTATCGTTTGCTTATTTTTTACTCAATTTATAATTATTTGATTGATGTTATCTCCTTTCGGAACTAAAATGCGTTTTCGTGCTGTCAGACTGGTTTCAAACGTGAAGTGAAACGAGTGAAATATTTTTCAAGTTTAATTATGAATTTAAATTACTGACATAATTCGCATGTAAAGCCACCGACATTGAAGTTATAATAATAGAAAACAGAATAGTCATAGAAAATATGCACTTTATTCGCGCGCGGTAAAAAATTCATTTCATGTGAAAATATAGATTACGATTTCAAATAATTTAACCATTCAAGAAATTGAAAATAATCGACAAGAGGCGAAGTTTGACTGAATTTTGCGGTAGGTCTAAAATTACTTCGTTTTAGCCATCAGGATGACGGGTCACACACGGAAAGCAATACCTCAAGGGCAGGTGAAGTATTACGGACATAGGTAAAAGAGATCGGAGAATGAATTGAGATCGGATCGGATTGTAACTTTTCCTGAGAAAAACACACAGGAACTAGAAGCAACGGGCGTTAATAATGCACTGGCCCCATCTGGTGAAGTCAACTTTAAAGCATATTAGGTTTATTAGGAAATTATTAGCAGCTGACGCGGAGGACAATAGGAAAAGAAATCTGCTGTAAGGTTGCCAATTACAGAACATACAATTTTAGGGTTCCCAAATCAATTTGTAAAAAATCATAGAAATTGTAGGGGTTAGAAATTAACCCTGAATAAGTATTTTTAGGGGAGAAAAATATCGTTGCACGCGTAGTTCTCTTTCCCCACCTGAAATGTTAGTCTATAAGGTGATGGATGGAATTATGATAATACTTAAGAGCTCTTAAATGGACAGTGAGTTCATTTAATTGGAAATGCTTCTTTTCGGTGAACTATAAATATATTCAAGACATTTTGTGATCCCAGGAATTCGATTGTTCATTAAATTTGGTTATTCTGTCTCATGGATACTATGGCAGTGAATATTCTAACAAACATATCACGTAAATTAAGTAAATCCCTGTTGACATTAAATATCGGAGAACAATATTTGAGAAGTACTCGTATGAATATTTTTCGCGAGCGAAATAAATCTAAAATGTTCCTAGGAACTACATCGGATCCGACATAGCTGGGATATATGATAAAGGATTTACTCATATTTTAGCACAGAATTGGAGTGTGGTTTAAGAAGAGAGCTCAAATTAATTTTAGGAAATAAAGTTCTCAGAGCTGATCCACTGAAACATTAGTTTACACAGGCTATACGACCACAAGATATTACACATATCTCGAACATCTTACGACATAATTCGCTAAAATTCAGGAAATATTGTACGAACTTAAATGTTGTTTCCAAACTGTAATGAAAGACAAATTTCCTTAGTTTTCGAAGTTAATTCAACGATACTTGAATTTTTTAACAATAAGAGGTGCATGTGGTGCAACAGAGCAAGGCGATGTAGATGGGAGTCCACATGGTCATTCTATGGTGAACATTTACTAAGAGATTATTACCTACTATCCATGCGGCTGTTTATATTTTACGTGGAACACCGAGAAAGTTTAACAACACACTCATTTGTTCAGTTAAACAAAAAAAAATACGATGATAGCTGGGAAGATTAACCACTGACGTTTGGAATCACGGGCGTTCTTCGAGCGACAAAAATAAAAAGGAACCTCTGGAATAGTGCCAAGAGCGAACACAAAAATGAAAGTAGACCCATTGTATGGAGCCACGAGTGTGCGTGGGTGTGTAACTGAATGTACCACATACGCACATCGACAGAGCTAGCATGAATTTCCTACTCAATCGAGTACCATATCGATTGGACCTACCACTGTAAAGACAAATATCGGTTCTTTTGCCTACTCGAAAGAAAACCCTTTTACGTGCACACTTCATTAGCTTTTCCGTGGAGAGAGTGAGCTGGGAGGCGCCCTTTTAGTCGACAGAGTGAATCGGCGGTATTGGAAATTGATAGTAAAGGATTAGGATAGTTAAGGGGTTAAGGTTGGTGAAGAGATTAGGAGGGGGAAGGGAAGAAGATAAACGCGATAAGTGGAGAGAGAGGCGGATGTAAGCCTAGGTAGAATTCGCCCCGAGCGAAATTGCGTAGTGGAAACAATCATAGTCGAAAATGCGCCCGCGGAAATCCAAACTCATCATATCATCTCTTCATCCTCACTATCCAACCCTCTTTTCAATCCATCTGCCTCTCACCGCCCATCCCAAACTCATCAGCTTTACACGAACGTAATCCACCGTATCGATGGCACTCCCACATTGACTTCCCCGGCTCGAAAACGGACGCAACGTTGAGAATTTCATGCGAACGTCCTTTGTGACTCATAATTTAATTGTAACCCGTTCCGTTTGACAGAGAACTGAAAAATATCGATATCTTTCAGCTCGTGTTGGGGCAATAGACTTTTCTTGTCGGCCTCATCGTGCTCCTAAGGTTTTCAGTCATATATCACGCTATAACTTCACTTTTACTCATTGCATTTTATGCATGCTGAACAGGGAGACCGTGAGCATATAGGTGTGTGTAAAAAAATGAATGATATTGGCAAGCGGAAACGATGCTCACCTTAAGGATTTAACTGCCATTTAAAGCACTGAATTTGTCTTAAATACACCTACATTTTAACATTATTTTAAAGATACTGTACAATGTCTTCTGTCTTATTATCCTTGAATTCATTTTTCCTCCACACCGACGAGGAGTAGAAAAGGACCTTAAAGGTGACATTTTTAAAGACCTCGGTAATATCACAGAATGGCGCTTATGATAAGATGAATAGGGACACCTGATATCCAAGAAAACAAGGAAAGGGTCTCTCTCTTCAGGCCACGTGAAAGGTTTCTCCCAAATGATACTTTGACGAAGACATTCTCCATACCCTAGTTGGCAAAATAAGCAATTTCATAAGCTCGCATTTCAAAGAAGTGCAATAAAAGTCGGACGGTCACATAACCCTGGAATTCAATTTTTAAACATTGTGTATGCGTATCTCAAGGGAACTGGAGAGATAGAGAGCAGCAATATCTAATATCAACAAGAATGTTTTTATAGAAACACGACACCGGACTGTATTTAGTGTCTTTTACACTGCTCTCCTGCGTGAGGAGTGACACGGAATTTTGACATGGAAACACAATATATATATATATATATATATATATATATATATATATATATATATATATATATATATATATATATATATATATATATATATATATATATATAATGCATATGCGGGAGAAAATATGTATGTGTATATATAATTTATTTATACACATTCAAACACTAAAACCCGCCATATAGTGAACAAATATTCATTCACATGGAAGTAGATATTTGGAAAATGGGATAGGTACACACACAAAAGACGAATACAGGAGACGTGGGGAAGGCTTTTCCTTATATCTATTTCCATATATATTCTGAATGTGGTGCGTACCCATCGACGCTAGATATAAAAGAACACACGTGGATCATGGGAACGGATGTGTACAGAGCTCCTCGTAATTCCCCCTCAGTCAAAAGTGGCTATCCCACCTCGTTTCGCAAGGGCGCCACCTCAGATGTGGCCCGGGACGCTGAGGGTCTCCCTACATCCGTAAACAATGCACATCTCCCTTCGTCGACTGCAGCTGATGTCAGAGTGCGTCGACCGTGTGGACGGGGACTGGAGCCTCGTCTGGCGACGGTGGCCCGGCTGCATTCCCCCCTGTTGCAGCGACGCCGTCGTCACGGGCGACGCCTTCTTCCGCCAGCTGACGAGGCAGGCGCCCTCAAGGTCCTCGCGACCGCCGTCGCTGCTACCAGCTCCGCACACATACCTCTGCAATGGAGGAATGGAACGGGAGTTGCAGAGGGAATCATGAAAAATCAAGCTCCGGAGCAGCAGGATTCGAATGCATTGGGACTACAAGTAAAAAAAAAGGAATGACTATTCTTCTTCAGAGGTCAAAAAAGTCTGCGCACTTAAAGAGATTTTCAAATTCTGAGGCCGTATCATCAAGTTCGGTTTATCAAGAGAGTAAGATACGAAACCATCCAAATGCAGTATTTTAAATTTCTCTTTCTGTAATTTACTGGTTAGCACGCTGGGTTACTAACAGGAGCATCCTTGTTCGATACCGGGTGACACCGGTGGCACCCTTTGTTTCAAACAAGCTGTGTGATTTTCCGGGAAAGCAACAGGTGGCACTGGGAAATCACAGCCCCCCCTTTTCTGATATCCAAATTTCACGCCATTTTTGTTCGAGGTGAGCTCTACCCTCATTTAATAAGCTAACCCTTGCCTTACTCACTGGTTGTGGCGGTGAGTTGCATTCACTCGTTTATTAAATGCTTCCGTAGCCAGGTAACCTTGAACGCTTGGCTTAAACGTGTACTTTACGTGAGTTTTATTTATTATTGTACTTATTTAGATCGTCTTCGGCAATAGAAGTTGTGGTTCCTTTACTTACCAATTCACTATTACGTCTTTGAATTCTCCAAAAGGCATACTAATAATAAGTCTGTAGGCCAACCTGAACTCAATCTTCTGGAAATCTTGTGGAAATGTAAATCGAAGTACCACGGTCCTGGCTGTAACTGTAAACAGCTTAACTCCTTAACAGTTTTTCCCCCTACAACACACCCAAGAGGTGCCTTTAAGGGTACCATGTTAATCAATACATAGAATTGGTTTGAAAGGACCCAGAAAATGAGATGTTCTTGGAAACAATGTCCAGAAAACTAATACCCCCCATCAAGAATAATTAAAAATGTACTGTTACCATCATCGCACTACGCTAGGCGAAATATTTTCCAATAAAATTAGAGTCTAGGCGAAGAACAGATTTAAAATGTCATTTTTTCCTCGAACGATAAGGGATAAGATTAACATTGACGGACCGCGGTAGGGGTCCAAATGTTCGGGCCAAGATTAGTCTGGTGTGCAATAACCCCCAGCCACACACCCTAGCGGTGGTTTGCAGGATACTGAAAAATAAAAATATAAATTTAAAAATATGATTTAAAACGTCATTAACTTAGTGCGTGACGATAGTCGAATATGAGGTCATTCAAAGGACTCTTGGCAATAATCCGTTTTACGTTCTTTGGAGCGCCGTTAGTTATTTAAACCTATTCGTGCTCCATTTGCGATTTCCTTAATAGTTTGAAATGATATTATAAGGAATGAAGTCGGTACTCTTCCAATATGTGATATAACGAACCCTTTATATTCAATCAAGTGATTTACATCCCAATCCTCAAGCGTAAAACTAGATAACTATGACTTGAAAAGGTTACACTTTGCCTGATTTTGGACCCTACTTTGTGCACGACTGGAAAATCTTATTCAACATTAGTGCCAGGAAGTATTTATGAAAATTTAAGGCAAATAAATAAAGGCAAAGGTCAAATTTCTGACTCTGCAGCAATCCCAATAAAAATTACCGGTGCTATACCGACCCAGAAACTGAAGTACATACAACCGAGGAAAACTTCTCCAGGCTATCTGTCCCCCAGAATCGACGGATTAGTGACGCGGATATCGAAAACAGTAGAAATCACGGTAAAAGAAGAATCAATGGAGAATCTGAATTCTTCGTTTCATCATCAATACACTAATAATAATATATGCATGCACGAAACAACCCAAAATACCGTAAATATATTTGATATCAATATATTTATGCACGAAATATTGTCAAACAAGGTTAAGCATGGTATTTTTGGTTTGTGAACATTGGGTGGGTTATTTTATCGCCAACTTATTCGGGAAGAGAAAAAGTTCTTGTGACTTTTTCTCTTCCCGAAGTTGAAAAATAACATCAAGGAAACTAATTTTGGGACATCTGAAAATATTCAAGTGGCTGTAACCGACCAACTGAAGGTTATTCCAGTATCGGAGTTCCAACACTGCTATGAGAAGTGGAAGACCCGTCTCCAGGATTCAGAAGGAAGTTATTTTGAGGGTGACAATACAAAATTGTAATCCTATTTGAATGACATTTTTTTAAAATCAGTCTCATTACTTAATTTACATGCTGAGTATATGTACATCGAAACTGTGGAACATTCTCAACATTTATACAGTCCTTTTACTCCTGTTTTCGGCTTTCGCCAAAAATTCTGATTTGAATTTCAACGGGCTCATGCTTGGGCTTGGGAAGACAATATGTGGTACATTCTCAACATTTATACAGTCCTTGAAACTAATTTTTACTCCTGTTTTTGGCTTTCGCCAAACATGCTGATTTGAATTTCAACGGGCTCATGCTTGGAGAGACAATATTCATTTCTGAAACTCGAGCGTATAAGTATCTACCGCGTAAAAATCAAGGAGCCGAAAATCATATTTGTTCAAACCTGTACTCAAGAGCACTTAACCCTCCACTTTTGGCGCAAAAAGCATTTTCAGAGGCCTATTGGAATTGAAAAGGAAATAAAGTGTTCAAAAAGAAATTAAGTTGCATCCAATCGTGGTATACTTCAGGAAACATGACGGATTTGGGACGATTTTAATCCGGGAAAATGCTAATCTTGGAGGATTTGCTTTTTTATTCAGGGTCACTTACACTGCGATTAAGTGCCACTCAAACGCTTAAATATACCCATGTCGAGGGTTACATGCCATTACTCTCAGGGGGTGTTCCCGTTTGCCCAGTGGAACGTTAAATTAAAGAAGAAAACACTGTAGCAGAAGGTAGGTTTTCCTCTCAGACTAAAAACGTAATAGATGAAGAAAATTAGAGAAACCTTTCGAAACTTATTGAAATAGCTAAACGACCGCCGTATTGCAAATTTTGGTGGACTAACTAGCCACAGTAAGTATTCTCATAAAGAGTGGAAATAGCCGCAAATTGGAACTTTAATTTTACTTCCTAAGATTAATTCTAATTTGGAAATATTAATCACTATTCTAAAAGAAGAGTGTGACGCACACTATACTAAAATTGAGTTTTACATGCAGTCGTTAGTGAGAATGAGCAAATGATTTCTTTGAGATCATTTAAGAAGTATGTTCTGGCATTGACGAGGTCTGTAAATTCAGTAAAGAGACTGGCAAAGTAGCATTCGATTTGGCAACACTGGAGGCGCTGGGCTTGGAGGGGCGAGAGGGGAACATGTAATTCAGTACCGATTTAAACTCGCTCGAGTCATTTGGTTGTCCGTAGCGATTTTTTTTGTGAGTTTTTTTTTGTGTTCTAAAAATGAGTGACATCAATTTCGAGCAACGGTGTGCTATTAGGTTTTGCTTCAGACTTGGGCACAGTGCAACGGAAACTCTTGCTAAACTTCAACAGGCTGACGGAGATAGTTTTTTGTCAAAATACCACGTTATTCGGTGGTTTAAGGCATTTTCATAAGAAATAGTGTCAATTAAAGATGAACCGTTAAGCGGAAGGCCTTCATCTTTAAGAACCAATGAAAATGTCAACAGAATTCGGGATCCTGTGCATTCAGATCGTCGGTTTACAGTCAGAATGATCGGGGAAAAGTTTAATTTGACTCACACCACCATTCATCAGATGATGACCAATGAATTGGGGATGAAAAAATTCTGCGCAAAAATGGTTCCAAAAAACCTTTCGTGAGACCGGAAGGACATCAGCAGGGAAATGTATCTTGAAATTTTGGATTCGATTTTAAATGACCCCATTTTCTGGAACGTGTCATTATTGGTGACGAGTCTTGGGTGTTTGCGTACGACCCAGAAACCAAGCGCCAGAGCATGGAGTGGGACATTTGGAAAATATTCAAGTGGCTGTAACCGACCAGCTGAAGGTTATTCCAGTATCGGAGTTCCAACACCGCCAAGAGAAGTGGAAGACCAGTCTCCAGGCTTCAGAAGGAAGTTATTTTGAGGGTGACAATAAAAAATTGTAATCCTATTTGAATGAAATTTAAAAAAAAATCAGTCTCATTACTTAATTTACAGACCTCGTATGTCCCCACCTTCAGTAATTCATAAAATGCAACAACTTCCATTTGCAATGTGCACTAGCAAATGACTCCGTAAAAAGTTACTATCTCCCGGAGTTCATATGTATTTTGGTAATACATAGTTTACCAAATCAAGTGGTGAAAATATGTTAAAAGAATATTATATATATTGACATGTGGATGCTAGGTGATGGATGTGGTTTTTTATACTTACGCAAAAAAATCGATTTTCCGAGAAACGGAAGAGGTATACAAATAATTCCAATATTAAAGGAGATGCTGAAGTTTTCATTCTTAGTAATATCAAATTCGTGGCTTTATGTTACAGACACAATGTAGTGGATGAGAATAAAGCCATAATCACGGGGAACTGCCAGATTCATTTTGAGTCTTAATGCCAAAATGGAAAGTCTTCGGGGAAAAGGCGAAGGTAAAGAAATGCATGGAAAGATCCCGGATGAGATACATAAAATCAATCGGAACAGGTGTCCAATAGAATTTGTAATCTGTGGACAACAGGGTGTTCGCCGATAGAAGAAATGGTTAGAGAGCGGCATGCAACTAATATTAGGGTTGATACTCAGAAATCCCGACGATTAAAGAAGTCAGCGCATAAACCTTCGCTGTGCTGAAAGCACTGGGTATACAATATCGCTCGAGTGATATTCGCTCTTATGAACCTTAAAAATAAATATTTACTTTATCATGCATATGAAACTTGCAAAATAGTTATATAAATAACAAAGCTCAACAGAGCTGTTTTGCTTTATTTCGCTCCCACACTCTGAGATTTATCTTTTACTCTCCCATAAAAATTACGCAATTAACCTGCACTACGCATTGATGAAGTCTGCAGTATCTATGTAAATAGGTAACCACGACTCCCGGATTCTTATCTTATAGATGGGTAAAAAAGCTCATGCCAGCAAAATGCATAGGAGACTGTGGTTTTAAAGCAACTTTCGAGAGTGACTCTCGTGCAAACGATTGAAATGAGAAAAGATTTATGTTCTGAAAGGGTTAATTACTGCAAATCCACACTGAAAAATAAACTTTTGGAAAGCGGAAGGGTTCTAAAACTCCAGAGAAAAATTAAATGAGAATACTGGAGAGCGCGTGAGCGGGAAATGCGGGTGTACAGTGTAAATATTAGCTTGAGATTAAGAACCAGGAGAAAATGGAAAAAGAGAGATGGAGGGAGGGAGTGAGAGGAGACGGAGCGAGGTAGTCACTGGAGGATTGACATAGCGGAGAACGGTGATAGGGCCGGCGGAGGGATTCGAAAAATGGAAAGGTCAGGTGCCCGATAAAAACGGACTGGGTGTGCGCGCGTAAACAAAATGGTATGTGCCTACTGGCTAAAAATAAAATAAGAATTTAATGGTGATTCGAGATATAGAAGGAGTTTGATGGGTGGGAGGCACTTAACCCTCGGGTGTAGGGAATGGAAAGGGTTAAACCAGAGAAGAAAATGGGAAACGGTGAATGTTATCACTCAATCATGATGATTGGAACTCTTATTTGTTGGAAGCTTCTTCGGTCATTTTTATGCATTAAACCCCAAATTTCCTCTCACTAACAACACCAAATTAATAAATCCTGATAATATAACGAAATGAAATTAGTTATCGATTGAAAAGTAAATTAAAATCGTTTAGAACCTACGATGGTGCTCATTATAAGCCGGCAATGAAGAAGAAAGTTACGCACACATAGTTTCATTTAATTTTTATCACATTGCATAAATTTCATTTTATTTCACATCATTGGGTAAATTTAACGGCAGTCATCGAAAGATCTTGAGGCTTTCCACTTATTTTGTGGCCAATCCATTAAAAGGTAATTTACAATGAGTCACTCAGTTTGTATTTTCAAAATCAATTTGCTATTGGGGGCATATAATAATTTCCTTTTTATTATTTTCTATCCTTTCATACTACCTTTTAGGAAATTAGTAAAAATGTTTAACGTTGTTTTTTCTCACTTTTTCGTCGCCATTTTCAAATTAACACCACCTCGAGTATCAAGGACAGGGGGAATAGCTTTTAAAAAGAAACAGATGAGATATAGAGAGTAATTATTGTTCCGTCAGAGAGGAGTGCCTTCTTCGTTTGTACAAGAAAACAATCTATTTTCAGTGATGAAAATACAAAATGATGGAGACGATATTAATTGTTCTCATTGGTATGATCTCCAGCTTCTACAAGTTCTTTGATTAATTCATCTTCATTTCCAACTCCAGGTTCAAATAAGGGCAGTAAAAACGTGCGAAATCTTATGATTTAAAATAGGCTCCATTTTCAAGAAATTTTACCAGCGACCATTATATTTTCAAAAAACACATTTTTAAGTCGTGGGTCACTTTAAAACTTGTAACATATGTCACTTCTCTCTCGCTTTATTATCCACTGAAAGTAGAATCATTGTGGACAAAGCTTTCCAATAATACATATGCTTAAATTATTTGCGTGTGTGTGCTCTTATCAAATGGAGATTCAGGTTCTCTCTGCAAAATTACTGTTGTGGATGAAAGTAAACAATGTAGGAGGTTATGTAGGACAAGAGGAGATAATGTAGAGGGTGGGAGTGGTAGGGGACGCAACGTTTCTTGAAGCAGGTTCTCAGGTTTTAAGTTTTCGAATGGTTCCGCACTCCCGAAAGGAACAATGCCTCCGAGCTATTGGAGCTTCTTTAATTAGATTCCTAGCAAAATTCCACTTCACCGGTTCCGACAATGATAACTGCGAGAAAAGTTTGATAATTGGATTTAGTCTAGAGGGAAAACCCAATAAACCAATGAAAGTCAACTTGTATCATTCCAAAGGGCTACACTTGACTTTTATTCAATTTTTTTAGACAATAAATGGTACAAAGACATCAAAAGAACGCGAAAACGTGACTGCTACCCCCAAAATGGTCGTTAAAACGGAATAGGAACGAAAAATATGAACTTTCGCTGATTTTAGCTTTGCCGGAGATGGGATTGGTGCGGTGGCCAGACTAATGAGCTTCCCACAACAAGGGTCCCATTTCGAATCATGGTGGTGACTTAGTTTTGCAAAGGCATCCCTACTTGGTGCGCTATTTTGAGAGGAATCTCAAGTTCGAGTTCGCCGTCCGTCAGATGAGACTCATCAGCACCTATCGCAGAAAGTAATTCCGACGCCGAATTCCTCTCCACCCTTCCCTGAACATCCAACCTCTACCTAATTACCCACCTCTCTTTAATGCACCACTGACCTTAGCTGTCAGTCTTATTCTCAAATAAATATTACCACTACTAATTAATATGACTACAACATGGTATTAGAGTTTGCATGAATATGCTACAGTAAGGAAAGACACAGAGAAAGGCTACACAGTTAATACACGACAGAGGGAGGCACTTAAATTGAGCAGAATAGAAATTTTCATTAGAATTTTCTGTAACAACTTAAAAGAAAACCAATAGATTTATTCCGATAGTTCTCCGCGTTGACAGCTTGGTCTATAGTCAAACTTGAAAATATACAGGAGTTCAAATAATATTTCTCCAGAATTTTGTGCATCAACTTGACCATGAGTGCGTTCTTTAGCTACATTCAATATAAAATTCAAAATATATTTTCACGCAAAGGGATCTGATCGTCTCTGACATGAACAATCTTCAAAAGACACTTTAATTATTTTTTCATCTTTCAAGAAATTCTGAATTATTCACTCGCTAAGCTCTTCTTAATACACAATATCCCCCAAAATGTGAGTAATGTGTGGGGTGTCTTCCTATTACCGGATAAAAAGAATCATTGAATTATATGTTAATATTATCAGCTCATGCATTTTTTAAATGAAAGTACTGTGTTGCAATTTGGCTACAAACGCATAAAAGTATTTTAAATTTGTCAATGAAATTTCGTTATTAGCAAAGACTAAGTACTACTTAGGAGGAAACGTAAAGAATAAAGTTACAGATAATTTGCATCGAAAGTGTTTGTAGATAATAATTATAATTATGAATAGTAAATGGAAATAACTTTAGGGAAAGAACGAAATTTTAAAACAAAAAAATAAAATTTTGATCAAATTCCGGAAGGCATAAAACGGTCGAGGAATTCGATAAAATAAAGAGTATTGAAATGGTAGCAAAAATGGTTGAAAGCTGAAGTGAATCTTAGAAAATTGTTTCAAATGCCGATGGTGAAGATGATTGATTAAGGATATGTTATTCTATGCGCAATTATGACAGCGTATTAATTCGACATACATAGGACGGGTCCCCTGAACATTTCAAAGAATTTCATTTACACATGGCGGGGGTGGAACGCAACCCAAAGGCTAGTAATGTACCACGGGTCGCATACGTGTAAGGATACACGTGGGGATAGTAGATCAATTTGCAGGCTTCGAGTGCAAATGCATCCAAATCAATTAGCAGGAAATGAGATACGTAAAGTAACTCATTGGAGAGGAAAACCCATTTCTCAATTCATATTAACACATGTCTGGAGTTACAAAATGTTTATTTGATAGTTCTGTCCATCCAAAAACCTACCTTAACCGGTAGATTACCTAATAATAATTAACACATGACAATATCGTTACTTGTGGAAATTTTCATGGAAAATCATCGAACTCTATTTTCCTTTAAACGCTCGTAATAATGCCGAAATACGATAAATGACAGATTTTCGCATGCTTTACGTAGTGAAGAAAAGTTGCTTTAGCTTCGGGCCTGGCTAAAATGAGTCGTTACTGGGAAAACAGAGCATGCCATTAATTATTATGTTGTGGAGAGGTAATCGCACGCAATATGCAATAATTTTGGGGATATTCCTCCAAACAGCCTCAAGGCACCTCATCCTTCTTTCCTGAAAGGAATAGCCTTCCCCAGTGTCTCCTTTACCGCCAGCATTTGCCAAAATGCGAAAAAGATTACTCCTGTTTCCTTAATTGAGGAATTGAGCATGAGAGACCTCTTGCTTAATTACGCAGGAGGTCGGAATTTCAATGAAAAGACGAATTAAATATGCCATGGTGCTTCTCATGGCTTTAGAAAAAAATCAAGATGCTGGGACGGTGAATGAGTAGCTACATGGAGGAGTGAAAAGGGATGGATTTTGTGAAGGGGACATTTGGATTATTTTTAAATGAGATGGACGGTTTGAAAAGTAAAAATTTGTTGCAAAATCTGACGGTGGCAACACAGTCAAGGTAGGAGAGGCAAAGAAAACTGAAATAAGTTTCTATTTAACATCTTAAAATCCTGAGGGTATGAAAAAAGAGAGATAACGATAAGGCAGCCATAGGGACGTTGAATAGGATTCGGAGATTATGTTCGTGGCAAAGCCATAGAAGAAATAAGACGGGATTATGACATGAGGGAAAAATGACATTTCTCTTTGAAATATAGAAAAAATATTGAAAGATAAGTAAAACAATTTGAAAATTAGAAACTGATAAATACCTTAGCTCTTTTAATTATAAAAACTTGAATTAAAGGCTTCTTTGATGATGAATGAAGGAAAATTATGCATCACAAAACGGAGAAAAGAAGGAGTGAACTTATTGGAAAATATTTAAAAATAAAGGTTTCCGGGAGAGCGAGTCATGGAATGGAACTTATACTTTGGTAAAATCAAACAGTTAATGCAGGTTCAAAAGAGGGGTTGAATGGGTTAGATGTCAAAAGAAACCTGTAATTTAAACTTTTTGTGAAGGGTTTCGCGGAACGGTATTGATTATCCATTCAGCATTTCATCCGCATGTAATTTTTAAATAAGAAGACATCAGTTTTTTCGGCATTCCAGGTGGGGCTCTTCAGCTGAAGAAGCCCACTAGAAGGCAGCACAATATTGTTGATTTATAAACAATACACGTGGCTGAAACCTCGAAGAGAAATAAATAATTCAATTGAAACTGTTATTTATGGATATTTTAATCATTTTAAAATCTTTCAGTATTCTTAAAATTCATGTGCTTCTGGTGTTGAGATGATAATGTCACAAGACTCTAGATACAAGTGTCTTGTATAATTAGAAGTAAGGTACAGTGAGTTACACAATCCTCAATATTTTATTATTTGCAAATTAAATATATGATGGCAATTAGAAAAGTCCGCGGAAAAGTCAGAGAGATGGAACAATTGGTATAAGACGATGTTATTTTCATTAAATAGAATCTTCTGAAGGGTCATTTACCAAGGCAGATCGGTGTATTAATTTGCAATAAGGGTTCGTTTGTATCGAGCAGGTCGAGTAATTTCCAAAAACTATAGAAAAGAGAAATTCGTGTTTTTATCAAATATTATTTTACGAAAGGTCCTTGGATACTAAACGGCAATTTTAATACAAATATGGTAAATCTGTGTATTAAATTAGAATGGTCTATAAGTGGTTTTAAAGTTTTCGTAATGCTCATATGAATACAAATGATACTGAGCCTTCTTGCCAACACATTGAGGTAATTATTCCAGAAATCATAATCACAACCAATAATATGGCTATGGGTGATGGATGGTATGTCAGAGTATCTAATTCTCTAGACATTTTCATTGAACGATTAAATAATATTTTACATTAAAATTTGGACATTAGAAATCTATCTACCAAATGGGTGCCGCGATTGCACACAACTGACCAAAAACGAAATCATGTGTCATGTGCGAAGGTCGTTTTGCAGGTGATTCAGCGAAATCCGTAAGACCTAAGGAATTCCATACTAAAAGAAAAACTTGTACTTTTCCACAGATTTTTATTATATGGTACAACGCGTATCACCGACTTGCGGCATCATCAAGTACTGTACCTGATGATGCCGCAAGTCGGTGAAACACGTTGTACCATATAATAAAAATCTGTGGAAAAGTACAAGTCTTTCTTTTTAGTATGGATATTAAATACTTCCACGAAGTGAAGCCTGAAACAATAGAATCTAAGGAATTATTTCCTCACGGTAAATGAAGCATAGATAAACTACTAAACGCCTGAAATCAAGGAGCTTAAGGAATAGTTTACAATTAGAGTCGGTGATCCTTTTCCCCCAAGTCAACGAGCCAGCTCATTCTTCTGTAGTGTGGCTGCTCGGAAGATGGAGTCATTATTTCCACTCATTCCTCAATCCACCTCATCCTCCAGATTTGCCACATTCGAACAATTAACTGTAGTCCAACATGTAAATTTGAAATAAAAATTCAATGTACTAATTAATTATCAATCTCAATACTTTGACGACATGGCCTATAAACCTGCGCACTTCAGAAAAAAGAGAGAAAGCATTCCTTTCAAATCACAGGGAACAAATTTTATTCGAACAAAACTGTAAAAAGAAATTTTCTCAACACCGTCCTCTGAATCCCGAACTTCTCTTACTCGGAGTTACCATTTGTTTTCATGTAAGTGCTTATTAACTTAAATAGGCAAATCTAATCTTCGTTTACAGAATCGCAAATTAAGATAATGTTTGTGGACTTCTACAGTTCACTAAATGGATATTTTTGAACTACGGATAAATACATGAAATGATGAACGTCGTACTTCGTTGAAGAAAAGGGGTAAGGCGACTGATCAATAATGAGCTCACAGGAAGAGAAGTGCCCTCAAAGACTCTCTTGGAGAGGCCGGAATGGGATCCGGGTTCTCTTCACACTTTCCGTAATGTGTAGCCTCGGGTGTAGGTTCTTTCCTCCAAATTAGTAGGGAAAGTTGGACGCCTCTGGCTGAAATCCTCTTCTTCGAGAGGATACGAAGATCAGGAAGGAATAAAGAAGTAATAAGGAGAATTGGCGATTAAGATGTACGCTTGACCGAGAAAAGCCCAATTTGAGGGGATTAGAGGAAATAGAATGGAGAGCTAACGAACTGTTAACGGGAGCTTAAAGGAGAACACAATTGGCGCAATAGTCTAGAGGGAAGAGCGCTTTACTGATGCTCGGAAAATACACCACTCAAATCCGGGTGATACTTCTGAACATCCTCAGCCGAAATTAAAGAGGTGCGACTTGGTTGGGACAAGAACCATGTGAGAAATCCTTTACGCTGGGTCAAAGTAGAAAATAACTTGATTTATTTTGAGAAATACTGTTGCCCTTACGCACTTACTTTCAATACTTCATATTTGTATTTAAATGCAAATTTTCCTTAAGAAGTTTAATGAACAAAAAATTATGTAAAAAATTATGCAGAAAAACGCTACAGAAGTTTGATTGAGCAGTCGTTGGATCATCATTACTTTTAAATGAAAACCAATGTTAATATTTAAAATGAAAACAACAAAAGGTTTACGGAGGATAAATATTGGATATATGGTCTATAATCCATTCAGTTTCGCCAGCTAATGTATAACTAAGAGTTTCATTTTCTAGAGCTAAATATTTCTACAAAGAAAACTCTTTTAATTGGTCAGTGATAACCATTAAGACCAGTAAAAAACACTTGACTTGCACTTTCAAATGAGGTAGTCTAGATATATTATCCATTTAATAAAGCCGGGATCCGTCGACGAATGGAAACCATTTGAATAAACCAAAAGGCTGAGTTAGATAGGCAGGGGAATTATTTTTATGAGAGAAAAACTCGAAAGATAGTTAAAAAATGTAAACAATTGAAACAAGCACTGAATAATAAAGAGTCAATTTTAAAGTCATTCTCTAGTTTAAAGTACCTTTTTATTCAACTTATAGAATCTTGTAAGAATAAAAGCAACTTTCCGAGGAGAAAATTAAAGGGATACTCTTATTTCAGCTATCACCAAATGGAAATAGTTTTTAGAGCTTATATTGCAACTTATCTTCGTTTCTATATTTGAAATATAAATATTATGATGTAAACAGTCGTTTGATGAAGCTAAAATACGTGAATCATTCCTATTTTCTGTGTGGAAGAATGTTGTCATTGTTTTGCAAAATTTTAATTTTATATCAAACTCATTGATAATGTTAACAGTGAACCTAATGTACGAAAAATCTTTGAAATAGACCTATTATATCTGTTTTATCTAATCTAACCGATATTATAACGCGAATAATTGGATGTTATCGATTTAAGAGTAATTTGTTAGATTATATTTTTTTGGAGTAAAATTTCGAACATGCATTAGTTTCATGTGAATTTGCTTTCAGTAACAGTGCCACAGCTCAATTTATTTATTTCTCACTTGAAGTAACCTCGGGGAGAGATATGTATCTCATTAAAATCATTGAGTTTAAATAGTACAGGTGTAGAAGATACATACGTCGCGACGTTGTGAGTTTGCAAAAAAGCTTAGTGTATATGCTTTGCGAGATACCCAACTTTTTGCTTCCATTTACACCAAGAATTATTCCTTATAATATTTATACGATAATATTTCATACGATTTTCGTTGTAATGCTATATATCATCTATTTTTTTAATGGTTTATCTAAATGTAGGACCAATTTAATTTATTTCTGAAACTATTAAATAACGCCATTTGCTATAAGTCAGGTGTTATTTAGCAATGATGCAATATTATTTGTGTTCATAATTTTAACTACTTTTTATAATTCACATTCGTGAGCATAAAATTCGTTGCTATTGTGATGAAACCCTGAAGAAAATCAGTTTTCGTACAGGGTTCGTCCGGAAAATAAGTGTCTTGACAAATAAGTCTTTTTTGACAAAAGGGGAGTCGTCCACTACGAATTTGTACCTGCACGACAAACTGTCAATGCTGCATTTTACGTCCAAGTGCTCGACAGGCTTCGAAAACGAGTCGCCCGCGTCCGGCCAGCGATCAAAAACATCTCGCGGCTGCATCACGACAATTCACCGTCTCACACCG